>OW203770.1:3596538-4796538 GCA_934045905.1 Leuctra nigra
TAACTAAAAATAACTCATCCAAACTCTCAAAAACTCTTTTTTTAACTAAAAATAACTCTTCCAAACTCTCAAAAACTCTTTTTTTAACTAAAAATAACTCATCCAAACTCTCAAAAACTCTTTTTTTAACTAAAAAATAACTCATCCTAACTCTCAAAAACTCTTTTTTTAACTAAAAATAACTCATCCAAACTCTCAAAAACTCTTTTTTTAACTAAAAATAACTCATCCAAACTCTCAAAAAACTCTTTTTTAACTAAAAATAACTCTTCCAAACTCTCAAAAACTCTTTTTTTAACTAAAAATAACTCATCCAAACTCTCAAAAACTCTTTTTTTAACTAAAAATAACTCTTCCAAACTCTCAAAAAACTCATTTTTTAACTAAAAATAACTCATCCTAACTCTCAAAAACTCTTTTTTTAACTAAAAATAACCCATCCAAACTCTCAAAAACTCTTTTTTTTAACTAAAAATAACTCTTCCAAACTCTCAAAAACTCATTTTTTAACTAAAAATAACTCATCCTAACTCTCAAAAACTCTTTTTTTAACTAAAAAAAACTCATCCTAACTCTCAAAAACTCTTTTTTTTACTAAAAATAACTCATCCAAACTCTCAAAAACTCTTTTTTTAACTAAAAATAACTCATCCTTACTCTCAAAAACTCTTTTTTTAACTAAAAATAACTCATCCAAACTCTCAAAAACTCTTTTTTTAACTAAAAATAACTCATCCAAACTCTCAAAAACTCTTTTTTTAACTAAAAATAACTCATCCTAACTCTCAAAAACTCTTTTTTTAACTAAAAATAACTCATCCAAACTCTCAAAAACTCTTTTTTTAACTAAAAAAAACTCATCCTAACTCTCAAAAACTCTTTTTTTAACTAAAAATAACTCATCCTAACTCTCAAAAACTCTTTTTTTAACTAAAAATAACTCTTCCAAACTCACAAAAACTCATTTTTTAACTAAAAATAACTCATCCTAACTCTCAAAAACTCTTTTTTTAACTAAAAATAACTCTTCCAAACTCTCAAAAACTCTTTTTTTAACTAAAAATAACTCATCCAAACTCTCAAAAACTCTTTTTTTAACTAAAAATAACTCATCCAAACTCTCAAAAACTCAATATCTTTTGAATTTAAGCACAGTTTAGTCTGAAAATTGTCAAAAATACAGATAATGTTGGACCCAATGACCATGCAAAATTTTAAGTTGATCGGTCAAACGGTTCTGGTTTAAATTTCAAAAAGCACATAAAATATTTTTTTAAATTTTAACCAATGGGAGGATTTGGCTGAAAATTTGTAAAATAAGAGACAATGTTTATGTTAATGACCATGCAAAATATAAGGTCGATCACATTTGCCGAAGTCCATTTTCATTTTTCAGCCTATCAGGAGATGTTTATTTAAATTTCAACCAAATAATGGATTTAAAAAAAAATTAGGGTCTGCAAACAGAGAAGGTTGGTTTTACATGTGTGCAAAATTTCAGATCGATCGGTGAAACGGTGCGACCTGTGTATCGGCTATTAGCAGCCAAAAAAAAAAAAAAAAAAAAAAAAAAACAGAGGTCCGTGCCAAAAGAGCCAAAAGGAGACGCTCGCTTCGCTCGCTCAAAAACGATGCGCCAAGTCCTTTTTTTAAGTATTTCTCGGGGGTTGATATTTTTATTTCAATGGTACGATTACAATTTGGAAAATTCGTTGACTTGGCTCCTTTTTTGATATCACTCCTTTTCAGTGCTGAATTTTTAGATTTCTTCTATTTTTTTATAGTTAAAGAGACTTGGCTGGTATTTTTACACGGAGTGTTTTTTATGGGGTGTCGCTTACTCGACCAAAAATGTTCCATGATATTTGAATTTTATTTTAATGAAATAAGTTTTAATTTCTTTTGGCATTAGTGTGATTGCCAATATTATTTGTGTTGATATTGACATGCTTACAACAATAAAATGAGACTGGACATGAGCCTAAACATCTAAATTATGGTTAATGTGGCTCAGTTACTCGTGTCTAAGTTTCTGAAATAAATTGAGTTTTCTCCCCCATGTTATCTTATGGCAGCCAAGTAAAATCGTGTCATATTTAGGCTAATAATGTGAAGATCTAATTTTTATGTATTCCCAACTTTGAACAAAAAAATATATTTTCTGGTAGATGTATGGATATTAAGGAAAAAATTCAAGCAAAACCAATGTGTGCTATTTTAGAAGTTATACCTACACCAAAAACGCATTGATTTTCCCCCATGCGTTAATTAGTTTCGTTCATTCTCGGAATGCAATAAATTAGTAATTCATTATGGCGTATTAGTTCATGATTATGGTAATTTCTGAAAATAAATATTTTTGAGTTTTCAATCGGTTGATTGAGCCACGTTAAGCTATAAATAACAATGGAATGGATATGTAATTGTTGGGTTCAACATTCCAAATAATGAATTGTGAGTATTGTATAGACGTTGATGAATTGTAATTCTGCTAGGTTTGCTACTCCCTTCGTTTCAACTTGAGATGAAACCTTGATGCTTGAGAGTTAAATAAAAGAAACTTTATTCTGAAACTGATTATGAGTTCAAACAACAAAAGTAGTATTTTTCAAAGCATAAACATAAAACATTGATTTGTGGGTAGTTTGTGCTGACTGCTGAAACAGTACGGACCCACTGTGATTATGGCGATGGCTGCTACATAGAATAGCCAGTCTACATGAAGGAACAGCCACATTCCTCAAGGTGGCAGTGGAATTATTGTTCGTTTAGAGTTTTTCATTGTTGAAATCAGTTCTTGCATTGTTGTAAAAGGGAAAGGAAGTTGAATTTTGTTGTAAGATTTTTTTTTTGAATTTTAGTAAAGATAATGTTTAATTATTGAAATTATCAAACTTATATCGATATTAATATTCTGTCAAAACGTTGTACAATAGGGAAGTGAAGTGAAGTTTAGATTTTAGAATTTTAAATATTTTATGAAAGTTTATATGTTGTTGAAGACAGATGTGGCATTATTTTTGTTGTGTGATGAATAGTTTTCAAGGAACGAATTTACAAAGTTCTGTAGATGAAATATAGACAATTTTTCACATTACACCAGTTTTATCCTTTGGATTGATTTATTTCTGCCAGAAGAAAGACGTACCGAATACTCTGATAACTTTTAAACGGATGATTAGGACCATGGACTGTATTGTCATGGCAATATCCAATTACATTTCTAGAATGACTGTGTTAAGGCCACTCTACCCTACGTCATAGTTCACAATGCAATGGCAATCACCAAAACCCAAGGAGAGCGCCATTTTGTTTTGAAGGGTCACTTTTCACTCGAATATCTTTCTCCAGTGTGACTAGATACAATAATGCGGGTTGAACTGAAGTGTTCATAAAAGATCGCTCCTCAATGTTTCATATGACACTTTGTAATGACTGTAATGAAAATGCTTCCCTGAACCCAAAAAGTGGGGGGCGAAATACGGCAAAACATCGACCACATGGCGCCTGTCAGACAACATTAAACTGGACAATACGAAATAAATAAACACATACCTGCAATTCTAGCTTACTAGTATTCCTTATTTTCAACACGTTTCTTCCTGGTATCAATTACACATCACGAAACATTGCCAACTCGTCTGTGCCGTCACTCTATTTATTACGATTGAACACCATATTTAAATTTCACTGAATATTTTTGATCTGAGCCTTACGTCATGGCGTATGAATACATTATGTCAGGTTGGCGGTACTATTCAAATTTTGAAGAAGCATAAATTCAACATACAGGTGGCCGTGACTTCATCAATTGTTTTTTTTCAACTCGGATAATATCTGTACACATAAGAATAATATACATTAAATAAAAGTATTTCACAACCTATATTACAATTAGAAGAGTAGCTTTTCCTGAAATCAATTTTTTACTTGCGCATGCAGACAATATTGATATCGTGAACAATTTAGTAGAATCAAAATTTAAATATGGTGTTCAATCGTAATAAATAGAGTGACGGCACAGGCGAGTAGGCAATGTTTCGTGATGTGTAATTGATACCAGGAAGAAACGTGTTGAAAATAAGGAATACTAGTAAGCTAGAATTGCAGGTATGTGTTTATTTATTTCATATTGTCCAGTTTAATGTTGTCTGACAGGCGCCATGTGGTCGATGTTTTGCCGTATTTCGCCCCCCACTTTTTGGGTTCAGGGAAGCATTTTCATTACAGTCATTACAAAGTGTCATATGAAACATTGAGGAGCGATCTTTTATGAACACTTCAGTTCAACCCGCATTATTGTATCTAGTCACACTGGAGAAAGATATTCGAGTGAAAAGTGACCCTTCAAAACAAAATGGCGCTCTCCTTGGGTTTTGGTGATTGCCATTGCATTGTGAACTATGACGTAGGGTAGAGTGGCCTTAACTTAATTACTGGTTTTAGCAGATTATTGAAAAACTGGACCTGAGGGTCTGTTTTTCAATACTCTGCTAAATTTTAAACAGGTGATTAGGAGTATATTGCCATGGAAACAACCAATGCAATTCCTTGAATGACTGTTCAAGCATGAATGCGTGTTTTAAGCATGTTTTATAGCATCATGCATGTTTATAAGCATGAAAAACTGACCATAAGACAATTTGTCAGCTGTATTGAATAAGCTGTATTGTATTTAAATAAGCTGCATTTATTAAGCACATGGGGGCTATAGAAATTCTCTTTGTGAAAATCATGTCTACGCCAAAATTAAACGGGATGTTTGGGACGAAATTTAAATTTAAATCTTGATTTCCAATGGGCTTCCACGCTGCCATTTGCTCTCACTATGAGCGCTAGGGAGAATTGTTCTTTTTTCCTTCCGCGTATGCGTCTGTACAAAATGACAGATAGATGACAGCTCACTTCAAACTTCTTGTATTTGAAATATAATGCCAAACTGTTGTGTTCGGAGTGAAGGTAATTGATTTAAAATGTAATATAAAGCCTACTACTTAAATGTAGATTCAATTACTTACTTTTTATTCTGGAAGATCACTTTATGTTTATCACTTTATCACTTTAAGATCACTTTTTAATTGAAAAAGCAGATGGAAACCCAAGAAAAATATGGACTACTTTGAATAATATCACAGACAGAAATAGGAAACCTGCGCAACAGATACGAGAAGTGTCTGTAGGCGGCGAGACTTTCAATAGCGCCACTGAACCAGAGAAAGTTGCGAATTTGTTTGTCCAACACTTTTCAACAGTAGGGAGTAAACTGGCAAATGAAATAAAAATAAAAAATTCGAAACATAAATTAGATGCGTTTATGAATGATTCAAAAGCAACACTACGACCAGATATTACAGAGGAAGACCCTTTCTTAGAACCAATTACCCAAAATGAAATACTCAAATTTATTTCGGAACTGAAAGTCGGGTCAGCCACTGGTATTGACGACATAAGTGCAAATGATTTAAAAATAGCAAAATTTCATATCTCAACGCCGTTGGCCCACATATTTAATCTTTCCTTGGAACAAGGTATCTTCCCTTCTCAATTTAAAAAAGCGACAATCATACCAATCCATAAAAGCAAAGAAAAAACCAAACCAGAAAACTATAGGCCCATTTCAATTTTGACACACCTCTCAAAAATCCTAGAGAAATGTATAAAAGGAAGACTAATGAAATTCCTTGAAATAAACAATATTCTGTCTGAAAATCAGTTTGGTTTTCGACCAGGACTTGGCACAGATGACGCGCTTCTCCAACTAACTAACAACATATATAATGCAATGGACCAAAACCAAAAAGTCCTTACATTATTCATTGACCTCGCGAAAGCGTTCGATACAGTTGACCATTACTTAATGCTAGAGAAGTTAAAAGATATAGGAATTAAAGGTTCTACTCTGAACTTATTTAAAAACTATCTCTTTGGTCGCAATCAAGTAGTTAGAATAAATAATGTTATAAGTGACACAAAAGAAATCAACTGCGGAGTACCTCAAGGTACTGTTCTCGGCCCAATTTTATTCATCATTTATATAAATAACCTGTGCAACCTTGAAACAGATGGAACAATAATTACATACGCTGACGATACAGCTGTTACTTTCCGTGGAAAGACCTGGTGTGAGGTATACAAAAAAGCTAACGCAGAAATGAAGAAGATACACATATGGCTAAATAAGAACCTACTCACACTTAATGTTGATAAGACTGTACATATACCATTTTCAATTTCAAGAAGGTCAGAGCCTAGTGAAGGAAAACTACTAAAGATGCACGCGCCACATTGCCAACAAACCGATGACTTTAGCTGTGCCTGCGAAATTATTAAAGCCGTTGACACTGTAAAATATCTCGGAATCTCAATCGATAAAAATTTAAAATGGAATGACCATGTCGCTGTTACTTTGAAAAAACTTCGTAATGTATTATATATATTTTATAGACTTAGAAATATAATCAGTTTTAAATTATTACTAACTGTATACACAGCGCTTGCGCAATCAATTCTCCAATACGGTATTCTTGGATGGGGAGGCGCTGGCAGATCTGTTATACAACCATTATTAATAATTCAAAAATTAATTCTAAAAATTATTTTAAAAAAGCCCAAATGTTTTCCTTCCAATCAAACCTATATTAATACAAATGTTCTAGACATACGACAGATTTATATTAGAGCATCCCTGATTTACATTCGCAAGAACTATGAAAAATTCAAAAAATCTAGCAGCTGCACCTCTTCTGTAAATACCCGACACACTGACAAATATACTCTTGATATGCCTCGGAAATCTAAACAAAAAAGTCAACAAAATTTACAATTCATCGGACCCCGCATTTTCAACAAATTACCACTAGATATAAGAACAGAAGTCAATATCAAAATTTATAAGTATCGAATAAAAGAATGGATTATGACATCTGGCAGAGACTACTGTAAGAGTCTATTATATTTTTAATCAATAACTATTTTAATTTTAATTTGTCTATTAAACTATTTATAACGTTTTGTACTGTATAACTTCATATATATCAATCAATCAACATCACCTGACGCTATCTTGACTTTTAATATATCTTTTCAACTTAAATCAGCCCGCACACGGAGTTCACTCTATGCGGGCTTCTTATCCTGTTCAACCAAGTGCTTATTATTATACAATGTATGTACTCCTAATAGATAAGAATAAAATGTAATAAAAAATAAAATAAAAAAAAATAAAATTTTGTTTTCAAATCAGACAAATTAGCAACCTGTCAACAAACATTTGGCTGTTGCCATAGCAACCAGGTATTATCGCCCGTGGCGCGCTTTATTCTAGCTTTGAGTTTGGAAGCCCATTGGGAGACGTGAATAGAAGTATGACAACATAAAGCTAGTTGTAGAATTAACATCAACATGGTAGCATTTTTTGGCTTTTTGGTCAGTACAAAAATTTTAGTCGACCTTTAGATAGGGCTGTTTTGTTTCTAATCCCCTCAAATATCAATAGTCTCCAAGAAGGAAGGAAAGGGATTTTTGTGTGCCTTTGAGAAAACATATGAAAAGAGAGAGAAGAGCATTTTGTGTTATTAATTAATTGTATCAAAAATTTAAATAAAATGAGAACTTACGGAATTCATAACTAAAATAGAAAATGATCTGCTGGTTCTAACGATAGTAATAACGCAATAGCTTGACAAAATGTCACTTGTGTCCTTCATGCAGCATTATCCAAGTCAGTATAGCCACGTAGTGATGTGAATTCCACACGTTTCCCCTCCATCGCCCAGTGCGTGGTGGGGTTGACTCGGGACTCCTGCGCGCTGCAGTGGCACGGGTGTTCCGACTGCCGTGGGAGGGGAAGTGTTTTCAGCAGTGTTGTCAGATGTATGTAATGGTATTTAATGGAGTGGAAGATAAATAGGGTACATTACATAATAAACACAGGTATTTCAACGTTTCATGAAAAATCACACGTAATATATTACATCAATTGATCAATGCAAAATTTCCTGGTTGTCATGTATTTTATAGGTACACTCAACAAATTATAAAACGGTATTTGAAATAAATGTATGTAAAAAAAATATATGTAAAATGTACGTGTTTTTTAATTGGTAATGTTCTTTCAGCTGACTTCTTAAGTTCAACTTATATGTTTATGCTTTACTTGACAACTTTTATACATTCGTAAATTTTGTATAATTTTTATTGTTATGTAGAAAAAGGCTTATGAAATAAATAAATAAATAAATAAATACTTATTCCTAACCAGCAGGCAGCAGACAATCCGTTTCGTTCAAATACCGTTTTATGATTTGTTGCGTGTACGTTGGTGTACTCGGTGGTGGAAAGATTTAGATAAGATGGTGGATAAGGTAAACCCTTCTTCCACTTTTCCATGCATTTACGTTAGTTTAGGCCCCTCCAACGAACCCTGGACCGGCATCACTTGAAAAGTTGCTTGATTGTGGTGTGGGATGCTTGAAATTTCAATTTACTGTACACACTTTTTTATTTGTCGTCGTTATTAATTTGCAGCGTTTCCAATGGACCACTAATCATTATCTTGCTATGTGACGTCACGAATAAAACAGATGACAGAATGACGTGGGCCGTGACCGTCAAGAAGGCTGTGACAGCACAGTAATCAATAGTAATCAAATAGCAAATTTTGAACTTCAACTGTCTTTCCCCCACACGTTTGATTGGCTCCCTCTCCCACTATATGGACAGTGCTGCTCTAGTGTGAGTAAAGAGAACTATTATTCTATATTGACTCCTCCCATCACCATTGGTTCATTATTCTCAATGTTTTATATATTTATTATTTATATTTCTGTGAAGATTATTTCATGTCAAATCTTTTGTCTCACAGTATACAACACGAGGTGTTAGCAACTCGCCATTTTAGTGTACTGCCATGATTTTTTTAAACATTTTAATTTGTAATTTTTTAGATTAATTTTTCTTGTATTTTGCGTGATTATTACATTTTTATGTGATAAAAATGATGCGGTATTTTTTATTTAATAATTGTAATTTTTATTCTTTTTGGCTCTACGATTTCCTTTGATTTTTAATGATTACAATTGTTTTGTTTTTTACGTGATTTTTATATTTTAATACTTTTTTATTATTTGTATTTATTTTGATTGATTTGCACATGAATATTTTTTTATTATTATTTTCATTTCTATTTTCGAATGATCTTTTTATTTATCTTTTTATTTGACTTCATCGATTTGTTGATTATTTGATTTTTCCCAATGTGTATGCTGAAATTTTTAATCGTTTACCCCTAGTTACAATATACTTCAAGCATTTAAAAAAATGATACCATATCAAGGTGAATAAATGAGACAAATATTAATCAATGTACTCACATACTCTTCACAACATGGCCTGTTGTCACTGGAATGATGTGAAGATAGAACTTCCCCACACCTCACGAGCGAGCCGACTGTGAGATCCGGCAACACTGTACAAGTCAGTACCGAGTCGACCTCGACAGAGCAAGGATGCGCTGTGTGTGCGTGAATCAACAAAACACTGAAACCCCTGCAACAACTTAGTGCTTCAACATTGTCGACTTCATTTCATTGCGCTGTGCAACAGATTGCCTACCTGGATATGACATGACATAAACAGTAAACACACAGCGGTAAGTGTCCAGTATATTGTGCCGTGCGTTTTGAATGTTGTTGTTTACAACTAGAATGGCCAGACCATCGTTGCGTCTTTAGTGACGCGTCAGGTACTAAAGCGTTTGTTACGAATCTATAAATAGATTGACAACTCAAGTGCGCAGTGGAAAGCCGGACACAGATTTCTTTCCTGATTGACTATTTTTAATTTTTTAGCATCGCTTGTCCGACCTATTGAATATTGTTGCGTCAAATGAGGGTTATTCGTAACTAGCGTTAGCAAAATCGGCGTGGGATATATAATTTTCAGTCGTTCTCGTTGAAATATCATGGGCTTTAGCACAGTAATCATCGAGTGACATTTTATGAACATAGGTACCTATGTGTAACAGCCGTAAAACACAGTAAAAATAGGTTATAGACCAGTGGTACTCAACCTTTTTGACTTGCGGGCCAATAATACGAATTTGCTTTTGTTGGCGGGCCGCATGTTTAAAAAAGTACAATAATGCTCACGTGATCAGGTAGTTTCAGGCTTTCAGGTTCATTTCAGGCGCGTAGGAACTACTTTTATCATGGGGGGGGGGGGGGGGGGCACTGCTTCAGTTTTGGCCCCGCAGGGCTTTTTTTTAGATTTTAATAATTTTAAAGTGAGTCTGAGGCTTTAAAATGCACGAACTGAAGCAAAGTTCCCTCCAAATGTTGCCCCGCAGGGTGTTTTTTTCAGAATTTAAACAATTTATAAGTGATTCTGGGACGCTAAACTTAATTTTGTATGAAATTAATATTATAATTATTTTTTATTATTTTTTATAATTTTCACAGTGGACACATTTTGTGAATAAGTATGTAGGTATTTGAAACATCAACTGGGGGCCACAAAAATTAGTCCCGCGGGCCGCAGGTTGAGTACCACTGTTATAGACGATTCCATGAAGTATCTGAGTGGCTCTGGTTTCTAAGAAAATTGCACATGCTGTTTGATTTCCACCTAGGAACCTATTGTAGCTATTGTACGAACACCCAACAAATCATAAAACGGTATTTGAACGAAACAGATTGGCTGCTGGTCAGATTCCTTGACAATCTATCCTTGTTATTATCAATGAAATCAGAGCTCACCTACTACAGGTAGATGACGAGTAAGTATAGACTTCATCAGATGATGCCTCACTTTTTTTTCAGACAATCCATTTCTTTCAAATACCGTTTTATGAATTGTCGAGTGTACCTATTGAACCCTTGGGCCGTGATTTGCCAGAAATACAGAGTTGTCTGGTACGAGATGGTGTTGACATTGATATTGCAAATGCCATGGCGTTAGACACTATTCGCCGTAAAATCTACGGCAAATATCAAGATATCGTATCATTTCACCCTTGAGTAATGGACCCCATTTCACACTCAAACTGGAAATGTATCGGGAATTATGCGAGGGGTGAACAACTAAAAAAATCAGTGTACACTTTGAAAAAAATCAAAAAAAAAATCAAAAAAAATCAGAAAAAATAAAAAAATCACATCAAAATCAAATAAATAAAAAAAATCAAGTATGTAAAAAAAAATAAAAAAAAATAAAAAAAAAAATATATAAAAAAAATCAGACGAAATCAGAAAAAAATCTAAAAAAATCACAGCAAAATCAAAAAAAATCAAGTATGTAAATAAAAATCAAAAAATCAAAAAAATCACAAAAAAAATCACAAAAAATCATAAAAATCAAAAAATCACAGAAAAAATCAAAAAAAATCACGTAAAATTTTTTAAAAATCAAAAAATCATTAAAAAAATTAAAAAATCTAAAAATAAAAAAAAAATCATAAAAAATCAAAAAATCAAAAAATCACTGACAAAAATTAAAAAATCATAAAAAATCAAAAAAAAATATTGGCAAAAATCAAAAATCGAAAAAATCTGAAAAAATCAGGTGTACATTAAAATGTCAAGTTGTTAACCCCCTCGGATTTATGTGTGACAAATCTGTCAGCCAACTTTATAAAGAAATCAAACAACACGAAATCGAACATGAAGATGGATATATTGCTTATGTTATATTTTTAAAATGTGGCATTTCATAAGCATAATGCACATTGCCCTTGTTACACAAGGGCGTGTTCGAGGGTGGGGGGGGGGTCATTTAAATATAAAAAGCCCATTTAAAATAATATGTGAAAAAATTATTAAAAAATTTACATCATGTTAAAAACGTTCCAAAATGGTTAAAATTGAATTAAAATTCAAAACATATTCTGGGGCTATGCGCCCCGGACTTGCATGTTATAATGAGTTCAATAAATTTACTTAAATTCTTAAACCTTACCTGAAGACCAATTTTTGGATAATTTGTACCTAATGTATAATTCCCCAAAATAGCTAGCTATTACTTTGCGATTCAAAATTGCACCTAAATGAATGACCTTGATCCGAAATTTTCTCGGAGGCTGTAAACCCGAACCCGCTGTTTTCCATTGTGATTTTTAAAAAAAATATTAGAAATGTCCCCCCCCCCCCCCCCCCCCCCCCCCCCCCCGAGAATTCATCCTGGCGCTCTTTTGTTACATAATATCAGATCACGTTTCAACCCATAGGACAAGTGAGAATGCACATTGCACACACATTAGGTCACATAGAATTTTTCACTTCTGTTATGTTTTTAGGGAAACCACAAATCGACTTCAGTCATACCTACTCATAATGCACGGGTTTTATAAAAGTTCAATAATAGCACCAATGACTGTAGGGGAGGCCGGTAGATAGTGGGACGGATTTCTTATTATTGCTCTAGTTTGTTTATTATTTAATATTTTGAAATGTTGAATTTCCAATAGTTGCGCACCATGAATTAGAATGCATGTGCTATTTTTATGAAATTTTAATATCTACAGAAAAGAAATTAATTGCGTTGTCCCACTATGTACCGTTGTCCCACTACCCTGCTGAAAATTCTTGCCAAGATCTTGCAAGATCTTGCAAGATCTTGCTAAGATCTTGTATTAACCAAGATCTTGCCAAGATCTTGCTAAGATCTTATCAAGATCTTGGATTTACCAAGATCTTGACAAGATCTTGGTAAGGTCTTTGCAAGATCTTGTATTAAACAAGATCTTGCTAAGATCTTACCAAGATCTTGGTAATATCTTGATAAGATCTTATCAAGATCTTGACAAGACCTAATCAAGATCTTGCCAAGATCTTACCAAGATCTAGCCAAGATCTTATCAAGATCTTAGTAAGATCTTGGTAATATAAGATCTTATCAAGATCTTGACAAGACCTAATCAAGATCTTGCCAAGATCTTACCAAGATTTTTTCAAGATCTTGCTAAGGCCCTTAGAAAAATTTCCTATAGTATATTTTGAAGTAGGTATTCCAAAGTATTATGTAATAACGTGTAGTAAACTATAGTATGTGCTATAGTACTTGAAGTACATGCAAAAACTTACTGCATAATACCATAGATTACTGAAGTAAATTCTACAGTATCGGTGGTAAACTAAAGTATAAACTACAGTATTTTTACTTCCGCTGAAATAGACTGTTTTTTACTCTGGAGTAAATATACTTTACCTACTGTAGTAATTCTAAGTATGTACTATAGTGTTTTTACTACAGACGATATACTGCAGTTTTCTATAGTAAAGTTATAGGGAACGTACTTCACTGTAGTAGGTAATTCGAAGTATGTAGCTAGAGTACTTTGACTACAGACAAAATAAGTTTGCTATAGTAAGTTCTATACTTCATTGAAAATCTATAGTATCTGTAGTAAAGAAAAGTGTAATCTACAGTATGTTTACTATAGCCGATTTATATTGTAGTTTACAGTAGTATATTCTGAAGTATATGTAGTACTTCATTGACTTTTTACTACAGTATTTGTAGTAAAGTAAGGTATATAAACTACAGAATGTTTACTTCATTGACTTAGAAAATTTGCACCACATCACCTAGTAAAATAAACTATAGTAGGTAATTATACTACAGAGCGTGAGCTGAATATATTTTATGGGGGAAATATCACAGATCAATTTACTTTATAAATATTAGATTTATTTATAAATAAATAAATCTTAATTTAATTTTATTTTATTTTATATTTTATATTTTATTTTATTTTATTTATAAATAATAAATCTTAATAATTTATCGTTTCTCCTATTTATTATGTTAATAACAATTTAATGATCCACTAAATAATATAAATATGTTCACTTAAATATGAAAAACTCAATATGATCACTATTAGCGCAGCTAAGTCTTGTCTGCACCGGCTGGACCTACTCGGTAAGACGCTCGACTACGGACCACGAGATCGCAGGTTCAAAACACGGCTGTTCCACTGGATTTTATAATTGAAATGTGTTATCAAACCTTGTCCAATACTTCAGAAGAGGTTTCCCAAATGCAAATGAATACTCACAAATATAGATTTTTTTTTTTTTAATGAAATTTCAACGTTTTTTTGGCGTCAAAATGTACAAGATCTTGCTAAGATCTTACTTGCTAAGATCTTGCAAGATCTTGCTAAAATCTTGCAAGATCTTGCCAAGATCTTGCAAGATCTTGCTAAGATCTTGCCAAGATCTTGCAAGATCTTCCTAAGATCTTGGCAAGATCTTGCAAGATCTTGTTTGTAATATCTTGCTAAGATCTTGGCAAGATCTTAGCAAGATCTTGCTAAGATTTTTCAGCAGGGTATATACCGCTTTCCGGTACATACTGGGACACTGCTGGTACATACTGGGACAATGCTTTTTTTCAAGGGAAATACAATGGAATAATTTTTGAAACAAGTGAATTGTGATTTATTATCTGATGTATTTACTTATAGATAGGTAATTAGTCCGTTTTAATCCCGTCATTAATCCACCGTCTTCGAGGAATTTTCGGCATCTTTTTTCGGGGGAAAAAATATATGTTAAAAGATTAATTCAGGTCCATTAAAAAATTTAGTATGAATTAAAACAATTAACTACTTGTATCAACAAACAATTTAAGACCTACACAAAAGTTATGAACAGAAATATAGCCCAGTGGTACATAGTGGGACATGTCCCACTATGTACCGTCCTGACTGTCCTAGTATATACCGTTTAACAATATTTTTAGTTTTATTTTTTCAAATATGAAGGCAGGTGAAGAGAGCATTCATCAATAAACCTACTTCATGCCAATTGAATACACATCATAACCATACTTTTAAATTAGCCATAATAAGTAAGAGAAAAAAGTTATCAAAAACATTGTAAACACAAAATTTCTACATTTTGCAAAACTGATATTACAAGTGGAGTATCTCAATTATTTCAAATACAAACATATCTTAAAAATATGTCCAGGAGATGTGATTTATTGTGCGGACATCAATTATGCATCTTCACTATTTTTTTTCTTGACCACAAGGCGAGAAATTCAAATGTCCCACTATGTACCGTGTCCCACTATATACCGGCCTCCCCTACCTACCTACAAAATTTTAGTTCAAAAGCCAAATGCACAATTCAAGAGACCCGAACGACTACGTGAGCGAGATAAAATTCAACATCCAAGTTTTTACTTTCTCGTCAATTGTTCAGTCCGTTGATTGAAACATTTTCAACTTTGTCAATTTAATTTGTGTTCAGTTTGGTCTCAACTAGGTACTACATTGGAAATAGAAAGAATAATAAGAATCGAACTTACTTCAATCTGGCTCAATGGTCTGTATTTCACAAGGCTAGGTAGATATGTCTTGTCAAATCCGCATTTTTACGAGCTCTTTAGGCTAAAATTAACGACTTGTGTCCAATAATTTTTTTATGACGGAAACTATTTCCCTTCGTTTCGAGAGCTGATTTAGTTGCTCAAACCTTAGTAGCAATAACAGCCCATAGTTTTCATAATTCTGTCACATTACACTTAATTTATATTAAAAACAGAACACAATACACTTTTCCAACGTTTTTAGTTCATAAACACACGCCCTTTTGTAAAAATTTGCTTGAAATGTCACTGAAAGCACTTACCTATGACAGTCTTCTTTTGTTTACATCGGCGCCATCTTGGACATCAGCCTTGTGGATGTCAATCAGCTGTTCATTCCGTCAATGACCAGTCATGTAGGAGGCAGTGAAATCGGAACGCCGCGCGACAATGAGTGGCATCATACCCTCGGACACCTGCGCGAAGTTGTATCGGAGAATGTATCATAAGCCTAAAAAACAATTTTGCACGGTTTAAGGGGCGTTGGCCTCCACACAGTGCCCCGCAGGGCTTATTTGGTTTTTGGAGACTTTAATACCAATTTTGAGACGTAATGAGCTGTATTTTGTTAAAATACTCAATAATTTTTTCTAAATTTGACACGTTTGTTAAATCCCACAGGTCATTTTTGGTTTTTTTGACACTCTGAAATGATATTTTAAATTTTTTTGTTTACAAAATGAAACTGTATGTACTTAAACAACACCAAAAGTTTTTGTTTAAATCCTGACATACATGGGCCACCCTTGCCACCCCCCCCCCCCCCCCCCCCCCCCCCCCCCCCGTGGATGCCCATGATGCCCATGATGGCAGTTAAAAAAGAGAAAAGAGATGCGAAGCTAGCACCTACACCAGCACAAGAATAAGCTGAAAATAAGTTAACAGTGCTACTAACATGTAGTACCAACTGCTGTCGGAAAGTTAAAAAAATTGAAAATTTCAAAGGTCTTGAAAATTTTCAATTCGATCTAGCGATCGAATCTATTAAGATCTATTCGATCTTCAATTCGATCTAGCTAGTGATGGGACATGACTCGCATCACTAGCTAGATCACTAGCTAAGCGATCTCCTTGTCTCACTCTAGTAGGTGACCTCACATTTCAATGATAATAACAAGCGGATGATTGGTTATGGGACATGACCAGCAGTCATTCAAATTTGTTCACCGATCAATTTTTGTTCTGCCGAGTGTACCTACCTATTTTAGTGACTTATTTGGAATTGTAAAGAATGGATTTACTCAGATCAATACAGATTTTAGGTGAGCTGCAGTTCTCAACTTTTAACACAGTAATATTGGTCAGAGAACCATGGGCGTCCGCAGAATTCTGCCAGGGGGAGGGGGGGGGGGGGGGAGACAAGGAATATACAATTTCCCAGGGGTTAAGGAGGGGGGGGGGGGGATGGCCCACTCTGCCCCGCAGGGCGTTTTGTTGTGTTTGGACACTTCGAAATCAGATTTGAGACGTTATGAGGTGTTTTTTGTTGAAATATTCAATATTTTTTTAAAATTTGACACTTTTACTTTTCCATGTAAATCATGTTTTGGTTTTTTAAAAATTTATGTTTTATGAAGGGGTCGAGGGGGGGGGGGGTCACCTGTTCTGTTGGCAAGCGTCTCAGAACAGGTGAAGCAGACTTGAATATGTTGATGAAAGTATTGCTTCTTGCAGACTCAAGCCCGGCAACATGGATGCTCACGCAAGAAGGCAGGAACGTGTGCAGCAGATTCGGAGGCTGTGTTTAACCCAGCTGTATCTTCTAAGACCACACGTGCGGCTGGCACGCAGACCAGGCATAGAGATCATGGTCCAGAGGTGAGATTGCATTCTCAAAGAATTATTTTGTTTTGTTGTGTTGTATTGTGTTGTGTTGTGTTTGGGGAATTTTGTGTTCTCTAGTCAGTTTTCTAGATACACATGAATATGATGAAGAATCATGAAATATATTTATTGAATATAATTTTAGACGGCCCTCTCCGTTGGTGTAATCTTTGGCAAATGCATAGGTACATGCGTAAGTTACATAATTTCATCATATGCAAGTCCTACTCGCCAAAAATCATGGTTTCCCGCTTGTTGCAGGCACTTCTTTTTGATACGATTGGAGAATAAATGAATTGACAAAATTATTTGAAATTGTAATCATGATTAGATGAAAGACTCATTTAGGGGTATCACTAGTGGTACATTTTTAATTTTTAGCTTTGTTAATTAGTATTAATTAGTTTATTTTTGGTGAAAAATTATCTATTTTCTTGTCGCGCTGGGTGTCGTTTGAAATTAAATTTTAAAAATGTGCCAAGGGATAACCCTAAGTTTGTATTTCATCTAATCATGATTAAAACTTGAGATCAATTGGTTGACCGGTTTGGTCTCCAATCGTATCGAAAATGTCATAGTTTTGACCGGTTTTGTTGAACCGGTATTGAAAATGTCCTGTAGCTCACACCATTTGAACAATCAAACCGAAATTGTTCACAGTTGTTGAGGCCTTCTGACAGTTTTAGACTTATACATTTCGTGAAATCGGTTGTTTGCGGTTAGAATTATTATACATCATGTATTTTTTTTTAAATTCAACTGGCACCGTTTGACCGATCATTTTAAAACATTGCATGGTCATTAGGACGAAAACTTTAGGTATTTTTGCAAATTTTAAGAAAAATATGTCTTTATTTTTAAAAGTTATTGTCATTTTAAGGTAATTTTTGTCTATAATCTTAAAATATTTGAAACAATGTCTGGAATTGACCAATGAAGGTGGGCGTTGCATTATGAAAAACAAAAGTATTACCATGGTAACTCCAGGGTTCTTAGAAAATAACAATATTTCTTTCAGACAAAAGAAATTCAGAAAGATCAAAGAAATAGCTCACACGTGTTTAATAGTTTAATTTATCACTTGAAATAGTACAATCAATATATTTAAATCATATAAATCATGTTTGATGATATGCTGGACAATTATTACAGATGCTACAACGAAACAAATTATATTTTGCCATGTATGTTGCCAAAGCGTTTTACTTTTTAATGGCGTCTGTCACTGGATTGTTTCGTCAATTTAAAAAGGCCCTTCCTCTCTTATGAGAAGTTAATTAAGACTGAACAATATTCAAGTAGATAGCTTAAAGCAATACTATTATTAACTGCAATTTGTTGATTGTAAAACTGTTAAATTCTGTACGAATTCAACATTATTCTAATAATATCATGTGTTCAATTTGTTGTGTATACAAGCTCTTTGGTGGGGACCAAACATTGACTTTTGTTTTATGACGTCGTAGTTTGGTCAGATCTACATTGGTCAATTGCATTTATTTTTATCACTGATTATTTATGAGATCAGTTCCAAGGCCTGTAGAGCAGTAACTTATCTTGCAAACGCATGATCAAATCGCATGTAATATGAAGGCTCGCTCATCAACGCGTTACACAGAGCGTTTTCCTAGTACCTTATAATACTACTAGTCATTAAAATAATAATCGCTCTTCATTTTAAATTCAAATTTTAGGTGTTGTTTGTGGATTTCGACAATTGGAGAGTAGTCTTCTTTAAGGGTCTTCAATAGTAGAGATCTCTTATTGATGTCTGAAAACGCAAGAAAAAGTGGGGTAGCCGAACCAATTTCAAGATATAACACTTTATAAATTTGAGTAGCCCTTAAATAATAACATGGCAAGTTGAGAAAACAGTACTTTTCCATGTAAATATAAATAAACTAATTTCTGCCGATAGATTTTCGGCAAAACATTATGTCTATTAGACATTAATGTATTTATTAAGATTTTTATTTATACTATACACGTACCCTTACGATTTAAAAAAGTTAGACGCCAAAATCTAAATAATTATCCTATACGTCCAGTGTTAAAATTTCCTCATATTCTGAAAACATAAGTTTTGAAAAATTAATATAAGTCGTGCGTTGCAAGTTACAAGACATTTGATGAATCTTTTACATTAAAATATAGTTAAAATGTTCAAAAAAATTATAAAATTCGTAAATTTCAACCAAAAATATTTTCGGAAAATCTACTTACGCATCCCCTCCCTAAATAAATTTGATGTAATCAATTCAGTAAAACGAGTCGTGGAACTTAAATTCTAACTTGAGACCATTCACTTCCAGTTTGAAGAATACTTGGATTCCACCACCACCTCGAGTTCTTCACGCCCCTCAACTCTTGCCTCCGGGTGACTTACTTCAGCCCCGACCTTCATCGACATTGTCACGACCGACAGTCGACGTCCAAGTTGCCTCGACCTCGAGATCGGTTGACGACATTCAGCGTGCCTCAACCAACACAATACCACCTACTAACAAGAAACCTGCCTTAACATCGGTCGACATAAGATCACCTAATGACCAAAAACCTGCCTTTACATCGACCAACACAAGACCATCTACTGACGAGAAACCTGCCTTTACATCGGCCAATACAAGACCATCTACTGACGAGAAACCTGCCTTTACATCGGCCGAAACCAAACAAACTACTGACAGGAAAGCTGCCTTTACATCGGCCAGAACAAGACCTAAATATAACTTTCAAATTGCATCGACATCACTCACAGCAAGACCATCGCCTACAGAATCAGATTTTGTGACTTCGTCCGCCGGTCGCTTCATTTGCTCCGACGACGTGGATATGGAGGTGGAAGAAGACGGAACGCGCCTTGAATTGTCGACGGTTGATGAGGGTGGTGAGGCTGGAGATCCGTCAACACCCGTGCCCAGCTGCCCATTAGCTGATGAGGGTGGAGAGAAAGAGAATGAACAGTCGTCACCCGTGCTCAGCGTTCTGTCGAGCAGGTCTCAGACGCTCAGCCCGATCAGACCGCTGGTTCTGCGGAGAGTGAGCCAAACCGGGACCTGGAGTAGGATAGAGAAGGACAGCAAGAGACAGAGCAGCTCAAGCAATGGTAAGATATTTTGCAGTTTAATTTGCAATATTTATTTTCCGTTCCATGATTTAGTTTGGATGAGGCAAATTTGTAGTGATAATTAAAGGGTTTTTTGCTCAATGATACATAATCAATTCACTGTCCACGGAATAATCGGTTTCCCATGCAAATTCATGCGGGATCATGCAAATTCAGATATTTCAATTCGTAATTGACTGTATTTTAAGTGTTGGTAATCAATGTCCATTGTTTTCAGGTTCATCACTTGTTACTCCAAATCATGGCTTATGTTCCATACCACTTGCGGTGGAGCCATCTTTGCCGTCCAGCTCGGTTAGTGCTCCGTGCAGCGGGGTTAGTGCTCCGTCCAGAGCCGTTAGGGCTCCGTCCAGCTCGCTTCGTGCTCCGTGCAGCTCGGTTAGTGCTCCTTCCAGCTCGGTTAGTGCTCCGTCCAGCTTGGTTCGTGCTCCGTCCAGCTCGGTTAGTGCTCCGTCCAGCTCGGTTAGTGCTCCGTCCAGCTCGGTTCGTGCTCCGTCTAGCTCGGTTCGTGCTCCGTCCAGCTCGGTTCGTGCTCCGTCCAGCTCGGTTCGTGCTCCGTCCAGCTCGGTTCGTGCTCCGTCCAGCTCGGTTCGTGCTCCGTCCAGCTCGGTTAGTGCTCCGCTCAGCTCGGTTAGTGCTCCGTCCAGCTCGGTTCGTGCTCCGTCCAGCTCGGTTCGTGCTCCATCCAGCTCGGTTCGTGCTCCGTCCAGCTCGGTTCGTGCTACTTCCAGCTCGGTTAGTGCTCCGTCCAGCTCGGTTCGTGCTCCGTCCAGCTCGGTTAGTGCTCCGTCCAGCTCGGTTTGTGCTCCGTACAGTTCTGTTAGTGCTACTTCCAGCTCGGTTCGTGCTCCGTCCAGCTCGGTTAGTGCTCCGCTCAGCTCGGTTAGTGTTCCGTCCAGCTCGGTTAGTGCTACTTCCAGCTCGGTTAGTGCTCCGTCCAGTTCGGTTGCGAAACAGTGCGTGGTTCGTCTGTGTGACATCAGAAGCACGGAGTTTGCAGGCGAGGACTACCTGTTGCATCCAGTCAGCAGTCGTCTCCACGGTCGGGGACGGAAACGGAAACACATAGCTGAGACGACGCCGGGGAATGTCGGTGCAACTGAGCCGATGACCATCAGGTTGAGAAGAGACGACTCGACAGCTGTGCCAGTTCGAAAGGCCGCGATACCAGGTGGTTCAACTCGATCTGAGAAGAATGAGTTTGAAAGCGATTTGAACGGTCGATGTTCTCACACTCTATACAGTTCAGCGGCAAGAGGAAAAGAATCAACCAATGATCGTCCATCGTCAACAGTCTTCTCTGGAACTTCATGCAGTAGATTAATAGATTGTCATCAACCATTAAACAATCAGCATACTTCCATTTCTACGACACGTTCAGATGATATTGGCGGAATTCAGAAAAATACTGCAACTTGCTCTCAACAAAGTTGGACAGGGAGCTGTTTATCAAATCTTGACCTTCGAACTCCTTCGTCGTCCAAGAGTGTTGACCAGTCCACGAAGATCGTTTCTCGCCCAACTGTCACCGAGAGCCGAGCTCCTCATCAAGTCATCGAATCAAATGCGAAATCATCAAACGTCGTGGACAAAGTTCCAAAGATTCCAGCCAGTAGTTGTGTGGAGAAAACATTGGGTAACGTTGCAGGGCTTAGTGCCGATGTCCTCCCGCAGATCCCGACTATTCCGAGAAGTTCCGAGATGCCGAACGATTGCTTCGTGATGTTCCCCGCAGAAGCGCTGACGTATCTGAAGATGGAGATGGACGACGTCGATGTTCGTCCTGACAATTTCCAGGATGCAGGTTCTCAACTGTTACAGCCTTCAGTGTCGACGCAAGTTGTCGAAACATCGTCCTTGCAGACAGTTCTTCGCTCACCGGGATCCAACAACGCTGCAAGCTCAGTGTCCAGAGATTTACTCAATTCTCCTCGCCGACTTCCGGTCACATCGCCAGTTGACTTGGCTTGCGTCGCTCCTTCAATGCCAATCATCGATGAAGTTGAAAGAGGCATCGAACATACTGGGCGGATTTCAGTTGAGTCGGTTACTTCATCCGCCGCCATTGAACCAACCAAGGAGACTTCATCTCATGATGTATCAAGGCGAAGAGTCGCATCAACTCCTGCATTCATTCCTAGCGCCAAGAAAGCGAGAGTAGAAGAAGATACACGAGCCGATTGCCGAAAGCAGAATGTCGTCAATGAACCTTCTGAGAGTCGCCTCATCACACCTGCTTCATCTCCCGTGTCTCTTCGCAGAGAGATTTATCCGTCTAGGTGTGATGTTACTCGTCATCCCGCCGTGTTTCCCAGACAGACGAATCCATTGTTGAATGTTCCTAAACACACATCGACTGACATGACAGTTCAATATCGTCTTCCTGCAGAACTTCCTCCGGCTCCCAAACATGCAAGTGTTGATCAATGCAGTGAACAAGGTAACAGTCAGTCTCCCTCATCATATTGCAAAAGACCTACGATGCCGTTAGATAAAAGGTTCAAAGACATCACCAATAAAGATTACTTCCCAGTGACAGGAAATACAGTTTCCAGGCTTCACAAGTCGATCACTGCAGCTGTGCCCTACAAGACGTCCACGGACAATATTGAGAGTTGCCTGGAATTGAATGTTGTTCAACAAGAGAGAGTACTCGAGAGAAACGTTCAAACTTGCTCGCCTCTTGAAGTTTCTCGACCGACATCAGTTGAAATGCCCTCAGTCTCTGACGAGGTCCACACTTGGGTAGAAAGAAACCAGGAGGTGCTGAAGAAATGTCTGAAGATTGATCCAAGTCAGTTCGGGAAGGTGTGCGGAGATTTCTTAAAGGGACATTCAGATGCGATGGCGAGCGATGTGGACGTCATGCCCGAACCCGAGTCTGTGGTGAGAAACAATCCAGTCTTCAAATGTCATGCTCTTCCTCCGGTCATATCCCGGGTTGCCGACGAGACTGGAAGGCTCCAGATGACCGCTCTGGAGAGGAACTCCGTGGCGCAAGACGTCATGGAAGCGAGGCGACGAGGATTGTTGTCTCCGTTGTCTATTAAGGTTGAGGACGACGATGAGGACAGACTTGTTGTAGACGAGGAGGGATCGTGAAGGCCGTTGATTGCACATACTTCGTTATGTATCAACTATCAATTGTTATTTTCGTGTTATACTTGTATGAGTTTGTCGTTTTTTAAGAATGATCCATTTTTGTCCTCACATCAATAATAATTGAATTTTTGTGATTTATTTTAATCTCAGCTTTAATCAAGAATTTATTTGTCAGCTGTGTCCAAGAATAAAGATTTTTATGGAAATTACTATTTGTTTTAGTACTGCATTCACAATTCTGTTATGCAGTAAAATTTGATTTACTCTAAATACTTATTTTATGTAGTTTTTGTTAATGTTAAAAATAACAACAAATATTCAATTTATAATAACTATAATGCGATACTGCTACGGTGCTACTCCAATTGCAAATCACATGAAATTAATTTCTTAACTTGATGTCATAGTTCATATTATGTTTTTGTTAAAACTCTATGCATGTAAATATTTATTTTAATACCAAATAACACGTGTATTTGTGATGAAGTAAGCGCCTCGTCAAGATAACCTGTTAAATAATTTGCTTCTTTGGTGCTGACTTTAGCAAGTGACTAGATACAACACAATCAGTCCAGCGGAAGAAATAATGACATTCAATTGCATGTTGAAAAAATTGTCTATTTCTCATACTAGATAAAAGGAGACTTGTTCTCAGTCTGCTCAGAATTTCAATTTGAGCAAAGTTTTAGATGCATGTTTTAATGTATGTTGTAATGCTGGAATTTGTTCAAAATAAAATAATGGGACTAATTCCATGTCAATCAAAATACTGTTTTTCTATGAAATTGGGTTATTATGAAATTAATACCTACCCACAAGTACGTACTTGATATTTTCTTTATAATGTGCAAATTTTAAATAAATTGATATCACTCTGAAATCTACCCGATATTTTATTTTTACCAATTGCATGATGTGGTAGTAATTATGTACTAAAAATCCTGGAATCAGTTTGACATCTAGTGGAGCGGTCGCTCCACCCAGCCAAGTCGTACTGTACTCTCGCAATCACTCAACATACCATAAATGCCTAATTAACTGAGGAGCAAACCAAACACTTTTACTGTAAGCAACAACCTGGCATTTTCGGCCTACTGGATCTTAAAATTGGAAAATCTCACATTGTTGCGAAATATCTTAATTTCGAGCTATGGCCCACCCCACTACATATACCAAATTTGGGAACAATAGGTTATGCCATTAGCGAGCTAGAGGGCCGTGAAATACATAAAATTACACCACTTTCTGATTCTGATTCTGATGATGATATCAGGAAAAGTTGCTGTCACCGCCACAGCCTAAACGGCTGAACCGATCAACCTGAAACTTTTACCACATGTGCACTTTTGGCGTCTGATGATACCTTGCTTCTTGTGATTTTTTGTGCCGCCATTTTTAAACCGGAAGTGACGTCATATCTCAAAAACGTCTGGGCCGATTAGAACGAAATTAGCGCCATTCGATTTAGATGGTCATATATATGAAGTATCAAAAAATAAATATTATTTTCTTATTTTCTAAACCGGAAGTGACGTAAAAAATACGCAATATTTAACTTATTTCAACAAATTATACTTAAAAGTTAAAATACATACATAATTAAATTACATTGTAACATAGACAATATAATTTATAAATTCAAGGTTGCAGTGTTCTCGGCCGCCATTCCTGAAACCGGAAGTGACGTCATATATCTAAAACGCCAGTACCGATTCCAACTGAACTAGCTCCTGCGTATTCATTCTGCTATTTATTTGAAAAATCAATTGTGAAAAATGAATAAACAAATTAACGGAACCGGAAATGGCGGCAGGAACCACTAAATGAAACCGGAAGTGACGTCATATATTACAAACGGCATGACCGATTTTATGGAAATATAAGGATTATGAATTCAGATGGTCGTTCATGAAGTATCAACTAGATAAAACTAGATTGTTTTCTTATTACCCTACCGGAAATAACGTCATAAATATGCTAAATTACGTCATAAATATGCTAAATGACACAAAATTCACCACTTTATACTTTCAAATAGATATTAGTAAACGTACATTGTAAAAAATTATAAATTCAAGGTTGCAGTGTTCTCGGCCGCCATTTTTAAAACCGGAAGTGACGTCATATATCGAAAACGGTTGTACTGATTGCAACCAAATTTAGGAAATGTGTAGGTCTAATATTTATGAATTAAAGACGACATTATTTTCGGCTGCCATTGTTAAAACCGGAAGTGACGTCATATATCGAAAACGGCTGTACCGATTGCAACTAAATTATGTAAATATGTAGGACATATGATTATTGATTATGAATTCAAGACGACATTATTTTCGGCCGCCATTTTTAAAACCGGAAGTGACGTCATATATTGAAAACGGCTGTACCAATTGCAACCAAGTTTTGGAAAAATGTAGGACTAATAATTATGAATTCAAGAAGACATTATTTTCGGCCGCCATTCAAAACCGGAAGTGACGTTATATATCGAAAACGGCTGTACCGATTGCAATCAAATTATGTAATTTTGTAGGACTTATAATTATGAATTCAAGACGACATTATTTTCGGCCGCTATTTCAAAACCGGAAGTGGCGTCATATATCGAAATCGGCTGGACCGATTGGTACGAAACCTTAGCTTTTCTTCTTGGATAATCATTTTAATCCTTTACCAAACGCAACTTTTCTTAGTACCTATCCAAATCGTTTGAGGCGTATTTTTTTTAAAGAAATTAGTCCTTGCTTGGACATGTGCTACAAGCAGTATGAATAAACTAACAAAAGAAGTGATATCCCAGAAAAAAACACTCCGTGTAAAAAAGGCAGCCAAGTCACTTTACTTTAAAAAAATTCAACACCGAAAAGGAGTGATATCAAAAAAGGAGCCAAGTCAATGACATTTCCAAATATTTAATCGTATTTTTGAAATAAAAGAATGAACACCGAGAAATACTTTACAAAAGGACTTGGCGCATCGTTTTTTTAAAGACATTTTTCTATTCATAAGCATATGCCATTTATATACAATCGTAGGGAAACATCTTTCAATTACATATTATACATACCTACTGTAAAATATTTTCTATTTAAATATATACGCGATTAAACTTGTAGTGAGGGCTGTTAGCACATACATTTGGCAAAATAGTGCAAAATGTGATACTAATTTTTCCTTTGGCAGTCTTATAGGAAATTTTCCGCTCTTTCATAATTTCGATATCCTCAAAAAATCGGGCGGCCATTTTGGGCTCCAGGGCTGTCCAAAGTACCAAAAAGAGTGTATTTCAGTGAAATTATAATACTTTTGTCAATTTATTGTTTTTGTATAATAAACGATGTGTCAGGAAGGTACGATAAAAAAATAAAAATTCTAAGTCTAACCAAAGCTGTATTTATTCAAGAAATTAAAGATGTCGGCGGGTAAGCTCTAAAATGACCGCCATTTTCAGGGAATTTGTGCTTCAAGGTTGCAGTTGTTTATGTTGGTTCATATTATGTACTTTTAACTTAAAAATCAATGGGTCACGAAATTAACCCTTTGGGGGGTGGGGGGTGGAGACCTAAAGGTTTCGATATCTGTACAATAGCCCACACTAGCTAGAGAAAAATGGTTCCTTGCACATACTAAAGAAAATGTGCTCTCTTCAAAAAAAAATACGAGAACTCAAAATTATGCCGCCATCTTGGATAAAAAGAGTTTATTTTTCATTTTTCGTAAAATTTAGTAAGTTTTATAAGCACTACGAAAAAGTTTATTGGACATAAAATATAGCCCTAATACTAATAATTACATTTTTAATTTGCATATTTTCTGTATCTCCAACCGTTCTCATTGAAATTGCATTCTTGTATTGAAAAAACGTCCCAGGATAGGGAGTTTAGCATGTAATGTTCGTCCAGGAGGCGGTGACTCGAAACATTTGCAGTGAACAAGGGATGACCAAAACAGCTAATTTATCATGATTTTTGAACTGCTGAGCACAAAAGAACTAAATATAATCGCGTCTCATTCAAGATGGCGACATAATTTTGTGATCTTGTGATTTTTTTCGAACAGAGCACAATTTTATTTGTGTTTGCAAGAAATTATTAGTCCCTATCTACTATCGTTTATTTTACTGATATCGAAACATTTAGGTCTCCACCCCTCACCCCCCAAAGGGTGAATTTCGTGATCCATCAATATTTAAGATAAAGGTCCATAATATTAACCTACATAAGCAACTACAACCTTAAAAAACGAATTCCCTGAAAATTACTGGCATTTTAGAGCTTATCCGCCGACATCTTTAATTTCTTGAATAAATACAACTTTGGTTAGACCTAGAATTTTTATTTTTTTATCGTACCTTCCTGACACATCGTTTATTATAAAAGAACAATAAATTGACCAAATTATTATAATTTTACTGAAATACACTCCTTTTGGCACTTTGAACAGCCCTGGAGCCCAAAATGCCCGCCCGATTTTTTGAGGATATCGAAATTAAGAAAGAGCGGAAAATTTCCTATAAGACTGCTAAAGGAAAAATTAGTATCACATTTTGCACTGTTTTTGTGCTTACAGCCCTCACTATTGTTGCCTATGTTTTCTATAAATACACAATAGTTATCTTCGTAATATTGTTTCGTGGTCAACATAATTAAGTCTCATGCGTTATACCTTCGCATCATGAAATACATTTCAATTAATCCACATTTTATAAAATACATTTCACAAAGTACACAGTGACGTCACATTGAATTTATATTAAAAAAATTATCTTAATACACTTGACACTTCAAAAATATATAATAGTGTTCCATAGATAGTTAGTAATTATTTGACAACGTTTCATGATTTCCTTCAGTCAAGATCAAATTATGAAAAGATACCCTTCTAATATCACCATATTAACAGTACTGCAAGAACATGTATGAGCCCACTTCCAATTGTTATTTAATTCTTCCACCCTTATATTACTTATCTATTAAAGCATGAAATCTTTCTTCTATCGCTATTGACAAAACTATTAAATAGCCATTACTAATAAAATTGATATTGATATTCATAGATTCTGGCTCTTATAGAAAGAGGAAAATGTACCTTCTTGTAAATTTCTGTCCACTTATAGGATATAATGATGTCTTTAAAAAAACGATGCGCCAAGTCCTTTTGTAAAGTATTTCTCGGTGTTTATTCTTTTATTTCAAAAATACGATTAAATATTTGGAAATGTCATTGACTTGGCTCCTTTTTTGATATCACTCCTTTTCGGTGTTGAATTTTTTTAAAGTAAAGTGACTTGGCTGCCTTTTTTACACGGAGTGTTTTTTTCTGGGATATTGTTTATTGAGCGAGCGTCTTCTTTTGGCACGGACCTCTGTTTTTTTTGTTTTTGTTTTTTTTCTGTTACCTGACGATATAAAGATCAGAGTTTTTCTTCGATCGAGCTGAAATTTTGCACACATGTAAAACCAACCTTCTCTGTTTACAGACACTAGTTTTTTTGAAATCCATTCATTGGTTAAAATTTAAATAAATATCTCCTGATAGGCTGAAAAATGAAAACGGTCTTCGATAATTCTGATCAAACTCATATTTTGCATGATCATTAAGACCAACATTGTCTCTTATTTTACAAAATTTCGTCCCAATCAGTTAAGAACGTATAAACTTATTGACATTTTTCAAATCTGTCAGATATGAAGTATCGAAATGAATGTTTTCCAGTGCCACTTGAATTGAATCTGATTTGCTATATTTACCAGGGTGCTTAGATGCTATTTTCAAGTTTCAATGAAAAGCATTATGTTGTGTTGATTGAGTGATCATATTTCAATTCAATATGGATGAATATGTTTTCTGTGCGTTGTGTACGCATTTCTGGTTCGAGAATTTGCACGTCCCTGTGCTCGCTCATCAACGCGTTATACAGAGCGTTTTCCTAGTAAAATTAACATTAAACAGACTCTGCTGATCTTGACAATATTGTTAGTAGCTATCTGAATTGACTCCCAATTAATGTGGGTGGAAAGGTGTTTATTCTCTTTCTATGCCGGGGATGAAACTCCATATTCACTGCTTGACTGTTAATTATGTGTAGCATATTGTCGCTGCTCCACTCGCCGATGTGCCTACTCTGTATTCGCCCATTCGTCAGCAAGAGTATACTTATTTGTTCCATATCCATTTTATGCTCCTACTAAGAAAATTGGTTTTGAACATCATGCAATGCAAAGTGTGCCAGTTTTGTTGATGCAAATCAATATTAATATTCAGATATGGTCTTTAGAATGATATCTGCTTGAGAAATATTATGTATGTGGTTTAAATAAGAAATTACAAGCATTTTTTAGTAGCCATCTCGAAAAAAGTGAAATGGTCTTTGGAACAAATAAGCACTCACCTAACGCAATCTCTTATATACATAAACAATAGTTCAATGCATTTGATAAAAGCTCGACACAAAATTATTCACTTTAAAAACTTCGGTTCTTGCGTTACGATATTATTTTCATTCTTTATTTATGACATAGGGAACATGTATAAAATATTTTCTTTAAATGAATACATTTTAGTCCGAGGAATTGCATTTTATATGTAATTTTTGTAATTGACTTATTTTCAAGCAATAACAAATCATCCATTCAAGTCTTATTGAAATATCGATCTTGTCTACCTCGATAGATCACAATACAGTCTGCTACTATTGACCTAATCAGACTAGAGAATGTCTATTCAAGGTTGTATTCACAGATGAACGGCCATTTATCATCCTCCTTCACAGTCCAGTATCCGTATCGGACGCGATTGAATATGTCCTGCCAGTTGTATCCAGCATAGGGATGGGTCGTGAAGTTCCCACTGGGTTGGTAAGTGTTGTCGTACCAGCGAGTATACCCGGTCTCGTTCAGGGGAGCTCCTGCAACCAAATTCAATATCATCACACCGTCAACTCAGACACCCTTCCAAGCCATGTTCTCTGTTTGTTATGTCTAATATGCTTCTGGACGGAGGTATATATTTCCGATATACTTGAAATTTTGGTGACTTATTGATAATCATGCAAAACTCAATCCCTGAAAAAATTAAACAATTCGCGTGTCCAGTTTCTGAGATAAATTGATTTGTCTCCATCATGTTATCTTATGGCGGAAAAAGAAAATCGTGTAATATTAAGACTATTATGAAGATCTATTTTTTTGTGTCGATAGATTTTAACGAAATTTTTTATAATGGTAGACATATGAACATACTATCAGAAAAAAAAATTGAAAACAATACCGACGTGAGCTATTTTAAAAGTTATAAACCAAATTCGAAATTATTTTCCTATACCTCCCATGTTAAAGTTTTGTTCATCCTCTGATTACATAAAATTAAAAACTCATTGTTGGGTTGGAGTTGCAAACTACAGGACTTTAAATAAGTCTGTTAGTCTTAAATGTAGTTGAAATGTAGGCAAACGTTTTTTGAACTTGTAATTTCAAGAAAAATATTTTTGTATATCGATCGATTGCTCTGCCTTAAGGTAAGACTGTACGCCCTATACTGACAATGTTAATTTTGAGTTTGTTTATGTACCTTTTCTCAGGAAGTACTTGACCTACATCTTTGAAATTTTAACTATGCATTGAGGTCATATGGAGATCAATTTAAGTCCATTTTTGTTCAATTTGATGGTGTAATTCTCTTTTAATAATTTTTCAAGGTCAAATATTTTTACATTGTCAAAATTGCAACATTTTTCATTGCATTTTATTATTTTTAACAATAAATATCAATGGTATTGCATTCAAAATGGACTTGTTGAGAATGTAGGTTTCTGTGGAAAACTTCCATGGAGTCAGGATGATACAAAGGGATGTGCGTTGTGAAAAATATCCGACCGAACCGGGGCTCGAACCCGGGACCTCTCACTTGCCGTGTGAGAGCTCTACCAACTGAGCTACCCGGTCGGACGGACGGACACTAGACACAACGCACTGATGAGGGTTAGAGATCTCCTAGGAGAATGGAATGAAGGTAATGATTGGACATTACAAGCTATCAGACCATCGGAAACGATACTGTCACCATGTCTCTTTGCACTAGCGTGCGCAACCCTCTTTTACTCGACTTAACGAGTTGCTTTTCAGCTCGAATGATGAGAATGTAGGTTTCTGTGGAAAACTTCCATGGAGTCAGGATGATACGAAGTGATGTGCGTTGTGAAAAATATCCGACTGAACCGGGGCTCGAACCCGGGACCTCTCACTTGCCGGGTGAGAGCTCTACCAACTGAGCTACCCGGTCGGACGGACGGACACTAGACACAACGCACTGATGAGTTCCCTGATGAGAACTGATGAGAACCCTCATGAGTTCCCTGATGAGAACTGATGAGAACCCTCATCAGTGCGTTGTGTCTAGTGTCCGTCCGTCCGACCGGGTAGCTCAGTTGGTAGAGCTCTCACCCGGCAAGTGAGAGGTCCCGGGTTCGAGCCCCGGTTCGGTCGGATATTTTTCACAACGCACATCCCTTCGTATCAAAATGGACTTGTTTGTCCTAATTAATGTGCTGAAGGTACAGTAAAAATTTCAGTTCATTATCTCCGATGGATTCCAAAAAAAAGGAACATAACATTGAAAAATAATATAAAAGAGATAAACGCATTTGAAATATACAGAACAAGTTGCCATTGCATTTACTAATGCAGGAGACTATTTTTCGACGAAAATATGGTAAATTAAAAATAATGTATTTAGAGTGTAACCACGGCAATACACTTTCACAAAACAATTTATATATAATTAAACTAATTATTAAAAAAAAAAAATTATTCCCCAAATTTTATTTTTTAGTACAGTCTTACCTTAAGCAAAACGTGTTCAATATAGTTAGTACTCTGAGAGGCCTGGGTAATCGAAATGGAAACGCACAGTTCTTCAAAGTGCATTTTTTATAAATCTTGTCTTACCACTACAGATTTAAAAAAAAATCAGATAGTATAGAGACCCAACGCCTATACAATATCACTAATATTGTTTAGACGTTGGTAGAGACCCTTTACAACCAACCTAATATAATTAATATTGCCACACACTGGAGTTATTTTCTATTAGGCTGTAATGGGTCCCTACTATCTGATTTTGTAAAATTCTGTACTGATAAGACAAGATTTAAAAAATACACTTTGAAATTCAGTCATTTTAAAAATTTTAGATGAAAATTGTCACATTGCTTAAAACATTATTCTGAAAAAAAGTTGAATATTTTCGGCTAAGCTTCATGATTTAAATACCATCTGTTATGGCCCAGTGCATCTTGTTTAAAGTTGAAAATTGAAATTTGCGTGGGCCTGCGTGTGTGGTACTGTTTTCCAAACATGTCCCTGGAATGATTGGCTTTTACAAATTAAAAGGTGGCTGTATATCACGTGACTTTATTTCTCTACATCCGATCAAAAGAAATAGTTACCTATGAGTACATACCTTACATCGTTCATGTTGAGTAATCCAAGGTGATTTGTGATGGAAACTCACTGCATACTTGAGCTTATCAATATTTGCAGTCAATATTGTTAATTTTGCAGTGATTTTATAATAAAAACAACACAAATATCGAGTATACGTACGCGTGTGAAAACTGTCAAAACCAAGTGCTGTTCGTTTAAACATTACATTCATAATAGTGGATATAATTAATATCTCAACATTTCGTTGGAAAGAGGAAGAAAGAGCGCATGTTATACATTCTGACCTTGCGTCAGGTTTGTGATGCATATGTGACTTTTTATTAGAGTAATGTTTGCTGTTCTTGGCAACTCGTAGAATTTCCTTCAACTTCAGGTCTTGATTTGAGAATATTTAAGTGCAAGGAAGTAAAATCATCTAATATGTTATTTTCGCAGTTCTTTTCTGCGTAGATAAGTTCCAACAGATGTGTCCTAACTTATCTGATGAGGGAGAAGTCTTTGCTAAACTGAACCCTTCCATTAGAAAATGTGTAGCTTTTTGGTTAAAAAGTCACGTGATATACAGCCACCTTAAATGACTATGCATTGACCTTCGGTAAAAATTTATCGACTTGCATACCTTCAACAGTCCTCCAGTTCTCGTCACCTCCCCCAAGTCTATTCGAACAAATAAGCGATACGTGATGGAGCCACTTCTGGCAGGAAAATTTTTATATGCACTTTTTTGTTTTGATGTTCGTGTTTCCACAAGGCAGTGAAAAAGGAGAAACAAATTAAATGTAGATTTAGTTACAAGTTTACTTTTTCAGCCATAACAAACAACTAAAGCAAATTTTATATCATTTATTTACATAAATAAACCCTTTACAACCGCCATTATCATAGTACCAAAGAATCCACCAGAGGTCAGTCATGTTCCTTATTTTCTCGAATGGATCCCGGCAAAGAAGAAAGTGCCGCTGTCAAATCCAGGCGGCAGGTCGAACGTTTCCATCAGAATGTCCGCTTCCTCCTGTGAGTTGAGGATCACGAGATGCGTTCCTTCATCGAGACAGAACCGCTCAGCTTCGCTCCAGAGCACCCAATGATCGGAGTACTTGAAGTAGCCGAATCCAGGGATCAGAATGTACCCGGGCCTGCAACGATCATCAGTGTAAAAGTTCTTTGAAATGCGATTGATAAGAAAGTCGTATTTTGCGAATAAAGGAGGGAAGCAATATAATCAAGGTCTTCTGGAAATTTCTACAAATTTGCAAAGAAATTCGAAATTCTAGAAGGCCGTTTCACCATGGCAACACAACTTTACATGTAAATCTGCGCTTTTCAGATAAAAAAAAAAACGTAAAAATAAAGCAGTAAAACCCTCATAGCTCGGTAAAATACACGATAACGTATATTTAAAAATGTTATAATAAAATATTACATCTGATACACGCTATAGTTTTTTTTAAATTCTATGCGTGGGAAAGCAGCATATTTCATTTTTAAAAATATCAGCATGACTTTTTCCGTATGGTCGCAATGTTAAACTGAGAAAGATACTGTATACTTTGAAGCGATATATCTCGAAAATTAGTTCACGTTGACCACTTTGTCATGCCATATTATAATGCAGAACATACAAATCTATTTATATGAATTTGAAAGATTTTTCACGAAGAGTGAATTTCAGGGATCTCTCTTATTCTTGTGAAAGTGTGTTGCTCTATTACCTCGGAAATGTTGGAAACTGTGAAGAATTATGCCCAATTCCACACTAGCAACTTTTGGTTGATCAACTTGGATCAGCACATGTGCAGTTGGCACCAAAGTGACACTGCACAAGAGCAGAAGTTGATCAACTAGATGATTTTTTATTTACCAGTAATTTTACGCATGAACACTCCTTTCATGTTAGGTTATGCATGTTGAGTTATTCAAGACGAATTGTGAAGGACATTCACTCATACCGAGCTTATTAATATTTTCAGTCAATAGAAGTTATTTTATGCAGTGATTTATTAATTTTAAAAAAATCTCGTGTGTAAATATGCATGTAAAAACTGTCAAAACCCAGTGCTTTTACATTCATGATTTAATTAATATCTCAACATTTCGATGGAAAGATGAAGAAAGAGGTTGGCATCTAGGTCAGGACTACAGTACATCTTGGATTTTTTTTGTCTGGGGTTTAACGTCGCACTGCTCTGCAGCGAGGCTAATGGCGACGGATGAATGATTATGATGATGATTGGGAGATGATGGTGAAGAGTAGGCAAGGATGGACGGTGGGGAGGAGGCGGTCGTGGCCTATTAGTGGGGTACCTTCCAGCATTTGCCTGTCGATTGAGGGAAAACCACGAAAAAACCCCAGTCAGGAAGGACGGCCGCGGGAATCGAACCCGGGCCGCCGGAATACAAGCTCCGAGCGTTAACCACTCACCCAACCTGTTCCTTTACATCTTGGAAACAATTGTTTTTGTAAACCGTATTATATAAATAACGTCTTCTTGTTTGAAATTCAATTCAGTCCATTAGATATCACAGGGATACTTCTAAGTAATCGTCCCTGAATATTGGAATGAATATGCTCTTAACGGAAATAGGAATGCGTTTACCTCGGTCTACTTCGAAATGTATTTTTGTATGATTGTGATTTCGGAGTAGATGGATGAATTTTGTTATTAAATATAAACAAAATATCAACATACTGTGTAATGTTGGTTGTATACTGACGTAATGTCATGATTGTAATGCAATGATGGTTCCGAAAACGGCCACGACATCATACTTTGTAACGTACATAATTTGTTTAGCTGAAAAGTGAACTTAACCTACATTTCAAAATACCGTGTCTGTGAAATATCTACTTGTAAGCGACATGAATTATTGGGTGTTTCGTTGAAAAATGAAATGCCCACTTACATACACGGCAGTTTGACAACAGCGGCAGAGTACACGAAGCAATAGTTACATAACATATTCTGTTAGGTTCCATTCATCAATAAGAATTATCTTAGTATCGACCTACTTTTCGGCACAATTCTAATCAAATCACTTTTATTTCTGAAATTTATTTGGGTAAGTGAATCCTTTATTTATAATATGTAATATACTAGGAAAACGCTCTGTGTAACGCGTTGATGAGCGAGCCTTCGTTCTGCATGCGATTTGATATGCGTTTGCAAGTCTCTGCTCTACAATCCTTAGAACTGGAGCATCAAGATAGCAGTGATAAATTGTTTGATAAACCTTTGCATACATTTTCAAATTTATGATTATGGAAGAAATTCCTTATAATGACAATTACTTTTGACAATAACGACAGATTATTCTAAAAACTGGCAAAAAAACCTAAAATGTTGGTTTCAATGGCCATGCAAAGTTTTAAGTTGATTGCTCAAATGGTTCTAGTTTAAAATTAAAATAATACAGGACCCACTTTAACAACAATCCCAGAGACCGCTTAAATGTTATTCGGTAGCAAAATTTCAGAGAGATTGGTTGAATAATTTGACCTGGGCACTGCAGGCAAAAAACAAAAATACACGGAAATATAATTGAAATAATTGTTGTTAAGCGTTCATTTGTAATCATCAAACATTGAAAATGAGGAGAAATATTTATGAAATTTGACTTCTGCTATCGACTAACTGTTACTGGAAACTAACAAATATACGTAAACCTGCAATTGACCAAGTGGCTCGAAAGCTTTCATTAAAAGTTGTATAATTCAATATGAAGTGGCGCAAAAAAATAAATTTGTTTTGAGAGACTACATCGAACCTGTGGGTCCTGAATGCTTAGATACCATTTCAGAAAACATACCACAGTTTTATATGTAATATGTTTCAAACATATTTGTTGAATAGAAAAAAGTTAGTTATGATTGAAGCTATATGATATATGTAATATATCTATGTAATATAAGAGACAGTGTTGGTCTTAATGATTATGCAAAATATGAGTTTGAACAGATTTATCGAAAACCATTTTCATTTTTCAACCTATAAGGAGATGTTTATTTAAAATTTAACCAATGAATGGATTTCAAAAAATTATTGTTTACAAACAGAAAAGGTATAGTCTCTATACATGTTTGAAAAATTTCAGACCGATCGGTGAAAAGGTGCGACTTCAATGGTACGCGGAAGATTCGCCTGCGGAAGATTCGCCTGACCCTCGATTATACCTGTCGAATGAGAGGTTGGAAGATTCGCCTGCATGGGTTCAGGTAATCAGAAGGGTACACGGAAGATTCGCCTTACAGGAAGGGTCAGGCGAATCTTCCAACACAACTTGGAAGATTCGCCTGACCCTCTAATATACCTGTCTAATGATAGGTTGGAAGATTCGCCTGCTAGGGGATGTGAATCGGAAATGAAAATTAGGGGTCAGTCAGGATGCACAAAATGGTCTGAAACGTGTCAGTTACGCGCATTGTTGGCGGGATATTTCAAACATGATGAGATCGTTTGATTTTGGTACTTCATCACTGTACCAAAATAAAATTTTAGTCGAACAAATTTAATGCATTCTAGGAGTAAGAAAATAACTTTTATGGAATAAAAGTAAAGTATTAATTTGGTCGATAAACATAGTATTCCTTTCAAAGTCCTTTACCAATGTTGTTCATTAATAATTACTACACAACTGTACAATTAATTCTATAAATACGAGGCAGAATGGCCTAAGTCCATTTTCTCTTATACTTTTGTCGAAGTCTATCTGACTGATGTCAACAAATATGGTTAGGTTATTGAAGTAATGACTCTGGCACATAACTTAGTTATGATTGAATGAAGGCATAATTACTGGTTTTGTAAAAATCCAACCAAGAATAATTATTGAATGGACTTCGGACCTTCTACCACTGATGTACGGATTAATTATTATATATTATCAAAACATATTTTACAATGATCGGAAATGTTGATATTTAAATAGTCTATCTATATAATTTTAAAACTAATGAATCCAGAATTCTGATGTAATTCGAAAACCATGATCTTTTCAAGAAATTGTGAAATAAACCTGAAATTATCTGATATATTGTATGAAGTTGAAAATTGATAAATGATTGACAGGAAATATGTTGAAATGTTTGGATCCACTGAAGTATAGTAGGTAGTGAAGTCCGAACATAATATTTTAATCTTCGATATTATTTGATGTTCAGTGTTAAGACGGCTAAGTAGTGAGTTTGACCTCGAAGAGTTTTTTAATCGATTTTTATCAATATCTTTTTCCAGTGCAATTGTTAACAAAATAGGGCTATGGACGTGAATACAGAACAGTTCAATGAAAATAATTTCATAGCTTGGAATAAGTTATTAGTTTTATTTTGTCCAGCAGGCGTTTAGAACCCGAAAATTACTAAATTTTCGGGTTCTAAACACCTCCTGGACACAATAAAACTAATAATTTAGTAATAATAAAAAAAATTGTAATTTTCGGGTTCTAAACGCCTGCTGGACAAAATAAAACTAATAACTTATTCCAAGCTATGAAATTATTTTCATTGAACTGTTCTGTATTCACGTCCATAGCCCTATTTTGTTAACAATTGCACTGGAAAAAGATATTGATAAAAATCGATTAAAAAACTCTTCAAGGTCAAACTCACTACCCAGCCGAGTGAGTTTGACCTTGAAGAGTTTTTTAATCGATTTTTATTAATATCTTTTAATAATGTAATTGTTAACAAAATAAGGTTTTGTACGCGTCTTTAGAACTGTTCAATGAAAAAAAATTCATAGCTTGAAATGGTTTATTAGATTTTCTTTGTCCTACTGATGTTTAGTACCCGAAAATTAGTAAATTATGGTACTAAACATCTGTTGGATAAAATAAAACTAATAACTTATTCCACGCTATGAAATTATTTTAATTGAACAGTTCTGAAGACGAGTACAAACACTTATTTTGTTAACAATTATATAGGTAAAAGATATTGATAAAAATCGATTAAAAAACTCTTCAAGGCCACGCTCACTACTCAGCCCTTTAGACAAATATCTGGTCTGGAGTCCAGACATCTATCAAAATTACCTACTATAGTTTTGTCCTCACCATTTCCAATATTTTAAAAATTTTGCTGATGGGTAATATATTGCAACTTATTCAGATCTTAGTTCACGATAAACTTTTCAATTTATGACAATTCTTGAACTTCTACGTTAACTTCTTTTTTATTTATACACATATTTTTATTATGTGTATGTACAATATTTTGTTCTGTTTCACAGGACTTCTTCAGGGCGTTTGTTTTAAAAATTATATGAAAGAAAACAAATTATAAATTGACTAACCCAGGTATTGCATTGTATTGTATTTGCATCACTATCGAATAATAAAGATGTTAACGTAAAAGTTCAAAGAATTGTCATAAATTTAATGTTTATATATAAATATAATTTATTGAGCAGTTTGGTATGTGTTTATTAAAAATAATTGATAAATGTTTTCTGTATTGTATTATTAATACTTCAATACAGTAGTTCACCCACTTTTATTCGATAAAGATATTTTCTAAATTCTAGGATGCATGAAATATGTTCCATTAAAATTTGTCTACAATAAAGTACCAAAATCAAACGATCTCATTATGTTTGAAATATCCCGCCAACAATGCGCGTAACTGACACGTTTCAGACCATTTTGTGCACCCTGACTGACCCCTAATTTTCATTTCCGATTCACATCCCCTAGCAGGCGAATCTTCCAACCTATCATTAGACAGGTATATTAGAGGGTCAGGCGAATCTTCCAAGTTGTGTTGGAAGATTCGCCTGACCCTTCCTGTAAGGCGAATCTTCCGTGTACCCTTCTGATTACCTGAACCCATGCAGGCGAATCTTCCAACCTTTCATTCGACAGGTATAATCGAGGGTCAGGCGAATCTTCCGCAGGCGAATCTTCCGGCAATCGACTTCAATAGCTCCAGGTAGCAGCAAAAAACAACAAAACAGAGGTCCGTGTCAAAAGAGTCAAAAGGAGTTGCACGCTTCGCTATGTAGCACAAGGTCATAATAAATGTCCAAATTGTCCATGAATTATTGAGTCAAATAATATTGATTATCTGGAGTAGAATCCATGCCGCCATGTTGAATTCCTGCTGTGATATTCGTGTATTTGTAGAAGAGTCGTGATGTAGAAGAAGTGGAACAAAGAGGCAACTATCATGTCGTTCATGTGAGGAACAAAGAGGCAACTATCATGTCGTTCATGTGAGGAACAAAGAGGCAACTATCATGTCGTTCATGTGAGGAACAAAGAGGCAACTATCATGTCGTTCATTAGAGTGAGATATCGGCAAGTGATGGACGTGATCAATGATAAAGACAAGGACAGCCTGTGGTACATGGAGACATTCATGATCAAGTTGGGTGAGTATTTCATAGCAGAGGGCGTAACTTGATAGTATACTTGGCCCGGCGAGCGTGTAGCATTTCCTTTCATGGGTCGAACATCTTTTTATGACCTGCCATTCCACCTACACTGTTGCCATTTTATACAACTTTCCGTGAATTTTAAAAGCCGACTGCATTGAAAGATATTTGGCACCACAGCAAAACAACCCTTTCCCGAACACCTGCAGTGGTTGGGAGATATTTATAACCGAATACGCGTCAAAACACTCAGGATTACAAAAGGATTGCACTCAGGATTACTGGCTACACGGTTGCTGGGCCAACTTTAACTTGATAGAGGCACTGTTTGATTACACCTACCTAAGTTTCATTCGAGTGATGTAGCATGCCACTGGGAAATGTTTGAAGTAATAAAAGTTGTGGTGGTGAAAGGTTGTGTCAATGGCTCTTCATTGCTCCTAGGACTCTGGGTGACTGACAACTGCTCAAGAAGACTGAGTCTACCAACTACAATGCTCCTCTTCTCGACTCCAGTGTGGATGTTGTCATGCTTGCGCTCTCTAGTGCTGAGTCTGCGCACTATGACAGACACGTTGGCACCTCTCCAGGACTTTCTCTACATCACGCTGCTATCAGTGGCCATCATGACGATTGCGTACAAGCAATGCGCGTTCCAGATGATCGTCAAATGTCTCAAGAGAATGAGGAAACAGAAACATTGGTATGAAGCAGCTGCACAAATTATGGAGAAATCAGAGAAAATTATGAAAGTTTTTGTATTATTTTTTATCGGTTTAGATATATTTCTGCCATTTCTGCTTCTTCTTGTACTTCTAAAATGCCTTGTTGAAAGGAAGATTCGACACTGGTAAGTTTGTGTGAATGAACCACATTTCGATGGTGAAGGCCACAGAAACTAACACCAATATTTTCGATACTGATGTTATTGTGTATAATCCGAGAATTTGAATCGAGAATCAAAGTTGCATCTGTTGAAATAGTAGTCAATGTAATTTAATTAAATTTACTTTTTCCTGTTGCCAGAAAAAGAGCAAAAATGCCTAATCCACAAACAAATTAAAAAATCATCAATGAAATTAAATTCATAGCATTTATTAGACATACAGATTTTTTGTGAGCAATGTCAACAAAATTTATCAGCATTTTTTTTTCGTACTACCTGCAAGGTTTTAATATTGAGGCTTATGTCATTTTCCCTGATACGATCGACAATTTTCTTAAATGAATGCCACTTTTCAAGATTCTGGAAGAATTGAGTGGTCTCATGAATCAACATTATCATATTTCCTATAGTCAATCAATCACCAGATTGTGAGCAATACCGGACGATTTCTTTAACTTATATACGGATACTAACATATTAAACTATTTCAGGATTTGGATGCCATTTGACCAAACCACGTCACCTGTGTTTGAAATTACACAAATTACATTTGTCTTTACGGAATACGCTTTAGTAACAATAGCTCATTTCGTACCACTAAATTTCGTAGTATCTTTCTTCATTCTCGTGATCGCCCAGTGGAAGATACTGAGACACAATCTGAGCCACTTGCCTCAACGAGCAAGAGCAAACATTCGACTTGAAGCTATTCTCACGCGAGCTGCTGGTAAGTGGATGAAAGCAGCGGGAGTTGGAAGATTTGCTCGGAGATATCCTCGCAGAGTTTTGTCAAGAAGAACGCTGCTACTTGAGTGGTGCTCTGTGACCTTGGACTCTCACAGCCAAGACATTGTGGACAATCAGGCAGATGAGTTGCCTATGGAGAGCGCCTGGTGGAGGAAAGAAGCCGATGAAGAAGTTTGGCAACATATCAGGAAGAAGAGGTTTGACCTTGAAATGCACCGCCTCCTCGGTGACTGCGTCAAACATCATCAAGATCTGTTGGAGTAAGTACCTGCTGGTCATACAGGGTATCTTTGCACGCGACACGCTGTACACACTAAATAAATTCTGGGTCAAGTTCTCAAACTTTTTAGTAACAAAACGTTCAACATTGGCACAGCTGTCATGTAATTCACTTTTGTTGCCATGTTTGCTTGGACTAAACGTTTAGTTACAGTTTGGACAGCGAGAGTCTAAACTCTCACCAGAATGCGCTGATTGGCAGTTTTCTGCTAGGCCGAGTAAGACTTCATTGCGCGCTCACCTTGCAATGACGTCTTTCTCGGCCTAACAGCGTAAGTGACGGTGGCTCCGTCTGGTGAGCGATCAAACATAGTAAAAACGAACTGTATGGTTGATTATGGCATGAAACTGAGCACATAACGTACTTGTATTAATAAGAAATAATTTCGGTGTGAAAACAAAACATATTTTCACTAACTAGGAGAACGCTCTGTGTAACGCGTTGATAAGCGAGCACGGATACGTACAACACCTCGATCCATAAGCAATAATATACGTAAAACAATTGAAATCTAGAAGCACGATCCATTAAATTATATAAAAAAAATGCATTTGCTTCTCATTGCAAGTAACACTACACTCATGTGTATTTATTGGAATATTTAGGTATTATGGATTAATAAAAAATAAAAAATAAAAATACAAAGATTCAATCCACAAAATAGACCATTATCTAAGTGTGTAACAAGTTGGCCTATCTAGGTTAGAAAATTAACTTTAAAAATAATAATGTTTGCTTGAAGTAGGTTTAAAGAATGAACAAGCTTGTAGCATGGCATTCTTAGAGTCAAGGTTAACTGAACACAAAGTAATTAATTAGAATCATTATGTAAACTTACAATCTTAAAATTCAACAGCAATCAAAATATAGACAAAAATATAACGAGCAATCAAATAAGTTTAACAATGTGCAATTATATCAAGAAAGTGAGTGAATCCATATAAAAAGTATGTGACCTTACCTAAATTGTGATGTCACCACGTAATAACAAGTGAACCAGTCATTGTGATAACGCTACAAAACCAGTCAGCCAGACTAGTTTTCAGTGATTCCAAGAAAAGCATGGGCCTACGTGCAGAAAGAAAGTCGTTTCGCGGGCTTTAGAAATGACAGAATGTCTAAAATTAGCTACCACGTGTACGAAACCAACCAATCAGATTCTTTGGAGGGAAAACGATGTCAGAGGGTATAAAACGTCAGGCTACCAGCCAAACTTCATCAGTCGGAGTTTTCTCAGAGCAGTGAGACCTGCCTCGCGAACCGTGAAGCCTTGTGCACGCAACATAGTATAATTTCAGCGAGACAGTGCCGATGTGATCGAAGGTAAACATTAAAATAACATTTTTGTATAAACGTCAACCCAGTAAATTCAAACTTCAAGCCTAATGCTGAGGCAAATAATATCGCATTAAGACAATTTCAAGTTACAAGTGATCAACTGAACAGTTTCAACATTAAAGTCAGTAAATGTTAAAGTATAAAAGTTAGTGAATTGCAACTCCGGGAGAAACCGACGAGTCTGCAGCCAGGAACGTCATCAGCCTGAGCCAACTTGATCCAACTGCTCGAGGAGGTCACTCCTTGTGCACGGACTGCTGGACGTCCTGGTAACCAAGGGGTTATTAGACAACATCATCGCATCGCAGCTGAAGGAGGTGACATATCCAGTCATTTCATTCTGCTGGTGGACTGGAGTTCACGGGACACACTACGCAAGAGTCAACGCCATCCACTTGTTTACGCGGAAGTAAACAAACCAGACGACATCATCACTACTGCCGACGTATCGAACGTAATATTGTTTCATAATTTTTGATTGCTCTTTTCACATCAATGAACATTTATTTTCTTTGTAATAAACAAATTATAATATTGCTGATTCTTTGTGTTCTACCCTCTGAGCCAAATCCCGCAGGTTTCAAGTGCTAATATGAGCAAACCTAATTTAAGAAATATTATCCAAACAGACCGTTCCGTTTAATAGAGCTTACCTAACACATTGCTTACCTAACATAAACCTAACTCGTTGGATCTATAAGAAAAATATCGACTGAATAAATAAAATATTTTATAAAATTAATTTCAATTAACAACTAACCAAACTGTTTCTACAATCAAGCAGACATTTTGCTGGTCTACAAATAATTAGCTCAACCTTTAAAAGGATTTAAAGTAAGACTGCATGTTAAAACTCTTATAATAACCTATATACCTACATTAATTACATCTTCTTCAAGAAAATAAAATAAAACCCAAGTATAACCTAGCAGGTATTGCTATAACTATATATCATACCGTAAAACGTATTCTAACAATAAAATAGATAGACAGCTGCTTGCTTCCGAGTTGTTTTGAATGGAGCGCATCGGGCGGCCGCAACGGACTCCTCGAACCTACAATGCTATTTATATGGGAAAACATGTTTTTTTTTTTATTTATGGACGTATCTTTTTTAAAAACTATACAGGTCTAAGTTAGTATGAGATGAAGGTGTGTGCAAAATTTCAGATCGATACGTTGACCGGTGCGACCTGGGTTGAACCAGCAAAAAAAAAAAAAAAAAAAAAAACACACACACAGAGAAAGTGCCGCAAGAGTCAAGTGGAGACGCTCGCTCCGCTCGCTTAATGATGCTACTTCTTTACAGGATTGTAAATGAATTCGAAGCCGCCATTCAGCCTCTTGCCCAGACGTTTGTTTCGTTCATCATGATTATGATGACATCGTTTATGTTGTATTCCGAGAAGGTAGGTACTCACATACTGGCCAACATTGTATTTAATTAACCTACAAGAATGGCAAATTACCAATACAATATTTAAGGGAGTTGGTAAAGAATTATTAAACGAACCTCCCATATTCTGTTATACGTGGGCAATAATCATAGAATATGAGAATTACACAAAGAGCGTTTGTGATGATCTATCGCAGCGAGAGTCTTTATTGTTTAAAGAACTCCTATTTTAATAGGCCCTACTTTAGGTGGTGCAAGCGCGAGCGATTTTGCCGCTTGTTGAAGGCCCTTTTTATGGCTACGATTAAAGACAAAAAGTGTTGACGAAATGATTTGAAATTTTAATCATGATTAGATAAAGACAAACTTGGGGACATTACCTTTTTTGCTTTGTAATAATAATTAGTTGATTTAAGTGAAAAATTTTATATTTTCGTCTCTCACTTGTTGCCGTTTGAAATTTAATTTTTAAAATTGTACAATTAGAGTCTTCATTTATACAATAAGATTAGAATTTGATCATGTGAACATCCTATCAAAGTTACCTACACCCACTTATGAAACAATTTTTCCCTCACAATTTGCTAAAACTGTCGAGCGCTTGTAACACCTTGAAATCACTTTTTACTTAAGCGCTATAATGTTTTGCTCCTCAATACTTGTATCTATCAATTCCAACCTGATACGTTATTTCAGCTGAAGGCTACTGATGAGGAAAGTGTTTTGAGGGTTATGATCGCCTGCATTCTGATTCCCCTGTCGTACTTAGTCGCTTGGCTCTCACAGAGAATTGCAGATGAGGTATGGAAATGTGCGAAATGCTCACCAAAACACAAGTCCACTTTTCAATGGTTTCACATGAATAATTTCATTGTTCTTCTAGAGTGAATCCATACGGGAGGCTGCGTATGATACACAGTGGTACGCAGCAACAGATGGGTTCAAGAGGTCAATCCGTATCATCATTTCACGTGCTAATCAACCTGCTGTCATCACAGTGGCTGGGTTTGTCCCTGGAACTGTGGAGACATTCAGCAATGTGAGTTGTTCGCTAATGATTTAATAAGATCAGTAAATATAAATGAATAAATAATAGATACCTACTTCACTTTCATTGTTTTCGAATATGATTTACACAGTGTCCTTTGAACAGATACTTTGTTTCAATTCAAGAATCAAGATTATAAAACCAACTGAATGTGCCAAGTTGAAGTGGGAATGCAACTTTATTTAAGTACCTACAAAATGTCTACACTCGCAGGGAGCGTATAGTAACTTCCTCGACTACAATAATAAATATATAATTATTGTAATTACAGATTACTTTCTTCGTATTCAAATGTTTCACCACCTTGAGAGACATACAGAAAAACAAAAAGTAAAGTGAACATAAAACTTCAAGCAAGATCGATGACTATGTCGAAGTCTATGACTTAGCAATCTTCGTCAAGTCATCCAAACTAAGTTCTGCTGAACAGCAAATCCAGTTGACCGTCAACCGTCTCATACGCTGGGCCGATGACAACGGTTTCCGGTTTTCAGCCAGCAAAACGAACTGTATAAACTTTCATCGCCTGAGAGGCTTGCATTCCAAGCCCACCGTGATGATGGCAGGTGCAGCAATACCCTGTGTTGGTACCGTCAGGTTCTTCGGCCTCAACTTCGACAGCAAGCTGAGTTGGAAACCCCATCTACAACAACTTAAGGTCAAATGCATGAAAAATACTAACATATTGAGAGTGCTGAGCGGTACATCGTGGGGCGCTGACCGAACCGTGATGCTCAGGTTGTACAGAGCATTCATTCGGTCACGCCTTGATTACGGCAGCATCGTTTACTCCTCCGCAAGACCGACCATTCTAAATTCGATAGATCCTGTGCACAACGCGGGCATCACGCTGGCAATAGGAGCTTTTCGTTCGAGCCCGGTGACCAGCCTGTACTGCGAGTCCGGAGAGCCACCACTGGATATCAGGCGAAGATATCTCCTCTGCTGCTACGTGTCGAAGCTTAAAGCTATGACAACGCATCCAACAAACGGCACTATCTTCCGCCCTGCATATGAGTTAACATACTCGAACAGGCCAACGGTCACGAGACCTGTTGCTATAAGGTGGAGCGAGCTGCTTCAAAACACTGACTTCACTCTGCCTACCATCCAGCAGATTGGATTCAGCGAAGTAGCTCGACTGTGCCCAGACCTAAGTGCCTTCTGCACCTGACACAGTTCCCAAAGACAACGACTCCACCTGCGATGCACCAGCAAATGTTTTTATCTCTTCTTGACACCTACCCTGACTATGCGATAGTGTATACTGACGGCTCTAAGCTTGACGACGCTGTTGGATGTGCGTACGTACTCGGTGGCACGCAAGTGAGTTTCAAGCTAAACTCACTTTGCAGCGTGTTTACATCAGAGATGTATGCCATCCAAAGGAATGGCATTGACAAAAGGAAATTTTAATATTTATTAACACTCAAACAAAAGTTTTCTGTACAATGTTAATAACTTTGAAGAACGACAGATTGATTAGTCTGTAAATTGTCATAAAACGGCATCCCAGATAGGAACACCTTTTCATTGAACGGAAGAGGACAGGAGTCATAGACTTCTTAACATTTAAGAAATATATCAGAACTATATTAACTGGGTGCGAGTGCTTTGCACTAAGAATTATTATTTTAATAGTGTTGTAATATTTTTCATGATTTCATTTTTAATCAAAATATTACTCAGAATATTGACTAAATCCGACTATTTGATGATTGGCAGAGTGCTGTTAGAGTCGTTATATTCACAGAAGAACGGCCACGTATATTCTTCCTTCACTGTAACGTATCCGTATCTGAGTGGAGGTAATGGATTCTGCCAGTTGTATCCACCATAAGGAGCAGTGGTGTAATTCCCGGCTGGTTCGTAACCATTGTTAAACCAGCGGGAATACCCGGTCTCGCTCAGGGGAACTCCTGCAAGCACAAAGGTACATTTGTTAAGAGGCAAACGGAAGCGAACGGGAATAGCACGGTTCGTCAGAGCGTTTTTTTGAAATTGTGTCTTCCCACTTAATAATTTTAAAAAATCAGATAGTAACGACCCATTACAGCATAATATACTAAATAATGCCGCACATTGGAGTTTATTACTACCTCTGGTGCGACCTCAAAGTGTTACATACGATATTTTTAATAAAATAATCGAAAAAAATCGTATTTAACACTTTGAGGTCAGACCAGAGGTCATAATGAACTCCAGTGTGCGGCATTATTTAGTATATTAGGCTGTTATGGGTCGTTACTATCTGATTTTTTTTTAAATATTTAAGTGGGAAGACACAATTTCAAAAAAACGCTCTGACGAACCGTGCGATTCCCGCTCGCTTCCGTTTGCCTCTTAATACCCCGTTCTCACTACAGTCTCAACCGCGGTTGACTTCAACTGCAGTTCAAATAAAAATGGCGTTGATCTGTGTTGATCTACCAAATTTGACACTTGCGTTCACACACAGAATCAAGCTCAACTGCAATTGAACCCTGTAATCTACGCAACCCGCCTGACAACCAGCTGTTTTTGAACAATAAACAACATGGCGCTCACCGAAAGTGAAAGTATTTATTTATTTGCTTTGAAGCAAATTATCAACGCCAATATAATCAACAAATTACTAAGTAAACACAGGAGTAAACTTACAATACCTACGGGAATGTCGGCAATGACGAAAATGTCAGGTAGGACTAGGTTAGCTGTCAAATGTCCAAAGATTTTATAGTGGTGCGCGCATATTTCCTGTGAACTGCTTTGGCTAACTGCAGTTCAGATCTCAACTGAGTTGTAGAAACACGATCGAGTTTTCGATCGCGGTTGAACTCGATTGTGTTGCGTTCACACTGATGTTCAACTGCGATTGAGATTCTCAACTGCGGTTGAAACTTGTAGTGGGAACGGGGTATAAGGTGATACTAGCGCTCGGCCGTTTTAGAAAATTGATAGAGAAATATTGTTTCATAAATGAGTGTAACTTTTACAGGATGTTCACATGATCAGTCTGATTGTATATCAGTAGCACTTTTTAATTTTTGCTTATTGCATCGTTAAGGCGCCGGTTATTCAATAAAACCGCGCAAAACTCTGAAATTTGCGATACGATTGGAGACTAAACCCTTGAACCAATTGATCTCAAATTTTAATCGTGATTAGATAAAAGACAAACTTAGGGTTATCCCTTGGCACATTTTTGAAATTTTATTTTATACGGCGCCCAGGGAGATAACAAAATAGCAAATTTTTTACCAAAAATCCACCAATTATAACTAATAAACGAAACAAAAAATTAAAAATGTACCAAGGGATAACCCTAAGTTTGTCTTTTATGTAATCACGATTAAAATTTCAAATAATTTGGTCTACCCATTTCGTCTCCAATCGTATCGCAAAATGTGTCTACAAAAAGCAGCAAAATCGCTCGCGCTTGCAGCACCTTAAGGCCGGTCATATTTTTCTCCCGCCATCGGTCGGTTTGGAGTGGTTTTAGATCGAAATACAAAATAAAATTTTCCCTATTTAGCAAACGGTTATGAATATCGAAACAGCAATACTTTGGTGACATTGACGTAGACTTAAGTGTTTACTTATAGGTATACATTTTCATCGCTTACTGTCATAACTTAGCAGCATTTGTCGGGCACGAAAACGCTCCGTGCGAGCGACTGACAGGCGACGGAGCGTTTTCGTGCTTTACAATTTCAAAAAAGTCTCTGGAACGCAAGACTTAAGCCCAGTCCACACGACACATCCACCTCGAACATTGGATGTGACCTTGGATTTTAAAACCCATCTCTATAATGTTATTTCACGCGCATACACATCGCGCATGTGTGGCCGTGAAGAATTTGACATTAAAATCCACGCATCTTATTCGACTGAATGTGTCGTGTGTACTGGACATTATGCAATTAAAACCACTGTCATTGTCATTAGATGCAAATTATTTGATTTCCAAACATTGAAATTTTTTTAAATATTCCATTAAAATCCTAAACATCCTCACACACCTTCGACAGTCCTCCAGTTCTCGTCATCTCCTCCAAGTCTATGGATCCCGGCGAAGAAGAAAGTGCCGCTGTCAAATCCAGGCGGCAGGTCGAACGTCTCCATCAGAATGTCCGCTTCCTCCTGTGAGTTGAGAATCACGAGATGCGTTCCTTCATCGAGACAGAACCGCTCCGCTTCGCTCCAGAGCACCCGATCCTCGGAGTACTTGTAGTAGCCGAATCCCGGGATCAGAATGTACCCGGGCCTGCAACGATCATCAAGGTAGAGACTTGCAACAGCGAGGACATGCTCCACGTTCACTCTAGCTCGGCGGTCAGTAACGCGAAGGAGGCCGCATTATAGGGTAGTACTCACCCCCCACCCAAAACACCCCTACGTGGTTAATACTTGATGACCTTGACTTATACGGGACGAGAAACATGACCTCCGCATAAGGCTAAATTATCTATGGTCGATGACTGGCAGAGATGAACCCTCTCTGGCATGGGCCGGCCTATACCTGGCAATGCTAAACAGGGTTCATCTTTGCCTGTCACCGACCATAGATAAGTCACAACACTGCTTGCGTTGCAGGGAACCGCAATATGAAGTACGGCCACTGTATTATTGTCTAAATGTAATGCAACGTAATGAGTGTCAACCCTTTGTATACATTTTTTAATATAGAATGATCACCACGTTATCCAATCTTAAGAGGCAAACGGAAGCGAACGGGAATCGCACGGTTCGTCAGAGCGTTTTTGTGAAATTGTGTCTTCCCACTTAATAATTTTAAAAAATCAGATAGTAACGACCCATTACAGCCTAAATGACTAAATAATGCCGCACACTGGAGTTCATTATGACCTCTGGTGCGACCTCAAAGTGTTAAATACGATATTTTTTATAAAATAATCGAAAATAATCGTATTTAACACTTTGAGGTCAGACCAGACGTCATAATGAACTCCAGTGTGCGGCATTATTTAGCATATTAGGCTGTTATGGGTCGTTACTTTCTGATTTTTTTTTAAATATTTAAGTGGGAAGACACAATTTCAAAAAAACGCTCTGACGAACCGTGCGATTCCCGCTCGCTTCCGTTTGCCTCTTAAGTAGTTATGTTACGTCATCAAAATTTAGATATGAAACATATGTAAGCCTTATCTATGTTTTTCATTCTTGATTAATTTATAGAAAAATAAAACTCTTGACACTGCTTTAGTATTTGGTGATTCTAATCTTCATTTTTACTTACGCCGTTGGACCTTCTTTGTCCGGAGCTCCCAACTCTCCAATGACGTCATCCGTTGCCATGGCAACGGCCAGGACACACAACACTGTGAGCATGCGCAGGAACATTCTAGACAACAACACAAAGTTAATCAGATCTCCAGGAATAGACCAATTCAGAAATTATCTGGATAGCTCTGGATTCTAATGAATTTCACATGCAGTATGATTATCCAAGTGTGTATTCATATTGTAACACATTGTTGTAAAACACAAATAGATATATGGAAAACCAAACTGAATGTGAATTTATCTAGAAACCAGAGCCACCCAGATATTTTCTGATTTGGTCTATTAGATGTGTGTTTATTCTTGATATGTTTAATAATAAAGTCTGAGTTGCAAATATCATACTTTAAGGTTAAAAATTCTAACGTATAGCTATCCTACAATCCCTTGGCAACTTTCCCACCCAAATAATAAATGCATAGTATATTTTCGTAACGTATTACGTTACGAAAATATTTTAATTTTGTTATAAAAAAGAAAAATACTATTATTTAGTTGAAATGGTTATACATACGAAATGTTAAAAATTTGGAACAAATCCCACTGTTCTTGAAAGTTATAGCAATTAATTTGCTATTGTTGGCATCTAACCGAACTACGTTTTTTCTAATAAGGCTGCAAATTCGTAAATTAAGTGAAAATAATAGTCATACTACCACTGCAAAATATGTACAAATGATCGGACGATTATATTTTTTCAGCCAATCAGGAGAAATTTATTTTAATCATAACCATTCAACGAATTACTAAACTGTACGACGGTCTCAAATTTTTGAATATTTTCGTTGTGCGTAAAATGCACATAGATCGGAAAAAGATAATGTGACATGTGTCGTAAAACCAAAAGTACCGAATGGAGACGCTCGCTTAATAAGATCACCTTTTCAACCTCGTATCTGGTATTAGTCAAGTCCGAATTATTATGTCTACGATTTCGAGTTATTACCGTATATTTTTGTTTCATTCCAGACGGCTGGGTAGTGAGTTTGACCTTGAAGAGTTTTTTAATCGATTTTTATTAATATATTTTACCAATGTAATTGTTAATAAAATAAGGCTTTGTACGAGTATTCAGAACAGTTCAATGAAAATAATTTCTTAGCTTGGAATGGTTTATTATTTTTATTTTGTCCTACAGACGTTTAGTGCCTGAAATCCTGAAAAGCGGATTTGATTTTGCCTTGCATAAATTAATGTATTGTTGCTTATTTCATTTATTTCATGATTGTTTGATTTACCTATTCTTGATTATCCTTTGTTTATTGTTTATTATTTTATATAGCTGGTAGTGGGGCACTTGTGTTACGGGGCATGCCCTAATCCCACTACCAGCAAAACACTATGTAAGAGTAGTTGTTTTGCAAATAAATAATAATAATAATAATAATAATAATAAAATTAGTTAAAATATGGCACTAAACATCTGTAGGACAATATAAAAATAATCACCCATTCCAAACTAATAAATAAATTTTATTAATCTGTTCTGAAAACTCGTGCAAAGTCTTATTTTATTAGCAATTACATTGGTAAAAGATATTGATAAAAATCTAATAAAATTATCTTCAAGGCCACGCTCACTACTCAGCCCTCTTTAGACCATCTGTCATGTATTCTAAGATCATCTCTGAAATCTTTACAAAATGTCTTCGTCGATATTGAATGTTATTCTTACCTTCTATTGTTTCGTGTCCAGACAGAGAGTGATAACACCGTAATGGTTAATCTTTAAGTACTCGGTGTCATTATAGTTATCTTCCATTGAGAGAAGCACTCATCTACTGCTTATCAGTGGATGTTTTGGTGTATTCATTGTACAAGTACTATACAAGCACTTTCAAGTGCACTTGTTCTTTCAATGAATCAACAGCTGATTTAGATAATTTCGTATGTTGTTTTGCAAGCTGTCAATGTCATGCTGAGACAGCTGAATCAGTTTAGTCGGATCACGCCGGTGGCTGACATAATGTAGTTTTTGATCATAGGTAGTACAGGACCCCTATTCCCGAATAAAGTGAAGAGTGATTATATGAAAATAATAGTAAGTAATCGGTATCAGCCAATAGAATCCAAGCCTGCTGGGTTGATAACAATTTTATCACCTTATTGTTTCTCATATTCATTCTTAGGGGTCCACTGGAATCGACTATGGGTGCTCTGGGGCTCAAATACCACTAGGCTGGATTCACAAAAATATTATATGCTAATACCAGTTATGGGGTGGAATTACACTAGGAAAACGCTCAGTGTAACGCGTTGATGAGCGAGCACAGAACATGCAACATCCCCATAGTAACGATGCACGACACGGCACAAGACGATTTTCTCTGCAATTTTTCAATCTCCATAATACTCTGAATGAATAACAGATCCATTGTGTCGTGAAGTCTTACCTACATACCTTCTCCAGAAATCTCTTGTGACATCCTATACTAAACTCGTAAAATTACAATTAATACTTGACTGATTCGGCTAACAATATGTAAAATTTAATATTAAGTTGGTCTTGATCACCATGCAAAATTTGAACTTAATGTGAACATTTTTATTGTCGACCAATCAGAAGACATTATTTAAACTTAAACCAATTAGAGGATTTGGCCTTCGTACTGCATCCGATTTTATGCGCTAGCTCAAAAATGCTTTCATTTTACTGTACATTGTGGATAGCTTGGCTGCTCTACAGGCCTTGCCTTGGAACAGAAGCTTAAAGAAGGCAGGGATGACAATTTAGTATACATTTTTCAAGATTATGGAATAAAATGACCTTAAAATGACAAAACTTTTGAAAATAACGACAGATTAGACTGAAAATTGGCAAAAATATCTAAATTGTTGGTACCTATGACTACGCGAAGTTTTAAGTTGATCGGTCAATCTGTTCTAAATAAATAATAAATAATAAATAATATATAAATATATAAAAAAATAATAAATAAGTTTACGTACAAGTTCAAAGAATTGTCTTGTTTATGTTCTAGTTTAAATGTCAAAAATCACATGAAAAATGGTTTTAAATTAGAACCAATAGGAGGATTTGGCTGAAACTTTTTATGATTGGGTACAATGTTAGTTGCATTTTTTTGCTAAATTTCAAATTGATCGAAGCATCCAATCGAAAGATAATTTTTTTAAATTTGAACCAATCACGGGAGCCCGTTCAAAAACGATCCCAGGGACCGCATAGAGTACGTTAGTATGTGTACAAAATTTCAGATCGATTGCTTGAGCGGTTTGACCTGGGCTGTGACCACAAAAAAAAAAAAAACACACACAGAGCAAGTGCGATAAGAGTACCGTGGTGACGCTCGCTACGCTTGCTCAATAAAATGAGAACTATTTTGTCACGGTGACAAGCTTCTCATCTCAATGTTATTCTCAGCCTTCTAGGGTCTTGTAACCGTGATAAGTAAGTTATCATTTTATGTGATCGCACCCATGATTTCAGACATTTTAACAAGAGGACACCGAAACTTAGGGTGGGCACATCAAATTGTGCAAAGCGGTATTATAGTAAAATCATCCAGGGGGCTTATTCTCGAAAAAGTTATCACGTCATAACTCCCAAGTTATGATTCATAAGGAGGTTTGCAGTCCTATCTCTCACCATGTTAATATTATGACTTTTTTATGGTTCATAACTTATGACGTGATAACTTTTTCGAGAATAAGCCCCCAGGACTCGCTGAAATAAGGTAAAGCATTTCCACACTCAAAAAACAAAAAACAAAAATAAAAAGGTGCCTGGATGGAGGGTCTCCTACCCTATAGTTTACCCATAGTTGAATTTGTATATAAGGGACAAATATGTATACGCAATAAAACACAGTTTTCAACGATTATTTACATTTTAATAAATTCCAATAACTTAGTGTTGTCATTTAACTTCACCTTAAAACTCTTCAGGGGGCACTGATTGGTCCAACGGGGTGTTTCCCCCCTTGGATATGCCTGAAATTATCACTTTCTATAATACGAATTACATTTTGATTTAATTCCAAAAACACAATGTTAAATTAAAAATAAATGAAAAGTTAAGGAGATGGCCTCGGGCGAAAGTTTTCCTACAAATCATTTTCCTCAGAGACCTCAGAGAAGACCGGAAGTCAATATTCGCGAATTTGCGTTGCACTCTTTTGAAATCATTATATCAATTAACATTTTCTCTATCAATTGTCATTTGACTTGTTGCCAACAAAACAGAACATATAAGTATTCAATTACTCAATGGATCATGTCACCATAAGAAATTTGATTTAATTATGGCAGTATTACTGGCTTTTGACATCACCTCAAGAATCATTGTAGTTGACTTCTGCCCTTGTACTTCTGATTTACAGACTTAAAGTAAAGGGACAGATGCATTTAGTAAATAAGTAATACGTAGGTAATCATTATCTTCCTTTCCTTAATTTATTTCATACTACAACTGTATTTAAAACACGATTTAACTTTAAATACATTGCTCGTCCCACAACCAAATATTATACAATATTGAGGGATGATACCATAGCAACCAGGGCGACAAATGTACAAATTGTAAGTATAATTCAAAACTGTCAACTCCGATGATTGCATTTAAACTGTTGTTGCATGCTTCTTATAACTTGACATTTCATAATAACAAGTATAGGTTCACTCTGTTGAACCATGATAGGACCAACTTTAGTTTAATATTAAAAGCGTCAGGCAATGGTAAAGAAATTACAACCAATGAGATTCACTGAATTTTGAATTGATCCATTCCATTGAGAGTTAAATTTTAACTAAGCCCTATCCTCAAGGGCGTATCCAGGATGAAATTTCGGGGAGGGGGGGGGGGGGGGCGGACATGACTAATATTTTGAAAAATCACAGTGTAAAACAGGGGGTTCGGGGGCGCAGCCCCCTAGAAAATTTTGGATCAAGGTCATTAATTTTGGTGCAATTTTGAATCGCAGTGTATAGCTATTTTGGGAAATCATAAATTACAAAATATCCAAATTAGTCTAAGAGGTTTCAGAATAGGTAAATTTATAAAACTCATAAGAATATGCAGAATTTTTTGGAATTTTAACTAAATTTTAAAAATTTTGGAACGTTTTTGACATGATTTGTGTATTTTTTTTTCACATATTATTTTAAATGTGCTTATTTTCTTAGATGAAATCCTGATTTCAGGGAGGGGGCATAGTCCCCTCGGCCCACCCCTGAATACGCCTTTGCCTATTCTATAACTTTCAAATTCCCGATTCTGCTAGAATACATTCCAGCATTCGATTCCCGATTTGATGAGCTATAAAAATTTAAAGATATATAAAATGACAATTAAATTTTTTCTCGAGTGACAATGTTCTCATCTAAATGTTATTCACGGCCACTCGGATGCGATGAAAAGATTGTCACGCGAGAACATTTACATGATCGTAGCAATGGAGTCGGTCCTATACACAGGGGGGCCTATTCCATAACGAAAACGAAATCATTCCGGCCTGGAATCATTTTACGCCATAAGAATAACATCGATCTGAAATGATTCCGGAAGTATTTCGATTTCGTTATAGAATACTCCCCCAGCTCTAGATCATCTCATGAACTTCCAGTGCTTCAAGGCCGCCAGATTGGACGTGTGATCGTCGAACTCCCTGAGATCGTAGACGATGGTTTCTCCGCCAGCGAACATCGAGATCCACTCTCCGAACGTGCCGTAGTCGATGATGGTGTGGTTGCATGCGGACACTGTTGCCATGTCCTCGGCGGCCGTGCCTTGGACGAGGACGACGTCATCGGTTTCCCCGGTCAGGTGGAGGCGACACCTGGAATACCAACATGAAGGAGAAGTTAGCCGTGCCGTAGTCGATGATGGTGTGGTTGCATGCGGACACTGTTGCCATGTCCTCGGCTGCCGTGCCTTGGACGAGGATCACGTCATCGGTGTCCCCGGTCAGGTGGAGGCGACACCTGGAATACCAACATGAAGGAGAAGTTAGCCGTGCCGTAGTCGATGATGGTGTGGTTGCATGCGGACACTGTTGCCATGTCCTCCGCGGCCGTGCCTTGGACGAGGATGACGTCATCGGTTTCCCCGGTCAAGTGGAGGCGACACCTGGAATATCAAGGAGAAGGAGAACCTCAGCTGTACGACCATCACACTACAGGGATTGGTAACTCTCAAATCAGACCCTGTATGCTTTTGTCATTGAACAAAACCCCTGCAGGAAGGCAGGGGTACAGCCTTCTCGACAGTCTCTTTGTTCTCTGGGTAGCTGCCTGCCGACCAAAGATAAAGCTGTGACGTAATCGGTTTCTTGCACGGTTGGAGGCGCTACTCCCGGTGGTGGCAATAAAATATACTACAAGATGACATCATTTCCACTGCCTTCTTTAATGCGAATCAAGAGATTCGAAGATACAGTGTGGCGGTAAAATTCTAATGTCGAATCGAATCTCTTGATTCGCATTAAAGAAGGCAGTGAAAATTGCGTCATCTTGTAGTACATTGTATTGCCACCACCGGGAGTAGCGCCCCCAACCGTGCAAGAAACAGATGACGTCATAGCTTTATCTTTGGTCGGCAGGCAGCTACCCAGAGAACAAAGTGACTGTCGAGAAGGCTTTGGGCAGGGGATACCGTCAGAATCCATTGTTTTTATTGGTGATGTCTTAGACTAAATTAAACTAAATGCACAGTTATTTAGTCTAAGCTTCAACTCCTGACAGCTAGAGCTTGTGTTATTCTTACTAAATATGTATTATTCCCTGATAAAACTCTAGTTGTCCTACATGGTTCTAATTTAAAATTGTAGTTGCACCACCTCCACCTACAGTCTGTTTTTTTACTGTATGAACTCTCACCAGATGGAGCCACAGTCAGTTGTTCTGCTAGACCGAGAAAGACTTCATTGCGCGCTCACCTTGCAATGTTGTCTTTCTCGGCCTAGCAGAACAACTGACGGTGTCTCGGTCTCTAGAGACTTCAAACATAGGAAAAACGAACTTTACCACTCGATATCGTCGCTGACTACCAGGAACACGGCCTCCTTGAACTTCCTCCTGAACTCGTCCATGGCGCGCAAGTAGAAGCTGGGCGTGGCTTGTGTCGTCGCGTACTGCGCCGCTAGATGGTGCTCGTAGTCTGTTCTGCGCACGTGCACGCCGACGAACACCGTCTCCGTGCTGCGCCGAGCAGATCGCAGGATCTAGGAGGGACAATGAGCTCATTGTACCGGGTGAGATGACAGTGATCTACGAGACCTCAATGTCATCGTACATTTTGCACGCTGGCTGGCGCGTAGGAACTAAATTTGCAAGGAGGGGGGGGGGGGGGGGGGGATAATATTGTAAAAGAGATTGAACTGGAGATATACTATAGTGTCTACGTAGACAATGGGGAGGGGGAGGGGGCAGCAAAATGCAAGTACGGGGCGCACAGCTCCGGATTTTTTTTGAATTTCAGGTATGAATTTGGTGCATTTCTACGCGGTTTTAACACTTTTAAAGCATATTTTTAGCTTGACATATAAATGTAAAAGATCAAAAAGAGGGGCATTGAATCTGTGGGGGGGGGGGGGGGGGGAATTTCCCCCCATCCCCCCCCCCCCCCCTTCCTACGCGCCTGCACGCTGGTGCACTTTATGGTCAAGTCTTGATTGGTCAAATATATCAAAGCTTTTTTTTTGTAACTAACCAAGCGAGCGGAGCGAGCAAGAGCGTCTACACCTGAAATTTATCGCTCGAATTTCTGTTTCTTTTGTTGATTTCTTCTTTTTGCTTTACTGATCAAACAAAGTAACGGATCAGTCATTTTTTCCCCAAAACATGCATCACTATCATCATATTAATTGATGACTTAATTGTTTCTAGTAAGATTGGCCCTTTGGTTACATGGGAAAATTGATTTATATAGTATGGCAGGTAGACGGCACAATAGGAGGAGCTCACATTCAAAATGTAACTTCTCCAAAAACATTGAAGAGAGATAAACGCGATTTTCTCTTGACATTAGCATGGAAGAGGTACGAAATCCTGTGTTTACATTATTAATTACATTTTGGTTTATTGTGATTTTTGAGTATCAGGTTGCGTGAACATTGTTGCTCTTCATGTATTTTCACCTCTATACCTGAAAAAACCGAAATAGACGACTTGACAAGTTGCATTTTGAAAGTAAGGCCGTCGTCAAATTCTTCAAATAAACCAGCATCAAACGGTATTTAAAAAGAATTTTCTCTTTAGTGAACCATTCATAAACACAAATCTCTTTCAAAATGGTTTGAGATATTGTTCATTGTTCCTTGATTTTGAAAACTGATGACTGCGTACACTAAATTTTGACTAACAAAATGTTCTTTTATAGGTAGAATATATTTTCAAGATATTATATTAGACTTTGTACAATGTGATTTATTTGGAAAATAAGTGACACAACAACAATTGTGTATGTGCACCCACACGCCCTCTGATAATCCTAGCGACCTCCCCTAGTACCTCTTGCGCGTTCTCCACCAGATGCGGATGGAACTTGAACTCCCGTCTCACGTCCGGCTCGTGATTGACGACGATCTCCACGAGGCCGTCGTAGTCTGGACCCCAGAACGAGTAGATCTGGATGCTGGTAGCGTTGGGAGAGTTGTGGAGGTTGCTGTGGGCGTGCTTGTTCCACACACCAGCCCGTGTTCCTGGGATAACACAGTCCAGAATGTCTGCGGCGGGAACGCTTAAGTCAACGAACACCTACATCAGACGCAATCTTAGCTTATTTACAGTATTACTCAACCTTTTTGACTTGCGGGCCAATAATACGAATTTGCTTTTGTTGTGGGGCCGCATTTTTAAAAAAAAGTACAATAATGCTCACGTGATCAGGTTGGTTCATTCCAGGCGCATATGAACTACTTTTATCACATGTGGGGGGGGGGGGGGGGGGGTCGAAGCCCAGGTTTAGCCCCGCAGGGCGTTTTTTAAAAATATATTTTAACAATTTAAAAGTGATTTTGGGGCACTAAAATGCACGAACAGAAGCAAACTACCCTCCAATTATTGCCCCGCAGGGCGTTTTTTTTAGAATTTAAGCAAATTTATAAGTGATTTGGAATGAACTTAATTTTGTATAGAGAGTAGGAGGTCAGTCTGCTCGGGTGGGGGGGGGGGGGGGGGGGGGGGGAGTTAATCCCCTTATCACCCCTTCCTTTGTGCATGGTTCATTCAGAGTCTTTTGTTTATTAGGAAACGAATCGAATAATATTTCACCCACCAAACCAAACACTTTTTTACAATTTTCGGAATTGGTAAATGACTACTCTCAAAATTTGTCTCAAATGAAATGATATTTTTTATACAGTTTTTTCAGTGGATACATTTTGTGAATAAGTAGGCATTTGAAACATCAACTAGGGGGACACAAAAATTAGTTCCGCGGGACGCAGGTTAAGTGCCCCTGGCTTATTATGATGGCGAACACAGAGCTCAGATCATTGGGGAAATTCTCTGTGTTACACGCTAAGCAATTCATAGCTTGCACGAACTTCTTTTGTTTTATATCAGCAATGCTAAATTATTGAATTTTCCTCCAGAGGACGGACATTACTTTGGCACGTTGATGGGTCAGATTATAACTTTATTGAGGTAAATCAATGCATTTTTGTAATGTGAGTGATTCCTCTTCGTACTAAAGATATCTCCGGAGCCTATACAATTTCCCAGGTACCCATTAACTATAAAATATCGTCAAAAAAGCAGAGAATCGCAGCTATTCTCCGTGCTTCTCTACATCCGATCCAAAAAAATAGTTACAGCTATGAGAACACTCCATTCGTTTATGAAGGACATTCACTGCATACTGGAGCTTATGAATATTTTTAGTAATAGAAGTTGATTTTGCAGTGATTTATTACCAAAAAAAAATCGTGTATAACTACGCATGTGCAAACTGTCAAAACACAGTGCTTTTATGTTAAATATTATATTCATAGTAGTGGATATAATTAATATCTCAACATTTCGTTGGAAAGATGAAGAAAGAGCGCATGTTTTGCCGACAACATTGTGTCAGGTTTGTGCTGCATATGTGCCCATTTATTCGATTGAAGTTTGTTGTTCGCTGCTCATCGGATTTCCTCAAACTTCAGATTGATTTGAGAATATTTAGGTGCAAGGAAGTAAAATCATATTCAAAGTTATTTTGGCAGCTCTTTTCTGCGTAGATTAGTTCCAACAAAAGTATCTTATCTTATCTGGATAAGGGACAATTCTTTGCTAAACTGAACCCTTCTAAGTGAAAATGTTATCATTTTGTTGTCATATACGACTGAACCTTATCCATGGTACGTCTTACATACCTGACCTTGTATCTTATCCATGGCGCGTCTTATATCCGTGACCTTGTACCTTATCCATGGTACGTCTTACATACCTGACCTTGTACCTTTTCCATGGCGCGTCTTATATCCGTGACCTTGTACCTTATCCATGGCGCGTCTTATATCCATGAGGTTGTACCTTATCCATAGCGCGTCTTATATCCGTGACCTTGTACCTTATCCATGGTACGTCTTACATACCTGACCTTGTATCTTATCCATGGCGCGTCTTATATCCGTTACCTTGTACCTTATCCATGGTACGTCTTACATACCTGATCTTGTATCTTATCCATGGCGCGTCTTATATCCGTTACCTTGTACCTTATCCATGGCGCGTCTAACATGCCTGACCTTGTATCTTATCCATGGTGCGTCTTATATCCATGAGGTTGTACCTTATCCATGGCGCATCTTATATCCGTGACCTTGTACCTTATCCATAGCGCGTCTTATATCCGTGACCTTGTACCTTATCCATGGCGCGTCTTACATACCTGACCTTGTACCTTATCCATGGCGCGTCTTATATCCGTGACCTTGTACCTTATCCCAGGCGCGTCTTATATCCGTGACCTTGTACCTGATCCATGGCGCGTCTTATATCCGTGACCTTGTACCTTATCCATGGCGCGTCTGATATCCCAATGCACTAAGGGCCGAAGTCCCGTCCTCTGAGCTATGACGTAGGCAGCTGCGTACTCCCACATGTGGTTGCCAAGACGACCTCCCCCCTTCGCGTAGACCACCCCATGGGGAGGACAAGCTGTGAATCATCAGACACAGTCAGCAGGATAGAGACGCGACAGGCGCGTAGGAATAGGGGGGGAAGGGGGGAACGGACCCCCCCTCCCTGCCAGAGATCCTTAACACCCCCAGATGTCACCTACAGATATTCAAATGTTGATAAAGAGATGCAAATATACACAGATTTGCTTCATTATGAGGTCAAATTCTCAGAATTTTCTTAAGTTTTGCAAACCTAATTGAACACAGGTGGATCCAACACAAGTTAAATACTAATTTGTCCAACATGATCATCCTCTTGAACAACTTTTAATAATTACACATTAAACTACACGTCTCATTTGCTTGTGGACTTCATTCCTCATTCCTTTGAAAGATCCAGCATTTGGCTCTGGTTTCTTATGTTGTTCTGATTCTGTAACTAGAGGAGTATGAAAGCGGGGTGGCGTACGGTGTATTACTTACCATAAAAAACACTCCGTGTAAAAAAAAACAGCCAAGTCTCTTCAACTAAAAAAAATTATGAAATCTTAAAAATTCTGCACTGAAAAGTAGTGATATCAAAAAATGGGCCAAGTCAAAACTTTATTTGAAAATCAAAAAATACTTGGCGCATCGTGTATACATAGTTTAGAAGTATAGACCAGATAGAAAATATACATTAAATATACATAATACATATAGAATACCTATAATGCCCTAAAAAAACGATGCGCCAAGTATTTTTTGATTTTCAAATAAAGTTTTGACTTGGCCCATTTTTTGATATCACTACTTTTCAGTGCAGAATTTTTTAGATTTCATAATTTTTTTTTAGTTGAAGAGACTTGGCTGTTTTTTTTACACAGAGTGTTTTTTATGGGGATCAGTTTTAGACTAGAATTACAGATTTTATCAACAATTTATCACTTTTTTCAAGTATTACTTCTCTAAATAATTATACTCTTCGCAAACAAGTCTCTTCGCAAAACAAATAATAAATTATTATTGACGAAGTTGGATAATTTATTATATTTTTTTATATCGTTCCACATTTCAAAATTGCCGCTCGAAAATCAACGTATTTCACTGCCTCCTACATGACTAGTCGCTGACTGAATGTTCAATGGCCTTGACATCCACCTGGCCGATATTCAAGATGGCCGATGTAAACAAACTGGGAGGTCCGTGAAGTTAGCACCGCCCATTAACGCACTAATTATCTCATGTGTGGGATGAATTAGTGCACAATTAGTGCGTTCGATCGGCACTAATTTTATAATTAGTGCGTCATCCGTTTCCGAGAAAAACGCACTTTACTATGGGCGGTGCCAACTTCACGCAGCACCGCCCATTGACGCACTAATTTTAAAACCCACACAGATATTTAGTGCACAATTAGTGCGTTCGATCCCCCCCATTCCCATAATTAGTGCGCACTTACTTTTCGAGTTATTCGTGAAAAACCGTGGGCGGTGCAGCACCGCCCATTAAAAATTTCAATGTTTTCAGTACGCCATGTTTCAGTGCACAATTAGTGCGTTCGATTCCCCCCATTCCCATAATTAGTGCGCACTTACTTTTCGAGTAATTCGTGAAAAACCGTGGGCGGTGCAGCACCGCCCATTGAAAATTTCAATGTTTTCAGTACGCCATGTTTTAGTGCACAATTAGTGCGTTCGATCCCCCCCATTCCCATAATTAGTGCGCACTTACTTTTCGAGTAATTCGTAAATAACCGTGGGCGGTGCAGCACCGCCCATTGAAAATTTTAGGGTTTTCGGCATGCCATGTTTTAGTGCACAATTAGTGCGTTCGATCCCCCCCATTCCCATAATTAGTGCGCACTTACTTTTCGAGTTATTCGTGAATAACCGTGGGCGGTGCAGCACCGCCCATTGAAAATTTCAAGGTTTTCAGCACGCCATGTTTTAGTGCACAATTAGTGCGTTCGATCCCCCCTATTCCCATAATTAGTGCGCACTTACTTTTCGAGTTATTCGTGAAAAACCGTGAGCGGTGCAGCACTCGAAAAGTAAGCACTCGAACTCGAAAAGTAAGTGCGCACTAATTATGGGAATGGGGGGGATCGAACGCACTAATTGTGCACTAAAACATGGCGTGCTGAAAACCTTGAAATTTTCAATGGGCGGTGCTGCACCGCCCACGGTCATTCCCGAATAACTCGAAAAGTAAGTGCGCACTAATTATGGGAATGGGGGGGATCGAACGCACTAATTGTGCACTAAAACATGGCGTACTGAAAACATTGAAATTTTCAATGGGCGGTGCTGCACCGCCCACGGTTTTTCACGAATTACTCGAAAAGTAAGTGCGCACTAATTATGGGAATGGGGGGAATCGAACGCACTAATTGTGCACTAAAACATGGCGTACTGAAAACATTGAAATTTTCAATGGGCGGTGCTGCACCGCCCACGGTTATTCGCGAATAACTCGAAAAGTTAGTGCGCACTAATTATGGGAATGGGGGGGATCGAACGCACTAATTGTGCACTAAAACATGGCGTACTGAAAATCTTAAATTTTCAATGGGCGGTGCTGCACCGCCCACGGTTTTTCACGAATAACTCGAAAAGTAAGTGCGCACTAATTATGGGAATGGGTGGAATCGAACGCACTAATTGTGCACTAAAACATGGCGTGCTGAAAACCTTGAAATTTTCAATGGGCGGTGCTGCACCGCCCACGGTTATTCACGAATAACTCGAAAAGTAAGTGCGCACTAATTATGGGAATGGGGGGGATCGAACGCACTAATTGTGCACTAAAACATGGCGTACTGAAAACATTGAAATTTTCAATGGGCGGTGCTGCACCGCCCACGGTTTTTCACGAATTACTCGAAAAGTAAGTGCGCACTAATTATGGGAATGGGGGGAATCGAACGCACTAATTGTGCACTAAAACATGGCGTACTGAAAACATTGAAATTTTCAATGGGCGGTGCTGCACCGCCCACGGTTATTCGCGAATAACTCGAAAAGTTAGTGCGCACTAATTATGGGAATGGGGGGGATCGAACGCACTAATTGTGCACTAAAACATGGCGTACTGAAAATCTTAAATTTTCAATGGGCGGTGCTGCACCGCCCACGGTTTTTCACGAATAACTCGAAAAGTAAGTGCGCACTAATTATGGGAATGGGTGGAATCGAACGCACTAATTGTGCACTAAAACATGGCGTGCTGAAAACCTTGAAATTTTCAATGGGCGGTGCTGCACCGCCCACGGTTATTCACGAATAACTCGAAAAGTAAGTGCGCACTAATTATGGGAATGGGGGGGATCGAACGCACTAATTGTTCACTAATTGCCTGTGTGGGTTTGAAAATTAGTGCGTCAATGGGCGGTGCTGCGTGAAGTTGGCACCGCCCATAGTAAAGTGCGTTTTTCTCGGAAACGGATGACGCACTAATTATAAAATTAGTGCCGATCGAACGCACTAATTGTGCACTAATTCATCCCACACATGAGATAATTAGTGCGTTAATGGGCGGTGCTAACTTCACGGACCTCAAACAGGGAACTGTCCACAAAGATATTTCATGTGATTTTTTACTATTATTCGTGTGTTTAAGAAATTAAAACGTGAGAATTGTGTTATGAGTGTTTACTGTTTTGTTTAATAAATGTTGTGTATCTAACTGTGGTAAAGTAACGACATTAAACAAAACATTTTGAAGTTTGTGTTGGTGATCATTGATGGAATTCATGACATTGACGTTGCAATATTCATCTTTGAAATAAGCTAAAATAAGGTAAGATAGTTTTCGTATGTATTGTCATATTTTTACAGGGCTGGTATCTGTTTTACACTTTCGATATGAACAACGTAATTGCTTTGGTAATTGTGTGGAAGACGTATATAGTGATTTCACTGAGTTTTTCTTTGGGATGATTTTCCGTATGTTCATGTTTCATTAAATTATGAGAATCTTCGATTTATATAGATGAAGGAAAACATAGAGTACCTTGGTACCCAGGATTCATTGTTACCTATTCGTCTGGCCGGATAGCTCAGTTGGTAGTATTCCGTATATTTTTTTATATTCCATCAATTTATTTTTAAAATAAGTTCTTTTTTTTTAATTTTGAGCGAGCGACTCCTTTTGACTGTTATGACACGGACCTGTGTTTTTTTTTTTTTTTTTTCTGCTACCTGGATAAATAAAAGTTGCACCGTTTCATTGATCGATCTGAAATTTTGCACACATGTACAGTCAACCTTTTCTGTTTGCAGCCCTAATCTTTTTGAAATCCGTTGCTTGGTTAAAATTTAAATAAATATCTCCTGTTATTTTGAAAAATGAAATGGTCTTCGAAAAAGCATGATCATTAAGACCAACAATGTTGCTTATTTTAAAAAATTGCATCCCAATCAGTTAAGAACGTATGCACTTATTGACATTTTTAATAACTGTCAGAAATGAATCAAAATGACTGTTTTTCCACTGCAACACGAATCTGATTTGCTTTATGTACCAAAGTGTTTAGATGATTTTTTCACGTTTCAATGAAAAGCAGATACTTTTATGTGGATTGAGTGGATCATATTTGAATTCAATAATGATGTGCATATGTTTTCTGTACGTTATGTACTACGCATTTCCGGTTCGAGAATTTGCACGAACCCGTGCTCGCTCAACAATGCGGCACACTGAGCGTTTTCCTAGTATGACATGTTGTCCCCACCTGGCGTGTTGATGTAGCGTCTGTAGTAGACGTCGGGGTCGAGCGCCAGATACAGCAAGACAAACGACGTCGCGATGCCGAGCGTCGTGAAGCACAGACGTCGCTTCCTTCTCACTGACATGCCGCGATCTCTACCGGCAGTCATCCACACTGCTACACACAATCTGTAAGGTCCAGCAGGCGGGGAATAGTTTTCTTGCAAGGACATCGTAAATGGAAGAATTAATTGAGCGAGCGTAGCGAGCGTCACCACGGTACTCTTATGGCACTTTCTCTTTTTTTTTTTTTTTTTTTTTTTTTTGCCTGCACTGCCCAGGTCAAACCGCACAACCAATCGATCTGACATTTTGTACACATACTAACGTAATCTATGCGATCCCTGGGATCTTTTCTGAACGAGATCTTGTGATTGGTTCAAATTTTATAAAAATTATCTTTCGATTGATTGGTTCGATCAATTTGAAATTTAGCAAAGTCATTGCAACCAACATTGTACCCAATCAAAAAAAAATTCAGCCAAATCCTCTAATTGGTTCAAATTTGAAACCATTTTTCCTGTGATTTTTGAAATTTAAACTGGAACCGATTGACCGACCAACTAAAAACTTCGCATGGTCATTGGTATAAACATTTAAGGTATTTTTGCCAATTTTCACTCTAATCTGTCGTTATTTTTAAAAGTTTTTGTCATTTTAGGGACATTTTGCGTGTTGGCTGTCAAATTCACGGCGACTTAGAATCTACAAGGCAAGGTAGTTAGAGCAGAAAGTTTTAAACGATATGATTGATTGATTATTAGAGTTTAACGGCGCGTCAACGACGAGGTTATATTGCGCACATTAATTTTAACTTTTAACTTTGTTGAACTAAGTGGAGGACATCGGGAGGGGTCGACCTAACGGGCCCGATCTGGGGGAGTCTGAAACTGGTGGGAAAGCCAGGTCAGAATGGGGACAGACCGAGGGGTGGAGAGCTTCGGGCCGGTGGGACTCGATTTCAGGGGGATCACCATCTCGAGGGGGGAGGCCGGCCCGAGGGACCCGCGAATTTGGGGAGGGCATGGGACTAGGTCGACCCTGGACTGCACTTGGTTGGGGCCAACTCGTATGTGAGCCGGCCCCTTAAGCCCCACCACCACGTCAAGGTGGCAGTCCATTGGTGGGGTTAACGATATGAAACTAATAAGGACCGTTCAACAGATTGATCTGATATTGTGTACACACTAATATCATATCATATGGGTGGTCCCAGGTATATTTTTTGAACGAGATCCTGTGATTTTTGAAAATTAACAAGGAACCGTTCAATCATAAAGGTTTATCGATCAACTTAAAACTTAGCAAGATTGGCACCAATATTTTTGGAGATTTTGGAGATTTTTATACAAGTCTGTGACGAAACTAAAGAATTGTTGGCTTTGAATGACATTCGATAGACATAATTTCGGTTCGAGGTGTTGCGTGTATCCGTGCTCGCTCATCAACGCGTTACACAGAGCGTTTTCCTAGTTATTTAAGAGTCCTGGGGACCGCTATGGAAACTGACGGATTGTGTCAAATTTTACCAAAATACCTAAGTCTATACCTATGGCTCATTATTTACTCCACTGTTATGCAACTTTGGGAAGTAGTTTTGATACCTACCCATTTACTCGTTATCCTATTAAGACATTTTAATAAATACTTGAAACAAAAAAACATTTTATTTTCATTTTTTTCACAGTATTTTTCGCAGTATTTAGAAAACACTTATGCAAATCTATATTTAAAATCTGAAAAATTATAAAAAATACGTTTTTGCGCAATTAAAAATTTAGTTTAAAAAAAATTAATTTACATAATTTGTATTTTTTAATTGGTATTACATAGTACCTAGTAAAAAAGAGCAAATTTTTAGCTACATTTTGCTAAAAAATTGGTTTCCGTACGATGTCTAGATCCATGGTTATGATGGTTCAAAGGTCGCGCGGAAAAGTAAAAAAAATTAAAACCTCCATATTTTGGCGGCCCACAGCGTGGGAGTGGATGACCCCTAGGTCAAACAAAAAAACACGTGTCGACTATTTTCAGGTATATATTATTCACAAAAATATTTTTAAAATCGCAGGTCAGGTCAATTTTCGCCATTTTTTGGTGGACCTGAGGCGGAATGACTTAATAGGTAATTTCCGTCGAATTCAAAGACACATGAGTATTTTTTTCCACAATTATGAGAATATGTTACAAAAAAATCTTCCAAATTAAGAGAGAATGGTAGAAGATAGTACACACAGTTCTAACGCGATTGAATAAATACATAATATTTTTAATGGTTTTTATTTTAATGTTAATGTTTTATTTTTATATCTCGAAGGCTTAGCTTATCATACAGTTTAAGATTCACTGTTCTCTTGTAAATTCACTCACTCACCTGTAGCTCTGATGTCTGTAATCACTTACACATGTCTCGTCTTCACTGTTACCTACATCCTCAGATGGTAAATGCAGTCAACTGGGCCTGCTACATCTCTTATCTCACTGATAACACGATTACACATGATATTTGTATGATTGATAACGGCTCATCACAATGTTTTAAAAAGTAAATATTCGTTCTCGGTGGATGTGGTATTTTATTTTTAATTCGGAGTCTACCATATTCCTAATGGCAGTAAATGCATTGTTGTGTAATTCGAAAGAAATATAGAATTCGATTTTCTCAAAAATTTTCTTCTCAGCCTTGTATTCTTCATAATAAAAGTTACGATTTTTATTGATTTTGAACAAGTCACCAAAACAATACCACAAACATTTTCGGATGCTATTTAACCAAGTTGCATCTGCATGCTTTATCAGTACATGCCGCATGAATTAGAAATAGAAATTTGTTGGGTTAGTATAGCACCGAAACAATTATAATGTGTTTTTTTAAAAATAAAATTCAAACAAAAAGTGAACCAACAAAACACTGTTATTAGTTAATTATTAATAATTAAATCAGAATCGTCATATTGAACACAATTATTTCAAGCAAACAAGCACAACTTTTATGTACACAATCAACATCAAAACGCATTCAGTTGTTAAATAAAATTTACACAAACAGTGAACTATTATCATAGAGGTAAGAATACAATGGCAAATAAACATCAATCGTTTTATTATTATCGTTGGGATAGTTCCTATAGCACTGGAAACCAGTGATACAATTATTAAACAAGTGTAAGAAACAATATTTAAATCAAAATCGCCTTATTGAACACAATATTATTATCTCAAATATATTATATTATATTATACCTATTTATCAGCTATCAAAATAAAAACCATTTTTTTTTGTCAAATTCACACAAACAGTGTTCCATTCTGGCAATTAAACACTAACCAGATAAAATGTACATGTTGGTTCTGTGCAAACCATTAATAAAATATAATTCACCAAGAACTACGCATGAAATGCAGAAAATAGAGAGTAGACACCTTTACTGTTTTGTGATATCTACAATGATAATCAATCTAGAAATAAAAGAAAACAAGGTGATAATAATTTGTATTTCGAACAAAAATCCAAAGCCAACCAAAACGAGGAAAGCTATGGCTACTTCACTCAGGCCCGGAATAACCAAAGTTAAATTGTGCTGGATTAACTAACTTTTGGATTAAATTCAATTGTTTCACTCATTTTGAGGTATCTGATTGGCTGTGCCGCCAATTAAGTCCAATATTTAGTTAATCCGGCTCAGATTAACTTTGGTTATACCGGCCCTTAGTGGATATTTTTTCGTTATTTTTTAATATTAGTATTTGAGATAAGTTACATGAATATTATTTCCACTTAACTACGCTAGCTATAAAAATCTAGCTTATCAGCTGAAGTATAAACATACACATGCGCATTTGAATCCCAGTCACATAAAAACATGTACAACACAGATAGATGAGACAGTGCTGTAGAGGTATGTTACTTTAAGCGAAGTGGTAAGTCCTGAAAAGATCCACATAATAATAAGATCACTATATTCATAAAAATAAAACATATTATTATATTGATCAAATATTGATTATATTGATGCCTCCTTGATCAAAATTCTTCCAGACGATGAAGGTAGATGACGTACCATCGTCATTTTCTGGACAGAAACTTCGCATTATGACTAAACTCCTTGCCCCATTAAACAAAACACGTTAAAAGCGAATAAAAGTGGATCAACTTTTCAATAAAGAAGATAAAATAATTAAGACTCAGGACCGAAGAAAAGATAGTAATTGCTTTCAACACAAAATCCCCCTCCAATATGCACGGACGTCGGCGTCTAAAGCCACGAAGAAAAGCGCCAAGATGAAGATGTGTGTCGTCGCCGTCATCAGAAACAAGTACTCGAACAAGAAGTCGCTCTTCACGGCTTTAGCTTCAGAGAGGAAGTCAAAGAACCAGGTGAAACCGAACACGAAGAACATGAAGATACTCGTGGTGATGCGCCGCATCTGCGCAGCTCGGTCGTCCTTTGTGTTGCGACGAATCACCGGACCGTCTCCGAACTTGACCCACTCGTGGATGTGGTTCACGACCATCAGGAAGACGAAGAAGTTGACGATGAGCACAGCGGCTACAGGTGTCAGGACAGTGACGATGAATGCAGCGCCCCCGAGATAACAGCCCCCGCTGTTGCTTTCAGTGGACCTGTAGAAACTCGTGTGCCAGGAGAGAAGAACAGTGATGGGGACGAGTGGAACTCCCCAGGCGAATGCTGACGCCTTCCACAGCAGATGGTCGATGTCCTTCGCTCCGACAATTGTCATCAGTCTCTTGACCTGCAGGCCGGACAACACTAACATCCAGCAAAACATCGCTAGGAAGGAGTGATGTCGAATTACTCCCAGAGCAATGCACAATCCACTGGATGTGTCGACAGTTACAATGTTGTTCACGAAGCCAAGAAACAGATTCGACGCCAAAGCCAAGATCATAAGCAGAAGTACTTTGTGTCCCATGTCTTTAAGCCATTTACTGTGGAATATCGCAGTTAGGAAGATACTGGACAAACCTAACAATGATATGATGCAGTTGACAACCATCATGTAGGCAAAGGTCACATTCCTGGCGAGATAATCATTAAAAGTTGGTGTGTAGAAGTAGATTTTAAAATGCCCACGAGTAACCGTGTTGTTGTGTCCCAGATTGCTGCATCGGAAAACATCAAGGTTGCTTCTAGTGGACCTCAGAGGATTGCAGTTGACCAATGACCATGACTTGGAGTCGAAGTCCCAAGAAGCGCACGTCCTGTGTGAGTTGGGAGCGTCGAGTCTGTTGTTGATCCACACGTCGATGTAGTCAGTCGAGGAAAATGGCGTCTCATCGCCGTTGCTCAGCGCCACTTGGAACACATATTCATGCAGACCATGAGACTCGGAATCACTGACTATCACGAAATCCACGAACGTGGTGATTCCAAGACGAGTGTTGGCCGAATGCAGAGAAGGTGACACGGTCACTTTGAAGTCGGTACTATGAGGAGCTTCGGAACTGTCCGTTGACGGCTGTAAGTCAATATGCCCCTGGCCGGTTTTATCAAGAACTGCCTCGACTCCCACAATGTCACTAGCATCTAGAGCGTCAACAACAAGAATTCCATTGTACATTCCTTGACCCGAAATCAATACATTGTCACCGCTCTGGAGTACAAGGTTCAAAACCAGTTCGTCCATGGACACCAGAATCCCGTAATGAATGATAATGTAACTAATGCGTGTAAATTTCATGTGCGAATAGTAATAATCTAGAACATTGTCAATGATGATGCTCGTCTTCTCAAGGCTGGACCGTGTGACGTTACCATTGGCTCTGTGATTTAGTAATAAAGACAAAAACACTTCCTGTCCCAGATGTGTCTCGTAGATTGAAACGAACATCTCGATGTCGTTGCGTGCCTCGTCGTCTGTGCAGGGTTTCCACGTGACTCGGAAGTACTCGATGTCGCGGTACTCGGAGTCATAGAACGTGTTGTCGGCTACGCATTTCCTCACAGCGACATCCTGAGTGCCGGGCACGATTTGCGATTGTATTGACTCTGGGAACATATTATACGGTTTAGGCGAAAGAGACCTGAACTAGTCTAAGCTCACACCTAATCACAACAGCTGCCATAATTTTTTCAGAATCTATTAAGAGGCAAACGGAAGCGAGCGGGAATCGCACGGTTTGTCAGAGCGTTTTTTTCGAAATTTTGTCTTCCCACTAAATAATTTAAAAAAATCGGATAGTAACGACCTATTACAGCATAATATACTAAATATTGCCGCAAACTGCAGTACTTTATGACCTCTGGTGCGACCTGTGTTAAATACGATTATTTTACTAAAAATATCGTATTTAACACTTTGAGGTCGCACCAGAGGTCATAATGAACTCCGGTTTGCGGCATTATTAAGTATATTATGCTGTTATGGGTCGTTACTATCTGATTTTTTAAAATTATTTAGTGGGAAGACAAAATTTCAAAAAACGCTCTGACGAACCGTGCGATTCCCGCTCGCTTCCGTTTGCCTCTTAACAGCTGCGGCAAAACGCAAAACTAGCGTCTAACCTCTGTAGTTGCCCCGTATGCCACTAGGATCGCGTTGTTTACACGACAATTCAAGGTCACATTTTAATCTCAACAAAATGTTACACACGTTTTAAGGCTGTGATTTCCATTCGCTCTGCTTACTCTAAATAGGTACATAATATGGTTGTTTACCTGGAGCTACTTCCGGCCAATCATACACATCTCCAGCTGGACTCGTCGTCGTTTCTGCTCCACATATTCCAGGACTCCAATACTTCGTCATATCAAACTCACTGTAAGCCGCTTCATCGTCACAGAAAAATACCACTTCTTTTACTCGTACTTGAATCACCAGGCGTTGGCTCTGATCAACAGATGCTTTCCCCACATAAACTTGTTCTGTTGGAACTTTCAGAAAACCACTTACTTCTCTTTTCAAATCATTTATCAATATTATATGACAGTTTTCGTTTCCCACATAAGATTGATGATTTTTGATATCGGCTCTGTTGAGAGATTCCACCCAAGCGCTGGCGTTTACTTGTCGTTTCTTACTGACGAAGATCGCGTTGTATCCCGGAAACTGTGACATATCACCATAGGCAAGAGTATATACTAATTTGCTCAATTCTTTATTGAAATCTGCTCTCTTGCAGATTGCACAAAATGGTCCTTTCTCGTCGTAAGGTTTGACGAAATCTACTTTTCCAGAAGATAGGTCGACAGTTCCGACCCAATCGTCCCCCGGGTCTAAACCAGTCGCGTTCACCTGAAGGCAAAATCACTTCGGTTGAAAAGATTTATCAAATCCCCAATAAGCACGTAAAATGATTAAATGAAGAAAGGACATACATAAGTATTTAGAATATTGCCTCAGAAGTATTCAGATAGACGGAATAAACAATCAATTTAAGTGGTGGAAAGGTTGAAAATGTCTTCATTCTCAAAAATATTATCTTTTGATATGATGATATGTATGATAAGTTTAGAGATGTCAATTGGTAATTTTACCATTACCGGAATTATAACGGTAATTTTACCAAACAATTTTACAGTAATACTAGGAAAACGCTCAGTGTAACGCGTTGATGAGCGAGCACAGAACATGCAACATCCCCAGTCACGATAAACGACACGGAACAAGACGATTTTCGCTGCAACTTTCCAATATCCATATAAATACTCTGGATGAATATCAGATCCATTGTGTCGTGACATTCCTACATACTTTTTCCTGCTTTTGACAACCCATACTAAACTCGTAAAATGACAATTAATACTTGACTGGGCTTAACATGTGTAAAATTTAAGATTATGTTGGTCTTGATCACCATGCAAAATTTGAACTTAATCAAAACATTTTGATTGTCGACCAATCAGATGATTCGGCCTGATTCAAATGATTCGGCCTTTGTACTGCATCCGATTTGATATGAGCTAGTTTTACTGTAAATTGTGGACCGATTGGCTGCTCTACAGGCCTTGGAGCAGAAGCTTAAAGAAGGCTGGGATGAAAATGAAGTAAATATTTCAAGATTATAGAATAAAATGTCCCTAAAATGACAAAAACTTTTGAAAATAACGACAGATTAGACTAAAAATTGGCAAAAATACCTTAAATGTTGGCACCAATGACCATGCGAAGTTTTAAGTTGGTCGGTCAATCGGTTCGAGTTTAAATTACAAAAATCACCGGAAAAATGGTTTCAAATTTTAACCAATTGGGAGGATTTGGCTGAAATTGTTTATGATTGGGTACAATGTTGGCTGCAATGACTTTGCTACATTTCAAATTGATTGGACCAACCAATCGAAAGATAATTTTTTTTTAAATTTTAACCAATCAGGGGATTTCAAAAAAATAAGGGTCTGCAAATCTCATATTTGGTCTGGACATGTGTGCAAAATTACAGCTCGATCAAATAAACGGTGCGATCTGTATACGAGCAGACGACAGACAAAAAAAAACAAAATAAAAACAGATGTCCGTGCCAAAAGAGCCAAAAGGAGACGCTCGCTTTGCTCGCTCAATTACTGGTTTTTCGTTTTTTTTTTTAATGTAATACCAGGTCCAATTTGTATTTTAAAATTTGAAGGTTGGTATATACACAAAAATTGTTTTAGGCATTATGTGATGGTATTTAAATATGACTAATGATACAAGGAAAACGCTCTGGGTAACGCGTTGATGAGCGAGCACGAATACGCGCAACACCTCGAACCAAAATTCTGTCCAATGAAAATGTTATTAAAACAGTGTTCTTTTATATTATGTCGATTAAGCGTATCATAATATTTCAATTCAATGTGGATTGGTTATGTTTTGTGCGTTACAAAATTTCGTTTCGAGATGTTGCACGTACGGGTGCTCGCTCATCAACGCGTTACACCGAGCGTTTTCGCAGTTTATAAAGAAAATCAGATTCAGTTGCCGTGAAATCACATTCATTTCGATACTTCATATCTGACAGCTATTATTAAAATGTCAATAAGTACATATGTTCTTAACAGATGGTGAATGTGATGAAATTTTTTAAAATAATAGAAAACGGTAGTCTATATTATGTCAATGCAAAATTTGAACTTGATCTGACAATTTTATTTTTTTAGCCAATAAAGGAGACAATTATTTTATTTATTGTAATTTTAACCAATTAACGGATTTCAAAAATATTAAGGTCTGCAAACAGAAAAGGTGATCCGAACATGTAGGCAAAATTTCAGATTGATCGAACATCCAATTTAAAAAAAGTCAAGCGATTATTTAAAATATAAAATACTGATTTAATTGCAAATTCAAAATTGTCCCATAAAGTAAATATTTTGCAATAATGACAAGTTTCACTTACCGCTCTCGAGTAAGTGTCGCCAGTGGCGAACAACACACTTGCTTTGACATTGTACGGAACAATTCCATTGCCGCATAACATTTTCTCTGCCGGACTTAGCTTGTCAAAGTCCCAAATCATGTGGCAGTTGATACAGCTTTGGTGCTGACACACGTCCAACCAGACCGCCCATGGAAAAGCAATCGCATAAACAAACTCTTTGCATGAATTGTTGTCCAACGGATCGATGGAGTCGATGCAAGTGTTGTCCAAAACATCTGGAATTAAGAGGCAAACGGAAGCGAGCGGGAATCGCACGGTTCGTCAGAGCGTTTTTTTTGAAATTTTGTCTTCCCACTAAATAATTTTAAAAAATCAGATAGTAACGATCCATAACAGCATAATATACTAAATAATGCCACAAACTGCAGTACTTTATGACCTCTGGTGCGACCTCAAAGTGTTAAAATACGATTATTTTACTAAAAATATCGTATTTAACACTTTACGTTCGTACCAGAGGTCATAATGAACTCTAGTGTGCGGCATTATTTAGTCTATTATGCTGTTATGGGTCGTTACTATCTGATTTTTTAAAATTATTTAGTGGGAAGACAAAATTTCAAAAAAACGCTCTGACGAACCGTGCGATTCCCGCTCGCTTCCGTTTGCCTCTTAAGAGACTTGAGTGGTGAATTTGTACTAGGAAAACGCTCAGTGTAACGCGTTGATGAGCGAGCACGGATTCATGCAAATTCTCCAACCGGAAGTCAATACCAAACGCACAGAAAACATATTCATTTATATTGAATTGAAATATGATCCACTCAATCAACATAAAATATATGTTTCCTTGAATAGATTTACACTTTGGTGCACTAAACAAATAATACAACTGTATTTGAAAGAAATGGATTGGCTGAAAAAATGTGATGGCTTCATTCGATGAAATCTATTTTAACTCGTCATCTTCCTCTAGTATAGGTGAGCTCTGATTTCATTAATAATAATAACAAGGATTGATTGTCAAGGAACCTGACCAGCAGCCAATCAGTTTCGGAACAATACTGTTTTATGATTTGTTGAGTGCACATCTAGCAAACCAGATTCAGTTGAAGTGGAGTTTCATTTCGATACTTCATTTCTGACATCTATTAAAACTATTAATATATGCATATAAGTTGGCCAGAAAGATATTGGCCAGAAAAACAATTTGTAAAACTAGGAAAACGCTCTGGGTAACGCGTTGATGAGCGAGCACGGATACGCGCAACACCTCGAACAGAAATTCTCTCTATCGAAAATGTCATTAAGAGCCAATTATTCTAGAATTTCGGCACAGACTTGTATAAAAATCTCAAAAAATTCCTAAAATATTGGTCCAAATAACCATGCAAAGTTTTTAGTTGATAGATTGAACCTTAATGATTGAACGGTTCCGTTTGAATTTTCAAAAATCCCAGGATCTAGTTCAAAAAATATACCTGGGGCCACTCATATCATATAAGTAAGTCTACACAATATCAGATCGACTGTTGAACGGTCATTATCGGTTTCATATGCGTTTGAAAGTTTCTGCTCTAACTACCTTGCCATGAACTGAATAGTCGAAGTCGCCGTGAATTTGACAGCCAACACGCAAAATGTCCGTAAAATGTCAATAACTTTTGGATTTAAACACAGATTAGTATGAAAGTTGTCAAAAATGCAGCTAATGTTGGTCCCAACCATCATGCGAAGTTATAAGTTGATCGTTCAATCGGTTCTAGTATAAATTTCAAAAAACACAGAAAATACGGTTTTAAATTTGAACCAATGGGAGGATTTGGCTGAAACTTTTTATGATTGGGTACAATGTTGGTTAAAATGACTTGTCAAAATTTCAAATTGATCGGAACAACCAATCAAAAGATAATTTTTTTTAAATTTGAACCAATCACGGGATCCCGTTCAAAAACGATCCCAGGGATCTCATAGATTACGTTAGTATGTGTACAAAATTTCAGATCGATTGCTTTGAGCGGTTTGACCTGGGCTGTGACCACGAAAAAAAACAAAAACAAACAAACAAACAAACAAAAAATTCACAGAGAAAGCTTGCCAAGAGTACCGGGGTGACGCTCGCTACGCTCGCTCAATAAGAGACAATGTTAGTCTTAAAAATATGATGTTGATCAGATTAATTGAAGAGCATTTTCATTTTTATCCTATCAGGAGATATTCATTTAAATTTTAGCCAATGAACAGATTTCAGAAAAATTAGAATCTGTAAACAGAAAATATGGTGCAAACATGTGTGCAAAATGTCAGATCTATCGGTGAAACGGTGCGACTTGGAACAGGCTAGACAGGAGTGTTTGTACATCTACGCAGTCGCCGCCAGAAGATGAAAGCAGTGACGCTTTCGAAACGCCGCCAACGGTCCTTATAAGGGCCACCAGCACACACATCGGAACAAGCCGGTGAACGGATATCTTGCCGACGGACGTTTTGCCGACGGACGTTTTGCCGAAATCTCGTCGACCGAGGACATTTTGCCGAAAGCCTCGGACATCTTGCCGACAGCATTTCTCGTTTCCGGACATTTTGCCTAAAATTTAAAGTTTTTCGAAGTACCATTGTTTACTTTAAACCCAGGTTCAAACCCAGGTTTGTCTCACACTTCCTTCCCCATTCTCTTTTTTATTTTCCTATATAGAGTTTTTATTTCCACATGATTTTTCTAACACTTATTTTTATATTTTTTCTTATTTTCTTAAATTATTTTACTTAATTTACTTTTTTAATTTTGTATTTTGTTAATTCATTTTTTATTTAATTTAATAAATTTGCATTCAAATCGCATGAATTTCATATTTTCGTATCACAAAAATATCGTATCACATTGTGATATTCATATCATATCACAATTCAATTTTCGGCAAAATGTCCGGAAACGAGAAATTATGTCGGCAAGATGTCCGGGGCTGTCGGCAAAATGTCCTCGGTCGACGAGTTTTCGGCAAAATGTCCGTCGGCAAAACGTCCGTCGGCAAAACGTCCTACCACCGAACAAGCCTGTTTGGCGCCCCTAGGCTAATTCACAAGAGGCACCTCCCTCCCCCTCTTAAAAAAGGAAACAATTGCACCCTGTCTTTTTCTGTTCTCTTTTGAACGACGCTGTAATCACAGAAGCCTGCTAAATATTGGTATATCTAAACCGCGAGAATGAAGGAGTTAGACGCCCCGCAGGGCATTTTTAGAATGTATGCACCTTTTAATTGAACCTGGGGCGAGGGAATAGCGTATTTTTCTATCTAAATCATTGTAATATACCTCAAGTTAGGAGCCCTATACCTCTTGCGTGTAGCGGGGGGGGGGGGGGGGGGGGGGGGGATCTCCATACCACCCCATTCTATTAAAGTGGTCCCACTGCTCCAGACAAGGTGCTTAGAATTCACAGTAATTCTTACAAATCTCTGATGAAATAATACCTCAAACAATAGCATAAAACAATAATATCTTACCATGTGCCCCAATTATATGTTTTTAATTGAAGTTCCAATTAAACTATCCCAAAATAATTCATATTTGTAGTGCAATGTTGCCAGATTTATGGCAAATTTCAAACATTGTACACATTTTCTTTCTTATTTGGCCCGTGACCCCATATTTTCAAACGGCAGTCATATTCTAAAAATTATTATCTTAAATTTGAGACTATTTTCAATAATTTGTCATTTCTCTTGCGGTTTTAAGAGCAATTTAAGGCCAATTTTCCAGGACGATTTCATGTCTCCCTGTGTTATCTTATGGGGGAAAAGATGATCTTCAATCAAGAATATCTAATCATATGATACCGTAAGGGGGAAATATTTTTTGCTAGTTGTATGTAATATGGTTTCATTAATATTTGGTGTCAATTACAGCACATTCTCATTCCTATGCCGTAGCCCTAGACCCCCTTAAGTAGCTCCTTATTATTGTCTTGACACAAGTTATACTTATACCACATTTTGATAATACTTTGTGTTCATAGTTTGTTTATGATTTCATATATTTATCATAGTTTGGCATTTATTTGACGCCGTGGCGCCCCCTGGAAGATGGCGCTCCTAGGCTATAGCCTAAGTAGCCTAATGGGTAAAATGCCCCTGATGACCCCCCCCCCTGGCCCCCTGGCCATGCAATTGTAAAAATATTACAATATTCCAGGATATTTTCTCAACGTTTTGGAGACCTTGTCTCCCAATACGGTAGAACAAAGTCTGACGGTATGTGTTAACTGATTGGCGGAAAAAATGGCGAAGGAAAAAATTGCGAAAAACTGGGTAGGAAAAAATTGCCACGTAAAAAATGGCGACAAATTATGGGTATGGTATGAGCGGAAAAAATGGCGAAAGGGATTTTTTTAAACTAACAAACATACCTAGTGAACATTTCTTTGAGAAATGTAAAAATTAATTTTTAAAGTGTCATTATTATGGGACGAGAGGTGGGGGACAATTTTACAAACACAGTTTTATACTCTTGACAGGTTTCGTTTTTTTTTAAATATGGAACAAAAAAATTATCAGGGCTTAAACGTTTCTTGTCAACTTACCTCTAATGGGAATTTCTGGGACTAAAATAGTCACTTACTGTCCTAAACCCTCCAAGAGATGAAAGTTGACATGTCATCCAGGTAGCAACTTCTTTTGCAGGAAATTTCGCTCTTAAATATGATCAACTCAATCAACATAACTAACATTCGATAACATCACTTTTCATACGAATCTTTCCAAAATTTAAAAATTTCTTTAAATTCATGAGTTCTTCTTTAAAAGAAAAATAAATAAATTTATAAATCTATTTTCTTTTCCAAAAAATAAAAGACACAACAACAGGCGCAACTAACTTTTGAAAATTTATATTCGTTATTTCTTCCGCATGGGGGCGCAATTTTTGCCGTCGCCATTTTTCCTACCCGGTTTTTTGCCATTATTTCTGTCGCCATTTTTTCCGTCGCCATTTTTTCCGTTTACCGTGTAAACTTACTGGACGGATCCTGGTAGCGCGTGGCGACGTAGACTTCTAGAGCATAACTCCCACCACAAGATGCGTTGGGTTGCGCAGAGCAGATCCTGTCACAGCGATGATCCGGTAGAAGATTTGGCGGCAGGAAGTTGCCACAGTAACACTCTTCACTGGTGCAAAAGTAGAACATTCATGCATCATTTTAGTCGCTAGGAAAACGCGCAGTGTAACGCGTTGATGAGCGAGCACTGGTACGTGCAAATACTCGAACCGGAAATGCGTACACAACGCACATAAAACATATACGTCTTTATTGAATTATGATCCACTCAATCAACATCAATGTAGCTGCTTTTCATTGAAACGTGAAAATAGCATCTAAACACTGTGGTTCCTAAAGCAAATCAGATTCATGTGGCAGTGGAAAACCAGTTATTTCGATACTTAATTACTAACAGTTATAGAAAGTCATTAAGTTCATACGTTCTTAGCTGATTGGGATGAAAATTTGTAAAATAGCCGACAATGTTGGTCGTAACGACAATGCAAAAAATAAGTTTGATCAGATTTATCGAAGACCATTATTATTTTTCAACCTATCAGGAGATGTTTATTTAAATTGTAACCAATAAACGGATTTCAAAAAAAATGGTATCTGCAAACAGACAAGGTTGTCTCTTACATGTGTGCAAAACTTCAGATCGATCGGTGAAACGGTGCGACTTCTATTACTCCAGGTAGCAACCAAAAAAAAATTGGTCCATGTCAAAAGAGACAAAAGGTGTCGCTCGCTCAATAATTGCTTCTTGTCATTGATCTGCCTTATAAATTCATGAAAACCGTAAGTAAAATTCTCCAAAACCATATAATTATCACTCGGGCATAAGTAGATAACTTGTTCCCATATATTTACATGAAATCTTGTAGCAAACGCGCGAAAGCTTTTAGTTTAAAAGGGCTGAGTAGTGAGCGTGGCCTTGAAGAGTTTTTTAATCAATTTTTATCAATATCTTTTACCAATGTAATTGTTTACAAAAAAGGATTTGTACGCGTCTTCAGAACTGTTCAATGAAAATAATTTCATACCTTGGAATAAGTTATTAGTTTTATTTTGTCCAACAGATGTTTAGTACCATAATTTTAATAATTTTCGGGCACTAAACATCTGTAGGACAAAGTAAATCTAATAAACCATTACAAGCTATGGAATTATTTTCATTGAACAGTTCTGAAGACGCGTACAAAGACTTATTTTGTTAACAATTACATTAGTAAAAGATATAGATAAAAATCGATTAAAAAACTCTTCAAGATCAAACTCACTACCCAAGAAATCGGACATCTGAAACCTCTCTACCCTCCTCCTTACAATGATGATTCTGAGATTGTGTTGAAATAGCTTACCTCTACCCCCCTACTTACAATGATGATTCTGAGATTGTGTTGAAATAGCTTACTCAGTCTCCAGGCCGGCGTAGTTGAAGCCCGCGCATGCGTGGATGCACTTGGACGGCGTGTTTCCGATCAGATAAATAACGTGCTTCAAAACCCGCTCGGAAATGTCCTCGAAGCATCCAAGTCTCACTAATACACGGAAACAATTGAAACACTTTTTGTATCAGCTGTTATGTAAGTGGGCCGTAATCGGACAGTTTACCGACGGACAGTTTACCGACGGACTCATTACTAAAATCTACCCGGACACTACCGTTTTTTTTTTTTTTTTTTTTTTTTTTACTTTTTCTACAAATATTTTTTGACAAAATTTTATAAAATTTTATAAAATTTTCACAAATATATTTTTCAAACTTTCAATTATTTTTTCCAAATTTTATCATCATTAGATAATGAAATTTCGCGTTTTATGGTGTTATAAAAATTTCGTGTTTCCTTTAGTTTTTTTTAATCTTAAAAAAATGTTAAAATTGTATAAAACTTTGGCAATATTTTGAAGAAAAAAAAATGTATAATTTTTAAAATTTGGTCAAAACTTTGGAAAAAATATTAGTGGAAAATTTATAAAACTTTGTCAAGATTTTGGAAAAAAATATTTGTGGAAAATGTAAAAAAAAAAAAAAAATCGGTCAAATGTCCGGGTAGATTTTGGTGCTGTCCGTCGGTTAAGTGTCCCCCCCTGTTTTTCGGAAGGAAATGTGTCCGTCGGTAAACTGTCCGTCGGTGGGCAGCAAATTAAAACCGGTGGAATTCGTGGTCATGAACACGACCGTTAGATTGCCGGTCCAATGCTCTACCAACTGAGCAATCATTCAAATCTGCTTTTATAATATAGTATCACCCAGCCAAGTCGTACTATACACTCACAGTCACTCAATACACCGTGAAGAGAACAGCTTACTTCACAAATTTAGTAGTGTGAAGTAAGCTATTCTCTATACGGTGCTCAACATACCGTAAATGCCTGGGAGCAGACCAAACACTTATACTGTAAGCAATAACATGGCATTTTCGACCTACTGGATCTCAACAATGGAAAATCTCACATTGATGTGAAATGAAAAAACCAAAAAAAGTAGCCCTTTCGTAAAGTATTTCTCGTTGTTTGTACTTTTATTTCAAAGATACGATTAAATATTTGGAAATGTCAAGGACTTGGCTCATTATTTGATATCACTCCTTTTCAGTGTTAATTTTTTTAAAGTAAAGAGACTTGGCTGCCTTTTTTACACTGAGTTTTTTTCTGGGATATCCATTATTTCTTATACAAGCTCAGGAAGTGATGATGCCAGAAGGTTGTTCGTTTCACAACTGACAAAATATATCGATAATCGATTTGATATGAACTTTCTTACCTCTGTTATGTTGGAATGACGAAATTACAAAACTACACAACTTACACACTTACAATAAATCTCACCTGAGATATTAGGAAATTTCATCATTCTAAATAACTGATTGTGGAATCATTCATAATACACTCTTTTTATGTTACGTGTATGGTTGAAATGCTTTCTAAAGTTGCCCGAAGTTTTAGTCAACAAAACAGAAATAATAAACTATGAGATAAGCTCCCTCAAAACTCCATCAAAATTGCAAATTATGAATTTTCTTAGCTCAGTGGGATGCATGCTAGCAGTGGTTGTTTTCTCCATTGACAACAAGAATAAACCTGTTTACTGATATATTCACGTGAAATTACAATACAGTCATGACACTCTAACCTTCCAGCTGGATTCCTATCTATCCTGGTTATATTCATGCAAGTCATTACAATTTTACATCTTATATGCTAACAATGTATACAGTAAATAATGATACTCTTCGTTCGGTACTCATCCGTTAGTATAATCCTTGTGTTAGCGTATTCGAATGCTATTATGCGCTGGGATCGTTCGTACAAGCGTAGAGCCGGTCATCGTCCGTTGCCACCCTCCATCGCCGTCCTAGTGTCGCCCGCCTCATTGCAGTCGACCTCCACGTCCAAGCCCATTCCTCGTTGTCGTTCCCGTCGATCATATACGGGTGTGGAAGTCAATTCATAATCACACTCACTCTGGTGTCACGAATGCATGGAACTAGCATCCTGGATGTCCTGAATGTCCTGAACACGGCTTACGGTACATGCGAGTCACTTGCACACTGTCTGAGTTCGTTCATTAATGCGTTAATTAATACTGTCCTTGCTGTCCAATTCTCAACTCAATCGGTCCATAATTGCGGTAGTTATTAAGCCGTTTATAAACTGCAGCGCTTAACTGCACTAGAACTGCATCTCAGCCAGCGCCGTATACAGCACAACCGCCGCTTACACTCACGCGTCGTCACAGTCAATCGCGTTGCTTGTATCACTTTTACGTTATTCCATTCGTTATCTGTCACTATTTCACGACAACAATACTGTTCCATACATGATACAACTTATTTGATACTACTCAAATGCATTAAACTTCGAAAAACTGCATTTAGCCTTGATCACGGCAGACCGCGTGCTAAAGTTCTGCATCAACCTGGCGCGAAGTTACCTCTGTGAATGCTAGACGCCGACTGACTGTCTCGCCTCGCTGCACCTGGGTTCTGTCGCCGCTCCCCGACAAATTGACCACTTTCTTGGTTTCCTTCAGAGCAAACTCTGCCTCTCCCCGGCTAGAATCCAGTCGATTTCCGAACTTGTGTCGTTATGCGGTAAATTTTCTTGAACCCGGCTATCGGATTGGCTCTCAGACTAATTTGCATAATGCCACCCCATTACACACCGAGCTACCAGTAAAGTTCAATTTCTGTCTGTATTCACCCCTGGGATGAAATGTTCACGCGTCCTTAGCAACGGCGACGACACTTGAGCGTCCTTAGCAACGCAAGATGGTGTACCCTGACAACGACGCTAGCTCGCAACCGCGCCAATATTCAAACGTTCCTTCACATAAATGTTCAACAGCTGTAGATACTTTCTCGCTACTCAATACAGACATACTTTTATATTATATAAACCTTAAATTAGACACATAAAATCACCCTGATGGTAAATACAACTAATAATCATAATAAAATCCAAATAATTATGAGTCAAAACCCCAGGAAACCTCGGGATGTGCTCCATGGTATTGTAACAAATATATTACTAGGAAAACGCTCTGTGTAACACGTTGATAAGCGAGCACGGATACGTGCAACACCTCGAACCATAATCAATAATATACGTAAAACAATTGAAATCTAGAAGCACGATCCATTAAATTATATTAAAAAAATGAATTTGCTTCTCATTGCATGTAACACTTCACTCATGTGTATTTATTGGAATATTTAGGTATTATGGATTAATACAAAATAAAAATACATAGATTCAATCCACAAAATAGACCATTATCTAAGTGCTAATATGAGCAAACCTTATTTAAGAAAATTTATCCAAACAGACCGTTCCGTTTAATAGAGCTTACCTAACACATTGCTTACCTAACATAAACCTAACTCGTTGGATCTATAAAAAACATATCGACTAAATAAATAAAATATTTTATAAAATTAATTTCAATTAACAACTAGCCAAACTGTTTCTACAATCAAGCAGACTTGCCGGTCTACAAATAATTAGCTCAACCTTTAAAAGGATTTAAAGTAAGACTGCATGTTAAAACTCTTATAATAACCTATACCTACATTAATTACATCTTCTTCAAGAAAATAATTAAGCGAGCGGAGCGAGCGTCTCCACTTGACTCTTGCGGCACTTTCTCTGTGTGTGTGTTTGTTTTGTTTTTTTTGCTGGTTCAACCCAGGCCGCACCGGTCAACGTATCAATCTGAAATTTTGCACACACCTTCATCTCATACTAACTTAGACCTGTATAGTTTTTAAGAAAGATCCGTTCACAAATAAAAAAAAAATCGCGTTTTCCCATATAAATAGCATTGTAGGTTCGAGGAGTCCGTTGCGGCCGCCTGATGCGCTCCATTCAAAACAACTCGGAAGCAAGCAGCTGTCTATCTATTATTGTTTGAATACGTAACAATTATTTCTTTGCGGTTAGATAATAGTTAAAGCAATACATGCTAGGTTATACTTAGGGTTTATTTTATTATTTTTGAAGATGTAGTTAATAGGTATAGGTATTTATTGTTTATGAGAGTTTTAACATGCAGTCTTACTTCCAATCTTTTCAAAGGCTGAGCAAATTATTTGTAGACCGATGAAATGTCTGCTTGATTGTAGAAATAGATTGGTTGGTTGATAATTGAAATTATGTTTATGAAATATTTATTTCATTTGTATCAGATACAATGTGTTAGGTTTGTGTTAGGTAAGCAATGTGCTAGAAGAAATAAGCTCTTTTATACGGAACGGCAAGTAACTGTTTGGATAATGTTTCTTAAATTATGTTTGCTCATATTAGCACTTAGATAATGGCCTATTTTGTGGTTTGAATCTCTTTATTTTTTATTTATAATAATTCCATTACCTACGTACCTAAATACTGAAATAAATACACATGAGTGTGTATCATGTTGCAATGACTTGCAATAACTGTTGCAATAACTTGCAATGAGAAGCAAATTCAGCTATTTTTTATATAATTTAGTGGATCGTGCTTCTAGATTTCAGTTGTTTTAGGTATATTATTGCCGGCTTTTAAGGAATTATGGTTCGAGGTTTTGCACGTATCCGTGCTCGCTTATCAACGCGTTACACATAGCGTTTTCCTAGTATAAAACCTAAGTATAACCTAGCAGGTATTGCTATAACTATATATCATACCGTAAAACGTATTCTAACAATAAAATAGATAGGCAGCTGCTTGCTTCCGAGCTGTTTTGAATGGGGCGCATCGGGCGGCCGCAACGGACTCCTCGAACCTACAATGCTATTTATATGGGAAAACATGATTTTTTTTTATTTATGGACGGATCTTTCTCAAAAACTATACAGGTCTAAGTTAGTATGAGATGAAGGTGTGTGCAAAATTTCAGATCGATACGTTGACCGGTGCGACGTGGGTTGAACCAGCAAAAAAAAAAAAAAAAAAAAAAAACACACACACAGAGAAAGTGCCGCAAGAGTCAAGTGGAGACGCTCGCTCCGCTCGCTTAATAAGTAGGCATCTAATTATCTACCCAAAATCAATTATAAAATTAAAAGTTTCAAGTAAATGGATAAACGTAATGTTCATACCTGTTGTGTTCAAATCTTGTGTGACATTGTACACCTCCATTGCCAGATCTCCGCCACAAGTGTGTCTCGGGTCACCGGGACAGCTCATGTTGCAGCGTACACTTGGCAACGTTGTGTTAGGCAGAGTGTCTCCGCAGTAGCATTGCGTTCTGTAAGAAATCAAACATGATTCGTGATATGGCATTTTAATGACCTACCTTATAGTCATTACAGAGTTCAGAAATTTAGAGCATAAACATTTTGAAGGTGATTCATTCGTATGAATATCTTGCAACTTTATAATAAATATTTTAATTATTATAATTGGTTTAAATTACTCAAATTCACATTGTTAAAAATTCAATTCATTAAGGTGCTGCAAGCGCGAGCGATTTTGCTGCTTTTTGAAGACACTTTTTGCGATACGATTGGAGACGTAATGGGTAGACCAAATTATTTGAAATTTTAATCGTGGTTAGATAAAAAGCAAACTTAGGGTTATCCCTTGGTACATTTTTAATTTTTTGTTTCGTTAATTAGTAATAATTAGTGGATTTTGGGTGAAAAATTAGCTTTTTTCTTGTCTCCCTGGGCGCTGTATAAAATTAAATTTCAAAAATGTACCAAGGGCTAACCCTAAGTTTGTCTTTCATCTAATCATGATAAAAATTTGAGATCAATTGGTTTACGGGTTTGGTCTCCAATCGTATCGCAAATTTCATAGTTTTGCGCGGTTTTTTTGAATAACCGGCGCAAAATTAACGATGCAATCAGCAAAAATGAAAAAGTGCTACTAATATACAATCAGACTGATCATGTGAACATCCTGTAAAAGTTACACTCACTTATGAAACAATTTTTCTCTATCAATTTTTACTAAAAATTGATACTAGCGAGCGCTAGTATCACCTTAACGATAATACAGTTAAAACCTTGAAACTGACAATGAGAATGTAAGTTTAATAAATTTTTCGTCAAAAACAATTGGTTAACAAATATGCCAATTTTGAGATTGATTTCAGATTCAGATTGTTTATTTGTTACAAATAGTTTAAATACGGGTGGTAACATCTTAAGACTAATGTCAAGCGATGCCGTAAAGCGCTCGGCTGTTTTAGCAAATTTAAAGAGAAAAGTTGTCTCATCAATGGGTGTAACTTTGATAGGATGTTCACATGATCAGTCTAATTGTATAATTTGTATCACTTTTGCATTTTTGGTTTTGGCCTTAAGTTATTCAACAAAACCGCACAAATCTATGACATTGCTATACGATTGGAGCCAAATCCTTTAACCAATTGATCCCGCATTTTAATCATGATTAAATAATAGACAAACTTAGGGTTATCACTTGGACATTTTTTAAATTTAATTTAATACGGCACCCATTGAGACAAGAAAATATACAATCTTTCACCAAAATTAAACTGATTATTCCCAGTCTTTTCCCGCAGCCGTCCTTCCCGACTGTTTTTTTTCGTCGTATTCCCTCAGTCGACAGGCAAATGCTGGGAAGGTACCCTACTAATAGGCCACGACCGCCTCCATCCCACCTTCCATCCTTACCTACTCTTCACCATCATCTCCCAATCATCATCATAATCATTCATCCGTCGCCATTAGCCTCGCTGCAGAACAGTGCGACTTTAAGCCCCAGACAAAAAAATATCAGTCTGATTGTGTATGAGTAGCAATCTTATTAATTTTGCATCGTTCTTGATTACCACGATATTCAACATAACCGCAAAGAACTATGATCAGTCGGAACAATTGGAGACTAAACCCGTGAACCAATTGATATGCATTTTTAAAAGTGTGCTTTACAAGGATGAAATTATAGGGTTTTACTTGGAATGTTTGTAGTTCCCAGTGCGAAAAGAAACCCAATTTTCAACAAAAACCATTATTTATTACCAATTATTAAGAGGCATACGGAAGCGAGCGGGAATCGCACGGTTCGTCAGAGCGTTTTTTGAAATTGTGTCTTCCGACTTAATAATTTAAAAATATCAGGTAGTGACGACCCATAACAGCCTAAAATACTTAATAATATCGCACACTGGATTATTAAGAGTTACTTTATGAGCTCTGGTGCGACCTCAAAGTGTTAAATACGATTATTTTCGATTATTTTATTAAAAATATCGTATTTAACACTTTGAGGTCGCACCAGAAGTCATAATGAACTCCAATGTGCGGCATTATTTAGTCTTTTAGGCTGTTATGGGTCGTTACTATCTGATTTTTTAAAATTATTAAGTGGAAGACACAATTTCAAAAAAATGCTCTGCGAACAGTACGATTCCCGTTCGCTTCCGTTTGCCTCTTAAGCAAAAAATTAATATGTGCGAAGTACCTAACTATAACATTAATTTTGTCATAGATTTAATTGAGCGAGCGTAGCGTGCGTCACCACGGTACTCTTATGACACTTTGCCACGGTTCAACCTTGAACGCGACTATTTTGTCCGGCCGGCATGAGTCGAAGATGGGCGTGGGCGATGAAGACTAGCGTGCATGAACTCGATGTTTCCGAACAGAAATAGTGAGGGATGAGAGTGAGGAAATAATATAATGATCCAAGCAAGAACAAAGCAGTAGTATAGGTTTTAAACCACTCAGGTACAACTGAGGGCAAGTATAATGAAGCAATGATAGCAGGTGACCAAGTCGTACATAAGAGCTAACAAATAAGTCAGAATATATCAATGCAAGGCAAACATAAGATTAGATTCTATAGTAACAAAAATGCAGCACAGAGAGTGCAATAGTGAAAATCTCGGTGGAGGTCAAATACCTCGATCAAATGGTAGGACTGGCGGACCCAAGGTCAGGCCAAAATAACATGAAATAATTGATGTCTAAGTAACATCGAAATAACATGAAATATACTAATAGTAATACAATAGGAATAATAACTAGTAGGTACGTACTTACAAAATCTCTTCAAATAGATGGCTAGAGTCCCTAGCGCAAATGAACAAATACGTGGTCCCTAGCTTCGTGAATTTAGGTAGGTTGAATATTCCAAAAAGCTTATTTATAAGAGGTTAACATAAACCAGAAGCTAATGCGACACAATCGACCAACAAATTAAGACCGAGTGGAACATGTACGACTAAGCCTGAGAAAATGTGTACGGCATGTCCCCAGACAAAGAGCAAGTAAGAAATGTCACAATAAAGTTTACGCGAACGAAATTAACCGCGGCTAAAACCCCCAAACTCGTATCAGCAAAAGAAAAGTCTTATAGTTCCATGGAGAAGCCATGGAACACAAGTCCACAAAGAGTGTAAGACAAATCTCAATTCCCTTAGAGAATAACTCACGAGACTCCGCGACAGGTCCACTCAGGTCGAAGGTAGTCGGTTGAAAGACCACGATCTCTCGTCACAATTCCGCAATTGCTCTCAGTCGGTCAAAACGTGCTTCCGAGAGAGAGAGAAGATCGGCGAGTCCATCAACAGACAGAGACAGAGCAAAACGGGGCTGCCTGGCTTGTCCGACGGAGTATGCAACGGAGTGACCCTGGTGGGGGTGAACCCGGCAGGTTCAAACCGTTACAATTCCCCGTCAACCCAACGAAAAAGAAAACTAGTTTTCTTTTTCCGAGAGCTCCGGTTACACCGCATAATAACTACGTAAATCTTTGATGTGCCAAGTTCCGAGGTCGCGTCCGTCTACGTCTTGGAGGCGGTAGATAAGCGGTGACGTCTTCTTGGTGATTTCGAACGGACCCTCATAGCGTGGCGCTAACTTGGCGGCATAATTGTCAGCGGCGTTGGACAAGTGGAAGTCCCTCTTCAGGACCTTGTCTCCCACTTGAAATTCTACGTGCCGACGTCGGAGGTTGTATCTCGCGGCGTTCTGCTGATGGGCTCGTCTCAAACGAGCACGGATATCTGCAAAAATAGCGGTTAGTCCTTGCATCTTATCCACATGGTCGGCGACAATTCCCGTCAAATCAGTACGTTGGTGGTCTACACCACACAAAATTAATTCGCGACCAAAGTTAAGGTAGACTGGAGTGTAGCCCGTTACTTCGCTGACAGCTGTACGCAAAGCACAACCTATCTTCGGAACATGCTTGTCCCATAGTTTGTGATTGTCCGTGATGTACGACCTAAGCATACCTAAAACAGTACGATTAGTGCGCTCCGTAGGGTTGGATTGCGGATGACGTTTGGCGTTGTAGTGGAGGGTGCAATGATATTCTTGGGCCATCTTCTTGAAAGGGGCTCCTATGAACTCAGGTCCATTGTCACACACTAGAATCTCAGCCACGCCGTACACTAAAAATACTTCGTCCTCTATCTTCTGCGCCACAAGTTTCGATGTAGCGGACCGCAGAGGAAATAGTAGGCTGTACTTGGAGAATGTGTCTGTCACTACTAATAGATACTTGTTGCCAGCTGTCGATCTCGGCATAGGTCCCATCAGGTCAGCGGAGATGCGCCTCCAGGGTTCATCGACATTACGCTCTTGTCCCATCTGTCCGGCGGGAAGCTTCTGCTCGACCTTGACTCTCTGGCACGTCGGGCATTTTCGGATGTATCGGGTAGTGTCCATGCGCAGCTGGGGCCAGTAGTATCTGTCGATGATCCGCCGGCAGGTCTTGTAGATTCCTAGGTGTCCTGAAGTCGGGCTGTCATGGCACTTGGCAAACACCGTTTCGCGGGCTTCTTTTGGCACAACAATCTTCCATTCCGCAGCTGGATCCAAGAGTTTCCTGTCGGCCTTGACATATTTATATAGCACGTTATCCTCAACTCTCCAGGCGGGATAGCGTTCGGGATAGGCAGTGACTTAATCCAGCATCTTCAAATACCACGGGTCAATAACTGGATTCGGGAAGTTCACGAGAGCTAAACTCTCAATCGGGGCACGAGACAAAAAGTCTGCAACTACATTGTCTTTACCTTTTCGATGGACAATCGAAAAATCAAATTGTTGAAGACGCAGAGCCCAACGGGCTAACCGACCTTGTGGATCCTTAAGATTATGGAGCCACAGAAGACTTGCATGATCGTTGTGGACGGTGAAGGAGTACCCTTCCAAGTAGGGTCGCCACTTTTCCACGGTCCAAATAACAGCAAGGCACTCCAACTCGGTCGCTGAGAACTTCTTCTCGGCTTGGGTGAGTGTTCTGCTGGCATACTCGATTACTCTTTCTCCTTCAGGGAAGTTCTGGTACAGCACGGCCCCGAGCCCAACTCCGGACGCATCCGTCTGAACTTGGAAGGGGAGAGTGAAATCAGGACAAGAAAGTATCGGTGCTTGAATCAGGAGATTCTTGATGTCTGGGAAGGCGTATTCAGCGGCTTCTGTCCATAGGAACTTCTGGTTCTTCCTCTGCATACAGGTGAGTTGTTCCAGACGAGTGGCAAAATCTGGAATGAAGCGGCGATACCACGAAGCTACTCCCACGAACTTTCGGACCTCTCTGACGTTGGTAGGCCTCGGCACGTTAAGGATGGCCGCGACTTTGTCCGGATTCACTCGAAGACCTCGGGCGTCGATTACATAACCTAAGTATCGCAATGAGGATCGACAGAACTCGCATTTTTCAACATTCAAAGTGAGGCCGGCTGCCTGCAGTCTCTGGAACACCTGGTCCAAAACATGATAATGCTGTTCAAAGGTTTGGGTGGCCACCACGATATCATCCAGATACACAAACAGGAAGGGCTCCAGGTCATGTCCCAACACCTTGTCGATCAGCCTCTGCCACGTGGCTGGAGAATTGTGGAGTCCGAAGGGCATTTTCTTGAACTGGAAAAGGCCGCGACCGGGAACCGTGAATGCGGTCTTGTCTCGGCTGCCTTCTTCAAGGGGAATCTGCCAGAATGCTGACTTGATGTCCAAGGACGAGAGAAATCTGGCATTCCTTAATTGGTCGAGAATCTGGGAGACATACGGAAGAGGATACGCGTCCTTCTTACTGAGGGCGTTGACCTGTCTGAAGTCTATACATACTCGGTACCCGCCCTGGGGTTTCTGAACGAGTCTAAGAGGAGAGGACCAACTACTTGTCGACGGTTCAACTACGCCATCGGCTAACATCTTCTCTAACTCCTGGTTAATGACTTCTTGTAAGACGGGGGACACCCGGTAGTATCTGTGCTTAACTGGTACGGTCTGACCTGTGTCGATGCGGTGTTCGATCATCATAGTCACTCCAAGCTTGGTTCCCATGCGTTGAAGATGTCGAGACGTAAGGTCCTTCAGGCGGCGCTGCTGGTCGGCCGTTAAATGGTCTTGATCCTGGATGATTGGCGTCGACTCGATCGCGTTGCAGATCTCAGGCGAGGTAGCGAATGTCCAGGTTCCAGCAGAAAGGTCGGGCATCAAATGCATCGCCTTCCAGAAGTCCGTTCCAAGCACTAAAAGAGCCTTCACTTTAGGTACAACTAATATAGGGATGGTACACACAAGCCCATATAACTCTAACGGGGTGTCTATCACTCCTTCTATTTTACAAGTGTTCCCATCAGCCACTGTCAATACTTGACGTTCACGTCGAAGAATGCATAGACCAAGCTCTTGAAGTATCTTCCATCCTTGGGCGCCTACAATCGTTCGACTTGAACCAGAGTCCAAAAGTCCCAACAATGGATATCCAAACACTTTTACTTCAAGATGTGGTCGTGCATCTGCGTCTGCTTTCAGTAACATATGGCTAAGAGAAATAGGACTACAGTCATTTTCTGAGAAAGTTGACGTGGCCGCTGATACTCGGGGAAGCGGAGTCGACCTTACTTTCGATCCCCGTTGGCGTTTCCCTGTTTAGCGCAACAAGCGTCACACTGCCCTCTCGAAACCCCTCGACGACCACAACCAAAGCAGAAATACGTCAGTTTCAGTTTACAATCCCGGAACCGGTGTCCGGGAGTGGAACAATTCCAACAGATGGCCGACACAGCGGGCGTCTCCATGGCGAAGTTTGCAGGTCGTTCCTTCTTTTTGGGAGAAACATAACCAAGGTCTGGTTCTAACAAATGTCTAGCCGGCGGCGGACGGAATTGCTCGACCTGGGTCTTGCCGAACTCCAGGGCCTTGCACATCGTACGCAGCTGCTCCACTGTTTTCGGTTTCTGTAAACACAATCGTTCAAGAAAATAGGGATGCACATTCTTCCGTATCGTCGACAATCGATCCGAGTCCGAAACTATCACGGATAGTCGTGAAAATAAAGTGTCCATCACGGCAAAGTATGACCCCACACTCTCGTAATCGCCTTGGGTGCGAGCACGAATTTCGTCGTAGAGGCGGTCGTCATAATCGGCTGGCTGGTACTCTGTCCGTAGGGCTCGAGCCAGTTCGTCCCATGAGGTTAGCGTCGGTCGGGCTGATCGAAACCACAGGCGAGCTTGACCTTCAAAGAAGTCAATCGCCTGAATAAATACATCCTCCTTGGTGGCGTTTCTCGCCACCATGACGTCATGCACCTTCTCTATGAAAGAACTAACACTAGTATCTGTGCCTTCCCCAGAGAACTTAATTCCCCAAGTCATTACTGGCTTTATTTTCCGCGGAACAGGTTTCGGCGGCGTCTGCAGCGGCGTATGCATGGCGTCGTACTCGTCCACTGCGTCAAGGACAATCTGGAAATCACTCTTTGCTTTCGCCAGAGTACGGGTACATATGTCCTTGGCGGCGATGACGTCGGCAGCGACATTATTTACCAACGCTAGCCGTCGGGTCAAACCATTTAACTTGATCTCAATCGAACGACCTTGATCTTTGTCCCCATCAAAGAGATTAATTAAATCAGCCACCAGGTGAAGGCGTTCGCCTAAAGCATTAATCTCCTCCAATGATTCTGCTTCATCCATGATGAATCGGTTGTGAAATGAATGTAGAATAATATGAACGATACAGCTCACCCTTGTTCAATGCACGTCGCGGAATGTAAAGGTCACTCGAAGCGTAGCTTGTGAAGGTCGTTGCGCTGCCACGAAATACGGAGTCGACTGCCGAATTCCACGGACGTCGTGATCCACGCGTCAGTCGCCGAATTCCTCGCGACGTCTGGCCTCACACGTCGGGCGCCAAATTGCCACGGTTCAACCTTGAACGCGACTATTTTGTCCGGCCGGCATGAGTCGAAGATGGGCGTGGGCGATGAAGACTAGCGTGCATGAACTCGATGTTTCCGAACAGAAATAGTGAGGGATGAGAGTGAGGAAATAATATAATGATCCAAGCAAGAACAAAGCAGTAGTATAGGTTTTAAACCACTCAGGTACAACTGAGGGCAAGTATAATGAAGCAATGATAGCAGGTGACCAAGTCGTACATAAGAGCTAACAAATAAGTCAGAATATATCAATGCAAGGCAAACATAAGATTAGATTCTATAGTAACAAAAATGCAGCACAGAGAGTGCAATAGTGAAATACTCGGTGGAGGTCAAATACCTCAATCAAATGGTAGGACTGGCGGACCCAAGGTCAGGCCAAAATAACATGAAATAATTGATGTCTAAGTAATATCGAAATAACATGAAATATACAAATAGTAATACAATAGGAATAATAACTAGTAGGTACGTACTTACAAAATCTCTTCAAATAGATGCCTAGAGTCCCTAGCGCAAATGAACAAATACGTGGTCCCTAGCTTCGTGAATTTAGGTAGGTTGAATATTCCAAAAAGCTAATTTATAAGAGGTTAACATAAACCAGAAGCTAATGCGACTCAATCAACCAACAAATTAAGACCGAGTGGAACATGTACGACTAAGCCTGAGAAAATGTGTACGGCATGTCCCCAGACAAAGAGCAAGTAAGAAATGTCAAAATAAAGTTTACGCGAACGATATTAACCGCGGCTAAAACCCCCAAACTCGTATCAGCAAAAGAAAAGTCTTATAGTTCCATGGAGAAGCCATGGAACACAAGTCCACAAAGAGTGTAAGACAAATCTCAACTCCCTTAGAGAATAACTCCCGAGACTCCGCGACAGGTCCACTCAGGTCGAAGGTAGTCGGTTGAGAGGCCACGATCTCTCGTCACAATTCCGCAATTGCTCTCAGTCGGTCAAAACGTGCTTCCGAGAGAGAGAGAAGATCGGCGAGTCCATCAACAGACAGAGACAGAGCAAAACGGGGCTGCCTGGCTTGTCCGACGGAGTATGCAACGGAGTGACCCTGGTGGGGGTGAACCCGGCAGGTTCAAACCGTTACAACTTTCTCTGTGTTTTTTTTTTTTTTTTTTTTTTTTTTTTTGTGGTCACAGCCCAGGTCAAACCGCTCAAGCAATCGATCTGAAATTTTGCACACATACTAACGTAATCTATGCGGTCCCTGGGATCGTTTTTAAACGGGCTCCCTTGATTGGTTCAAATTTTAAAAAAATTATCTTTCGATTGGTTGCTTCGATCAATTTGAAATTTAGCAAAAACATTGCAACCAACATTGTACCCAATCATAAAAAGTTTCAGCTAAATCCTCCTATTGGTTCAAATTTAAAACCATTTTTCATGTGATTTTTGACATTTAAACTAGAACAGATTGACCGATCAACTTCGCGTGGTCATTGGTATCAATATTTTAGGTATTTTTGCCAATTTTCAGTCTAATCTGTCGTTATTTTCAAAAGTTTTGTCATTTTACGGTCATTTTATTCCATAATCTTGAAAAATGTTTACTAAATTGTCATCCCTGCCCTCTTTAAGCTTCTGTTCCAAGGCAAGGTCTGTAGAGCAGCCAAGCTATCCACAATGTACAGTAAAATGAAAGCATTTTTGAGCTAGCGCATAAAATCGGATGCAGTACGAAGGCCAAATCCTCTAATTGGTTTAAGTTTAAATAATATCTTCTGATTGGTCGACAATCAAAATGTTTACATTAAGTTCAAATTTTGCATGGTGATCAAGACCAACTTAATATTAAATTTTACATATTGTAAGCCCAATCAGTCAAGTATTATTGTAATTTTACGAGTTTAGTATAGGATGTCACAAGAGATTTCTGGAGAAAGTATGGAGGTAAGACTTCACGACACAATGGATCTGTTATTCATCCAGAGTATTATGGAGATTGAAAAATTGCAGAGAAAATCGTCTTGTGCCGTGTCGTGCATCGTGACTATGGGGATGTTGCATGTTCTGTGCTCGCTCATCAACGCGTTACACTGAGCGTTTTCCTAGTAATTAATAAATCAAATCATTTTGTCGACCCATTTCGTCTTCAATCGTTTCGCAAACATGCAGCAAAAGCGAGTTAAATTTCGGAACGACTTGGCAACTTTCAATAAATATTCCTACCCTGCTTCCAAGCCCGCATAAGTATGTCCAACACAGATCATCACACACATCTGCGGAGAGTTCAAAGTAGACAGATGTTGCCCTCCCCAGATGTGTTCACTGCTGTCTTGATAGCAACCAACAGCTACATCTGCAAAGAAAAACTGGATGACATATTCATAAAAAATAAAGTTTTTCTCAGATTGGGTAGTAACGTAACGAAAGTAATGCGTTACTGTGACGATATTACTTTTTTGGGTAACGAGCCAGTAATTTCATAAAAAATTATGGTAATGTTAAAGTAATTTCACTACTTTTGTCAAGGTATAATTTGAGGTTTGTAACGCGTTACAAATTGACCCGTACCCACTTTTGTTTTTAACATCCTTTTATAAATAATGGGAGTTTATTTTTATATTTTGTACTTACTCATATTATAAGAAATTAAGTACTTGATTTTCTTTTTTTCCTTTGGACGTTATTGAATTAGAATCACATTGTAATATAGGATCAAAGTTGATATTTTCTTCGAAATGGCATTAGAATCCTATTGCATGCTGGTTGTAGGATAGTCGGCATTTTTTACTTTGTGTAGTGTATATTTTTGAAAACGCGGAAACATGATAAATAATTATATTACCTTTCATTGTAACGTCGAAGTAATTTCGTTACTTTTTTCATGAAAAGTAAAGTAATTTCATTACTTTTTAATGACGGTAACGATGAAATAATTTTCCTACATATTAACCCAAGTAATTCGTAACGATTAAATAAGATTATTAGGGTTTAACGGCGCGTCAACGACGAGGTTATATTGCGCACATTAAAGTTTACTTGAAACTTTGTTGATTTAAGTGGAGGACATGGGGAGGGAGTCGACCTAACGGGCCCGATCCGGGGGAGTCCAGTACTGGTGGGAAGGCCAGGTCGGAATGGGGACGGACCGGGGGGTGTGAGAATTCGGGCCTGCGGAACCCGATTTCAGGGGGATCACCATCACCATTCAGGGCTGATCTGTCCGGCATGGGTAGCCCTTACACATGAGCATATGCTCGCCGGCGTAGCTGCAATGGATCATTGGCCAACACAAACCCCACCACCGCGATAAGGTGGCAGCCGTTGGGGGGAAATTCGTAACGTAATTGTATGAATGTATGAATGTATTTCATTGTACAACTTAGGAAAATAACATTACATGTTTACATAATACTAAATTATATTTTTCAAACTTAATTCACCTAAGTCTGGTATATTAAACAAACACGTTTTAAATACAATTCGCGTTCTGTCTATCGGGCCTGACCAACCCAGCAAGTTATCATGCTATACAAGATCGAGTCCCTCTCCCCGGTCTGTTTCAAATTAATAGCCTACAATTATGTTTACTGCTTCCGATATGACTTTCTTGAATATTATATTGAGATAACGCAAATGGAAACCTTAATATCCATATTCTATAATATAACATATTCCCTTTGTTATGACGGCTGTGTAGTGAGCGTGGCCTTGAAGAGTTTTTTAATCGATTTTTATCAATATCTTTTACCAATGTAATTGTTAACAAAATAAAGCTTTGTACGAGTATTCAGAACAGTTCAATGAAAATAATTTCATAGCTTGGAATGGTTTATTAGATTTACTTTGTCCTACAGCTATTTAATGCCCGATAATTAGTAAAATTATGGCACTAAACATTTGTTAGACAAAATAAACTATAATAACTTATTCAAAACTATGAAATTATTTTCATTGAACTGTTCTGAATACTCGTAGAAAGCCCTATTTTGTTAACTATTACATTGGTAAAAGATATTGAAAAAAATCGATGAAAAAACACTTCAAGTCCACGCTCACTACTCAGCCCTCTTAATATTCCTAATATAGCATATTCCCTTTGTTAACATTATTAATGAAGTTAAGAAAGATGTTTCAAGATGGACTTTAAGATACAGCTTATAATACAGTGAGTATTGGTTAATTAAACAAGACAATATTGTCTTGTTTAATTCGTCTACTTTTAGTTTGGTTAGATCAAATTTTGGTCAGAGTCAGCGGTTTGGTGACAAAATCTCAGTAAACATTCCATTATATACAGAAAAAAAACGATGAGAATTGGCTGCATATCAAATTGCAAATATTTCGTGTGGTAGGGAAGTGGAGTAACATTTGGATTTGATTTGTTAGAATAACGTTGCAACGTTGGGGGGGGGGGGGGGGGGGGGGGGGATAAACATGTAATTAATCACAAAATGCTAGTAAAATCTATCTTATAATCATATGCCATAGTGCACAAAAATTTATAATATTTGGGGGGGTAGGAGGGTACCATAACACAATTTAATGGAAAGAGATTGATGATCTAAATACAACACAATATGCCAAATAAGTCTTCTATTTTAAAACGAAGTGGAAACTCAACTACTTGCATTATGCGGGGGATTACGACATCGGGAATGGGGGTCTGGGGGACCCACCCCCAGTTTCAGCCCCTTAGGGCGTTTTTTTTTTTAGAATTTAAACCAGTTAAAAATGATTTTGGGTCTTTAAAATAACCCAAACTGAAGCAAAAAAGCCTCCAATGGCTGCCCCACAGGGCATTTTTTTCGAATATGAACATTTTGAAATCAATTCTGGGACTCTGGGATTGCATCTGACAACAGCTCCCAGACCCTAAGTCAACTAAACAATTCCCTATTATTCGCACAATCAAGATCAGCTCTGCACCCTAGTGGTAGAGATGTGGTACTAGAGGAAGGGTGTACGCATGCAATTCTCCATAAGGAACGTGAATAGTTTGGATACATCTACTTCATACACTATTAAACATAGAACCCTGAAAAAAGTAACGAGTATAGAATAGATGATGCTTTATCGATCTGTCACCTCAGAATTTTTCTCGGAGGTTAAATTGTAGCGTAATAATCGTTCAATCATGTAATGCATCAGCCAATCAGAGGACAGGAAATGGTCCAACGGCCCAATCGGGCTACAGTATAAGCCGTATTTGCTTCATAGGGAAAGTTATTTTATAATTATTTAGACACAAAAAATACATTTCTGAGGTGACAGATCGAATAAGCATAATCTTTTCTATACTCATTACAATTTTTATGGTTCTATGTTAAATAGTGTATGAAGTAGAGGTATCCAAACTCTACAGGTACCTTATGGAGAATTGAATGCGTACACCCTTCCTCAAGTACACATTTCTACCACCAGAGTGCAGAGAGGAAGCTTGATTTAGCGAATTGCCCAGAGGGCGTTCTTTTTAGAATTTAAACAATTTTGAAATGATTCTTGGACACTAAAATTACTTTTGTATGGTAAATGGGGGTCAGCCTGCTCAAGCGGGGGGAGGGGGGGGGGAGATAATCATCCCCCCCCCCCCTCCCCCTTCTTATGAGGCAGGAAACTCATGCAGGCAGGATTACAACGGGCTTTATTGCTTTCTCAGTAGGTAATGATGTGGAGAACGAAGGCTTTGCGTTTTGTTGGTTTATTACCAATTTTCAAGTAAATATAAAATACTTCGCAACATTAACTTTGCCATTAGATAAATGTTTTTAAATAACTATGAAGAAGATAAAATAATTATTTCCAAAGAGTGAAATGCCACACTGGATTCTTCAATAGACCAATTCAGAAATCATCTGGAGGGCTCTGGATTCTAATGAATTTCACATGCAGTATGATTTTCCAAGTGTGTATTCTTATTGTAACCCATTGTTGTAAAACACTAATAGATATATGGAAAACCAAACTGCATGTGAATTTATCTAAAAACCAGAGCCACCCAGATATTTTCTGAATTGGTCTATTCCCCCATCTCACCTGATCCGTGTACTGAAGCCAGAGAGAACAGAACTCCAGCCACCAACCAAGTCATCATCAACGAACAACACATAATTACATCACACCACAAGTATTTCAATGACTGCCTTTGACGACCAGAACAGCTGGAAGACGTGGCGAAGTGACTTGGAAACTTAATGGCGTAGTTAGGTACATATTATCGCTTGCATGGTTATAATTACAAGCCAAATGTCGTGACTGATTGTCTTACAGCGAAATACCTTATCATTTCAACAACATTGATAATGTGAAGAGAAGAGCCTGCAGGGACCCAAACCTTTATTAATAAAGGTTCCGGTTCCGGTTCCGGTTCCACAATTTTACTTTATAAAGGTTCGGGTTCCGGTTCCGGTTCTTAAACAAATAATCTCAAAGGTTCGGTTCCGGTTCCTGCATAACGGTTCCGGTTCTCAAATTTTAAATCAAACTAGATTATAACACTTCAGTATTATGTCAAATTTAATGGAATTATTGGATTTGGATTTGTCCTTTGAATGAAGCACTGGTGTAGTGGCTGCTATATGCATACAGACGTCACAGGATGGTGCGCAGACTAAATCTCAGAGTCAGAAGAGACAGTGGCGGTAATTTTCTCCATAAGACGGCGTAAACATTCATTTTGCCAGAGCTTCATAATTGTCAGCAATGCAGTTCTCATCGCAGTAGTCAGATTCAAAAATTGAAAACTCGTGCATCATTTGAAAATGAAGGATTTTCAAGAATTAAAAAAAGTCTTAAAAAATGCTAATAGAAATTTTATGAAAAAATAAAACTTTTTACAACTTTGGGAATAATATTTTTTGAAAATATCATGGCCAAGTGTTAAAAAATTAAATCGTACATGTTTAAGGAACATGTTTAAATAACGTTTAAGAACCTTTAAGAACCTAATTGATTATAAAGGTTCGGGTTCCGGTTCCGGTTCTTGGGGAAAAAAGTATAACGGTTCTGGTTCCAAAATTATAAAGGTTCATACCGGTTCTAGGTTCCGGTTCCGGTTCGGGTTCCTGAGAAGAGGAATGATTACGTTGTTTAATGTGGGGATTTCAATCTGCCCCAAGTCTTCTGGTCTCCACCACTGTTTCTGATCAGAAAACTGTATTATAAAGTCAGTTCATATTAGGTAATAATATTTAATTAATTTCCTTGTAAACAATACATAACACTTAAAAACATAAATCACATTTTATATAGAACAATAGTAGTGTCAAGATGTTCACATTTACATTCAACACACCATAAAATAGCCCAATTAACAAGTTGCAAGAAACAAACAAATTTAACAACAAACTTAAAATGTACAATTTAAAATTAAAACGAAGATTTTGTAACGCTAAAATAGCGAAACCTAAATAAATACCCACAATACAACTAGGAAAACGCTCTGAGTAACGCGTTGATGAGCGAGCACGGATACGCGGAACACCTCGAACCGAAATTATGTATATCGAAAATATCATTAAAAGCCAATAATTCTTGAATTTCGTCAGACTTAAATAATAATCTCTAAATATTCCTAAAATGTTAGTATCAACCTTTATGATTGAACTGTTCCTTTTGTTTATATTAAAAAATCACAGGATATCTTTAAAAAAATATACCTGGGACCACTCAAATCATAATGATATTAGTGTGTACACAATATCAGATCAATCTGTTGAACGGTCATTATTAGTTTCATTTCGTTTTTAAACTTTCTGCTCTAACTACCTTGCCTTGATCTGAAGATTCGAAGTCGCCGTGAATTTGACAGCCAACACGCAAAATGTCCCTAAAATTACAAAAACTTTTGAAAATAACGACAGATTTGACTGAAAATTGGTAAAAATACCTTAAATGTTGGTACCAATGACCATGCAAAGTTTTTAGTTGGTCGGTCAATCGGTTCTAGTTTAAATTTCAAAAATCACAGGAAAAATGGTTTCAAATTTGAACCAATGGGAGGATTTGGCTGAAATTTATTATGATTGGGTACAATGTTGGTTGCAATAACTTTGCTAAATTTCAAATTGATCAAACCAACCAATCGAAAGATATTTTTTTTTTAATTTGAACCAATCAGGGGATTTAAAAAATATTAGGGTCTGCAACAATCAGAAATGTTACGTACTTGTGTGAAAAATTTCAGCTCGATCGAAGAAAAACTCTGACCTGTATATCGTCAGTAACAGAAAAAAAAACAAACAAAAAAAAAACAGAGGTCCGTGCCAAAAGAGCCAAAAGGAGACGCTCGCTTCGCTCGCTCAAAAACACAGCAAACAGTGATGAAAGATTGAAACATAGAACATCGATTCAACCGTTTTTAAAATGCAGTGAACAAATTAATTATCACGTAATTATAAGATCTGGTAAACCATCCATACATTTGTGGTATAACATTGTTTTACGAGTGAAGTCAAGACAAGCTCAAGAAAAGCTCATGACAAGCTCAAGACAAGCTCATTAGGTCCATGTTCAATACAAAAGAACTAAACAAATACAACAAAACTCGGCATTACATACATTCGAAAATATACAATTAAATCCCAGAGAGAATTAGATGGGCTAAGGATATCCGCACGCATTCCAAAATTCCCTCAAAAATCTCCGAACTAAAGTTGCTTATTGCTCGATTGAAGAGTTCCTTGTTGACAAGAACATTAGTTAGACAATGCACATATTAATTATAAATCAAATACCTATCTAGTGGAGCGGTCGCTCCACACAGCCAAGTCGTACCGTACACTCACAGTATCTCAACATACCGTAAATGCCTATATAAACTGAGGAGCAGACCAACTACTTTTACTGTAAGCAACAACATGGCATTTTCGGCCTACTGGATCTCAAAATTGGTAAATCTCACATTGTTGCGAAATATCTTAATTTCGAGCTATGGCCCACCCCACTACATATACCAAATTTGGGAACAATAGGTTATGCCATTTGCGCGCTAGAGGACCGAGAAAACAGTGAAATTACATCACTTTCTGATTCTGATGATGATATCAGGAAACGTTGCTATCACCGCCACAGCCTAAACAGCTGAACCGATCAACCTGAAATTTTTACCACATATGCACTTTTGGCGTCTGATGATACCTTGCCTCTTGTGATTTTTTGTGCCGCCATTTTTAAACCGGAAGTGACGTCATATATGAAAAACGGCTGGACCGATTAGAACGAAATTAGCGCCATTCGGTTGAGATGGTCATCTATATGAAGTATGTTACTTAAAAATATAATTTTCTTATATTCTAAACCGGAAGTGGCGTCATAAATTTGCAATATTTAGCTTATTTCATCAAATTATACTTTAAATACACATATCATTATCTTACATTGTAACAAAGACAATACAAAATTATAATTTCAATACACAGTGTTCTCGGCCGCCATTCCTGAAACCGGAAGTGACGTCATACATCGAAAACGCCTGTACCGATTGCCACTGAACTAGCTCCTGTATATTCATTCTGCAATCTATTTGAAAAATCAATTGGGATAAATGAATATACAAATTAACGGTACCGGAAATGGCGGCAGGAACCACTAAATGAAACCGGAAGTGACGTCATATATTGAAAACGGCATGAGCGATTTGACGGAAATTAGCGCTATTGAATTCAGAAGGTCATTCATGAAGTATCAACTAGATAAAACTAAATTGTTTTCTTATTACCTATACCGGAAATGACGTCATAAAAATGCTAAATGACGTCATTAATATTCTAAAGGACACTAAATTCACCACTTTATACTTTTAAATAGATATTTAGTAAACATACATTGTAAATAATTATAAATTCAAGGTTGCAGTGCTCTCGGCCGCCATTTTCTAAAACCGGAAGTGACGTCATATAACAAAAACGGCTGTACCGATTGCAACTAAATTTTGGAATTGTGTAGGACTTATAATTATGAATTCAATACGACATTAATTTCGGCCGCCATTGTTAAAACCGGAAGTGACGTCATATATCGAAAACGGCTGTACCAATTGCAACCAAATTTTGGAAATGTGTAGGACTAATAATTATGAATTAAAGACGACATTATTTTCGGCCGCCATTGTTAAAACCGAAGTGACGTCATTATCGAAAGCGGCTGTACCGATTGCAACCAAATTTTGGAAATAGTATGACTAATAATTATGAATTCAAGACGACATTATTTTCGGCCGCCATTTCAAAACCGGAAGGGACGTTATAATATATCGAAAACGGCTGTACCGATTGCAATCAAATTATGCAATTTTGTAGGACTAATAATTATGAATTCAAGACGACATTAATTTCGGCCGCCATTTCAAAACCGGAAGGGACGTTATAATATATCGAAAACGGCTGGACCGATTGTAATTTCTTAGTACCTATCCTAATCGGTTGAGGCGTATTTTTTTAAAGAAATTAGTCCTTGCTCGGACATGTGCTACAAGCTGTATGAATAAACTAACAAAACAAGTGATATCCCAGAAAAAAACACTCCGTGTAAAAAAGGCAGCCAAGTCTCTTAACTTAAAAAAAAAATCAACACCGAAAAGGAGTGATATCAAAAAAGGAGCCAAGTCAATGACATTTCCAAATATTTAATCGTATCTTTGAAATAAAAGTATAAACACCGAGAAATACTTTACAAAAGGACTTGGCGCATCGTTTTTTTAAAGACATTTTTCTATTCATAAGCATATGCCATTTATATACAACCGTAATTTAGAAATTTTAGAATAATAGGGACACAACTTTCAATTACATATTATACCTACATACCTACTGTAAAATATTTTCTATTTGAATATGTACGCGATGAAACTTGTTGCCTATATTTGTAATAAATATACAATAGTTATCTTCATATTATTGTTTCGTGGTCAACATAATTAAGTCTCATGCGTTATACCTTCTCACAATGAAATACATTTCTATTAATCCACATTTTATAACAATACATTTCACAAAGTACACAGTGAAGTCACATTGAACAACTATTAAAACCATAATAATATATACCATATAATGGTATAATATATACCATAATAATTTACTGCCATAATATAATAGTGTTCTATAAATAGTTAGTAATTATTTGACAACTTTTCATGATTTCCTTCAGTCATGATCAAATTATGAAAAGATATCCTTCTAATATCACCATATTAACAGTGCTATAAGAATATATATGAGCCCACTTCCTTGTTATTTAATTCTACCTCCCTTATTATTACTTCTATTACAGCATGACATCTTTCTTCTATCGCCATTACAAAATTATAAAATAGCCATTACCAAAAGTAGCTTGATTCATAGATACTGGCTCAAATAAAAAGAGGAATATGTACCTACTTGTTAATAATCTTTCCACTTTTAGGATAGAATGATGTCTTTAAAAAAACGATGCGCCAAGTCCTTTTGTAAAGTATTTCTCGGTGTTTATACTTTTATTTCAAAGATACGATTAAATATTTGGAAATGTCATTGACTTGGCTCCTTTTTTGATATCACTCCTTTTCGGTGTTGATTTTTTTTTAAGTAAAGAGACTTGGCTGCCTTTTTTACACGGAGTGTTTTTTTCTGGGATCTTCTATACTACTATCATAGCCAACTGACATATCGTGGATAAAAACACCACATAGGCCTTCTCCAATCGCGTATTTTCTAGGATTCAATTTTTGTATTAGTGTTTGGCTTTTTCCGCAAATAGCGCTAGGTACCGACGCCGCCGTTTTTTACCAACAGATGGCATCATCAAAGTTGATTTCGTCCTGAAGTTTCATCTTACGTATGAATAATAATGATAATCAATGTAATAGACGGCAAGTGAAAAAGATTTGTTTTGGAGAGAGAATCTAGTAATGTAAGCAAATAAATCAAATTGTAAAAGCACCTGAACATACCCAGTCTTATACATATCATAAATAATATATTTAATAACAAATGTTTTTGTCTACACACGATTGTAATGTTTATTTATTCACTTTGACTGCCAGAACTTTTTTTTTATACCCCGTTCTCACTACAGTCTCAACCGCGGTTGACTTCAACTGCAGTTCAAATAAAAATGGCGTTGATCTGTGTTGATCTACCAAATCTGACACATGCGTTCACACACAGAATCAAGCTCAACTGCAATTGAACCCTGTAATCTACGCAACCCGCCTGACAACCAGCTGTTTTTGAACAATAAACAACATGGCGCTCACCGAAAGTGAAAGTATTTATTTATTTGCTTTGAAGCAAATTATCAACGCCAATATAATCAACAAATTACTAAGTAAACACAGGAGTAAACTTACAATACCTACGGGAATGTCGGCAATGACGAAAATGTCAGGTAAGACTAGGTTAGCTGTCAAATGTCCAAAGATTTTATAGTGGTGCGCGCATATTTCCTGTGAACTGCTTTGGCTAACTGCAGTTCAGATCTCAACTGAGTTGTAGAAACACGATCGAGTTTTCGATCGCGGTTGAACTCGATTGTGTTGCGTTCACACTGATGTTCAACTGCGATTGAGATTCTCAACTGCGGTTGAAACTTGTAGTGGGAACGGGGTCAGTGATGATGGAAACAAAACGCACAGCTAGAAAATCACGTTTTAAGTGTGCCGTGATCAGAAAAGCGATTTGTTTTTGTAGTTGTTTTTGAAGAGTAATCTCTGTGTAAATAATGTGTTTAGTTTAAATTATCTGTAATAAAACATTATTGATATGCAATTAATGCAAGTATCATCAATATTAAGCTGCAATTATGAGTTTGCGCCCGTCAAAAGAAAGTGTTGATTGTTTTATCAGGTAAGGTTAAGACATGACAGTAAAAGCACGTTGGTAAAAGTGGCAATGAACGTATACAAATAATTTGTCAACGTCTAAATTTTGCCCACCCAACAAAAGGACGGTAGGTGGCGCCCTCGGGATCCTGCTTTACCATTGGAAATGGGTTCTTTGGAGAAGGCTGATGTGGTGTTTTCATCCACGAAATGTCAGTTGGCTATGCTACTATACTAGGAAAACGCTCTGTGTGACGCGTTGATGAGCGAGCACGGATACACGCAACACCTCGAACCGAAATTATGTCTATCGAAAATGGCATTAAAAGCCAATAATTCTTGAATTTCGTCACAGACTTGTATAAATATCTCCAGAATCTCCAAAAATATTGGTCCCAATAACCTTGCTAAGTTTTAAGTTGATCGATTCAACCTTTAATTGAACGGTTCCTTGTTAAGTTTCAAAAAAGGATATCTTTCATAAAATATACCTGTGACCACTCATATGATATGATATTGGTGTGTACACAATATCAAATCAATTTGACGGAACAGGTTGGCTGAGGGGTAACGCTCTGAACTTGTATTCCGGAGGCCCGGGTTCGATTCCCGCGGCCGTCCTTCCTGACAGTTTTTTTTCGTGGTTTTCCCTCAGTCGACAGGCAAATGCTGGGAAGGTACCCTACTAATATGCCATGACCGTCTCTTTCCCACCTTACATCCTTACCTAATCGTCACCATCATCTCCCAATCATCCTCATAATCATTCATCCGTCGCCATTAGCCTCGCTGCAGAACAGTGCGACGTTAAGCCCCAGACAAAAAAATCAGATCAATCTGTTGAACGTTAATTATTAGTTTCATTTCGTTTGAAACTTTCTGCTCTAACTACCTTGCCTTGAACTGAAGATTCGAAGTCGCGTGAATTTGACAGCCAACAAGCAAAATGTCCATAAAATGACAAAAACTTTTGAAAATAACTACAGATTAGACTGAAAATTAGCAAAATACCTAAAATGTTGGTTCCAATGACCATGCAAAGTTTTAAGTTGGTCGGTCAATCGGTTCTAGTTTAAATTTCAAAAATCACAGGAAAAATGGTTTCAAATTTGAACCAATTGGGAGAATTTTGCTGAAACTTTTTATGATTGGGTAAAATGTTGGTTGCAATGACTTTGCTAAATATCAAATTGATTGAACGAACCAATCGAAAGATAATTTTTTTTAATTTGAACCAATCAGTGGATTTAAAAAAATTAGGGTCTGCAACGCCGAGTAATGGTCCGTACATGTGTGCAAAATTTCAGCTTGATCGAAGAAAAACTGTGACCTGTATATCGTCAGGTAGCAGAAAATAAACACACAAAAAAAGAGGTCCGTGCCAAAAGAGCCAAAAGGAGACGCTCTCTTCGCTCGCTCAATAAAGACGTAAGCTTCAAATGGTCTGTCTGTCTGTCTGTTTGATTCATATCTCCTCCTACACCCGACTACCAATCTACACTAAACTTTTCCAAACTACATATTTTCACCTGACGGTCAACATTCCCCTAACAATTCCCAACCCTTACTCCGTAATCAACCCCTAAGGCTGCATTTCACCAAGATTCTAAACCCGGTTTAGAGGCGGTAAACCTGGTTTAGGGGCCTCTAAACCAGGTTTACCGCCTCTAACCCGGGTTTAGAATCTTGGTGAAATGCAGCCTAAATGTACTATTAAAACATGGGAAAAGGAAGAATTTAAAAGAAAAATAGTTCACCGCCTACTAGAAATTGGCATCCAAGGTGTCAACATTCTTAAGAGGCAAACGGAAGCGAACGGAAATCGCACGGTTCGTCAGAGCGGTTTTTTGAAATTGTGTCTTCCCACTTAATAATTTAAAAAAATCAGATAGTAACGACCCATAACAGCTTAATAGACTAAATAATGCCGCACATTGGAGTTCATTATGACCTCTGGTGCGACCTCAAAGTGTTAAATACGATATTTTTAATAAAATAATCGAAAATAATCGTAACACTTTGAGGTCGCACCAGAGGTCATAATGAACTCCAGTGTGCGTCATTATTTAGTCTATTAGGCTGTCATGGGTCGTTACTATCTGATTTTTAAAAAATTTTAAGTGGGAAGACACAATTTCAAAAAAACGCTCTGACGAACCGTGCGATTCCCGCTCGCTTCCGTTTGCCTCTTAACATTGGCATCCAAGGTGTTAACATTCTTAACATTGGAATCCACGGTGTCAATATTATTCACATTCAAAGTAAAATAAAAAATAACCACGGCTTCCTGAAATTTTCAATTTATGACATTTGTCGACATCTGTTGTTGTTACACAATTTTTCGGTGTCTATACTTCGTAACATGACGTAAACCCCGCAAAAATCCGTGGACAGAGCAGAGTAGCTCTAGCGGGGGGAATCATCGGGAATAGCAGCGACATTAATGAGTGGTGAAAGAACAGCTCATTCTACATTTAAACTACCGATTAAGTGGCCTGGGTAAGCAAATGGAAATCGCACTGTTCGTCAGAGCGTTTTTTTTTTAATTTTGTCTTCCCACTAAATAAAATAATCGTATCACTTTGAGGTCGCATCAGAGGTCATAAAGTACTCCAGTGTGTGGCATTATTTAGTCTATTAGGCTGTAATGGGTCGTTACTATCTGATTTTTTTAAATTATTTAGTGGGAAGAAAAATTTCAACAAACGCTCTGACGAACCGTGCGATTCCCGCTCGCTTCCGTTTGAATCTTAACATTGCTCCACAAACTAATTCTGTTTGTTCCATTCGAAAAAGTGATTCTCTGGACTGGAGCAAGTATTACAACATGCTGTCAAAACTTTCTGGGCCGAATGTACAATGGCTAACATGGCCCACTGAGAAGCGGTAAACCGAACATTGCACGATCTCCGACCAAGTCCTAAACTGATGGGAGGAGTGACATTTGTGCTATCTGGAGATTTCCGTCAAACTCTACCAGCAGGGCGATTGTATAACTTTCTTAGCCGAGATAATGGATCGTTATCTATACCAATTGATGAAAGTAAACTATTAATATCATTGTTAATCATTTGAATTGTGCAAAAGCTACGAGGATATGAAATATAATCACATTATTTATCTCAGGAAGTCGACTTTACGCACTTTGAATTGCTGTACCTTCTGATTGGCTAAATTACTTTCATCAATTGGTATCGATAACGATCCATTATCTCGGCTAAGAAGTTATACAATCGCACTGCTGTTATGCCGAAAGGGAAAAGAGCAGATGTAATTCGGGCATGCTTGAAATCATCGTCGATTTTTTGTAATGTCGAAACAAATAACATAACAACGTATGTCAAACCATATAAATCCATAGATAGTGTAATAAATCCTAATGAAGCCGTAAATTACAGGCAAGAATTTTTAAATAGTTTTAGTTGTTCAGGAGTACCTCCACACATAGGCGTGCGCACGGGGGGGGCCGGGGGGGCCTTGGCCCCCCCTAATGGATCAGTCTTAACTAAAAAATTATAAAATGTGGTCCTCATAGTGTCAAATTTTTGTTTTTAAAGGGTTAAAACAAAAAAATCTCCCTGCGGGGCAGACTGGAGTTGCTCAAATCACTGGAATGAAGTACTAGGTTGATCCAAAACACAATATTTTAAAGAAAATACCACGAAAACATTGCCTAGATACCTTCCAGAAACATGGTTTTCTCATAAAACGCTATGTTTTTGCCCTAAAAATTTATTTTGCTTACAGCAAGCACTTTTAACTTTCAACCAAAATATTTTTTGTTAATTCAAAGGGCCATGCTATGTTCAAAACTCTTTAAAATCCATCAAATCCTTTTAAGGATCACAATTTTTCTCCGGGGCTACGAGCCCTGGACTCACGTCTTCTGGGGGCTCTTACCCCATCTACCCTTTGTCATAAGTAAAAGATTTGGCTCCCAAACGTCTCAAAAATGATTTTGAAGTGCCAGAAAACCAAAAAACGGCCTGCGGGGCAAAGTGGGGGGGCGGCGCCCCCCACACCCCCCTTAACGCGTGGAAGTTCCTTTCCCAGGCCTTTTCCCCCCTTGGCATTATTCTTGCCGGCGCCCATCTTGGCCCCCCCTAATGATTTCTCCTGCGCACGCCTATGACTCCACATCAATTAACAATAAAATTGAGTGAACCCCATCACACCACTTAGAAAGATCCACCTAAACTCTGCAATGGAACAAGACTGCAAGTCACAGGATTCAAGAACAATATTATTGAAACAAACATTTTGCTTGGCCCGGCTACAGGTGAACAAACCTTAATTCCAAGAATACCCATGATTCCGTCAGATGTACACTCAACCAAACATAAAATGATCGTGATGAAAAGGTAGGGAAGCATCTCTTGTCGTTTAATTTTCCGATTGCCTGTACAAACCGGTCAGACCTCTCACTCTAGTTGTTATCTCTCTCGGTGCTCGAGTAAAACAAGGGATGGGGGAGATATTGACGTCAAATAGAAACAGGTAATTTATCTATCCCATCAGCCTAGCAGGTCGAAGCTTCATTCGAATCTTGCTCATCAGGCTAACCCGATCGTGGTCTACCGAGATTTTGGCTCAAATCTTCTCAATATGTTCAATCTATATTATGTTACAGATTCATAATTTTAAAAGTGTATAATATGATCTTATGCTTTTGCTAATGTATAATTTCATTTGCAAACAATCCAATCTAAGTGCAGTTAATCAATAGAACAAAGTATACCTACGTCTATATAATGGATTGGGCTAAAATTACATAGGCTCTTTAAATTAATTTTATGAGAAAACGTAAATTTCAAAGTTACCCTATCATTGATTCATACTATATTAGTCTATACAAAAAAAATTACAAATTGCCAATAGGACAGTTACGATTTATTTTTGAATTTATTTCAAACCTGACTTTAATATTCCTTTATTCATAACAAAAAATATGTAAATTTTCATTAATAAATATGAATTTGAAATTCCGTAAATATTATTCAGTATGTTGAAAATCAGTGTGATGTTATATTTATCAACCAACAATGATGTTGCCATGGCAACAATAAAACTAGGACAGCACATGACGTTAATTATTTGTCCCGCCTATGGTCCCGCAATAATGTGCACTGATATAATATTCATATTGACGGAGGGAAATTTGGGCTATTGAGTATCCTGACAAAATTAATCTACGCCCACTATTTAGGGTATTCGTAAGTATGAATCAAAGGAAAATTTTAGTTGAAAAGTCTGCGCCCTTATTATAAAAGTGACGTTGTTACCATAAACTGCATGCATTGCATTTTATAAAACAATGTATGTAACAATTATCTTATCTTTGTTAAGTGTGCGTCGTTAAATAAACTCACCAGCCTTGTTGCCGTGTGTGCGTCATTAATATTCAGTCAAAGCATGATACATTATGTGTATTTATTTAGTGAGAGCAGAAAATTAAGTTTTGGACATAAGATTTAGCTCGTTTATTAATTACCTTTTTTAGTGAAGAAATATTGTGAGTAATTGAATGCGGTAACATTTTCTGATATTATTACCGTTCTAATGCATCTCAACTAATTGTTCTTGGAGAGCGGTAGTTTCTTTACACCGGGGGTGTTGCAGTTAGTGTCCACTTGATGGATGATAAAAAGGTTGCCGGTGGAAGGTGGGAAGGAGGCGCTCGTGGCTTATCAAGCGAATAAAGCAAGCGTCTTTATCTGAAACTTATAGCTCGAATCTCTGATTTTTTGTCTGTTTGTTGTTCTTTATCTATTTCAGGTCAAACGGAATAACGGATTAAGCCAATTTATTCACAACACATTAATTACTATCCTGATTGAGGACTTGATGATTTCTAAAAGATTTGTATTAGTTTCATCTTAAATACCTCCAGACTCCAGAGTGTTTATCGTTTAAAGTGGAAATGCATTTCCATGGAGTCATTCAGACTCAAGCAACTCGTTAAGGTCGAGTGTAAGAGGGTTGCGCACGCAAGTGCAAAGAGACATGGTGACAGCATCGTCACCGGTGGTATGACAGTTCGTAGTGAGCATTCTCTACCTTCATTCCATTCTCCTCGGAGATCTCTAACCCTCATCAGTGCGTTGTGTCTAATGTCCGTCTGTCCGACCGGGTAGCTCAATTGGTAGAGCTCTCGCCCGGCAAGTGAGAGGTCCCGGGCTCGAGCCCCGGTTCGATAGGATATTTTAACAACGCACATCCCTTCATAACAATCTGAATAATGGATAACGATAATTTGTCGTTCGTGTTAATGCTTTTCATAATCTGTCTTATATTTTCTGTAAAGGGAATTTCAGTTCGACTTCGAGGTGTTGCCCGTTTCGGTGCTCGATCATCAACGCGTTACACTGGGCGTTTTCCTAGTTATTAGTGAAAATCATAGCATTGACTCTCGACTGAGGAACACCACGACGCACCTCAGTCAAGTAGGTCGGTCGCGGGAATCGAAGTAAGGACTTCCGGAAAACAAGCTTAGGGCGTTACTGCCTGAGCCAACTTACTCCAGTAAAATTAAACTTGATGCATAAATTAGGCTTGGCGCTTAAAATGCAAGCTAAATGCTGCCATTTATTTAACTGCATCCCCTACAGTAGGTATCTATACAAAAAATTGTAAGGGAATATCCATCAATTTTAAAATAAGTTGGATTATAATTATTCAAAACAACAAGATGAATTTTGTCAGGATCTTCAATAGAAAATAATGTCCTTCATAAATATGAAATTTAATGTCAGTGAACATTATGGCGGGACAAATACATTAATGTCATGTTCTGTCATAATTTTATTGTTGCTATGGCAACATCATTGTTGTTTGATAAATATTACATCACACTGATTTTCAACATAGTGTTAAAGTCCCTCAAAGATATTTACGTAAATTCAAATTGATATTTATTGATGAAAATTGTTATATTTTGAGCTATGAGTAAAGTAATATTAAAGTCGGTTTTGAAATAAATTCCAATGAAAAGACGTAACTGTCATAATATTGGCAATAGGTAATTTTTTTTTGTATAGACAAAAGAAAAACTATAATGTGAGTGTTATTTTGAAATTAAGTTTTTCTCGTCAAATTAATTTAAAGTCAATGTAGGATGTAAACCCAATCATTTATATAGACCAGTGGTACTCAACCTTTTTGACTTGCGGGCTAATAATACGAATTTGCTTTTGTTGGCGGCCCGCATTTTTTTTTTAAAAGTACAATAATGCTCACGTGTTCAGGTCTGTTCATACATGCGCGTAGGAACTACTTTTATCTTGAGAGGGGGGGGGAGGGGTATTTCGACACCCGGAAGGGGGGTCTAAGGAGCGAAGCATGTAAATTTTAGCCCCGCAGGGCGTCATTTAAAAATTTTACAATTTAAAAGTGATTCAATTTCTGGTGCTCTAAAATGCCCGAACTGAATCAAACTACCCTCCAATTGTTGCCTCGCAAGTCGTTTTTTTTAGAATTTAAGCTATTTATAAGTGGTTCTGGGATGCACTTATTTTTGTATGGTCAATGAAGGGTCAGTCTGCTCGGGTTGGGGGGATAATCCCCCATCCCCCAACCCCTTCTTATGTGTCTGGTTGATTCAGTGTATTTTGTTTATTAGGGAACGAATTGAACAAAGTATCACACGCCAAAACAATACACTATTTCACAATTTTCGGAATTGGTAAATGGCTTCATTTTCGTTTTAACAAGTATGAAGTTACATTTAAGAAGTTTTCGTCGCAAGTGCAAACAAGAAATTGTTAAAATCTTCTTCATATGGATATTTCATCCTGTTAGTTTATTTCTATGTAATGTTAACAGTTTCGATCAATATGTTTGGACCTTCTTCAGGACAAAACTTAACTTTAAAAAACCAAATCATATAAAATAATAAAACATTTCACATTTTTCAAATAATTTTTTCAATGAAACATTTTGTTATTTGTTATTTTTTTATATTATTTGCACAGTTGATTTTGATTTTGTGAATAAGTACGAGTAGGTATTGGAAACATCACCTGGGGGGCCACAAAAATTAGTTCCACGGGCCGCATGCGGCCCGCGGGCCGCAGGTTGAGTGCCACTGATATAGACAGACGTATTCTTTGTGCTATGAATTGATTAACTGCACATAAACCGGATTGTTTGCAAATGAAATTATAAATTAGCAAAAGCATAACATCATAATAAATATTTTTAAAATTATGAATCTGAAACATAATATAGATTGAACTTATTGAGAAAATGTGAGCCGAAATCTCGGTAGACCACGATCGGGTTAGCCAGGAGCAATATTTGAATGAAGATTCGACCTGCTAGGCTGATGCGATTGAGAAATTACCTGTTTCTATTTGACGTCAATATCTCCCCCATCCCTTGTTATTACTCGAGGACAGAGAGAGATAGCAGCTATGAGTGAGAGGTCTGACCGGTTTGTACAGGCAATCGGAAAATTAATAGACAAGAGATGATACTCTAACTTTTCATCACGATCACTTTATGTTTGGCTGAGTGTACCTTCAGTTAAAGAATACAATTCCCTGTGAAGAACTGCTTTACTATGACAATCAACAAGGCCTAAGGTCAGACTTTGAAGATTGTTGGTGTCGACCTAAGAACGCAATGCTTTTCACACGGACAACTGTATGTCGCGCTATCAAGAGTTGGTAACAAGAATTCACAATTAATTTTTCTTCCAAATGATAAGAAAACATCAAATATTGCGTATCCGGAAGTTTTCTAATAAAATCTTTCATATTCAAACCATACTAACCATATTACTAAATAAAAAATATTTAATCTCAAACTACATAGAAATATTTCATTCCAACAATGACAATGTATGTACAATAAACGGATTACCACCCGGGCAAAGCCGGGACGGGCTCCTAGTAATAATATAATAACATAAGTATTGTAATTCTTTCCCTATACTTCTGTATTTCTATATTTTTTTATTCAACAAATACATTCATATTGTATTGTCTATTGTATATAATTTTTAATTTTTTAATTTTTATTTCTTTGTTGCAAAAATAATTTACAGTGAAATTCCTCAAATCCTCAACTCAAAGCAATTTGAGCCCTCAAGGGTCAATACATTGAACATTTATTATTGTAATGTGAAAAGGAAACAAATTAAAAAAAAAATCATGTCACGTGATCAGGGAGGAAAATCTAAGTTTGGGTTGATCTTGTTGACTCTCTAGTAAATGATGGCCGCCAAGTGATAGTAAATGTTTTCAACACAAAATCCCCTTCCAATATGCACGGACGTCGGCGTCTAAAGCCACGAAGAAAAGCGCCAAGATGAAGATGTGTGTCGTCGCCGTCATCAGAAACAAGTACTCGAACAAGAAGTCGCTCTTCACGGCTTTGGCTTCAGAGAGGAAGTCAAAGAACCAGGTGAAACCGAACACGAAGAACATGAAGATACTCGTGGTGATGCGCCGCATCTGCGCAGCTCGATCGTCCTTCGTGTTGCGACGAATCACCGGACCGTCTCCGAACTTGACCCACTCGTGGATGTGGTTCACGACCATCAGGAAGACGAAGAAGTTGACGATGAGCACAGCGGCTACAGGTGTCAGGACAGTGACGATGAATGCAGCGCCCCCGAGATAACAGCCCCCGCTGTTGCTTTCAGTGGACCTGTAGAAACTCGTGTGCCAGGAGAGAAGAACAGTGATGGGGACGAGTGGAACTCCCCAGGCGAATGCTGACGCCTTCCACAGCAGATGGTCGATGTCCTTGGCTCCGACAATTGTCATCAGTCTCTTGACCTGCAGGCCGGACAACACTAACATCCAGCAAAACATCGCTAGGAAGGAGTGATGTCGAATTACTCCCAGAGCAATGCACAATCCACTGGATGTGTCGACAGTTACAATGTTGTTCACGAAGCCAAGAAACAGATTCGACGCCAAAGCCAAGATCATAAGCAGAAGTACTTTGTGTCCCATGTCTTTTAGCCATTTACTGTGGAATATCGCAGTTAGGAAGATACTGGACAAACCCATCAATGATATGATGCAGTTGACAACCATCATGTAGGCAAAGGTCACATTCCTGGCGAGATAATCATTGAACGTTGGTGTGTAGAAGTAGATTTTAAAATGTCCACGAGTAACCGTCTTGTTGTGTCCCAGATTGCTGCATCTGAAAACATCAAGATTGCTTCTAGTGGACCTCAGAGGATTGCAGTTGACCAATGACCATGACTTGGAGTCGAAGTCCCAAGAAGCGCACGTCCTGTGTGAGTTGGGAGCGTCGAGTCTGTTGTTGATCCACACGTCGATGTAATCAGTCGAGGAAAATGGCGTCTCATCGCCGTTGCTCAGCGCCACTTGGAACACATATTCATGCAGACCATGAGACTCGGAATCACTGACTATCACGAAATCCACGAACGTGGTGATTCCAAGACGAGTGTTGGCCGAATGCAGAGCAGGTGACACGGTCACTTTGAAGTCGGTGCCATGAGGAGCTTCGGAACTGTCCGTTGACGGCTGGAAGTCAATATGCCCCTGGCCGGTTTTATCAAGAACTGCCTCAACTCCCACAATGTCACTAGCATCCAGAGAATCTACCACAACGATGGAATGAAACTCCCCCTGACCCAAAACCAGTACATTGTCATATTGCTCCAAGTCCAGCTTCAAAACCATGACCTCCATTGGCAATAGAACGTGGTATTGAATTATTAAATGTTGTAGATTTTCGGGTTTAGCATCAGGGAAGGTATAATAATAGGACATCACAGTGTCTATTATTCCACTTGTCTTCGTCAAGGTCAAACGCGTCACATTGTCATAAGATCTAATATTAAGCACCAATGAGAGATAGGAATCGCGGCCTAGATATGTTTCCAAGTCAGATAAGTACAGCTCCTTGTCATCTCTTGCGGACTCATCAGTGCAAGTCTGCCAGGTGATATTGAAGTATTCGACCTCAAGCCAGTTGCCGTCCAGGTATGCTTTGTATTCGTTGTAGACACATTTTCGTGTGGCGATGTTTTGTGTTCCAGGGACGATCTGGGATTGGAGCGACTCTGAAATTTGGAACACCATAATATTATTACTAGGAAAACGCTCAGTGTAACGTGTTAATGCACGGGTGTTAAGAGCACGGGTACGTGCAAATTCTCGAACCGGAAATGCGTACACAACGCACAGAAAACATATATATCCATATTGAATTGAAATATGATACACTCAATAAACATAAAAGTATATACTTTCATCAAAACTTGAAAATATCATCTAAGCACCCTGGTACATAATAGCAAATCAGCAGTGCGATTGTATAACTTCTTAGCCGAGATAATGGATCGTTATCGATACCAATTGATGAAAGTAATTTAGCCTATCAGAGGAAAAGCAATTCAAAGTGTGTAAAGTCGACTTCCTGAGATAAATAATGTGATTATATTTCATATTCTCGTAGCTTTTGCACAATTCAAATGATTAACAATGATATTAATAGCTTACTTTCATCAATTGGTATAGATAACGATCCATTATCTCGGCTAAGAAAGTTATACAATCGCCCTGCAGATTCAATTCAATTGGCACTGGAAAACATTCATTTCGATACTTCATTCATAAAGAGTCGAAGTAGCCGTTATCAACATTTTCGAGAAATTTGACAGCCAACACGCAAAATGTCCGTAAAACGTCAATAACTTTTGGATTTAAACACAGATTAGTCTGAAAATTGTCAAAACTACAGATAATGTTGGTCTTAATGACCATGCAAAGTTTTAAGTTGATCGGTCATACGGTTCTAGTTTAAATTTCAAAAATCACATTAAAGATATTTTTAAATTTTAACCAATAAGAGGATTTGGCCGAAACTTTGTAGGAGTGGGTACAATGTTGGTCGTATTGACTTGTCAAAATTTAAAATTGATCGGAACAACCAATCGAAAGATAATTTTTTTTAAATTTGAACCAATCACATGAGCCCGTTCAAAAACGATCCCAGGGACCGCATAGAATACGTTAGTATATGTGCAAAGTTTCAGATCGATTGGTTGTGCCGTTTGACCTGGGCAGACAGAGAAAGAGAACCTGGGCAGACTCACACAGAGAAAGTGCCATAAGAGTACCGTAGTGACGCTCGCTACGCTTGCTCAATAAAGTTTAGTTCACAAAGATGCAATTTATATTCTAATTGAATCAGTGATTTTTTTTTTAGAAAATTTTGATACATGAATATCGCTAGTATGAAGAAAAAGGTTCAAAATGCTCTTCATGAACAATTTCGAAAGTGGGTGAAATGGCAAAACACCGACGATGTAAAAGCACGATCTTCACAAACTTTATGAAATCCATGTTTTATGAAGCACAAAAGGCGGCCCTACTTTTTTCTTAACGGCTTTACCGATTGTTTTCAAATTTTCACATGTTATTGATAAAGAGTAGATCTGTGTCTCCAGTAGCCCCAAAGTTTTATTTTGTGTTAAGTTATTTCAGGGCAGAGGTGCCAAAAAGACTCATATAATGCCCATTATGTTAGCACTTCCTCAAAACGAGAAAAACATTTTTTATAATTTTTTTAGATTACTAGAGACGCAGATTGACTCTTTATCTCTATGCTGTTAAATTTTGAAAACAATCGGTCAAGCCGTTAAGAAAAGTGTAGGGGCCGACTTTTTAAGGTTTTTTGTGGTTTTCAATATTTGAATTAAATAACTTACTTCACAGCAGTATAATATGCAACATGCAACACACGATTTAATGTCATGTCCAACCTAGAGCTAATGCACTTTCATGCATTTCTAGGATTTTTTTACATCGGAATCGAAATTTTCTGCGAGTACTGTCGACTCTTAAGAGGCAAACGGAAGCGAGCGGGAATCTCACGGTTCGTCAGAGCGGTTTTTTGAAATTGTGTCTTCCCACTTAATAATTTAAAAAAATCAGATAGTTACGACCCATTACAGCCTAAAAGAATAAATAATGCCGCACATTGGAGTTCATTATGACCTCTGGTGCGACCTCAAAGTGTTAAATACGATATTTTTAATAAAATAATAAAAAATAATCGTATTTAACACTTTGAGGTCAGACCAGAGGTCATAATGAACTCCAGTGTGCGGCATTATTTAGCATATTAGGCTGTTATGGGTCGTTACTATCTGATTTTTTAAAATATTTAAGTGGGAAGACACAATTTCAAAAAAACGCTCTGACGAACCGTGCGATTCCCGCTCGCTTTCATTTGCCTCTTAAATTACCTGGAGCAACTTCCGGCCACGTATACTCGTCTCCTTCTGCCGAGATCGTCGTGTCCTCCACACAGATTCCAGCCGGCCACCATCTCGTGATCTCGAAATCCTTGAACGCGATCTCCTCATCAACATAAAACGCGTCTTCAATTATCCTCGCGTGGATCACCACACGTTGGTCCTTGTCGAGTCGCGAATCCCAAATATGAAGATGAGTCGGATCGAAATTCAGAATCCTCATGAGTTTATCCGTGATGCTCTTCACCAAGTCGCCGTTTTCCTTAAGGTAGAGCAATCGATCGATATAAACAAAAATATTTTTTCTTGAAATTACAAGTTCAAAAACGTTTTCCAATACAGTTTGTTCACATCTTCTTTACGATGATTATGGGGGTGAAGATGGCAACGAAAATGATGTACCAAGTCGCCGTTTTCCTTAAGGTAGAGCAATCGATCGATATAAACAAAAATATTTTTTCTTGAAATTACAAGTTCAAAAAACGTTTTCCTATACAGTTTGTTCACATCTTCTTTACGATGATTTTGGGGGCGAAGATGGCAACGAAAATGATGTACTACGCTAGCACCAACACAACAAAATGAAATTAGCTAGAATTTAGGTGGCACATTCAAGTTAGTGGATGCACTTTGGACAGTTTAGGTTGGCAAAGTGTGAATTCAGGTGTAAGGTCTGGATGGTGCTGCTTATTTACACCCTAACGGCGTTGTAAGCGTAAATTGAACAGCCTGTTTTTCATCTATATTTAAGAATAACAGATTTATTTAGGGATGGAGCGAACTTGGATTTTGATATCGACTATCGATATCATTTATATATCGATATATATCGATATATCGATACTTCGATATATCGATATATTGAAATATTGAAATATCGAAATATCGATATATTGAAATATTGAAATATCGAAATATCGATATATTGAAATATCGAAATATCGATATATTGAAATATCGAAGTATCGATATATTGAAATATCGAAATATCGAAATATTGATATGGAAATAATATTTTGATGTATAGGTATGGAAATATTGATATATCGTATGAATGTATTAAATTGCTCCTAAAACTGCTAGGAATTGCAAAAGAAAATGTAAAAAGAAATAACACAGCCGTTCCAAAATATGGGGTCACCGGCCAGATAAGAAAGAAAATGTGAATAATCTGAGAAATTGTCCATAAATCTTGTAAACGCTGCACTGCAAATATGAATTATTTTGCCATAGTAGGTATACACTTCAATTAAGAACATAATTGTATCATGCGGTAAGGCTTCAATATATCAATATTTCAATATATCGATATTTCAATATTTCGATATTTCAATATATCGATACTTCGATATTTCAATATATCGATACTTCGATATTTCAATATTTCGATATTTCAATATATTGATATTTCAATATTTCAATATATCGATATGTCGATATTTCGATATTTCAATATATCGATATTCAATATATTCAGGTATCGATATTTCGATATTTTTTTGATATCGATATATATCGATATATCGATATTTTCTCCATCCCTAGATTTATTTAATGTCATTTAGTTTGCAATTCCAGTCCAACAATGAGTTTTCAATTTTATGTCTTTTGAGAATGAACACAACTTTAACATGGGAGGTATAGGAAAATAATTTTGAATTTGATTTATAACTTTTAAAATAGCTCACGTTGGCATTGTTTTATTTTTTTTCTGATAGTATGTTCATATGTCTACCATAATAAAAAAATTCGTTCAAATCTATAGAAGAAAAAAATAGATCTTTGATTATAGCTTAAAAATGACACGATTCTCTTTTTCCTCTATAAGATAACATGGTGGAGACAAATCAATTTATCTCAGAAACTTGACACGCGAATTGTTTAATTTTTTCAGGGATTGAGTTTAGCATGATTATCAATAAGTCACCATAATTTTAAGTAAATCGGGAGCATTGAGGTTATGGTGGTTCTACCTTAAGAGCGCTTGCGTCATTGCCTGTCGTGTAGCTAGTGAGTAATATGTTGTAGCCCGGTGTCAGGTCCACGGAGTAGGTTTTAGGTTTCACGTATTTGCTGATGTCTGAAGTGAACGGCGGGGATTTGCATAACACGCACGAGAACATCGAGACGTTGAACTCCACCCACTTCACGCTTCCAGACGTCAAGTTGATGTATGCAGTCCAATCGTTCTCGTAGTCTCCTTCAATATCATCCCAATTCTGAAATTAACATTGACATTGCATGGCTGTTCTAAGGTGGTGCAGGTGCGAGCGATTTTGCCGCTTGTTGAAGGCACTTTTTTTTGGATGCTATTGGATACTAAATGAGTGGATGATATGGAGATGATATTCATTTTTTATATCATTTGACATTTGAGTCTTGCATGTTCATACGCACAAATGCATTTTAAATTTTATAATTTTTATCTAGATAATTTTTTTTGTTACCTGTTGGCAATTATCTAGATAAAAAATAAAAAATTCTTAAAAAATATTGTGTAAAATAAAATGAAATGGTTATAAAGATAACCAAGTATTTAATTATCTAGATAAGATAATAGATAACAAATAATTATCTAGATAACTATCTAGATAATTTTATCTAGATAAGTCACAACACTGCAGTTGAACAGTAGTCATAGAGGAATGTTGATTTTATGATCAAATTTCAACCTAGGTGGGTAATGGAAGGGTAATGGAAGTAATGGAAGGTAATGGAGGTGGGTAGCTGCCTCCTTAGGCGGGGCTGAGTAGTGAGTTTGCCCTTGAAGAGTTTTCTTTTCGATTTATATCAATATCTTTTACCAATGTAATTGTCAATAAAACAAGGCGTTGTACTAGTATTCAGAACAGTTCAATGAAAATGATTCCATAGTTTGGAATGGTTTATTAGTTTTATTTTGCCCTACAGATGTTTAGTGCCCGAAAATTAGTAGAAATATGGCACTAAACATCTGTAGGACGAAATAAAACTAATAAACCATTCCAAGCTTTGAAATAATTTTTATTGAACTGTTCTAAATACTCATACAAAGCGTTATTTTTATTAACAATTTCATTGGTAAACGATATTGATAAAAATCGATTAAAAACCTCTTCAAGAAGGTCAAACCTATGGTCAAACTCACTACCCAGCCTCCTTAGCATAGTGGCCAAGTGCAGTAGACCGGAAATCCAAATACATGATTTTCTGCTCAATATAGTTGAACTGTTGTAAAAAGATTTTTTAAAGAGTAGATTCACAAATAAATCAAAATGTGCTATAACGAGTGATCGCGCCACGTTAAGGTGATACTAGCGCTCGGCCATTTTAGAAAATTGAGAGAGAAAAATTGTTCCATAAGTGAGTGTAACTTTTACAGGATGTTCACATTATCAGTCTGATTGTATATTAGTAGCACTTTTTAATTTTTGCTCATTGCATCGTTAATAAGAAGCCGGTTATTCAACAAAACCGCGCAAAACTCTGAAATTTGCGATACGATTGGAGACCAAACCCGTTAACCATTTTATCTCAAATTTTAATCATAATTAGATGAAAGACAAACTTAGGGTTATCACTTGGCACATTTTTGAAATTTAATTTTATACGGCGCCCAGGGAGACAAGAAAATAGCTAATTTTTTACCAAAAGTCCACTAATTATTACTAATTAACGAAACAAAAAATTAAAAATGTACCAAGGGATAACCCTAAGTTTGTCTTTTATCTAATCGCGATTAAAATTTCAAATAATTTGGTCTACCCATTTCGTCTCCAATCGTATCGCAAAAAGTGTCTATAAAAGGCAGCAAAATCGCTTGCGCTTGCAGTACCTTAAAAGCAATCAAGGACTTACCAAAACTGTCATCGAGTCCCCCGTCTTATAAGTAAACTGATCTACTTGTAAGTTGAGTGGAACAATCCCACCGTCACACATTCTCTTCTCTGCAGGTTGAAGTGAGCTGTAGTCCCAGATCATATGGCAGTTGTCGCAAGTGCTAAAGAGACAACGGTCTTTCATGTCATCCCAAGAAAACTTCTTTTCGGATCTGTACTCGACAATAGTTGTCTGGTTCAGTGGGACTATCGACACGATACAATGGTTGTCCAACACAGCTGAAAGACAAATTAAGAGGGCTTGGTAGTGAGCGTGGCCTTGACGAGTTTTTTAATCGATTTTTATTAATATCTTTTTCCAGTGTAATTGTTAACAAAATAGGGCTATGGACGTGAATACAGAACAATTCAATGAAAATAATTTCATAGTTTGGAATAAGTTATTAGTTTTATTTTGTCCAACAGGTGTTAAGAACCCGAAAATTTAGTTATTTATACAGTTATCATGTTTAGTGTTGGGGTTTTTCAGGAAAATTTTCATGAAACTTTTCATTACAATTTTCATGAAATTTTTCATGAAAATTTTCAATGTTTTCAATCCTGAGGAAGGTAAAATGTACTTTATTTCTGGAAGTTGCACCGACATTTTTAAAAGTATTTCTATCACGCATAATAATGTAACACATCTCCATTAATACTTGACAAAATAAAAAATGGAAAATATACTAAAGGTGCTATGTAAATGAGTATTTTCATGAACATTTTCATGAAAATTTTTAAGTCTTAACAGTAACCATGTTCACACTATGATTTCTGATAAATTATTATCGAGTTCCTGAAAATGTAGAGCAATCGATCGATATACACAAAAATATTTTTTCTTGAAATTACAAGTTCAAAAAACTTTTTCCTACATTTCAACTATATTTAAGAATAACGGATTCATTTAGGCTGCATTTCACCAAGATTCCAAACCCGGGTTAGAGGCGGTAAACCTGGTTTACCGCCTCTAACCCGGGTTTGGAATCTTGGTGAAACTCAGCCTTAATGTTCTGTAGTTTGCAACTCCAGTCCAAAAATGAGTTTTCAATTTTATGTCTTTTGAGAATGAACAAAACTTTAACATGGGAGGTATTGGAAAATATTTTCGAACTTGGCTTATAACTTTTAAAAAAGCTTACGTTGGTATTGTTGTCAATTTTTTTCCTGATAGTATGTTCATATGTCTACCATAATACAAAATTCCGTTCAAATCTATAGACGCCAAAAAATAGATCTTCATTATAGCCTAAAAATTACACGATTCTCTTTTTTCCGCCATAAGATAACATGGGAGAAACAAATCAATTTATCTCAGAAACTGGACACGCGAATTGTTTAATTTTTTCAGGGATTGAGTTTTGCATTAAGTTACCAAAATTTCAAGTAAATCGTAAAAAATTAGGTTATGGTGGTTCTACCTTAATCAACTATTTAATAGAAATCGACTTTCATAGTAAGAAGGTCATTTGTCACACTTTTTATAAATAAAAAGCGTGGAGACCATATGTTTTCGGATCAATCGTACCTGTCACTTAACACTATAATATCGTTGTTGATCATTCGTATTTTATTTTTTATAAGCAGAATAATAAAAAAATATAATATAAAAAAATATATTCGAAAAGAATGACGTCATGATCTATTTTTGGATCGAATCACTCCTTTCGCACTCTTTCGCGTCTCTAAAATACATTTTAAGACGTTTATGAGGTGTATTAAGTTAAATATTTTTTTTTGTAATTTTTGTCTTTTTGGGGTGGGGGAGGGTATGCTCCACCTTGACCCGCAGGGAATTTTTTGACACTTAATATTTTTTTGTATTTTGCTTACAAAATGAAACTAAGTATACGTTAAACACTACAAAAATATATGTTTTCCAGACTTCCAGGGGGGGGGGGGGGCAAGTGCCTCCCCTTGCCCACCCCCCTGTGTACCTCCATGATTATACTTGTATGGGACCAGGCGCATAGGAACTACTTTCATCATTGTGGGGGGGGGGGGGGGGGGGGGGTGATTGCACAACTCGGAAGGATATTGCCGCCCCGCAGGGTGTTTCTTTTTCGAATATAATCAATATAAAATACATACTGTGATGCTAAACTTCTCAAATTAAGAGGTTAAGAGGGCTGAGTAGTGAGCATGGCCTTGAAGAGTTTTTTTTAACGATTTTTATCAATATCTTTTACCAGTGAAATTGTTAACAAAATAAGGCTTTGTACGCGTCTTCAGAACAGTTAAATAGTTTGGAATAAGTTATTAGTTTTATTTTGTCCAACAGATGTTTAGTACCGTAATTTTACTTATTTTCTGGCACTTAAGAGGCAAACGGAAGCGAGCGGGAATCGCATGGTTCGTCAGAGTGTTTTTTTGAAATTGTGTCTTCCCACTTAATAATTTTAAAAAATCAGATAGTAACGACCCATTACAGCCTAAAAGACTAAATAATGCCGCACATTGGAGTTCATTATGACCTCTGGTGCGACCTCAAAGTGTTAAATACGATATTTTTAATAAAATAATCGAAAATTATCGTATTTAACACTTTGAGGTCAGACCAGAGGTCATAATGAACTCCAGTGTGCGGCAATATTTAGCATATTAGGCTGTTATGGGTCGTTACTATCTGATTTTTTTAAATATTTAAGTGGGAAGACACAATTTCAAAAAAACGCTCTGACGAACCGTGCGATTCCCGCTCGCTTCCGTTTGCCTCTTAACATCTGTAGGACAAAGTAAATTTAATAAACCATTCCAAGCTATGAAATTATTTTCATATGAAAAGTTCTGAAGACGCGTACAAAGCCTTATTTTGTTAACAATTACATTGGTAAAAAATATTGATAAAAATCGATTAAAAATCTCTTCAAGGTCAAACTCACTACCCAGCCGTCTTAATTTTGTATGGTGAATGGTAGGTCAGTCTGCTCGATTGGGGGGTTCCTACGCGCCTGTCTGTGGCCAACTCCATGATGTGGTGCTCACAGCTACATGTAAGATGGCGTGCGTTTCTCACCTGATGGGCGCTTGTAAGACTCGGCTACGTACACCTCGAATACGTTCCACTGGCCACATGTGAATTCTGGATGGCCGTAGCAAGTGTCTCGGCAGAAGTTATCGGATACGGGTTCTGGTGGTATGTGGTCGCCGCAGTAGCAATATTGCCTGTTATGAGACATAAAATCATTATAATAGCTACATTGTGTGGTGGTGGGAAGATAATTACGTCTGGGGAATTGTTCGATTATTCGAGAAAATAAGGAACACGACTGACCTCTATAGTCAGCGTAGCCTTGAGAAACGCAAGCCATGAATGGAAAGTGTACAATGGCGACTTAATTTGTTCAACAATAATATTGTGACAACACTTCTTTTGTAAATTTCGCTTCCATCGTATTGACTGGTGGTTTAAACCCTGTACTTTGGCTAAGGGGGGAGCACTCAAGCAAGAATAATCCGTTATTGATACATTTGTAAGTACTTTATCTTATTCGATTTTTATATTTTTGACTGTGATTAGGAAATCTTTGTTGAACATGAATACAAATTATTTTTTGATTCATGAATTTAAGTGCATAATTGAATTAAAATCCAATAAAATGCTGAGATGAAAACAATCAATGTGACAGTTGAACTCATTCAATTACTGTCCGATTTCCACAAATTAAAAAACGATTTCTATCTATGTTCAACAAGGAATTGTAATATCAAATAATAAATATGAAAATCGTGCTTTATAAATAAGTTGCAAAATAATAAGATTCGGATCATTCGCTTCTCTGCACACAAACCCCCCATTAGGTAGCCCCAGATTGGCAGTAGTTTCCTGCCTAAAAGCGTGCTGGCCGGACAGGAAATCCTCCTCACGCAGTCACGATTCACGCGTGACTAGAAACTTTGCACACTCACGCACGACTTTTAGCAGTAATGTGCACACTCACGCACACTCACGCTAAAAGTCGTGAGTCACGCGTGAGTCACGCGTGACTCACGTCACGCGCTCACCTCTACCTTGCACCACCTTAAAGAGCATCAACTTTCATATTCATATGAATGCTCTTCCAAATCAAAAGCTCTCTTGTCAACGCTAAACACTGAGCGTTTTTCTAGTTTACATAAGGTATGTTCGTTTCGCTTACTGTACGTTACTGCTCACTGCAAATCCGTTCGTTTTGCATCAAACTTGCTGTTCCGTCACTGCGATTGTGTTCGATTTGACACTGACAGTAGCTGCGCAGTGACTGCTCTTACAGCTGGGTAGGAAGGTTCTGTAGCTACAGTAACTTTGCAGTGACGGCAAAATGGCGGACGTAATGAATGTAAAATGTTTTTCTTATGGATGGATAGTGAAAATACGCCCAAGGAGGAGGGAAATGAGTATTTGTTTTAGAGTTTAGTTTAGTTATATGTTATGAAATGATACATATTTATATAAAAATGCATTGGGATTAGACAAGAATTCTATAAATGCAGAACATAACCTCATTTATTTTTAAATTCTTCCCGCCAAATTCACAACCTTCTCAACCAATAGGAAAAGGCCAGCCTGCCATATAGCTGCAAATGCGTTCGTTTTGTGTTGGTACAGCAAGCTACTGCAAGAGTTACCAGGGCCTACTATAAGCTGCTGCTACTGCAACTGCAGTAAGCAAAACGAACATACCTATAGATGAGTGAAAGTCGCTGCTTACCCATGTTGTCCGCTGACAGCTTCTCCTCCCACGCCGGCATAGTTGTAACCTTGACATGCGTCGATGCATTGCTTCGGCGACATTCCATACCCAATGACAGTGGCGACGTGTTTCAAATCTCTGAACGAATGACTCAGGAACGCCCCGATCCGTACTGAAACTCAAGTCACGTAAGTCATTGAGGGGTTATGTATGTAAACAGTGCCGTAACTAGGGATTTCGGCGCCAGGTGCAAATCTAAATTTTGGCGCCCCCCCCCCCCCCCCAACCCCACCACCCCAGAAAACGCTATACCCAACCAGTGATGATTTCACACTAGGACAAACCAAAACTTTGGTTGTGCACGAAACAAATAATTATGCAAAACAGTGGTCAAACATTTCCACGGCTCTTGACAATGACAGCAATGAGGGGCCTGGGGGGGGGGAGACCGTTTTAACCATATGCGGGTTCAGGGCCCAAGAAACGGAAACTTTTGTTTTTTTGATAGTATTTTAATGGTTTTTAATCATTTCTGACGCTCAATTTCACTGACATTTTTTTCAGCAGAATAATTTTTATTTCAACACTTTATTTCAATTTTTTTTAAAGGGCGCATTAATTTGTGAAAGGGACATGGGGTTAGACCTCTTGGGTAGACTGAAATCATTACCAACATCAACCATGCCCCGCAGGGCGTTTTTTGTGTTTTTAATACGCAAAAATTAATTTTCTGTGCAAAAAAGTAATTACATAAAAATTTGGCTTCATGGCGCCCCCTTGTTGGCGGCGCCCTGTGCTGCCGCACCGCCCGCACACCCCTTGTTACGGCTCTGTATGTAAATGAGGTTTTAATATAAATTCCGTATATTTTTTAGTTTTATTGTATGTCAAAAATTTACGTCATTCAAAATACTGTAATTGATAAATCGGCCTGTCATTTTTAGCGCGATTTCGGTGAATCCTCGCCTCCTCACATAAGACGTAACTTTTTTTTTCTCACTTTATACTATGTTTATTTATGTTATTTATGTCTATTTATGTCTATGACATAAAACTCTCCGTGTAAAAATATCAGCCAAGTCTCTTCAACTGAAAAAAAATAGATCTAAAAATTCAGCACGGAAAAGAAGTGATATCAAAAAATGGGGCATTGTGTATAATAAATGTATTGATGGGTATATTTTATTTCTGGCCTATACTTCAATACTATTTATATGCACGATGCGTCTAGTATTTTTTGAAAAGATTTGACTTAGCCAAATATTGGTATCACTACTTTTTATTGTTGAATTTTTTGATGTATTCTATATATTTTTTTATCTGAAGAGACTTGGCTGGTAGTTTTGCACGGAGTGTTTTTAATGGGGATATCACTCCTTTTTTAAGTTTATTCTTACAGACAGAAGGAACAGAATAAGTTTCTTACCGGCTGAAGTCGTGTTTGGAACATTGTACACCTCCATTGCCAGATCTCCACCACAAGTATAGCTAGTGTCACCGGGGCAGCTCATGTTGCAGCGTACACTTGGCAACGTTGTGTTGGGCAGAGTGCCTCCGCAGTAGCAATACGTGCTGGGAGAGATCAAACATAAACATGGCAACAGAGTTGTGTGAAAGTGGTAATGCATGCTTGAAGAGATTTAACGCGATTCGAGCGGTACCACGTGACTAAAAGTATAAATCCCGTTATTGGCCGAATAACTGCTATCGAAGAGGCGAGATCGCATTTTCTTATTCAGTAAGTGATTTAACGACTCACTGTATCTTTTTAACACAATATTGTTGAACCGTAAAATTTTGAATTTTTTATTTTTGAAATAAACATATTTATTTTTGTTAGGGTTCAAGCCCCACCTTCCACACTACAGACATCCACTCTCCATTCTTTCTTTCATTCTTAACATCCATTCTTTGTTCACAAAGAATGGGCGGATGTCATGACGACGCCCAAAAACCACCAAAAACCATAAAGAGGCGGCCCCTACTTTTTTCTTTATGGCTTGACCGATCGTCTCCAAATTTTTACAACTTAGAGATAAAGAGTAAATCTGTGCTTCTATTGATTCAAAAAAATAATAAAACTTGTTTTTATTCGTGTTGAGAAGATAACAATATGGGCAATATATGAGTCTTTTGTCACCTCTGCCCTGAAAACACTAAACAAAAATAACACTTTGGCCCACTAGAGGCACATATTTATTATTTATCTATAACCTGTGAAAATTTGAGACAATCGGTAAAGCCGTTTAGAAAAAAAGTAGGGGCCGCCTATTTATGCTTCATAAAACATGGATTCATCAAGTATAGAAGACTATAATACCTGTCTCGTAATGCCGCGTACTTGTGCCCTGAGCAGATCCTGATGCATAGATGAGGTGTGTTGTTCAGTGACGTCATGTTTTGGCCATCCCAGCTGACAGTTGCGTCGTCTTCGAAACATCCAACTCTTCTTGTGCTCGGGTCGTCTGTAGGCAGAGACATCTGCAGTCAGTACACTCAGCTAGAACCGTCACATACGTCATTCATGTAAATAATTGAGCGAGCGTCACAACGGTACTCCAAATTGATCGGACCAACCAATCGAAAGATAATTTTTAATAATTTTTACCAATCACAGGAACCCGTTCAAAACTATACCAGTTACCGCATAGATTACGTTAGTATGTGTGCAAAATTTCAGATAGATGGTTGTGCAGTTTGACCTGGGCAGTACACGCAAAAAAGACACACAGAAAGAGCCATAAAGCTACGTTTACAGATCGACGTTCGACGTTCGACGCTCAGCGCTAGCGCTGAAAGATTAACATGGTTTATCTTTGACCTTGAACGCCAGCGTTCGGCGTTGGCCAATCAGGAGGCTCAACGTCGAGCGCTGAGCGCCGAACGTCGAACGAACGCCGAACTGTAAACGTAGCTTTATGGCTCTTTCTGTGTGTTTTTATTGCCTGCACTGCCCAGGTCAAACCGCACAACCAATCGATCTGAAATTTTGCACACATACTAACGTAATCTATGCGGTAACTGGTATCATTTTGAACTAGATCCTGTGATTGGTTATATTTTGTAAAAATTATCTTTCGATTGGTTGGTCCGATCAATTTGATATTTTGCAAAGTTATTGCAACCAACATGTCCCCAATCTTAAAACGTTTCAGCTAAATCCTCCCATTGGTTAAAATTTAAAACCATCGGTTCCTGTGATTTTAAAATGTTAACTAGTTAAAACTTCGCATAGTCGTTAGGAAGTAACATTAACATTTTAAGAATGTTTGCCAATTTGAAGACTAATCTGTCGTTATTTTTAAAAGTTATTGTCATTTTAAGGACATATTATTCTATAATCTTGAAATTTTAAAAAACATAATACTAATTATTCATCCCTGCCTTCTTGATGCGTCAGTTCCAAGGCCTGTAGAGCAGCTGATACTTGCAAACGCATATCAAATCGGATGCAGTACGATGGCTCGCTCATCAACGCGTTACAATGCGTTTTCCTAGTTTTATCCTAAAAGTGATGCGATTATTCTCGTTCGCCATAGGAAAGCATGTGGAAGAAGCAGAGTGAGAGGAAATCACAGCCTTGTATACATAAATTGAATAGTAATCCCGCTCTATTCAAAACCAAGCTGTACATTTTTAAGTTTGGAAAATGCCTTTTCTAGACTGACGCAATCTCGGCCATTAGTTTCAATTTTTACTGCATATTTATCAATTTCAACTTCTAGGGAGACCAATCTAATTGTTATATAGTTAAATTCAAATATTTTTTTGCCATAATTGTAAAGAAATTATCAAAGTTCCCAAATATCAAATCGCCGAATATTGTAGTCCAGAACGCATGAAAATTACCCAAATACACTTTCGAAATTCGAAATTTTCCCGGGCCAGATCAGCCCGGACCCGCATGGTGTATGGGGGCCCTTCCTCCAGACCCCCCCCCCCCCCCCCCACCTATTGATTTCCTGTGAGATCGTTTTTTCGTGCATATACATTTTTCCATAATACCGTAAACTGTGAGAATAGGGAAGTCTCGTGAAATTTAATTCTGGTAAATATCTAAATATCAACACAAATAATAATGACTGACACAGTTATCACCCGTGAAATCTCAAATTTTCATTCATAAAAATCAAATTCAAATATCATTGGTCATATTGGCGGGAAAAACGGCCTGAAACAAGAATCAGAACTGTGATGTCATTTCCAAGTCTTGAACATTGTGTTGGCATGGGGATTCCCTTGTTGCCATGGCAATATAGCAAACTGTGATGTCATTGCCAATTTTCCTGTTTTTAAATGAGAGGAGATCTATCAAACTTGGTAAATTAATTACATGAGAACTATTCGTCCAAGAACAAAAATAATACCACATCTGTGTTCAGCAACATCTCAACTTTCATAAAATAAATATTATTCTGAATTCTAATCTTCACGAGACTTCTCTATATTATATTCCCAGATTTAGAACTACGTTGTCCGGAATTCAATTCTTGTAAAGTTGGCAACCCTACATGTGACGTGATTGTTTTGTCCTCGCTGCTTACTTGCTAGTTGTCTGTACGGAGACGCTATGTAGACGTCCACTGCAGAATCACCCCCGCAAGAAGAATGACCGTCATGACATACTAAGTTGCAGTGTTCATTGGACAGCAGTACAGGAGGCAGAAAGTCACCGCACACGCAGATAGAACTGTCAGCAGAAAACACATTTCACTAAAGCGCGAGCGATTTTGACGCTTGTTGCAGGCACTTTTTGGATTCGATTGAAGACAAAATGGGTTTACCAAATTATTTGAAATTCAATTCATGATTAGATAGGGTTATCACTTGTTAAATTTTAAATTGTTTGCTTTGTAGTAATAATTAGTTGATTGGTGAATTGGTGAAGTTGATTGGTGAAAATGTTATATTCTCTTGTCTCGCTGGGCGCCGTATAAAATTTAATTTTAAAAATGTGCCAAGTGAAATCCTAAGTTTTTTTTATCTAATCATGATAAAATTTGAGATCAATTGGTTCACGGGTTCGGTCTCCAATCGTTACGTAAATTTCATAGCTTGGAATGGTTTATCAGTTTTATTTTGTCCTACAGAAGTTTAGTGCCTGAAAAATAGTAAAAAAATGTGACTAAACGCCTGTAGAACGAAATACAACTAATAACTCATTCCAAACTCTGAAATTATTTTCATTGAACTGTTCTGAATACTCGTACAAAGCTTTATTTTATTAACAATTACATTGGTAAAAGATATTGATAAAAATCGATGAACACTCTCTTAAAGGCCACGCTCGTTACTCAGCCGTCTTAATGAAGTTAAGATATATCTCACCTGGATTTTAATCCTGCGTAGTTGTAGCCGCCACAGGACTTGATGCAGAGGAATGGTTCATTCTCATCTTGCGTGTAGTCCACAATATGCGTTAATCCATTGCCGTCGGTCTGCTGGAAGCAACCTAACCTCACTGCATGGACACAACACAGTCACATGTTAGTTTGAATATAATATTACATTCCAATAATATATAAAGATGTTAATTTTCCGGAAAATTATAAATAAAATTTTCTGGAAAATTCCGGAAAGTTTTCCGATTTTTGGGGGTTCTACATTGTTTTGGCAAACCATATTTTCACTTTCCACTACGTATTTGATGTTGTAGTATCTTTCAATAATAAGATCAGTAATTGCAGTGCAGCCCTTCTTCTTGTTCAACATTTAGACAACATTATTATCATTGGGCTATTACCAGCCTTGCCTTTGTTCATTATTTTGGAATATGCAGTTTGTAACTTTTCTGCTGAGGTAAATATTCAAGTAAAGTCCTTCAAATCGTTGAAAACAAAATATTTGCAGAACGTTTATTTTAATGAATACTAAAAAAAAAAAAAATCCGGAAAAATAAGCCAGGGACCAGATTGACAAAAAGTATTATCTCCTAATACGTACTATCTTTGGTATTATCTTTCATTTAACATGGTGTTTTTGGTATTAAATCAAAAGATAATACGTATTAGCAGATAATACCTTTCGTGAATCCAGCCCCAGGAAAATTTTCCGACTCACATCTCTAATAATACAATCATTTTATTCTTTTATTTTTTAATCAACCCACAAAACACAACAAATTCTATTCTTCCACACATTTAATTGTTTTTTCAAATGATTTTGGTGCAGGAGTAGTGACAACACACTTCTAATATTTTTCGACGCAGAAAAGAATGCCGAAATAACTTTGAAGATGATTTTACTTCAATGCACCTAAGTATGCTCCAATCAAGACCTACAAAGCTTCTCCCCCCCCCCCCCCCCATCTAACCACTGGCCTGAACTCTTTTCTTGTCCTATCAGCCCTGTTAAATATTTTCAGTTATCAATCTCAACGTTATTCAATCCCTTCAATTGTAAACATGCAAGTAAATTTACAGTAACAGTGAAAGTAACTGCTGTCAATATTAAAGTAACTGTAACTTAACAATGATACTAGTCATACAAAAAGTCCCTGTATCGGTGTTACATTTGAAACCCCTGTAACAGTAGCTGTAACACTGTTAGAATTTTGAGCAAGTAATTTGAGTAACTATAACACTGCTATTTTTTAAAAGTAACTTTCACAACTCTGCTTTTTAAGAGGGCTGGGTAGTGATTTTGACCTCGAAGAGTTTTTTAATCGATTATTATCAATATCTTTCACCAATGTAATTGTTAACAAAATAGGTCTTTGTACGAGTATTCAGAACAGTTCAATGAAAATAATTTCATAGTTTGGAATAAGTTATTAGTTTTATTTTGTCCAACAGATGTTTAGTGCCATAATTTTACTAATTTTCAGGCACTAAACGTGTGTAGGACAAAGTAAATCTAATAAACCATTACAAGCTATGGAATTATTTTCATTTAACTGTTCTAAATACTCGTAAAAAGCCTTATTTTGTCAATTACATTGGTAAAAGATATTGATATAAATCGATTAAAAAACTCTTCAAGGTCAAACTCACTACCCAGCCGTATTAAGGTAGTACCTTCATTATACATATACAAAAAAAAAATGAAATTACAAGTTCAGAAAACGTTTTCCTACATTTCAACTATATTTATTGTATAAATGAATCATAAAATGTAATTTAACTTGTAACCCCTGTCGTATAGCGAGGTTTCAATTTATTGCCTTCCGAGAATGAACAAAACTGTAACACAGGAGGTATAGGGAAATCATTTAGTTTTTGGTTAATAACAATTTTAAAATAGCACACGTTGGTATTGTTTTCAATTTTTTTCCTTATAGAATGTCCAACTATCTATCTAGAAATCAGTTTTTGAAAAAACGTTGAACCTCAGTAAAATTCAAAACTCAAAAATAGCATGGAAATCGTCATAATTTTAATGGCCCCCATAAGACTACATGTTAAAAATAGGAATTTATAACTACAAACTCTCAAAATCTAGACACGAGAAGTTGTTCATATTCCCCAGTATCGTGTAAATAGTGATTATTGATACCTCTGCCAAAAATAGGCTTATTTGGAAGATATGAGATATCAGTTGTGCTACCTTAATATCCTGAGCACTTACCCATAACTAAAGTCGCATACCTCGTGTTGTTGTTGGCACGACTTCAATAACCTCCATATGTCCGCTACAGTTGAATCCATCGTTTTCAAGACACGACTTGTTACAGGAAGCAAGTGGCAATGCAACGGTGGGCAGAGTATCTCCGCAATGGCATTCATAGCTGGGGAAGATCAATCGTATACATGATCACAGCGCATGGGCAGGGTTGCAAGACCAAAAACAAATCATGTCAAAAACTTTCCAAAATAGTTACAATTCAGTTAAATATCAAAAAAAAATTATAATTTTTTTGATATTTTTTTAATTTATAATTTCCCAAAGCTATTAAACTGCGATTCAAAATTGCACTTAAATGAATGACAATGATCCAAAATTTTCTCGGGGCTACCCCCCCCCCCTAGCCTCTTGTTTTCCACTGTGGTTTTTCAAAATATTAGTAATGTCCGGCCCCCTCCCCCGAAATGTAATCCTGGATACGCCCTTGGGATGGGGGAAGTCTAGGTCTTGTTGACTATAGAAATGCCAGGATCTGTAGGGCAGCTTCGTTGGGCCGAGATGAATAACATTTTTTTAAGTAACCAAAATGTCCGTGAGATGGCGCCAGCGGTTATAGGTAACATCTTTGGTAGTAACTAAAATGAGTTTTAAAGAGTTTAATGACTAATTTATGTATTAATATCCTTTGGTAGTCTGTTGTAATCTCAAATACATTTAAAAATGTAAATTACAGTGTCCTACGTGCATAATATCTTTGTAAAACGAAATGTCATCATTGACCCAACATAGTTTCCATTTTTTCACATTTTCGTCATCTTGCCGCGTTCTAATATCTGCCCAGTAAATAGTTTTCACATGAAAACAAGAGACGACTTCAGGCTACATCTTTGTACTATGTACATTTTTGGATTTTTTTGGTTTTTTGTTAATTTTTGGATCATTTTTAATAATGTACGGCACTCTGTGCCGTAATTTTTTGTACCGGAAATCAAAGCCGGAAATGACGTCATTTTGTTACCTATCTAGGCCCAACGTCGGATTAGATCTGTTGGTACTGACCTGCCATCTGCGCCCATGTAATTGTGACGTTGACAGATTCCTACGCACACTTCAGGAGAACTCGATTCATCTACGTCTTGCACAGTCTCCCATGAATGTGCACTGACTCTGTCGTAGCATCCCACTACGGCGTTGTATTCGGTATCTGTAAAATACTATTAACGTGGCTCAACCGATCGAACATTAACAAATATATATTTTTTTAAATTACATCATGAATTACTTTTTCCAACATTTCAACTATGTAGTATAAAAGAGTGATTAAATGTAATTTAACTTGCAACTCCTGTCTGCAAGGTTTCAATTTATTGCCTTCCGAGAATGAACAAAACTTTAACACAGGAGGTATAGGGAAATCTTTTCGTTTTTGGTTTATAACTTTTAAAATAGCACACGTTGGTATTGTTCTAATTTTTTTCCTAATAGAATGTCCAACTAACTATCTATTAGAAAATAAATACATGCAAATGCATATTAAGATGGATTTTCAAGCGAGCGTAGCAAGCGTCTTCATTTAAAACTTATGGCTCAAATCTATGTTTTTTTTTATTTGTGCATTTGGCGTTTTCTGCCAAACGAAGTAACGGATCAGGACAATTTTTTTACAATATTTATATTACTATTCTGGTTATAATCAAAATGATTTTCAGCAAGTTCGGTCCATTGGTTTCATCGGAAACTTGATGTAGTTGATACTGTGCTTGGCAATGGGGGTGAAAGAAACTCTGTGTGTCAATATAACTACTATTCTTTGACCGATCATCACCAAATTTTACACATTCATTGGGACCAGCATTACATATAGTATTAAGTATTTTTGATCCTCTCAGACAAACCTGTAATGAACTTCAAGAGTTTTATATTTCAAAGAATCATCATCAGTAAAATGTCAATGTCAAAATGAAACTAGCAAAGATTTTTTATAACACTGCTACCTTGATAAATTCATTAGAAATGTTGTCTAATTTTAATCTAAGTACCACAATGAACACTTCATATACCAAATAAAATCACATGGGAGATGAAAGAGTAAAATTACATCTATTTTGACATTCGGTGGTGTTTTTCCTTCATTTACCTGATCGGGTTCTTAGCCGTGTGGGCATTTCGTCTAATATTACCGTGATTATTCAGGAATTATTTACGGAATTTAGGGTAGATCATGCTTAGATGTTCTGTACATCCGTACTCGCTTATCAACGCGTTACACCGAGCGTTTTCCTTGTAATCTAGTGGAGCGGTCGCTCCACCCAGCCAAGTCGTACTATACACTCACAGTCACTCAACATACCGTAAATGCCTAATAAACTGAGGAGCAGACCAAACACTTTTACTGTAAGCAACAACATGGCATTTTCGGCCTACTGGATCTTAAAATTGGAAAATCTCACATTGTTGTGAAATGTCTTAATTTCGAGCTATGGCCCACCCCACCCCATATACCAAATTTGGGAACAACCGGTTTTGCCATTTGCGAGCTAGAGGGCCATGAAAACAGTGAAATTATACCCCTTCTTAAAGCTATCTGATGATGATTCAGATATCAGGAAACACTGTTGACAGGGCCACAGCCTAAACGGCTGAACCGATCGACCTGAAACTTTTACCACATATGCACTTTTGGCGTTTGATGATACCTTGCCTCTTGTGATTTTTTGTGCCGCCATTTTTAAACCGGAAGTGACGTCATAACTCAAAAACGTCTGGACCGATTAGAACGAAATTAGCGCCATTCGATTTAGATGGTCATCTATATGAAGTATCAATAAATAAAATATTATTTTCTTATTTTCTAAACCGGAAGTGACGTCATAAATACGCAATATTTAACTTATTTCAACAAATTATACTTAAAATACACACATAATTAACTTACATTGTAACATAGACAATACAATTTATATATTCAAGGTAGCAGTGTTCTCAGCCGCCATTCCTGAAACCGGAAGTGACGTCATATATCTAAAACGCCTGTACCGATTGCAACTGAACTAGCTCCTGCGTATTCATTCTGCTATTTATATGAAAAATCAATTGTGAAAAATGAATAAATAAATTAATGATACCGGAAATGGCGGCAGGAACCACTAAATGAAACCGGAAGTGACGTCATATATTACAAACGGCATGACCGATTTTACGGTAATATAGGGATTAGGAATTCAGATGGTCGTTTATGAAGGTATCAACTAGATAAAACTAGATTGTTTTCTTATTACCTATACCGGAATTCGGCCGCTATTTCAAAACCGGAAGTGACGTCATGTATCGAAAACGGCTGGATCGATTATAACGAAACTTAAGCCATTCTTCTTGGATAATCAATTTCATCTTATACCAAACGCAACTTTTCATAGTAACCAAATCGGTTGAGGCGTATTTTTTTAAAGAAATTAGTCCCTGCTCGGACATGTGCTACAAGCTGTATGAATAAACTAACAAAAGAAGTGATATCCCAGAAAAAACACTCCGTGTAAAAATACCAGCCAAGTCTCTTTAACTATAAAAAAATAGAAGAAATCTAAAAATTCAGCACTGAAAAGGAGTGACATCAAAAAAGGAGCCAAGTCAACGAATTTTCCAAATTTGAATCGTACCATTGAAATAAAAATATCAACCATCGAAAAATACTTAAAAAAATGACTTGGCGCATCGTTTTTTTAAAGACATTTTTCTATTCTTAAGCTTATGCCACTCACATACTACCTAGTTCAGAAATGCCTAGAAAAATTGGGACAAAACTTTCAAATTAAATATTGAACATTCTGTAAAATATTTTAAATTTAAATATAAGTACGCAAAGAAACATAGCATTGTCTTACAAGCAATAAATACAGAACAGTTGTGTTTGTGATTGGTAGGTACCTATAGTTTTGTGGGTACATCAACATACCTACTACAGCATTATACTTTGAACCTTCTCGCCGTGTAATTAATTGCTATTAATTAACATTTTATACCAAAAAAATTCATAAATTACATAACGTATTACTTTAGATAAAAATCTAGTCAGTAATTATTTGAGCAGCATGGCTCAGTGCACTAGTCACTTATACAAATCTCATTGACGGCCTTCTTGTAATGAGCGCTTTCGCTATTTCCCTCAGTCACGATATTGAGAAGTCTTCTATTAATATGACCCTAGAAATAGTGGCAATAACGAATAGACTAGGCCGCTTCCGTTTATTCGTTATTCGTTTATCCGTTTATTTCCTCTGAATATTGACAAAATACCAAAACTGCCAGTAGGTAAGAGTACTAGTTATATTAAAACGTAGTATGATTCGTCGATAATGAATGTGATATACTCAGGAAAATATACTTGTAGAGTTCTTCCTATACTTTTAGGATAGAAAAGTGTCTTTAAAAAAACGATGCGCCAAGTCCTTTTTTTAAGTATTTCTCGGGGGTTGATATTTTTATTTCAATGGTACGATTAAAATTTGGAAAATTCGTTGACTTGGCTCCTTTTTTGATATCACTCCTTTTCAGTGCTGAATTTTTAGATTTCTTCTATTTTTTTTATAGTTAAAGAGACTTGGCTGGTATTTTTACACGGAGTGTTTTTTCTGGGTTATATATTAGTAGGAGCGGAAGTTTATTCAGGTACATGACTTATTTCAGTCATTACTACAAGTCACCTACTGAGATATGTTGAAGTCGTAACTTTGTACACCTCCATTGCCAGATCTCCCCCGCAAGTGTGTCTGGAGTCACCCGGGCAGCTCATGTTGCAGCGTACACTTGGCAACGTTGTGCTGGGCAGAATATCAACGCAGTAGCATTGCGTGCTGACAGTGATCAAACATGTTATGATTACAGCTCATCAAATTAACTGCAGAGAAACATTTGAAGGGTGTAACCTTCAAATGTATTAAAACTTATGGCTCAATTTTTTTTTTTTTTGCATATGGCGTCTCCTGCCAAACGAAGTAACGGATCAGGCCAGTTTTTGAACAAAACTTATATTACTATTCTGGTTGTGGTCAAAATGATTTTCAGCAAGATTGGTTCATTGATTTGATCGGAAACTTGATGTGTAGTTGATATGCTTGGCATTGGGGATGAAAGAAACTCTGTGTGTCAATCGTTTTACCAATCATCACCAAATTTTGCTTGGTCATTCGTACCAGCATTATAAGTGTTTTTTGACAAATTTGTGAAAATCTATAATGAACTTCAAGAGTAATAGACATGTTACTGACATTTGTATGCTTAATTAAAAATGGCCTGTAGCCACTCCACTATTTGACCTATCAAAATATGGTCTTCGGTAAATCTGATCAATATTATATTTTGCATGGTCGTTAAGACCAACATTGTTTCTTTATTATACAAATTTTCAGCCCAATCAGTGAAGAACATATGCAGTTATTGACAGTTTCAATGACTGTCAGAAATGAAGTATCGAAATGAATATTTTCCACTGCAACTGGATCTGATTTGCTTTATGTAGTTACCAAAGTGTATAGATTGCTATTCTTAAGTTTCAATAGACACAGATACTTTTATGTTGATTGAGTGGATCATATTTCAATTCAATATGGATGTATTTATATGTTTCTGTGCGTTTGGTACGGAATTCCTGTTAGGAGAATTTGCACTATCCGTGCTCGCTCATCAACGCGTTACACTGAGCGTTTTCCCAGTAGGAAATATTGCCAAAAAGTCTTGAAAAACGCAATTGAAATACCGATTTGTATGGAAGATACAAGTTTCAACATAAAGCTTCGTTTATCACAGTTTCATCCGAATGTTACTTAGAAATAGGTATATTAAACAAACAAACGGGCTTGTTAAGAGTCTACGATACTTGATGAAATCCATGCTTTATGAAGCACAAAAAGTCGGCCCCTACTTTTTTTAACGGCTTTACCGATTGTCTTCAAATTTTCACAGATTATAGATAAATAATAAATCTGTGCCTCTATTGGGCCACAGTGTTACTTTTTGTTTAGTATTTTCAGGGCAGAGGTGCCAAAAGGTCCCATATATTGCTCATCTCCTCAACATGAGTAAAACATTTTTTTTTTTGAATCACTAGAGGCACAGATTTACTCTTTATCTCTATGTTGTAAAAATTTGGAGACAATCGGTCAAGCCATAAAGAAAAACGTAGGGGCCACCTTTTTATGTTTTTTGTGGTTTTAAATATTTGAATTAAAATAACTTACTTGACAGCAGTATATGCAACATGCAACACACGATAAAATGTCACAAATGTCACGTACAACTCATAGCCAATGCATTTTCATGCATTTCTAGGATTTTTTCTACATCCGAATCGGAAATTTCAGCGAGTACTGTCGACTCTTAAGAGGCAAACGGAAGTGAGCGGGAATCGCACGGTTCGTCAGGCGTTTTTTTTTTGAAATTTTGTCTTCCCACTAAATAGTTTTAAAAAATCAGATAGTAACGACCCATAACAGCCTAATTGAGCGAGCGAAGCGAGCGTCTCCATTTGGCTCTTTTGGCACGGACCTCTGTTTTTTTTTTTTGTTTTTTTTTTTTTCTGTGACTGACGATATACAGGTCAGAGTTTTTCTTCGATCGAGCTGAAATTTTGCACACATGTACGTAACATTTCTGATTGTTGCAGACCCTAATTTTTTTGAAATCCATTGATTGGTTCAAATTTAAAAAAAATTAACTTTCGATTGGTTGTTTTGATCAAATTGAAATTTTGACAAGTCATTACCCCCAACATTGTACCCAATCAAACAAAGTTTCAGCCAAATCCTCCCATTGGTTAAAATTTAAAACCATCTTTCCTGTGTTTTTAGAAATTTAAACTATAACCGATTGAACGATCAACTTATAACTTCGCATGATGGTTGGGTCCAACATTATCTGCATTTTTGACAATTTTCATACTAATCTGTGTTTAAATCCAAACGTTATTGACATTTTACGGACTATTAGCGTGTTGGCTGTCAAATTCACGGCGACTTCGACTCTTCAGTTCAAGGCAAGGTAGTTAGAGCAGAAACTTTCAAACGCAAATGAAACTGATAATGACCGTTCAACAGTCGATCTGATATTGTGTAGACACACTTATATCATATGAGTGGTCTCAGGTATATTTTTTGAAGGAGATCCTGTGATTTTTGAAAATTAACACGGAACAGTTCAATCATAAAGGTTCAATTGATCAACTTAAAGCTTTGCATGGTTATTTGGACCAATATTTTAGGAATGTTTTGAGATTTCTATACAAATCTGTGGCGAAATTTTAGAATTATTGGCTTTTAATGACATTTTCGATAGACAGAATTTCGGTTCGAGGTGTTGCGCGTATCCGTGCTCGCTCATCAACGCGTTACTCAGATTCATTGGTTAAAATTTAAATAAATATCTCCTGATAGGCTGAAAAATGAAAACGGTCTTCGATAATTCTGATCAAACTCATATTTTGCATGATCATTAAGACCAATATTGTCTCTTATTTTACAAAATTTCATCCCAATCAGTTAAGAACGTATGAAGTTATTTACATTTTTAATATCTGTCAGTAATGAAGTATCGAAATGAATGTTTTCCAGTGCCAATTGAAAATTGATTCTGATTTGCTTTATGAACCAGGTGCTTAGATGCTATTTTAAAGTTTCGATGAAAAGCATACACTTTTAAGTTGATATCATAATCAATTCCATATGGATGTATATGTTTTCTGTGCGTTGTGTACGCATTTCCGGTTCGAGAATTTGCACGTACCCGTGCTCGCTTATCAACGCGTTACACTGAGCGTTTTCCTAGTAGACTAAATAATGCCGCACACTGGAGTTCATTATGACCTCAGTTGCGACCTCAAAGTGTTAAATACGATATTTTTAGTAAAATAATAAAACATAATCGTATTTAACACTTTGAGGTCGCACCAGACGTCATAAAGTACTCCAGTATGCGGCATTATTTAGTCTATTAGGCTGTAAAGGGTCGTTACTATCTGATTTTTTTAAATTATTTAGTGGGAAGACAAAATTTCAAAAAAACGCTCTGACGAACCGTGCGATTCCCGCTCGCTTCCGTTTGCCTCTTAAGATTCACCTGGCTTGCACGCCTGCGTACTGGTGACCTGCGCACAGCTTCAGACACATCCGAGGTGAGTTGAAGGTCAACGCGTCTTGCCCGTGCCACACATGCGCAATGGTGTCCGCGTAGCATCCGACACTGCCGTTGATGACGTCATCTGCAACAACATAGTTCTGTGAATCATTTGACTTAGCAATCTTAGTACACTCCTGGATACGGAAAATGGTCCGCAGTCAATATTCACTCGACTCCTAGGCTAGTATTTATTATTTGTTCAAAGTAATCTTTCGGTTCTAAACTCACATTAACCATCCTGTCTATGTGCCAAATAATAACATTAAAATACATGTTAAATCCTAGCCGCAGTGCCACTTAATTATTGACTGCAGACCAATTTCAGTGTCCAGGAGTGTACATCAGAAATACATTAATATCATGTTAATCAAGCGAGCGTAGCGAGCGTCTCCACTTGAAACTTACGGTTCGAATCTCTGTTTTTTTTTTTTTTGCATCTGGCGTCTCCTGCCGAACGAAGTAACGTATCAGGCCAATTTTTTCACAAAACTTATATTATAATTCTGGTTGTGGTCAAAATAATTTTCAGCAAGTTCGGTTTATTGGTTTCATCGCAAACTTGAGAATGGAGATGATTGAAAAACTGTGTCTAAAATATACCTAACTGCAAATGTTTGACCGATCATCACAACATTTTGGATTGCCATTGGGACCAGCATTTGATATTATCTTATTTGTATTTTCACATTCTCAGACAAACCTGTAATAAACTTCAAGAGTTATATATTACAAAAGAATAATCAGTAAAATATCAATGTCAAAATGAACCGATCAAATATTATGTTTTCACGGCTTATTTGACAAATTCATTAGATCAAGGATTGTAGAGGAACAAATTTCACCTTAATTCACATTCAATACTAATCAACAGGCGCATAGGAACTTTATTTTGAGTGGGGGGGGGGATCAAAATCATCGAGGATCGATTGATGTCAGGAAAAGGACGTGCGCCGGTACAAGGGGAGAGGGGGGGTTGCCCCTTAGCTAGCCCCGCAGGACATTTTTCAAATTTCTGATTCAAAAGAATCGAATTTGAAGCTATTTTATCATTATTTTCAAAGAAATTTAAAATATTTGATGCAATATTATGTGAAAACGTAAGACAATTGTTCTATAAAACCCCGAATTACCCTGCATTTTTTTTTTGTAAAAAAAAATTATCGTATTCAATGTTATTTTGGCATTTTTTTTAAAGAAATTTACTATGTGGGGTGTGCAACATTCTCGGGGAAACTTTAGACAAAATGCAATATAATCTGTTAATTTTGTTAATTTATATAGCATCCCCAATGGCCCAGCATGGAAATGTTTGAATTCTAGTAAAAGTGAATCGATTATGAATCGATTTTTGAAAAAGGTTGCAATAAGCAATAGCAAATAAGCAATAAGAAAGATCTGAATGTGTTTTGGTATCTCCTTGCAATTAGGCAATAAGTAATACACCGTACGCCACCCCGCTTTCATACTCTTCTAGTTACAAGTTTCAAGTTTTAATTCATCCCTCTTTGATCATTACAAATGATATAGGATACGTTAGTCACTTTCATAACAATTAAAACAATAATACAGAAACTGTATTAGAATTGCATTTAGAAACGCGTCAATTGAATAAAAACAATTCTTAATACAGAATCAGAATAACATAAGAAACCAGTATTCAACTATTACTACTTCAATGTTGCTCAGCCTAATTGGGAAGTCTCCTCATTTTTTCTTAAGTTTAAATTAAAAACTAGAGGAAAAATTATAAATGTCAACACTTGTTTTCCTTGTCTATTCGAGAAAATAAGGAACACAACTGACCTCTGGTGGATTTTGTGGTACTAGGTAAATGGCGGCTATCAAGGGCGCATTTGCATAAATATAAATACAAATATTTGATATTTGATATAGTTGTTTGTTATGACCAAAAAAAAATTTATAGCTTAATATAAATTTCATTTGTTTTTTTCTTTTTTCACTGCTTTATGGAAACACGAAATGTAAAAACAAACAAATTAATCTGTGGATCTGATAGTAGCCATCTTGCCAGAAGTGGCTCCATCACGTATCACTTATTTGTGGGAATAGTTTGTCATTTTCATTGTAAAATCTTGCATTGAAATATCACCTAGAATTCAGGCTGGTAAAACGGAGTTGAACAACATGAACGATTATGACGTAGACAGCAATGTTATCAGCAACCGGTCTCATCATGATTATACATTGGGTTTATGTGATTCAATACACGTTTTTGACGTCAGTTGTCCCTTGGGTCGTTCTTGCGCTCGCGATTTATACTCATTTCATTCAGATACGACTAAAGCTTTGCTACCACGAGTATTTATCCCACAGAATTAATTTTTTATCATCGAGATCAGAAACATGTATATTTTTAAAAATCCACGTATTTATTTCATTCTACATTCTAAGAGACTTCCCTAATTTTCGATGGTATCCAACACACCAGCCGTTTTGTTGTTAAGAGTCTACGATACTTGATGAAATCCATGTTTTATGAAGCACAAAAAGACGGCTCCTACTTTTTTCTAAACAGCTTAACCGATTGTCTTCAAATTTTCACAGATTATAGATAAATAATAAATCTGTGCCTCTAGTGAGCCAAAAGTGTAATTTTTTGTTTAGAATTTTCAGGGCAGTGGTGCCAAAAAGACTAATATATTGCCTATGTTAGCACTTCCTCAAAACGAGAAAAAACATTTTTTATAATTTTTTTGGATCACTAGAGGCACAGATTTACTCTTTATCTCTAAGCTGTAACAATCGGTCAAGCCGTTAAGAAAAAAGTAGGGGCCGCCTTTTTATGGTTTTTTGTGGTTTTCAATATTTGAATTAAAATAACTTACTTCACAGCAGTATATGCAACATGCAACACACGATTTAATGTCACAAATGTCACGTACAACCCAGAGCTAATGCATTTTCATGCATTTCTAAGATTTTTTTCACATCGGAATCGAAATTTTCTGCGAATCCTGTCGACTCTTAAGTGTTGTAGCAGTGTGTGTTACACTTACCTAGATGTGGCTTAAGAATAGATGTGAAATGAACTTCCAGCGGCCAATACGGCATACAGGGCTCATCCTCGGGGCAGTATTGTTCACAGGGTACACCGCTATACGTGAAGGTACACCCACCAGAGCGGATGTAGGTGGGAAAGTCCTCCCCACAGTAGCAATCTTCACTGAGAAGAAGAAAGGAAGTATTAAAAAACATGGATTGCATAATTATAGAATCATCCTAAGACGGCTGGGTAGTGAGTTTGACCTTGAAGAGTTTTTTAATCGGATTTTATCAATATCTTTTTCCAGTGTAATTGTTAACAAAATAGGGCTATGGACGTGAATTCAGAACAGTTCAATGAAAATAATTTCGTAGTTTGGAATAAGTTATTAGTTTTATTTTGTCCAACAGGTGTTAAGAACCCGAAAATTTAGTAATTTTCGGGTTCTAAACACCTGTTGGACCACCACCAATTATTTTCATTGAACTGTTCTGAATTCACGTCCATAGCCCTATTTTGTTAACAATTACACTGGAAAAAGATATTGATAAAAATCGATTAAAAAACTCGTCAAGGCCACGCTCACTACCAAGCCCTCTTAAGAGTCTACGATACTTGATGAAATCAATGTTTTATGAAGCACAAAAAGGCGGCCCCTACTTTTTTCTAAACGACTTTACCGATTGTCTTCAAATTTTCACAGGTTATAGATAAAGAGATGATCTGTGTCTCTAGTGACCACAAAGTTTTACTTTTTGTTTAATTATTTCAGGGCAGAGGTGCCAAAAAACTCATATATTGCCAATGTTAGCACCTCCTCAAAACGATAAAAAAAAATTATTTATTATTTTTTTGGATTACTGGAGACACCTATTTACTCTGTATCTCTATGCTGTTAAATTTTGAAAACAAACGGTCAAGCCGTTAAGAATAAAGTATGGGCCGTCTTTTTACAGTTTTTCAATATTTGAATTAAAATAACTAACTTCACAGCAGTATATGCAACATGCAACACACGATTAAATGTCACAAATATCACGTACAACCCAGAGCTAAAGCATTTTCATGCATTTTTCTAGGATTTTTTTTACATCGGAATCGAAATTTTCTGCGAGTCCTGTCGACTCTTAAGGTTGTGCGCAAGCGCAAGCGATTTTGCAGCGTGTTGAAGGCACTTTTTTGGATACGATTGAAGACTAAATAAATTGTCGAAATGATTTGAAAGTTAAATCATGATTAAATAAAAGACAAACTTTATGTTATCACTTTGTGCATTTTAAATTTTTTGCTTTGTTTTAGGTAAAGTAATCATTAGTTCATTTTGGTGAAAAATTGTCTAATTACTTGGTCGCTGGGTGCCGTATAAAATTTAATTTTAAAAATGTGCCAAGTGACAACCCCCTAGTTTTCCTTTTATTTAATCATGATTAAAATATAAGATCAATAAATAAACGGGTTTGGGTCCCCAATCGTACCGGAAATGACAAAGTTTTGCGCGGTTTTGTTAAAAAAGTGCTACTAATATACAATCAGAATTGTCATGTTAAGGTGCTGCAAGCGCGAGCGACTTTGCTGCTTTTTGTAGACACTTTTTGCGATAGATTGGAGACGAAATGGGTAGACCAAATTATTTGAAATTTTAATCGTGATTAGATAAAAGACAATCTTAGGGTTATTACTTGGTACATTATTAATTTTTTGTTTCGTTAATTAGTAATAATTAGTGGATTTTTGGTGAAAAATTAGCTTTTTTATTGTCTCCCTGGGTGCCATATAAAATTAAATTTCAAAAATATGCCAAGGGATAACCCTAAGATTGTCTTTTATCTAATTATGATTAAAATTTGAGATCAATTGGTTAACAGGTTTGGTCTCCAATCGTATCGCAAATTTCTTCGTTTTGCGCGGTTTTGTTGAATAACCTGCGCCTAATTAACGATGCAATAAGCAGAAATGAAAAAGTGCTACTAATATACAATCAGACTGATCATGTGAACATCATGTAAAAGTTACACTCACTTATGAAACAATTTTGCTCTCTAAATTTTCTAAAACGGCCGAGCGCTAGTATCACCTTAACATCCTATCAAAGTTACACCTACTTATAAAAAAAACATATCACCTTAATCTGACGATCATTTGATAATTCCTCTAAAAGTATTGGATTCCTGTTGATGTAACTGAGTCCTCACCTATTCACAATGCCACTGAAGAACAACGGCTGACAGTGGTCTTTGCATTCCTGTATCGTATTCACTTTCCATGGAGGTCCCCGCTGTAGAACTTTCTCCGTGTCTTTGAAACAGCCAATCCTTGCTGAAAGTAAACATTGACCAATGTGCTTCTGTCTCATTGACTTGGATTATATCTTGTTCCCACTCAATTGCAGTTGAAATCTCAATCGCAGTTGAAAACCAGTGTGAACTGAACGCGATTGAGTTCAACTGCAGTTGAAATCTCAATTTAGTTCTGGAAAGGCAGTCGAGATCTCAACTGCAGTTGAAATCTCAATCGTAGTTGAAAACCAGTGTGAACTGAACGCTATAGTAACGCTATAGTATAGTACGCTATAGAACGCTATAGTATAGTAAACTATAGTAATTTACAAAAAATTACTTTATTGCAAAAATCTATTTGGAGAATTATATATGGAAAAAATTCAAGTTGCGAGTGGCTTACAACCCAGCAACTACATTTTTATATTTTTATTTTAAGTAATTATTATGATGACGAACATAAGAGATTATCGCAGCATTCCTATGAGACGAGGAGCAAAGACAAATTTATAGCGTCGAATGATGTGATAAATTCTTATGGACGGCAGCAAAAACAATTTTTAGTCCCTCACTTTTTTAATATATTGCCAGATGTCTTCCATGGTTTTCATAAAGTCTCCGATTTCAAGAAACCTCTCAAAACATGGATTTTAGAACATGATTTCCCTCAGTTATTCTGATTTGTATGTTTAAAGTTTATTTTAGTGAGTATGGTTATGTATATTTATATGTATTTATTTTGTATTTGAAGAGTTCGTACAATTTTTCTGTGTTATTATTATAATTTATGTATCTGCCCCGCAGTCAAGCCATTTTTTGGCTTTGTGGGGATACAGTTTATTTTTTATTGTATAATTGTATTGTGTGATTGTTAAATAAAAAAAAAATAAAAAAAAAATCGAGTTCAACTGCAGTTGAAATCTCAATTTAGTTCTGGAAAGGCAGTCGAGATCTCAACTGCAGTTGGCCAAAGCGTTCTCAACTGCAGTTGAAAGTCACAGTGTGAACAAGGTATTACGCTGTGTGCAACGATTTGATAGAGTCTTCTTATTGCATGCAGACGCGTAGGAACTAAATTTGCAAGGAATGGAATAATATTTCAAAAGAACTATATCTGGAGATACTTTTGGCCGCGAAACGAAGATATTCGGGGATCGTGGGGTAGGACCCCCCAGTGACATGGGGCCCGGGGCGCACAGACCAGTTTTTCGTTTTGTAATTTTGGCATTAGTTGGAGCATTTTTACGCGATTTTAACACTTTCTAAGCAGTGTTGTAATTAGATAATTTTATTTTTTTTATCTATAGATAAAGATGAAGCGTTATAATGTCCAAACAGTCTATATTTAAAAAGATATTGATATATGGCTGTGAAAATTTAAATGTACGTATAATATAAGATAACATAATTTACAAAATAATTATCAAGATAATTTCATCTAGTTAAGTCAAAACACTGTTTCTAAGCATATTTGTATCCTGATATTTTAAATGTATAAAACCATAGGGAGGAGAATTGAATCAGAGCTTGGGGGAATATTCCCCCATTCCTCCCCCCCCCCCCTTCATCCGGCTGGTTTAAAATCAGAATTTCATCTAAGAAAATAACCACATTTTAAATAATATGTGAAAAAAAAACTTAAAAATATACAGATCATGTCAAAAACGTTCCAAAATGGTTAGAATTGAGAAAAAAAAATCAAAAACATTTCCGGGGCTATGCGTCCCGGTCTTGAATATCCTAATTAGTTCAATAAATGTATCTATTCTTAAACCTCTTCGACCAATTTTTGGATATTTTGTAATTTATAATTCCCCAAAAAAGCTATACACTGCGATTCAAAATTGCATCTAAATGAATGACCTTGATCCAAAATTATCTCGGGAGCTGCGCCCCCGATCCCCCTCTTTTCCACTGTGATTATTCGAAATATAATTAATGTCGCCCCCCCCCCCCCCCCCCCCCCCCGAAATGTCATCCTGGATGCGCCCTTGGGACCACACATGTAGGGTCGTGGAAAAATGTGTCGATCATCCCTACGCTTATACCATCCCGCCATACAACGGAGCGCTGGTATACCACTGTACGATCTCCGTTGTATGGCGGGAGGGTATAAGCGTAGGGATGATCGAGATATTATTCCAAAGCTGTACCTACATAGCGATGCATCGGGCGGTACAATGTAGACGGATAGAACAGGCATCCGGTTGCTGTTGAATCCGCACCTGCTGTTTTGGTCTCCCACGCACAAGGTAGCCGCACCAGATACACCTTCACCAATGGACAGAATGTTGCCGCAGAAGCACTGCGTTCTGGGAAAGAAAAACCAGAAGAACTCGTTATACCGGGTGGCCGAAAGAAAACGTCCAACGGGCGAGACATCACTGTGACGAAACTACTGCACATATTAGGCTGATAATTACACCAATTATACAAAACATACCAAGGTATAATATGTGAAAGTTTTCACATCATACCTATTATAGAACAAAAGTTACAGCTGTTCGAATTTCGTTGTCGAAAAATCGATTATACGGAGCTAAAAAATCATGCGTCCAGAAAATGTCCAATGCCCGGGACGCTGTTTACTCATAACTGCTCACTATATTAAGCTGAAAATTTCATATGTTATTCAAAATATATTACTTTCGATTGTGTAAAAATTTCAATTCATTTGAAACAATGTAACGAAAGTTATGATATCTAGAGTTTGCGCTTAAAAATCAGAATACACGCAGATATAATTTCTCAAGTTTTATTTCACATGTTAATTTTATAAGTGAAGTATAATCTCCAATATTTTCTGTTTTTAAGCTCAACTTCAAGATACCATAACTTTCGTTCCACTGATTCAAATGTATTGAAATTTGTATACAATATATACTCATATGTTGTGAATAATAGTTGAAATTTTCAGCCTGATATCATCAGTAGTGTTGAAAATAAAGGTGTCCATGCCAGTGTACTTTTTCTGAATGCGCGCTCTTTGAGCTCCGTATAATCGATTTTTCAACAACCAAATTCGAACAGCTGTAAATTTTTTCCTACCCAAGAAATGTTTTTGAAACTTTCACACATCAAACATGGGTATGCCGTATGTTTGTTATAACATATGAAATTTTTGGACTTGTATCTGCAGTATTTTATTCACAACGGTGTCTCGCTAATTGGACGTTTTTTTTGGGCCACCCGGTATTCAGTAAACAAAACGATACATCAAATCACATCTTAAGGTGATACAAGCGCTCGGCCGTTGGAGTAAATTGAGAGAGAAATATTGATTCATAGTGGGTGTAACTTTGATAGGATGTTCACATGATCAGTCTGATTGTATATTATAGTAGCACTTTTTCATTTTCGCTACTTGCCTTGTTGAGCGAGCGTAGCGAGCGTCACCACGGTACTCCTATGGCACTTTCTCTGTGTGTTTTTTTTTTTTTTTTTTTTTTTTTTTTTTGTGGTCACAGCCCAGGTCTAACCGCTCAAGCAATCGATCTGAAATTTTGTACACATACTAACGTACTCTATGCGGTCCCTGGGATCGTTTTTGAACGGGCTCTCGTGATTGGTTCAAATTTAAAAAAAAATATCTTTCGATTGGTTACTTCGATCAATTTGAAATTTAGCAAAAACATTGCAACCAACATTGTACCCAATCATAAAAAGTTTCAGCCAAATCCTCCTATTGGTTCAAATTTAAAACCATTTTTCATGTGATTTTTGACATTTAAACTAGAACCGTATGACCGATCAACTTAAAACTTCGCGTGGTCATTGGTACCAACATTTTAGATATTTTTGCCAATTTTCAGTCTAATCTGTCGTTATTTTCAAAAGTTTTGTCATTTTTAGGTCATTTTATTCCATAGTCTTGAAAAATGTATACTAAATTGTCATCCCTGCCTTCTTTAAGCTTCTGCTCCAAGGCAAGGCCTGTAGAGCAGCCAAGCTATCCACAATGTACAGTAAAATTAAAGCATTTTTGAGCTAGCGCATAAAATCGGATGCAGTACGAAGGCCAAATCCTCTACTTGGTTTAAGTTTAAATAATGTCTTCTGATTGGTCAACAATAAAAATGTTCACATTAAGTTCAAATTTTGCATGGTGATCAAGACCAACTTAATATTAAATTTTACATATTGTAAGCCCAATCAAAGTATTAATTGTAATTTTACGAGTTTAGATGTCACAAGAGATTTCTCGAGAAGGTATGTAGGTAAGACTTCACGACACAATGGATCTGTTATTCATCCAGAGTATTATGGAGATTGAAAAATTGCAGAGAAAATCGTCTTGTGCCGTGTCGTGTATCGTGACTATGGGGATGTTGCATGTTCTGTGCTCGCTCATCAACGCGTTACACTGAGCGTTTTCCTAGTTAATTAATAAGGCGTTTTTATTCACCAAAACCGCAAAAAACTATGAAATTTCCGATGATTGGAGACCATACCCGTGAACTAATTGGTCTCAAATTGTAATCTTGATAGATAAAATATTAGGGTTTTCACTTGAAACATTTTTTAAAATTAAATTTTATACGGTAGGTACCCAGCGAGACGAGAAAATTGCTTATTTTTCACCAAAATTAACTAATTATTACTAATTAACAAAGCAAAAAATTTAAAATATACAAAGTGATAACCCAAAGTTTGTCTTTAATCTAATCATGATTAAAATTTCAAATCATTTCGTCAACCCATTTTGTCTCCAATCGTATCCAAACATGTGCCTGCAACAAGCGGCTAAATCACTCGCTCTTCAACTCGAAATTGTATTAAACACATTAACCTTAACCCTCCCTTCTTACCTCAATGATAAACGCATAGCATGATGAATGTCGGTTTCTATTGGATGCAACTAAACAGACTAGACCTACACTTCCCCCGCCCGCGTCTTTCCATACCCTAATCGAGCCCAACTCATTGATTTGATTTTTTGCATTTTACGCGCATTTAAAGCCGAATCTATTCGGTATAACCAAACATTCTAACACTCCCATTCATAATGAAGCAGATAAGTGAGGTGTTTCATCAATATTGAAGGTTTTACTCACGTAATTGTTGACAGTTTGAAAGTAAAGAACATTGTTCGGAAAGAGATTTAAACACTTTATAAGGAGATACAAATTTCTGGATAACAAAATTCGGACACGAGACAAAAATGCATTTGATTATAAGCCAGGCGAAACAAAATGAGCAGAAGAGGTTGGCTTTAATCAATAATTATAATAATCATGAAAATTAAATTAAGACCAATATTTCAGGTCAACCCCATAGGTCTACGCAGAAGTACCAACTACTTTTGGACTATTTTTATTAATACCAACGAATGTTTTGGATCAGAATAGATTCTCTGATATTGTCAGCTAGGTTTATTGTATGTCCAATATACCAATTTAAGATGGTTGTTAATGAGTGTTTTTGTGTTACAAAACAGGTACCAGGTGTTTAGGTGCTTAGGTAACTACCTAAGGTACTAAGAATTTACAGTAGGAAGTCACTAGAAGGACGACACAAAATAATTTGAATTGATAGAAAATATTTTGTTCAGTTCTTTAGTCTCTAAACAGTTGTATTGGGTTGGGCTCGATTAGGGTATGGAAAGACGTCCCCCGCCCCACCACACGGAAAGAGCGTCATCTTACAATGCTACCAAAGCTAATCCTTGAAGCACAAAAAAGTCTAGGAATGGTAGACTCCCCAGCGCCATTTTCCACGTGACAATGGAAGTAAATAAACAGTCTATGGCTCGATATATTATCGTCAACGCATTAATTACGTAAATAGAAATTAAAAATAAATTTTATGCACTTCTATATTTATTTATAAATATATACGTATACATTTATAAAAATATTTACATATTTAGATTTTATATGTAACGAATATTTCTCTCAGTTCCCACCATCTTAGCGTTTCAGGAGCGCTGCGGTTCTTATCCTTCCGATTTCCGTCGTTTGTTATTGGCCATTTTCAGACCGCGAAAATCTGGGAGATGACGCTCTTGTGGAGTGGGGGTAGTGTAGGTCTAGTCTCTTTAGATTAGGGGTCGGCAACCTTTTTTGGTGAAGGAGCCAATTTCCCCAAAAATTATACATTCTTTTATAATGGGAGCCGCAGTAGAGGCAATCAAATAATAATACACCGAAAATAATAATATGAATTGCTAGTTTATTTTGGTATTTTAACAGCCCCCAGTTATTGCCCCGCAGGGCAAATTTTAAGGATTTCAACAATTTAAAAGTGATACTGGGACTCTAAAATGACAATAATGAATCAAAGAACCTCCAATTTTTGCCCGCAGGGCGGTTTTTAGAATGTCAACTATTTAAAGGTGATTGTTATACTTTTAATGTTGCCCCGCAGGGCATTTTCTTCCGAATTTTCAAATTTTTCGATTCCAGATCTTTATTTATGTTATAAGAGCTATTCAAGAACCACCACGGAGCCGCAGGTTGCCGACTCCTGCTTTAGATGCAACTTACATGAATCCCAATCCAGCGTACTTGTATCCCCGACAGGCCTGAATGCATAAGTCTGGAGAGTTCAGGGAAGAGAGGTTCAGTCCCGGCCAGAGGTGATCCCGAGTGTCCCGGAACAATCCCAAGTACTTGTCGACAGAACCTGTTGATGAGAACAGCTCAATGTAATCGATCACACACTTGGTTTTCAAGAATCTTCTTAATGAACATTTTTTAAGTCGTGCCAGCGCAAGCACTGCTTTGAATACGTTGTAGACAAAGTGGGTTGACGAATTGACTTGAAATTTGAATCGTTATTAGATCAAATACATACTTAGGTACATTTTTAATTTCACTTTGTATATTAAAAGTAATAATTAATTGATTTTTTGTAAAAAATAGTATATTTTCTTGCCTTGCCGTATGAAATTTAATTTATAAAATGTGCCAAGTGATGACTTAAGTTAGTATTTTATTTTATAAAATTATAATTAAAATTTGAGATCAATTGGTTAACGAGTTTGGTCTCCAATCGTATCGGAAATGTCATAGTTTTGCGCGGTTTTGTTCAATAATCGGCTGGTCGGGTTACCAGTGTAACGTTTTGTACGTTTTTTAGGATTTTCTTGGAGAAGGTTGTCACCTAAAATCGTTCTGAATATTCGTATACGTTGTTTTTTTTTACATCGAACGGTAGTGTTTGCCTCATTGTATTATTTTCTTCATATTTAAATATAAATAAACGTGTCCTCAGGGCGATTATCTGTCATTTAAAGCAATGATTAAAGAAAATAAAAATATTTCCTAATTTAAATTTATTATTAGGAGGTATTCACAGTGATCAGTCATCTATTTAACTCATAGCATATAAGTGTCCTAGAACATTCGAATTTATCCGTTTATGTTATTGTAACTCTGTCAATTGTATTGTATTGTCTCTGTAAATTATGATGATTGTGCATGACCAAATGTAAATTTAAAGTAGACCAATAAAGAAGAATTGAATTTATATTCGATTTTACCTTCATAAAATATCACTATTATAAATTGAATTAAACAACTAATTGGCTCACTCACGGTCAAATAATGTTTGTGATTGTTTTATTCGCTTGCGCTTGAACCACCTGCAGAATATTTAGCGTTTAAAAGTATTCAGGAGTGAAGTAATTTCAAAACAGCTGCTTGATAATATTCTCGCTATCACAGTCAGACAAGGTCGAGTCTAAATGCTCGCAATCGCTGGCTCAGTCGGTATTCAGGTTAATTGCCCCTAATTAGGTTTCGGCCAAGAAGCGCCATTGTGATAACAAACATGCAAATCCAAAGAATATGTTAGGTGGATCAATTAGAACTAAAATCACTAAAAAAAAATATATATATATATATATATAACTAGGAAAACGCTCAGTGTAACGCGTTGATGAGCGAGCACGGGGTACGTGCAATTTCTTGAACCGGAAATGTGTACACAACGCACAGAAAACATAAACATCCTTATTGAATTAGCATCTAAGCACCCAGATTCAATACAATTGGCACTGGAAAACATTCATTTCGATACTTCATTACTGACAGATATTAAAAATTTCAATAAGTTTATACATTCTTAACTGATTGGGATGAAATTTTTTAAAATATGAGACAATGTTGGTCTTAATGATCATGCAAAATATGAGTTTAATCAGAATTATCGAAGACCGTTTTCATTTTTCAGCCTATGAGGAGAAATTTATTTAAATTTTAACCAATGAATGGATTTCAAAAAAATTATGGTCTTCAAACAGAGAAGGTTGATGTTACATGTGTGCAAAATTTCATATCGATCGGTGAAACGGTGCAACCTGTGTATCGGCTATTAGCAGCCAAAAAAAAACAAAAAAAAAACAGAGGTCCGTGCCAAAAGAGCCAAAAGGAGACGCTCGCTTCGCTCGCTTAAAAATAGCATTTATAAGAATGCATTGCAATATCAACATTCACTGATGTGAGGATAACTACTTGAATGCAATAATGGCATTCAGCTTGCACGATCTTCTTTTGTTTTATATCAGAAATGCAGAATTATTAAATTGTCCACCTGAGGACGGACATTTTGTTGGCACGTTGATGGGTCAGTTTATAACTTTATTGAAGTAAATTGATGTATTTTTGGAATTTGAGTGATTCCTCTTCGTTCTAAAGATATCTCCGGAGCCTATACAATTTCCCAGGTACCCTTTGACTATAAAATATCGTCAAGAAAGCAGAGAATCACAGCCATTCTGCGTGCCATCAAGATGGTAGCAGGCGACAATGAGATGACATCACGTGCAAACTATGAATACACTTAGCAAAAGTTGAACGATTTACAAAAAAAAAGAAACGGATTGTCTTTTGGTCAGGTTCCACGACAATAAAACATATTAAATAAGTAGTACATAAAATTGTAAATACATAAATGGAAAAGAAATTAAATAATAAATATTTAAAAGGCAAACAATTAAAAAGTGAAATAAATAATGAAACATTAATAAATGCAAAAAGTTCAAAACTTGCACCGTAGTTTGCAAAATTCAACATGACAAAAAAAAATCCTATAAATGATCAGTTTTTGATGCTTCCTTATATAATACGTTAATGTGTTTTGTTACGTAGCCATGTAGAAAATATCATACATAAAACTTGTACATGATTGAAACCTACCTTCTACTACAGTCGTCCGAGTGACTGTGAAAATAACTCCAATAGACAGCCAAGTCTTCATCCATGATGACATCATTTTCCACTCAATTCCACAAACACATCAGCCAACACAAATCTCTTTCAATTTAGCAGAAGACAAGCTGAAACACGTGGCGATTCTTTGAGCTTAACTTAGAACTGCGCAGTGAATTTGTCGTTTTAACTATATAGTCTTCTTTATCAACCTTTTCCAACTAATTAGAGTTTTAACTATAAGGTAGGAGAACAAATAAGGCCCACATAATTTTAATTATTTATTTTTAAAAATAACGGTAAATGTTTACAATGGAAATACGTGTGTTCATACACTTTGATAAGACAAAAGATATAACAAAAAAGACGGTAAAATTGTCAACAAGGAAAAAGGCCCACTTCAAATGTATACCGATAATCAGTGATTTCAGGGTAAATATATTTTTAAAGTAAAGTAAAGTATAGTAAAATAAATAAATTATAAAAATAATTAATTATAAAAAAATTAAAACAAAAAAAAACAAAATAAAAATAAAAGTTACAATTAAATATAATAATAATTAATGAAATATCAAGAAAAAAATAAAGTGAAAGTTTAAAATATTTATCATTAAAATTAATGATATTAGTGAATAATCTAATACTCTAGAGAAAACATAATGATATTATGGTATTTTCCTATGGCAATGTAGGACTATTGGGAATTACTCAACCACTGAGAAAGGCATTATTAATTGCCTTTGAATTTATTGGTTAAAGTACTCAACAAACTTTTGGAATATTGTAATCAGACCCCTGGTATCCTGTAGGATACACAAAAGTGACCGACTTCAGCATTTATTTGCTGAGCCACCGAAGTCGTAGGGACCTGCAATTCATTATTTTTAGATGTAACATAGGTTGAAGCACCGAACAGAATTTGAAGATTGTATGTTATTTGTCGACGCTGTGCTAATCATCTGAATATTAGCTACAAAAAATGGCCGCCATTGCAAAACCATTTTGCAGTAATTTAATTAAATTGTAAATATTCATTGTGGAATATACAAAATAAATGTTTTATTGCTTCAATTCCTTAACAAAACAGCATAGATTATATTTTAAAATATATTTTTTTAAATCTTATACACCGTAACAATGACTTTTTATTTAATCAACAAAAATTTAAAAAAAAATTAAACGTTTAAAACACATGAAAAAAGTGTTTTTTTTTCAAAAAATTTCTAGTGATTTTCTCTTAGGAAAAAAAATCACCAAAATCCGGGCCCAAAAAAAGTCTGGGTCTGAGGAGATAATGAGTGAATCTTTCAGAAAATGATAGGTGAACAACACTAGTTGAATATTATATAGAGACATGAAGATGTATCCCACATTAGCATAATTTACTTGCTAAATTTACAGAAAATTACAATCAGCTTTAAAAAGTGCGACCAAAAAATGTCAAAGGTCATAGAATCCAGATCAATGAAGTTAGCACTACAAAACTTGGTATATAAAGCATGTCAGACATAATTAAAACAATCTCATAAAAAAATCCTTGTATGACAATTGGCAACTGGGCCTTATTAAATGCCGGGCCTTATTTGTACCCCTGACCTTATGTAAAATGTGTCACGTGAACGCCGAGTGACTGATAATGCACGATTGTCTATCGCTAGAGCAATAAACGTTCTAGGTTTCGAAATACTTGCAGAAAATAATACCTATACTTGGAAAGCAACGATAACATACGAAATATTTCCAAACAATATCAAGGATCCCTTCAACAAAATACAGTCTCTAGATTTCAGTTTACGGAATGATATTCCAGATTTAATCCAAATAGAAATGAATTGCTGGCAAATGTCGAAATGAGAAATTATAAAATCATATAATTTAAATAGGAGCTCAATCAGCAAAAAAAATCAAAATATGTTTAAGTATTGCAAAATTTATTTACGTCAAACATTCAGATTAGGTGTATAAATTAATATTGAACCGCATACATTAATTATTACTGATTGTTTATTTTAAAACCTGCAAGTAGGAGGCCAGTGAAGGGTGCATGAAGAGAGCCCTCTTTAGCCATGTTACAGATTGTTTAGTGGTTACAATGAGATACAATAATACAAGGTAAACACAGTGTTGGCATTAATAAAATATAACATTAAAATCTCAGAAAATATAAATTTTACATGAGTTTAGAATGAAGATAAGAATTAAAAAATTTTCCACGAGAAATTGTGTCACATCCAAAAGTAATATAATTTCTCTTCAATATCACATTGAAAGCTTTCAATAGACATGTGTTCAACTATTGACGTACACTGGGGTGGGGACATGCGACTGCCAGTCATCTGTCGTCGATGTCTAGTGACAAACGGCACCGCCCCGTTCTTACGTACATACCAAGGTCAAATTCTTCACTCGTCCGGCTGAGATCGTCTTACATAGGCCAAGATTGCACGGAAAGCTGACGCAGCACAACAATAAGCTTAATTTAGGCCTATGTTATAAATATGAAGGCATGTTGTAGCATTGAACAAAATTAATAATAATGTCTTTATATTGCCAGAATCGTGGTTTGTAGTGCGGCCTCAGACATCGGCGGAAGCATTCAGTGCTGCAGCTAGCAGTCACGAGTCCCATACTGAGCGGTAGTCAATGGTACAACGCATATATGCCAGTGCTAATACTGATCAACATGTGCAACTACATTTCGTGTTTCTTATGTTTGAACTGTCACCAGAATGCGCTGATAGGCAGTTGTTCTGCTAGGCCGAGAAAGACTTCATTGCGCGCTCACCTTGCAATGACGTCTTTCTCGGCCTAACAGAGTACGTGACGGTGGCTCCATCTGGTGAGAGTTCAAACACAGGAAAAACGAACTGTAACAACTAATGTCAATATCTCTCCATTGTTTCGGTGGTCTGAGTTTGAGACCTCTATATCTCATGCTGCATGGCGAAGAAAATAAGAAAGCACAATCTTAGTTATAAATAGTTGAGTTATTTAGATTGAATGTTTGTTGTATCGCGTACACAATTCCATCATTAGCTGGGGTTGTGTCATAGAATGAACAGATTCTGGGTTTTTGTTCAGTGCAGATAGAAAGAACAAATCGTGTGCAAATGTTTAAAGTGCACTTAATTGCATCTGAGTAATGTTATATAAAAAAGCTGTATTCAGTTGTATTTACTCAAAAGTAACAATATGAACAATAATGTGTTAATACTGATATTTAATTCGAATTGTGTTGTTAATCCATCAGTTAAATTCTACATAACAGACAAAATAATGTTATCTTTTCAAAATACGGAACAGGTTGGCTGAGTGGTAACGCTCTGAACTTGTATTCCAGAAGCCCGGGTTCGATTCCCGCGGCCGTCCTTCCTGACTGAGGTTTTTTCGTGGTATTCCCTTAGACGACAGGCAAATGCTGGGAAGGTACCCAACTAATATGCCACGACCGCCTCCTTCCCACCTTCCATCCTTACCCACTCTTCACCATCATCTCCCAATCATCATCATAATCATTCATCCGTCGCCATTAGCCTCGCTGCTGAACTGAAAAATGTCCATTCAAAATGTTGATTGTTAAATCTTGCACCCGGCATAGTACACTGCTTCTCTCTTGTCCTGTTTATATTCGAAGTCTGAGAAAGTGGATAGCTTGTTCTGAATCTTGGCAACGCAATTCACATTTCCTTCAAACTCCAATTTTAAAACGATATATCGATGATTTTCTGTGATTATCTGTCAAGTCTTTAGTGGTGTTTCTTGATTAGTTTGTGTCCAAAGTAAGCATTGATGAGGTAAGCATGGAGGTAGTAAGCCGCTTTGCTCGCCTGCAGAGAAAAAGATCATAACGATTATGTATGTAGTCGACTTAGACTGTAGTACGCATGTTGTCAAAAGAGATTTCTGGAAGAAGTATGTAGCTAAGTCAAGACACAATGGATCTGATATTCATCCAGAGTATTTATATGGAGATTGAAAAGTTGCAGAGACAATCGTCTTGTGCCGTGTCGTGTATCGTTACTGGGGATGTTGCATGTTCTGTGCTCGCTCATCAACGCGTTAAACTGAGCGTTTTCCTATACCTAGTCGACATTAATGATGTTTAAAACAGCATTCCTATGAGCCGAGAAACAAATATATCCTTTTAATTTCGAATGCTGTGATAGAGTCATATTGACGGAAACAAAGAAAATGGTTAATATTATCGTGAAAGCTTTCAGAATCCATTTTATTAATTTATTAAATAATGCGGTAATATTCTGATTAGTTTATTAGTTTAATAAACTATTTTTTTCTATTAGTTAATAAACTTTAGTTTAATTTACTTTAGTTTAGTTAAATTTAGTTTATTAGTTTAATAAACTAATCAGAATATGACCGCATTATTTAATTTAAAATGTTTAATCCTCATTTTCTAAAAAATTCCCGTATTTTCATGGTAATTATTGAGCGAGCGAAGCGAGCGTCTCCATTTGGCTCTTTTGGCACGGACCTCTGTTTTTTTTTTTGTTTGTTTTTTTTTTTTTCTGTTACTGACGATATACAGGTCAGAGTTTTTCTTCGATCGAGCTGAAATTTTGCACACATGTACGTAACATTTCTGATTGTTGCAGACCCTAATTTTTTTGAAATCCATTGATTGGTTCAAATTTAAAAAAAATTAACTTTCGATTGGTTGTTTTGATCAAATTGAAATTTTGACAAGTCATTACCCCCAACATTGTACCCAATCAAACAAAGTTTCAGCCAAATCCTCCCATTGGTTAAAATTTAAAACCATCTTTCCTGTGTTTTTAGAAATTTAAACTATAACCGATTGAACGATCAACTTATAACTTCGCATGATGGTTGGGTCCAACATTATCTGCATTTTTGACAATTTTCATACTAATCTGTGTTTAAATCCAAACGTTATTGACATTTTACGGACTATTAGCGTGTTGGCTGTCAAATTCACGGCGACTTCGACTCTTCAGTTCAAGGCAAGGTAGTTAGAGCAGAAACTTTCAAACGCAAATGAAACTGATAATGACCGTTCAACAGTCGATCTGATATTGTGTAGACACACTTATATCATATGAGTGGTCTCAGGTATATTTTTTGAAGGAGATCCTGTGATTTTTGAAAATTAACACGGAACAGTTCAATCATAAAGGTTCAATTGATCAACTTAAAGCTTTGCATGGTTATTTGGACCAATATTTTAGGAATGTTTTGAGATTTCTATACAAATCTGTGGCGAAATTTTAGAATTATTGGCTTTTAATGACATTTTCGATAGACAGAATTTCGGTTCGAGGTGTTGCGCGTATCCGTGCTCGCTCATCAACGCGTTACTCAGATTCATTGGTTAAAATTTAAATAAATATCTCCTGATAGGCTGAAAAATGAAAACGGTCTTCGATAATTCTGATCAAACTCATATTTTGCATGATCATTAAGACCAATATTGTCTCTTATTTTACAAAATTTCATCCCAATCAGTTAAGAACGTATGAAGTTATTTACATTTTTAATATCTGTCAGTAATGAAGTATCGAAATGAATGTTTTCCAGTGCCAATTGAAAATTGATTCTGATTTGCTTTATGAACCAGGTGCTTAGATGCTATTTTAAAGTTTCGATGAAAAGCATACACTTTTAAGTTGATATCATAATCAATTCCATATGGATGTATATGTTTTCTGTGCGTTGTGTACGCATTTCCGGTTCGAGAATTTGCACGTACCCGTGCTCGCTCATCAACGCGTTACACTGAGCGTTTTCCTAGTTTAATATCAAGAATAATCTTAAAAAGTTGCTTCTTGAGCTATGATTTCTCTTTAGTCTATCATACTCTGTCCTACTTTCCTACGTCTGTGAGCGTGCGCATGCTCCACGCTAGCTACTAACCGCTCTGAACGTGCGCATGCGCCACGCTACCAACTCACCGCTCTGAACGTGCGCAGCGACAACGGTATCCCCATTCCGCGCAGCACAACGGGCTTCTCACTGCGCGCGATCATGATCATCATCGAGCGCTTGAATCCCTCCCTCGCTGTCAGCCACTCACTCGAGTACATGGAGAAGCCGATGCCAGAGCTCTATAATGAAAAGGATAAGATTTTGAACCAGGCGGGTAATTATTGATTTTTTTTTCAGAAATGCGTTAAAAGTATATTGGTTTAAGAATCGAGTTCATACAATATTCACATTAAAATAAGCTGAGGAAAGTATTTTGTAAAATACAGGGTGGCGCAAAAAAAATCACCCTGTTTGAGAGGTCACTGTATCGAAACTATTATAGATAAGATTCTGAAATTTGTACACATATTAGAAAACATACCAAAATTTAATATGTGCAAGTTTCAAAATCATTACTATCATAGGAAAAAAGTTACAGCTGTTCAAATTTGGCTGGTAAAAAAATTGATTATACGGAGCTCAAATAGCGCGCGTCGAGAAAACTTCCAATGGCCGGGACGCTGTTTCTTCAAAACTACGTACGATATCAAGCTGAAAATTTCAAATTATATTGAAAGTAGATTACGATTGATTGTGTAACAATTTCAATTAATTTGAACTAATGGAACGAAATGTATGGAATCTTAAAGTTGAGTGTAAAATCAGAAAATGTAGATTATTTCTTAACTTTTATTACACACGTTATAAAAGTGAATTTTTTCCCACTATTCTGTTTTCAAGCTCAACTCTAAGATTCCATACATTTCGTTCCATTAGTTCAAATTAATTGAAATTTTTACACAATCAATCTTTATCTATTTTTAATAAAATTTGATATTTTCAGCTTGATATCGTACGTAGTTTTGAAGAATCAGCGTCCGTTTTTGAAACTTGCACATATTAAATATTGGTATGTTTTCTAATATGTGTACAAATCTCAGAATCCTATCTATAATAGTTTCGATAAAGTGACCTCTCAAACAGGGTGATTTTTTTTGCGCCACCCGGTATATAATAATAATAATAATAATAAATATCTTTATTTTTAGAGCGAAGTTAAGCCAGTGGCTTCTCTTTCACTTAACTCTTTTGTTAACATAAGTGGTACAGTGTCAAGTAAATATGTGAATAAAAGGAAAATTTTACAATGTATAATTCGACTATGGATAAGTTATTGATTGACATTAAGGAACAAAAAACATATGGATAATTAGAGTAATAATAACAAAGACAATAGTAACAGATACTTGAAGGAACTGAAAACTTCATGATTAATTAAATTAAATTACAAGGTATGTATGTAATGTGATGTGCGTCTGCAGTAACATCTGGCTAGGTACTTATCTACAATATATTATTTATTAGCTCTATTTCTCTCCAGGAACATTTTTTAAGAAGTGGTTTAAATAGCTTGTGCTGTACGCTGTGCATAGAGTTTGGGATCTCATTATAATATTTCACTGCATTAAATGAAAACGATCTTTGGAATAAATTCGTAGAGTGTGAATGTGAAGAGAGTTTATTTTTACCACGTGTGTTTACTGAATGAATGTCTTTTCTTTTAGTGAGTTTGCTATGGAGGTATTCTGGTTGTCCAGTTTCTAGGATTTTATTGACTAGGTTGCATATATGTAAATTACGTCTTTCCTGGAGTTTGAGCCAGCCAACTTCTGCATAATGGCAGGAAATATGATTTGGTCTCTTTAAGACAGGATCGTAGCGTCTAATGTTTAATGCGAAACGCAGGCAAGAGTTTTGCGCAGTTTGGAGTCTTTTAGCGCTCACACTATCAAGACAGTTTCCATAGATAACGTCGCCGTAATCAAATTTTGAGATTATTAATGATTCAACAAGCAGGAATTTAACTTTTCGTGACAAAATATTTTTAAATTGGTACAAGTGTTTTAATTTGGAATAGCATGATTGCAGAAGGGTTGACGTATGCTTTTTAAAACGTAGGGTAGAGTCGAAGTGTAGACCCAAATTTCTTACATTTTCTACAATAGGTAACACCTTTTGATCCACCAGGATATCTGTGTTCTCATTTTGAATGAAATTAAGTCCACTGCGATTGCTAAAGTGGATTACCATAGACATGGATGGATTTAAGTGCAAGGCATGTTTCTGTGAGGCAGACTCTATTAGCTTAAGGTCACTGTTGATTCTTTCCACTGCTGTAATCTTTTCTGATGGTTTATAAGAATAATATAGCTGAGTATCATCGGCAAAGCAATGTGCAGTACAGTGATTAACTAATGCGATGTCACATGTATAAATGGAATACAGCAAGGGAGAGAGTACTGAGCCCTGCGGCACACCTGTTTTGATTAATTTATAGTCGGAATTGTTAGGCCCTATGTTGACTTTCTGCAACCTGTTTGTGATAAAAGATTTGAAAAGCTCCAATGCCCTCTCGTTCAGTCCAAAGTAGTGCAATTTAGAAATAAGTAAAGTGTGGTTAAGGGTATCGAAGGCCTTGGAATAATCTAATAATACCATGGTCGTGATAAGTCCTTTGTCCGAGGCTCGTAGAATATCATCAGCTATATTTGCTAGTGCTGTTGTTGTGCTGAAATTTTTCCGAAAGCCAGATTGCCAAGCAGGTATGATTTTATTAGAATTGCAGTGTCTGTTTAGTTGTTCACAGATGGCTTTTTCAGCAAGTTTTGAGATAAGCGGGAGTACACTGATGGGTCGCAGATCCTTAAATTCAATAGGGTTGGTTACTTTTGGAAAAGGTTTAACAGTAGCTACTTTCCATATATTTGGGTAGTAGCCTTCATTTAGACAGCAATTAATTATATGAGTTAGATGAAATGAGATATTTCCAAGGCACATCCTTAGCATTAGTAGTGAAATCCCATCTTCCCCCGTCGCATTTGTCTTAATATCGCTCAAGTAAGTACACATCTCTTTAACTGAAATTTCATGGAATGATAGCAGAGAATCCGATACTAATGGAGATCGATTAGACGAGTAAAACTGGATCAAGTCTTTGTCCGGAGTAGTTGCAACAACTGTACTGAGAAAGTAGTTGTTTACTTCATTGACATCGGATAGTTGTTTGGGTATCTCAATATTGTTACTTCCACTGTGAATATTAAGCTTTGACAGTTTTTTCCATACATCATTATACCTCGGATCGTTTGCTTGGGTCTCTACAAATGCTTTTTTCTCAGCACGTATTGCTGTAGTGACCGCATTACGCAGAGATTTGAAATACGTCCATTCGTCAGCATTCTTTGATTTTTTCCACTTCTGGTAGGCTTTGTCCCTACTTTTCATCATTTCCTTGAGGTTATACGTGAGCCAAGGTGCCTTCTTCTTTTTTACTCTAATAGTTTTAATAGGGGCATGTGTGTCAAAAAGTTGGATAATCATGCTATTGAGAGAGTTTATCTTGTCATCAATGTCATCTAATGAATATATGGTATCCCAGTGCGTGTTTAAAGCATCTGATTTAAATTTGTCTGTATCTATCATTTTTAGATCGCGTCGGGTTATGAATCGTTGAGGACACCGCTCTTTTTCATATTTGAGCGTGCACGAAACTAAGTGGTGGTCGGAAATCCCACACATGGCTATAACTCCTATATTGGACAAAATTGAAGGGTTATTGGTTATTATGACATCCAGTAACGTGCTGCTGTCTTTCATAATACGTGTTGGCTCTTTGACTACTTGGTATAAGTTATGTGAAATTAGTAAGTCGTTTAAAAATGCTAAATCTGGAGATGAGTTGGTTTGGAGCATATCGATATTCAGATCTCCTAGGATTAAGATCTCATCATGAGATGGGCCCAGAACGCTTAGGGTTGAGTCTAGACTAGCCAGGGCTTCTTTATATTTTGCAGATGGAGGTTTATACACCACCCCTATTGCCACGCGTTTAGATCTAATTTTCACTTGCAACCATAATTCTTCCACTGTATCAGGCTGGCCTGTGTCAGTAGACGGATCACAGTCACACAGAGCACAATTTATATTATTGAGGACGTATGCACCTACTCCTCCACCACGTTTTAAACGATCTTTTCTCCACAGAGTAAAACCCGGTATGTCAATATACTTAGAGTCATAATCTGGGTTTAGCCATGTTTCGGTTAGACACATAATATCAATATTATTTGACTGAACGTATTCTTTCAGTTCATCATAACTTGGCAAGAGAGACCTTGTATTTAGATGGGCTATTTTCATGAAGTTTTTGTTCCTTAAAGTAGAGTAGTACATTATCGTTATGAAATTAAACCTAACTATAGCTTAAAAAGAATAATAAAGTAAGTAAATAATACTAAAACTATGGACTAAACAGGGGTGACAAGAACTGAAGTAATGTCTCACAAGAATATGAAGAATATGAACACAAGAATATGAAGAATATGAACACAAGAATATGAAATTAAATTTCAGTGTTACCAAGAAAGAAAATGAAATGGCTTGATTCCGGGGCGGAAACATACATTTGAATATCAAGTTAAATATCAATCATCAAGAAGAACCTTCAAACAATAAACAAATTGATAAAAACATACACAATCCATATGTAATAAAACGAAGGAGTTAATGAACCCGGAATTTGTAAGATAAAATCCCTACTCTGAACCACGCTGTTACTATTAAATCACAAATTAAAATACGGAGCCAATATTTTGACTATGCTTCGGCTGTCTTCTTCAGGCCTACTCAAGATAATAATTATTATATTAAAAATGTTATTTATTGAGCACATAATATAGGTACACAATTGATCGTATTCAACAATCGAGTCGTTGATCTTCCATACATCCATCTCTTCTCTTAAGCTGCTTCCCTTTCTTCACCGTGTATCTATTTCTTCTTAAGTTATTCATAATAGTCCCACTATTTATAGACAGCCAAAGCACAGTCGAAAAATTGCCTCCGTTTTTATGTAGTACCGGCGTCGTCGTTCAAAGTAGTTTTTTTAAGTCAATATGTAATACATAAATCATACAGACAAAACAAGTTGAAGGAAAACGAATATATACTAAAGAGAAATCATAGCTCAAGAAAATATTTTTTTAGATTCTTCTTGATATTAAATTAAATATTAATATTGATATTAAATTGTTAAGAAAATTAAGAATAAAAATGGTCTTTGTTTCCGTCCATTTGACTTTATCACGGCATTCGATGTAAAAAATGAATACCTGTTTCTCGGCTCATAGGAATGCTGTTTTAAAAATAAATGTCTACCAGGAAAACGCTCAGTGTAACGCGTTGATGAGCGAGCCTTCGTATTGCATGCGATTTGATACGCGTTTGCAAGTATCAGGCTTTGGAACTGAAGCATCAAGAATTTTTTTTTTGTCTGGGGCTTAACGTCGCACTGTTCTGCAGCGAGGCTAATGGCGACGGATGGATGGATGATTATGATGATGATTGGGAGATGATGGTGAAGATTAGGTAAGGACGGAAGGTGGGAAGGAGGCGGTCGTGGCCTATTAGTAGGGTACCTTCCCAGCATTTGCCTGAAGACTGAGGGAAAACCACGAAAAAACCACAGTAAGGAAGGACGGCAGCGGGAATCGAACCCGGGCCTCCGGAATACAAGCGGAGAGCGTTAACCACTCACCCAACCTGTTCCGTAGCATCAAGAAGACATGGATGAAAATTTAGTTTAGATTATTCAAACATTTCAAAATTATAGATAAAAATGTTCTTAAAAAGACATTAACTTTTGAAAATAGCGACAGATTAGACTGAAAATTGGCAAAATACCTTAGATGTTGGTCCCAATGACCATGCAAAATTTTAAGTTGATCGGTCGATCGGTTCTTTTAAATTTAAAAAATCGCATATACAAAGATGGGTTTAAATTTTAACCAATATGAGGATTCGGCTGAAACTTTGTAAGATTGGTGACAATGTTTATCGTAATGACTTGTTAAAATTTCAAATTGATCGGATCAACTATTCGGAAGATATTTTTTTTTTGTTAATTTGAACGAATCAGCGAATTTTCAAAAAATTAGGTCTACAACGCCCAGAAATGATCCGTACATGTGTGCAAAATTTCAGCTCGATCGAAAAAAAACTGTAGCCTGTATAGCCTCAGTAACAAAAATAAAACAACAACAAAGATCCGTGCCAAAAGAGCCAAAAGGAGTCGCTCGCTTCGCTCTCTCAATCAATAAAACACCATTGAAACTCACCACTTCCGTTAGCTCGTCAGCAAACCAGCAATAGAGGAAGCTCTCGGTCATCACAGCCAGCAGACTGAATATGACCATCAAGATGATGAATATGTCAACCGATGTACTCTACAAGAAGACGAAAACTGTTATGAAATTGTCAACAACCCATAAGGTGCTGCAAGCGCCAGCGATTTTGCTGCTTTTTGTAGACACTTTTTGCGATACGATTGGAGACTAAATGAGTAGACCAAATCATTTGAAATTTAAATCATAATTTTATAAAAGACAAACTAAGGGTTAACCCTTGGCACATTGATTTTCAAAAATGTGACAAGTTATAACCCTAAGTTTGTCTTTCATCTAATCATGATTAAAATTTGAGATCAATTATCGCAAATTTCAGAGTTTTGCTCGGTTTTGTTGAATAACGCGCCTAATTAACGATCCAATACGCAAAAATTAAAAAGTACTACTAATATACAATCAGACTGATCATGTGAACATCCTGTAAAAGTTACACTCACTTATGAAACAATTTTTCTCTCTCAATTTTCTTAAACGGCCGAGCGCTTTTATCACCTTAACCCGCCAGTGGTCGCGTGGGGTGTATTACTGTTTTATTTCTTAAGTTTTAGTATGGATGTAATGGAAAGCTTTTATTATTCTTCTCAGATCCTTCAAGTGGTACTTTCTTCCAGACATGTCGTTATTTTCTGAGTATGATCGATAAGTGCCAGATACCATATAAAAATAAAACCACATGAAAAATTGTTATAAGTAGATGTGAGCCATTGTTCAGTTTTGGGGTGTGTCATCAGAATCCCACGCTACCACTGGCGTAACTTTTTGAACGCGACCAACGGGGGGTTAAAACTTTTGTTGAAAATTTATATACTTGCCAGAGTTGTTACGTAGAGCGCCATTAATCCACATAACACGACCAACAGGAGCTGTTCGCTCAAACAGACATTGTACACTGACTGGATTTTACTCGAGACTCTGCAAAGAATTTAGTTTTGAAGCAATGTTTTGATGATGATATCAAAGAAGATGCAGCAGGCTACAATATCATATTTGTAACGAAGAATCCAACAGTTGGGAATACTTACTCCAGGAGAGTCTGGTAGTGGTCCACGCATTGTTTCAAGTACTCCTCCATGCATCGGTTGATTTCGTCTCTCTCCTTGACAGTGATCTTCGCAAGACGTTTGCTTCCTTCTTTCTTGTCAGCAACTTGCAGTATAACATCTTCTCTCCTTGTCAACTGCTCAGACATCACCGTAACCATGCATCCGAGTTCTTCTGACTCTTGCAGTTCTCTGATGATAGGTTCATCACTGTCATCAAGTTCTTGTACATTTCTGGTTTCTCGTTTGAGTGACATCTTTCTTTTGACAATTTCTTCGGCGTGTTCGAGGTTATGGCTGAAATATGTTTTCTTAAGGTAAGATTGTACTAAAAAAAAAAAATTGGGAATTTATTTTTTTATTTTTTTTATTAATTAGTTGAATTATATTTAAATCGTTTTGTGAAAGTATATTGCCGTGGTTACAATCTAAATACATTATTTTTGATGTACTATATTTTCGTCGAAAAAGAGTCTCCTGCATTAGTAATGCAATAGCAACTTGGTCTCAATTCAATTTCAATTTTCAAATCATTTATTTCTCCAACAAAAACAAGTAAATACACACAATTCGCTGTTATAAAAATAATGAAAAGAGAAGCCCGCATAAGAAAATATTCTTGTGTGCGGGCTGTCTAAATAAAAGTACAAATTATAAATAATCAGCCACAGGCAGTGAGTGAGAGAGAGAGAGAAAATATATATAAAAGAAACATACTAAGTACATATTATAATACAACAAAATGTAATTCAAAATATAAAATATAACAAAATATAATTCCACATCTCAATGTGAATACCTCGGAAGAATAGCAAGAGACAATCAAGTTGATGTCGTAGTGTTGGAAGAACTACATATTGAACAAGAACTACAACTGGCCTCTAGATCTCATATTCCAGGATACAAACAAGTTGCCTATATCACTTCCAGAGTGTATGGTTCTGCTGTTTACGTCCGCAGCAACCTTGAAAACTTCCACGTTTTAAATGTGAGTAGTGATAATAATATCGAAGTCTTGCAAATAGAAGTAGCCGGTATTATTATCGTGTCTGTGTATAAACCTCCTGCCATAGTATGGTCGTCTCCTCCTCTGCCGCCTCATCGTCATCCAGCTGTATACATTGGGGATTTCAATAGTCACCATAATGCATGGGGATATGAGAGGAATGATGATAATGGGGAAACATTGATTGACTGGATGGAATACTCGGACCTCTTTCTTGTGTTTGATGCCAAGGACAAGGGCACATTTCATTCAGCACGTTGGCAAAGAGACTCGAACCCAGATTTATGTTTTGTCTCCACCGACAGTCTAGGCAGCCCATTACTGGTGTCACGAAAAATACTCGAGAGCGTGCCAAGGAGTCAACACAGGCCTGTGCTTGTTACAGTTGGTCTTCAGATATCACTTGTAAATACCATCAAGAGACCCAGATGGAATTTTGAAAAGGCGGACTGGGTGACTTTCTCTGCTCAAGTTGATGCTAATGTACGATGGTTTCCACCAACTATAGATAATTATAGTAGGTTTGTCGGGGTCTTGATTGGTGCTGCTAAACGATGCATTCCACGAGGGTTTCGTGAAGAATATATCCCAGGATGGTCGCAAGATTCCGAAAAGCTATTTCGTGACTATGAGTTGAACGGAGATCTGGAAATTGGACACAAGATACTACATTCTCTTGATTCATCCCGGAAAGAAAAATGGATATCAACTACTGAAAGTCTTGATTTCACGCACTCTAGCAGGAAAAGCTGGGCACTTCTTCGTCGTCTTGGATCGTCGACTACACCTGCGAAACATAACAACTCAATTGTTGGTCCGAATGACGTCGCTAATCGCATTCAGAAACTTTCGAAGAACGTTACTTTAGAGAGTTCTCTTGTAAGGAGAGTCAAAGCGGAACTAACACATTTGAAGGCAACGAAAGACGACGAGGCTGTTCAGCCATTTAGAATCGAAGAGCTTGAAGTTGCGATCAAGAAATGTAAGCTCCGGAAAGCTGCTGGCTTTGACAATGTATTTCCCGAGTTCCTCGCACACTTAGGTAAGAGAGCTAAATCTTGGCTATTGTCACTTTATAATCTCATGCTTGAAGAAGGATCCATACCAACTGAATTCAACATTTCAAGAATAATAGCAATACTGAAACCTGGGAAATCTGCGGACGATGTTGCTAGTTACCGGCCAATTGCTTTGCTGAGCGTCTGCTACAAACTCCTAGAGAGGATTATTTACAATAGAATCAATGTAGAGCTGAATCCAAGCATACCACCCGAGCAAGCAGGCTTTCGTGCTGGGCGCAGCTGTTGTGATCAAGTTCTGGCTCTAACGTCACATATTGAGGCAGGTTTTCAAAAGAGGCTCAAGACGGCTGTGGCTTTCATAGATTTGTCGGCTGCATATGATACAGTTTGGAAACAAGGATTAATGGTGAAACTTCTTAGACTTAAGCCAGCTAATAAGTTAACGTCCTTGATCGAACAGCTGTTGAGCAATCGCAAATTTAGGGTTCAAATGGGAGGTAAAACAAGTCGAACAAGGTCAGTAAAGAATGGCTTGCCGCAGGGGTCAGTATTAGCACCATTACTATTCAACTTGTATACAAGTGACATGCCAGATACAAATGCCAGGAAGTTCGTATATGCCGATGACCTTGCTTTGGCAATTCAGGACCGTGATTTGGAAGCATGTGAAGATGTTCTAAGTTCGGATTTACGCATACTAGCTGAATATTATAGAAAGTGGCGACTCTGTCCAAATCCGACAAAAACGGATGTTTCTGCTTTCCACTTAAACAATCAAGAAGCAAATCGTCAACTAAACGTGATATTCTGTGACAAATTGGTGAAGCATAACTTCTTACCAACATATCTCGGGGTCCAGTTAGATCGTTCACTCACATTCAAGCAACATCTAGAAAAAACGGGACAGAAATTGAAGACTAGGAATAACATCATCCGTAAGTTAGCTGGGACAACTTGGGGGAGCGATGCTGCCACGCTACGTACATCAGCTCTCGCTCTGGTGTACTCAGCAGCAGAGTATTGTGCTCCAGTGTGGCGCAATAGTGCTCACACTAACAAGGTGGATGTGCAGCTGAATACCTCCATGAGGATTGTTTCTGGGACGCTGAAGTCAACTCCCATTGCTTGGCTCTCCACGCTGTCAAACATTGCACCTCCTGATCTGAGGCGAACAGCGGCAGCAAAAAGAGAATGGCAGAAGTGCTTCAGGACCAACTGTGAAAAAGATCTACCAATACGTCTCGAATTAGACAACATCCCAATAAGTCGATTGAAGTCCCGCCATCCAATATGGGAGGACGCCATTCTCCTGGACGAAGAGAATACGAACACGGCATCAGCGTGGCGATCGTACTGGACTTTGCAGTCCGTTCATAATGGCGGACTTGTAGATGACCCAACTGAGTGGCCAAGTGGGTTCGATCTGCCTCGGAAGACATGGACTGCTCTGAATCGTCTGCGAACCGGCCATGCCAGATGCAACTCCATGTTGTATAAATGGAAAATGGCAGCATCTCCAGCATGTGATTGCGGCGAAGAAGAGCAGACGACAGACCACATCGTAGACCATTGCCCAAGAAGAAGCTTTCCTGGGGGGTTGGTAGCACTGCAATCGTTGACCCCGCCTGCAGTTCAATGGCTGAATGACCTAGATATTAGTTTGTAGAATTAACTGTTAATATTTTTCAATTGTTATATATATATATTCTTATGTTGCTGTTATGTAGTATTTATTAATGAAAGCAAATAAAAACCATACGAAATAAAAAAAATAATACAACAATAATAATAATAATAATTACAATAATATAATTACGATATAATATTACAATATACAATATAAAATATATAATTAATGATTATTCATGGTTAATTTTGATACTGTTGAAAAGAAATTGTCTCGCATCCATTTACTGAGGGTTTTCTTAAATATGTACATGCTATTACTTTTCCTAATTTCAATAGGAGTTTTATTATAGTGGTAGGGGCCCAGGTAATCAACGTGTCTTTCGCCAGTGAGTTTAATTTTTTTGGGGACATACAGAGTATAATTAAAGTTACTTGAATTATTGGCTCTAGTAGACTGTAAAAGAGGTGGATGATGTGTTTTATAAAAATTAAAATATTTATGGGTGTGGATAATTATCGTTTTGTAATACAATTAGCTAATTGTGAGCACATTGGTTGCTATAAATGCTTGCTTCGTTGAATAACTCTTCCTCTCTTTCAAGATAATTTTTCTGTCTGTATATTTCAAATGCGTTTATCTCTTTTATATTATTTTTCAAGGTCATGTTCCTTTTTCTTGTAATCCATTAGAGATAATGAGCTGAAATTTTTACTGTACCTTCAAAAAGTTAATTAGAACAAATAGGTCCACTTTGAATGCAATAGCATTGTTATTTATTGTTATAAAAATTAAAATGTATTGAAAAATGGTGTGATTTTGACAATGTAAAAATATTTGACCTTGACAAATTATTAAAAGAGAAGTACACAATCAAATTAAACAAAAGTGGACTTAAATTGATCTCTATATGTCCTCAATACATGGTAAAAATTTCAAACATGTAGGTCAAGTACTTCCTGAGAAAAAGGTACATAAACAAACTCAAAATAACACTTACCTTAATTGCTTACTGAGAACAAACCGTGTACTCGAAAGTCGAGTATTACAGATTTATTGAATTATTTACTTGTAGAGTATTGGACAAAGATAAGAGACGAACAGACGTGGGATATGCCACTGGTGGGAGAATGTGGAAACAATGTAGACCGAAGGAGGAGAAGAAGATGAGGAGCATCGGACTTATAAAGTCACTTCCAGAGTCAAAATACCCTTAGTCGGGGTGCAAATTGATGGGGGGGATACCCCCCCCTTGATTTCTCATCCCCGGCTCTGTTTCCCAATAAAGCATCGTAGGGGGGGACAGATTTTTCCATTCTCTTTAAAATGTTGACTTTTAATCTATGAAACCGCAGATTACCTACTTTTTTTAGAAATAAATCTCAAATTATAAAAATAAATTGTCACACAAAACAACAGTCAAATTGTCTTTATTAGCAAATATTATTAGCTGTTGTGTATTATTGTAAATATGAATAAATAGCTGTATTTGATAAGATTTATTTATTCCAAGATGTATTTAACTTGCTCCCCACTTCTGATTTCCCTTTTAATTAAAAGCAATTCCTCTTTAATAAGACCAATTTTGTCGTGATGAAAAAGGGCTTCAGACAGTGCACAAATCGCTTAGAAATGCACCAAATCCAATCTTGACATTCAAAATTTCCCGGGGCTATGCGCCCCGGACCTGCATATTGCTGGGGGGGGGGCCTCCCCCCAGGCTCCCATTGTGTATTCGTGGCCAATCGTATTTTTCACCTATGCTATATTTCCAAACATTTTCAGAATGTTTATGTTTCCTATCCCCCCCTCTGAAAATTGAACAATTCGCACCCTGCCCTTAGTTGTAGCTGGACATATCACTCCATTACATGACCCGATGATATGGTATTTATAAATACCATGGATTTGGCAAAATAAAATTCACTGGTTATATCTAGAAACTCACAGTTGTTCGTTATGACAAAGGAGGTCGGGATTAAAAGTATAATTTCTCAAAATGTCAAAAATTTAACTGGTATCATTTGAAATTAAAATAAAATGTTCAGGAAGTAAGAAATAACTTTGAAATAGTCCGGGTACGTTGGTAGTGACTTACCTGAGCATCTTGAATTGGCCTGCTGTTTGAGCGACTGTTGTTACAAACACACCGTCACAGAACACAATGTAGTACATGTCCACCACTGTACAAGTCCACATCGTAACATAAGTTATCTCGAATACTGGGGAATAACTGATATCCCATGGCAGCCATTTCCTAAGTAACAAAACATTTTGCAAGTTAGTCCAGTGTTGCCTGAGGAACAATACTTTATTACTAAATGTAATACATATTAAATTATTTGGGGGTTCCAGGATTTCTTGATGACAAATCTCTGACCCTTATGGTATGATTCAATTAAGTACTACATATTTTCACTGAATTTTAACTTTAACCACATTAGATACCACAGTGAGCAATGAAATCGTCTATGATTGAAATTATAGTATGAGAGAATATGGAAGTAGTTTTTCTCCCATCCCTCTGAAAGACCGAATGCTGAATTTCGAAGGTCAGGTTCTTCCTAGCTATTCCACTTTACTTTGCAACCCATGGCAGTATGATGCTCCCGAACTTGTATCATACTGTGAGGAAAATAGTATAATACTAGCTGTATGTGATATGATTTTATTATTGTGTGAACAAATTATATATAATTCTAATCTCCAATGCCATAAACCTATAGGTAGGACTTTTTACTTTATTTTTTTTACCTGAAAGGTACACTCTTTTTGGCACAGCTTGAAGGAGCCAGCATTATACCGAATAAGGCGTAAGAAAAACACAACAGCCGAGTTAAGAAATGCAACAGTGTTTTAGTCAGCTCATTGAGGTTTTGCAGAATGTGTTCATTATGGTCGCTGAAGACTTTTCCTTCGTCACACATATCCTCGATGGAGTCGTAGATTTCCCTGATCTCATCTTGCTTTGCCACAATTGTCCGCGATTTAATAAACATCATCAAATAGAAAAGAAAATTCATGGACACTTCTACGAACTCGCTTGTGCGATGACGGACTCTGTACATTCCAATCAGTGAGAATACTATGGAGTAACAGGCTCGCAGAAGTTGAATGCGCGGGAACCAAGCACGCATGAAGTAGCTCCATGTCCGCTGCTCGTCCGAGACTCGCCACAAACCTGACAGAAGAGGAGGATTGTAACATTGATTGAGAGAGTAACAGGCTCGCAGCAGTTGAATGCGCGGGAACCAAGCACGCATGTAGTAGCTCCATGTCCGCTGCTCGTCCGAGACTCTCCACAAACCTGACAGAAGAGGAGGATTGTAACATTGATTGAGAGAGTAACAGGCTCGCAGCAGTTGAATGCGCGGGAACCAAACACGCATGTAGTAGCTCCATGTCCGCTGATCGTCCGAGACTCGCCACAAACCTGACAGAAGAGGAGGATTGTAACATTGATTGAGAGAGTAACAGGCTCGCAGAAGTTGAATGAACAGTGGGAAAGGAATCACTTTTATAACGTGTGTAATAAAAGTTGAGAAATAATCTACATAATCTGATTTTACGCTTAACTTCAAGATTCCATAATTTTCGTTTCATTCATTCAAATTGATTGAAATTTTTACACAATCGATCTTAATATATTTTCAATATAATTTGAAATTTTCAGCTTGATATCGTACGTAGTATTTAAGAAGCAACGTCCCGTCCCGGCCATTGGAAGTTTTCTCGACTCGCGGTATTTGAGCTCCGTATATAAGCAATTTTTTAACCAAATATGAACAGCTGTAACTTTTTTCGTACAATGGTAATGTTTTTGAAACTTGCACATATTTAATTTTGGAATGTTTTCTAATATGTGTAAAAATTTCAGAATCCTATCTATAACAGTTTCTATATAGTACCTCTCTATCAGGGGGATTTTTTTTGCGCCACCCGGTATATACAATAATAATTACCATTATCCGTATTCCGCGCATAATGAAACACTAATTGGTATATGAGTTTACTTACCAAAATTATATAGTTGCTTGACAATGACCGAAGAGAAACGTAATTTAGATATTTGACCCCGAATTTCAACTGAATTCATTTTAAAACACACAAATGATAATAATTAACCAATTACATACTAGCAAACATTTTGAATGTAATCACTCATCATTGTTTCTCAAAACATTGAAACTCCGAGCAAGTTTTCATCACGCCATCATCCTATCCGTTGACATTGATTTAGTAACCGGCAGGTCACACTGACACAATTGCTTACGAGAGTTTGTTTCGGTTCGAGGTCTTTGTCGCCCGATCTGTCGATAGAAACGATCGATCGTGTATTGTAGGGCACTACATAATCACGCCACCTGAGACATAAACATTCATGGAATAAGGGTTTGAATTATTCAGATTCGAGATTGGGACTCTATAGATCCTTGTATATACTTTACAGAATTTGTTTTTATGTTTGTATGTTAAAGTTGAGTATAATCATAGTAGAAACCCATGGAGAAAGGGGGGTGAGGGTAGTTAGTGAAATTGCCCCCCACCCTCCCTTCCGCCCTATTAAACTCGACCTTGGGAAATAACAAGGAATGTTTCAATAGAAACTATTTTGTGTTCTTTCACCGCCAGAATCACGTTCAATGTTTGATCTACCAAAATACAAAAATTTTATTTGTAAAAAATATCCCAGCACAATAGAATGAATAACAATGAATAAGTAATGAATTATAGTTACCCACATTATCTGAATATACTCGTACTTTCCTCATATACCCAAACTTTTCCATATTTGGAATAAAATAGCAAAATATTTCTGATGAAACGAAGGTTCTCTCTCAACGCGTTTTAGTAGTTGCAAGGACAATATCTACATTTTCAACACGAATTATTTATTTGAACAACAAAATAACAAAGTATCTAAAATTAAATATATATTTTTTATTAGGTGATTATATTGATGGACGGTTTACTGATCTAGATGCACAAATAAGTATTCTTGAATTAGCAGTCATGAATGGCATCCCACATCTTCAATGAAGCAACTTTGCTGGATCATTCTAACCAGACTCCCTCTACTGATATACCCCGACCGCATCCTTCCCACTGTCCATCCTTACATATTCCTCACCTATTTATTACCATTTTCATCCGTTGAGAGAATGTGTAAGTAAAACGACCGTTATGAACACAAATTTGATATTGTTTTTAAAAATTATTAAATATTTGTCAGTGTAAGTGCTGACTTATTTTATTTCATTCGTCGCACTATCCTGTAACTCTATGAGGGACGTTCGAATGATTGAGAGATAGGTGGGAGGAGGCAGTTGTGGCCTATTAGTGGGAAGCCACGGGATTCGAACCCGTGAAACCACAAATTGCACTTATTGGAGCTCGCTCATCAACGCGTTACACTGAGCGTATTCCTAGTTATTATTAATCGCCAAGAGCCATTGAGTTCGCTACTCCCGTGTTTAGCTTGACAGTTTGAGATTGATCGATGCAATCTTCACGCCCGCGCACTCTCGCTGAGTGACGTCACAAACTCATCATCTCGACGTCACATGTGGAAGTCGAGTTCAAAATCTGATCTGTTTTATTTCATTTGTGCGCTGTGCCAATCATTTGAGTATTATCTTCAAACAAATGTCGCAATTTAAAAACGCATTTAAGAGTTATTATTAAACTGTAAATATGTATCTTGGAATATAAAAATCAATGGATTTTATTGCTTTAAAGCCATAACAAATCAGTATAGAATGTTGTTTTCAGGAGATACTTAAAAAATGTCATACCTAACATTAACAATAGCATTTAGCTAGTCAATAAAAATGTAAATATAAAACATAATTTTTTAAAAAAATCATATTTTTCGTAAGAAAATTCTTTCACCATAATAACTTTGCAAAAAATATGTCTGGGTCACGGTGTGAGGAGGCAGTTGTGGCCTACTAGTAATTGATCTCGACTGAGGGAAACCATGAATGTCAGTCATTAAGGCAGGTCGTGGGAATCGACCCTGCTCTTTAGAGCACGCTTCAGGGTTGAGAAGGAATTGTAAAAGTAATCGTGTAATTACAAATAAAACGGAACAGGTTAGCTGAGTGGTAACGCTCTGAACTTGTATTTTGGAGGCCCGGGTTCGATTCCCGCGGCCGTCCTTCCTGACTGTTTTTTTTCATGGTATTCCCTCAGTCGACAGGCAAATGCCCCTACTAATTGGCCACGACCGCCTCCGTCCCACCTTCCATCCTTACCTACTCTTCACCATCATCTCCCAATCATCATCATAATCATTCATCCGTCGCCATTAGCCTCGCTGCAGAACAGTGCGACGTTAAGCCACAGACAAAAAAATAATTTGAAGATTATCTGTGATAGGATGGCGCTGTGCCAATGATTTGAGTATTAGCTTCAAACAAATGCAGCCATGAGAAACCGCGTTCGAGAGTAACTCAAATAAATGGTAAATTTTGGAATATAAAAATCAATGGGTTTTATTGCTTCCATAACAAATCAGTATCGAATGTTGTTTTCGGCAGATATTTTAGAAATTTCTAGCAAATATAAAATGTAATATAAAAACTTAAATTTTTATATGTTTTCATGGGAGAAAAAAACTTTCTCCCAATCCCAATAATTGCAAAAATATATGTCTGGGTCTGAGAAACAAGGTAAAGATATACGGTGGGCGGAGGCGTTGTGGCCTACTAGTATAATTAGGCAGGCCGCGGGAATCGAACCCTGGCTCTTTAGTGCACGCTTCAGAGTTGAGCTGGTAGCTCACTGCAAAATACGTATTGTGAAAGTAATCGCGGTTATAACAAATACATTTAAGTCATTTAAGTATTTAAGAGGCAAACGGAAGCGAGCGGGAATCGCACGGTTCGTCAGAGCGTTTTTTTGAAATTGTGTCTTCCCACTTAATAATTTTAAAAAATCAGATAGTAACGACCCATAACAGCCTAAAAGACTAAATAATGCCGCACATTGGAGTTCATTATGACCTCTGGTGCGACCTCAAAGTGTTAAATACGATATTTTTAATAAAATAATCGAAAATAATCGTATTTAACACTTTGAGGTCAGACCAGAGGTCATAATGAACTCCAGTGTGCGGCAATATTTAGCATATTAGGCTGTTATGGGTCGTTACTTTCTGATTTTTTTAAATATTTAAGTGGGAAGACACAATTTCAAAAAAACGCTCTGACGAACCGTGCGATTCCCGCTCGCTTCCGTTTGCCTGTTATGGCTCACATCAAAACGGCAGGTATTATTATGCCAAGAAAATATCTTAAATCGAAAACAGACTCAGCAATGTCAAGTCCGTAGCGCTGCCTGAGCCAACTTGCCTGTCAATGAATAACTCTGATCTCATAACATATGTTGCAAATAGCAAGTAAACTCGAGCATTGATACTTCATATCGGAATAAAAACTCCTGTTTTTGTCCACTGCATCTGGCGATGATCAAGGCTCGGGCGAACACAGAAGCTCTTTGTCCAAGTGAAATGAAACCAGCGATTCAAGTTGCTTCTTCAGTCGCTCTCAGATCTCTGACGCGAATGTAGGCTTCAATCATGTTCAATATCATCGCATTTGTGCTCTTAAACACTCTAATATCACGCGTGACGTCACAACAGTGTGACATTGAACATTCTTTGAGAAACATCAACTCGATTTTGAAGAATTCCGAGAGTTATGATATAGTTTATCCGAAATACGGTAAAGTCACATCACGAAAAAAGCGCGGAATTGAAGAAAGGCATGAAATTATTTTAAACGATTGGGTTTTCGAGCTGGAAGAAAACGACGGAGTTCTGTTTAAAAATGGTTTACAAAGCGAATGGGTGGATAAAAACGGTGAAACTACGAAAAGTGATGTCTTTGACGAAGACTTGTGTAAACTTCATCGGGGTAGAATCATGAATTCAACGTCTTCTTTGGTTGCGTTGACGATTTGTGATGACGAAATGATGGGATTTATTAATTCTGAGAGTGGATTTTACTTCATACAACCCTTGCAAGGCGGGTCCACGGCGAATACGCATCTGCTGTTTAAAACTACCCGATTGCGAGGCGATTTGCATGACGATGAGGGGTTCGAAGATGATGGAAATGTAAGAGTTAAGAGGGCTGAGTAGTGAGCCTTGAAGAGATTTTTCATCGATTTTTATCAATATCTTTTACCAATGTAATTGTTAACAAAATAGGGCTTTGTTAGAGTATTCAGAACAGTTCGATGAAAATAAATTCATGTTTTGAAATAAGTTATTAGTTTTACTTTGTCCAACAGATGACAAAATACTTTGTAGGACAAAGTAAATCTAATAAACCATTACAAGCTATGGAATTATTTTGATTGAACTGTTCTGAATACTTGTACAAAGCCTTATTTCGATAACAATTACATTGGTAAAAGATTTTGATAAAAATCGATTAAAAAACTCTTCAAGGTGAAACTCACTACAACTCGCCACTTTTGAATACACTTTTTTTCCTTTTTTTAAAAACCAATTTTGAGTGATTTTTTAAATTTCTGTTTAATTTTATTTTTATTTGCTACGATTTTTTTTTAATTTTTGACATAATTTTTTTAATATATTTTTTAAATGTTTACACTGATGTTTTTAGTTGTCCGCGCCTCGAGTTAAGCGAGAATCTTATCTGAAGTTCGACACAACTGAGAAGAGAGCCGAGGCTGGGGACGTGAAATGGTCCAAGATGAACGAAGAGGGGAGGAACTTGTCCCAGGACTGGATTCACATTGCCGGGGGAGGGGGGAAGGAGGAGGAGGAAGAAGTGGGATACTTTCTGGACAACGTCTGGGAGAAGGAGCCGATCATCAGTGAGTGTGCAATAAGTTACCTTCTCAATCATCTTATAAACAGGGTTGTGACTTATCAAGATAATAATATTTTATCTATTATCTTATCTAGATAATTAAATAATTGGTTATCTTTATCTTAATCTAGATAAAAATATTGTATTCTATTGGCAATTATTTAGATAAAAAATTAAAATTAAAATTCATGTGTGTGTATGAACATGCACGAACCTGAAATGTCAGATGATATGAAAAAGGAAAATCATCTCCTTTTAGTCGCATTAGTTGGCTTATTTTGACGGCCCCATTTTCTAAAAACTCGAGTTCCGAATTTAGGATTAGAAAATTATTAGGTAACAGTAGTATTTTGTAAAAAAAATTATCTATTATCTATTACAATTATCTAGATAATTATTTTTTATCTTTATCTATTATCTAGATGATTTCTTGGAAATCTAACTATTATCTTATCTAGATAATTTTTTGTAGGTTATCTTTATCTTTATATAAAAAAATAAAATTATCTAATCACAACACTGCTTATAAACAGGGTGAGGAGGATTTTAGATGAAGGAATACATAAAAAGCACAAATATTTAATGCATTCAAATCGTTAGATGAGCACAATCGCCTGACAAAAATTACAATCATACTTCTCAAAATATTCAAATATTTCATAAAAAATTCTTGTGTTGTAATTTGACAAAATATTAAAAGCTTGCTACGTTCGTTTGCTATACTGCTGTTGATATACTTAATTGCAATTACAGTCGTCAAATAACAGGGATTCATACTCCTTAATTTATCAATTATATTTCAATTAAATAATGAGCAAGTTGACTAAGCCCATGATTGTTGTAATCACGCTTCCAGACTTCCTTACTCACTCGTGATTTTCCTCAGTCGAGAGGCACATGCTGGGTAGGTTCTCCACTAATAGGCCACGAACGCCTCCTTCCCACCTATTCTTCGTCATAATACTAATACTCCAGTCACTTTAGCTTTTGACCTCAAACTAATTGCAACAAAAAAATTTTTTCGCTAATTATTATCGGGACCATATATATATGTACCAAAAAAAAGTCTACCGATTTTCGAGCTGCCATTTTGTTTTTATTAGGGGTTGATTGAAAATCAATTAATTATTTTTAATTCACGTAATTGATACATTTTCCCCAGATTACAATTTTTTTATTCATAAACAATGGGTTTTACATCATATAAAAAATAATCAAGACGATCAAGGTAACCCTTCTATGTATAACAAAATTTGGGGTAATTTACCCCAAAAAATACTAAAATGGCCACAGGGGCGAAACTAATTGACTTACAGACTTCGTTTTTTTACTGAAATAATTGTTTGACTGTATGCTACAACATATTAAAAGTCTACTCAAATTAAATAATTAGGACGATCGTAATTAATATAATTAATTAATAAAAAATCGAATAAATTTTTTATTGCATATCTTTCAAAGAGCAAGTCAACAAGGTATTTTTAAAGTCAATTAAGTCTTCAAATCACTCAAACTTGTTATTAAAAGTCTGATGATGGGAAGTTGTTGTTTAATTGGATAACAAATGTGTTATAATATAATATCGCGACCCTGCTTCCAGCTATTGTCGGGTCAGGGGGAGGGATGATCCCACCAATGTTCTAGGGCACTTGTGATCTCAGAGCCGACTTGCCAAGTCCGACACTCCACACTTCATCAATCTCTTCTTCCAGTTCTTCAGCCTCCTCTCTTTCCACCAGCTCCCTCCATCTCTCTCTGTCTTCCCACCACTTCTCTGTTGTAATTACTCCCCAACACTCTCCTCTTTCTTCTGCAGCTGCCTCTATTCCGTTGATCCATTTAGTTCTAGGTCTTCCTGCCTTTCTTCTGACACCCATGGCTGCACGCTCTGCCTCTCTACATGGTATCCTCTCTTTTCCCATCCTCTTCATATGTCCGTACCATCTTAGCCTCTCTTTTCCAAGTTTAAATCTAAGAGATTCCACTTCTAGGTCTTTTCTAATCTTTGCACTCCTCACCTTGTCCATCTTCGTCACTCCTGCCACACTTCTCAGGAACTTCATTTCTGCAGCCTGCATCTTCATTTCTTCTTTCCCTCCCATTGACCAAGTTACTGCTGCATATATTAAGATTGGTACAAAGTAGGTTTTGTACAGTAATATCTTACACCTCTGTGGTACATCTTCATTCCATAGTAGCTTCCTTACACTCTGGTAAAACACTTCTGCTGCTCTCACCCTCCTCTCGATCTCCCTGTCCACCTTTCCATCCTTTGCCAATACACTGCCTAGATATTTAAACTCGTCTTTTTCCGTAAGTTCCTCTCCTCGCATCTGCATCCGGCACCGTGTCTTCTGTTGCCTTTCCATAACCATGGTTTCGCTTTTTTCTCTACTGATTTCTAGTCCATATTTTGCTGTCACTTCTTCCCACCTGTTGAGTTTCTCTTGCAACTCTTCCTCGGTCTCTGCCCACACAAGAACGTCGTCTGCATATATGAGTGTGCGGGTGTCCTCTTGGTCCTCCGGCTCAACCTCTCTCAGCATCTCATCCATTACTTTAATTCGTTAATTAATCAAAATTCTCAAACATCAATATACAGATTCCCATCGATATGGATATAAAAATGCAGCTTATTACAATGTGAATAAGCAAATTATGGATTAATTGTATTACTTTTCTATTTATCAATATTGTGTATCCCCAAATATCTCACAATACCTTACTATGTAAACTTCAATTAATGGAATTCTCACTAAGTCTCGTCGCTTTCTAGTTGGTAGATAATCTGAAATGTCAATCACACGACAATTCTTTTATTAACTCAATATTTTAAATGGACACAATCATTAACCCTAAATCGTTATATACTCACCAAAACTCTTCATCGATTGATACACTTTCTACATCCGGTGGCAAAGAATTCGTGCAATTGTTTCCCTTGCAATGGCCACATGCGCTTGAGCAATTCAACCCGTGTTTCCTACAACTGCATCGAAGATTCGAGCAATTTGTGGCACAATTGCACCGAACTATTGATAGAAGATTGTCAGGTGCTGCTGGCTGGTCCATGAATATTGCAGACATAGAGCCATTTTGCACGCGCCATCCGAAATTGGTTGGCTGAAGCGCTGTGTTGCCAATCCACACCTGAACTTGATAATAAGTTCGCAGGCTATGAAATTGTGCCGCCGATGCGCTGGGTGGGAGAGTCTCTGGTTGAATCGCTTTGCTAGCAACAATTACTTTTTCATTAAATCTTTGATGTCTGAGATTGTTAAGTTGAATATCATACTTTCCATTGTACAATCGTACAATAGCCTTTTCTCCCCATTCTACAATTGCATTTCTATCGGCTTCAGGATTATTGAATACTTTTGAAAAATGGTGTACCTCAGGTTTTAATTTTTGAAATACTGAACTCTTCCCCATTCCGAACAACCTTGAAGTCGTATCACAGCCCGACATTGCATGGATGAATGGCAGGCCATTCCAGATTGAATCACCTAGATGTTCGGTTGCTTTCTTGATATTCCAGGACTTTGGTTTCGTCGATGTAGCTTTCGGTTCGCACGTGAAGAAGATATTACACACGGGTTGCGTCTTGTTGAAATGGTAGCAGAGGAGGACTAGGAGGTCCGTGTCATCGCCAATGACTGTTGTTATCTCGTGTGCGGCGCTGCTGATAGCGGTAGTCGCTATTAGCACATCCGCGTCGTCTTCTGCTCTCAGCACTGTGCATCCACTTGAAATCAGGTGTTCACTCAAGAGGTCAATAAATCTGGTCTTGTTAGATGGGTTGCTGAGAAATAGATCTTTCTTGAGTGGTAGGATCATGCTTGAATCGAAAACAACAGTGGCTCCTGTGGCTCCTCCCGATCTTCTCTGGTGAGTAATGTCCTTTGTAGACGGGCCTGACTCATAACCATCGAATACCACAATTGCGTTTCCGTATCGACGTTGGACGTAGTTAACATATGATTTGCAAATTGCGCCATAAGTAACGCTATTTGGCCAAGGAAGCCGATGCAAGAGATGGCCTCCGTCGATGACATACTTGGATGTTAATCTTTCGGACCGCGGCTCAGGTTCAACCTCCACTTCATCGCCGACTTCAACGTTCTCTTCCACATTGTTCGTTTCGCCAGCTGATTTCTTTATAATATCCCACAGCTTGTTACCCAATAAAGCTTTATTTGCTTGCCTCGGGAATCCTGACGTATCAAACAATGACAGCGGCCAAGTACTTAACTCATACGTCAAAGCTGTAGCCAAATCATCTTCGGATGTTTTTAAGACACCAGAAAGCCTCTGAAACAAGAGTTGCGGATCAACTTGCACGACCTCACCATTGATTTTGATAACTCTCTTCGACGCTGCGGCGAGGGTAACTGCTTGGTTCGCTCTCTTAAACGAGTGAATATCGGAGGTTTTTCCGGTCATGCTATTCAAAATAGCCATGCCAACATCTTTCGATGTGTCTACATTTACCATATCACCAGCTGTTACTCCACTTGCAATTGATCTAAGAGTACATTGATTACCAACGAAAGGATCCATTGTGTTGAGAAAATTTCTCAGTTTCTCTACATCCACAGAGTCTCTGCCACGTCTCGCTGCTGATAGATCTTTGTGCTGCTCAGATGTGTCTGACGATACGCCTACGTAATCTTCCATTTTCATGTTGATATCCGAACATATGGGCATGGAGAAGAGCCACACGTTGCGCAAAGCCTCGGTAAAACCTCGACCTCTTGTCAGTCCACCTTTGTCTTTCAGACTTTTCATCAATACTTGCTCAATTATTTGGTCTGTAGACAAACCAGCCCAAAACCGATCGCTTCGACGCACAACGTGCAGTCCATTGAGAAAATCTCTGTAAACATGCGGTTGATTATGTTCCAGTTGTGACATTTGTTGCAGGTACAACCTTGCTGATTTAGTGTACAAGTTGTGACCTGACGCGGCGAAATATGGCGGCATTTCCTTGATTGATTGTAGGTGTAACAACCAATTACCCGTCCTTTCAGCCTTGATAAACATTAGCAAAATGTCAACCATGCTCAGATATTGAATCCACAATCGAGCTGTTCGCTGCACAGAGAGTGTTGTGATCTCAGACTTCAATTGCAAACTGACGGACCGCAAAGTTTCTGTATTGCAGACTTCTTCAACAGTTACTTTACCATCCATCAATTCTGTGAAAATTGAATTGATTTCGATCTTAACATCATCTTCAACGTTAAGCCTGTCAAATATTAGGGAATGAAGAGCTCGGTGTACAAGAAGATGAGCGCGAATGCCCCTGGCAATTGCATCACCATTCAATATATGACTAACAGTGTTTGGAGCGAACAGTATCTCTAAAAGTTCTTCCAATCCCGATCCTGCCATCAAGTGCCCAATACTTCCAAGGTAACTCATGATGGTATGGAGTCCACCTAGTCTAACAATGACGTTTTTCAATTTACTATCCGACGGTTCATTGAGAACAATGACAGATGCTTTCCAATAAAGAGGCTGGTCAAATGTCAGAATTGGGGTAATGTGAAATGTATTCGCCTGGTCACTGACGAAGAGCAAAGTTGAGTAAATGCAAGACATATCACTTGGATTCAAGTCGATCATTGGGAGGAAGACCATTGATGCCGGACCTGGATGATCACCTTGGTGTACTGTCTGCATCACTCCGGACCAATTTGGTGCTGGAGATTTCAGAAGTGATGCCGTTTTCCATAACAAGTCAAGTTGTGAAGAAGGATCCTGTCCACAGATATCAGGTATATCTGTGAAAGTGAATGGAATGAACTGATTTTTCATGTAATATGTCAATTTTACCAATTTTCAAAACATCCTGAGTAGATACTGTCAATCGAGGAACTCTGGGTGAACAATTCTTCTTTGGCGTTATTGTAGCCATTATACCCATGATGTGGATAGAATTTTTCCCATCTAAACTCCCCTTCTTATTGTGGTCCACATTATCAGCCATAAACTGCATGAAATGGCCGGATATGTCTTGGCCTAAATGATCACTTCCCTCGAAAACGGCTGCACTTTTCTCAAAAGTTTGCACTTCTTTGTAGGAAGAGCAAAACCCAAGTTTGTTCAAAGTCTCTATTAGGAACTTCGATCCAAATATATGGTGCATTTGAATTGCAAGCGCTAGCTGAAGAGGTGCTTGCAATGATCGAGTTCTCGTTGCCTGCATTATGGCTTGGCCTATAGCCTCAACTTTCAGATCGGCGTTTTTTCCAGAAAAAAGCGTTCGCAAGAGCATTTCTACCGTCTCCGACACGTATCCGCCTGCAATCATGTCGTCTGAGCTCGGGTATAGATGTCGGTTGTAAGAAGGGAGCTGATTGATTTCGCTCTTTATTAGCTTCGCAGCGACGGTAATTATGCGCTTCTTCTCATCTTCATCATCTTGTTCCTTAGCTTTTGAATAGAAATCATTGAGTATGGATGCTGCCGTTTGTTTAAATGTTAATACCGTCTGCTTGCCGAATATCTCCGTGACTATAATATTGTCCCCAAAATGGTCTGTAATTTTGGATTTCATGTATACTCTGGAGTATGGCTCAATGTCATCGTTCAAAAAACTCTTCATTACATCAAGCAATTGGGCCATTGATAATTGCTGCCCTTCGTGGGACACAATATAATTAAGTGTTTTCATGAACGCAAGCGACGTTTCTTCGTCAACTGGACGACCAGGACCAACTTTACTTTTCTTACATGAATGCTCACAAACACCATCTTCTGAATTAATTTTTGATCTTTTTGTTCTAAATTTGACGCTGCAATCTCTGTGGTACACTGCATCGGCTGCATGTAAATCAATGACTGATGCAACGCGATCTAAAACAGCCGCAGACCAAGCATCGTTTCGTTCTTCACATGCTCTTTTTAAATTAGTATCAAATTCTAATGTTCTAACTGGAATCAAATTTGCAGAATCGTCCTGTCGTGCACAAAACAAGCAATGAGTAGAACATGAAAATGTGGCTGTTGATGAGCGAAGCGATCTTTTGCTGTCATTTGTTGATGGTGATTCGTCAATAGACTTCCTCTTTTTGTTCCAGAGAAGAATCTCCCTTTTATTAATGTATTTTTTCCGGCATTGAACATGAACTATTTGTCCTGAATTAATAGAAAAGTCATCGCCACGTTCATTTATAGCATCTTGTAATGTGGCGACTCCCTTGTCTTTTAATTGCACTGTTTCATTTGAATTAGTTAACAATTCGTTGCATATAACACATACCTCTGAGTTATTCATTTTGATAACAAACGCAAAAACGCGTTTTCACTCAGGCCTTGATCCATTTATTAATTAAATATTAACTCACATCACTCGATTTACACAGTACAAATATAAAAATACACTAATTATGATATACTTTTGTAAAACGATGGGTGTCTACACACGATTACCTCCACTCGCAACAATCTAGTACATGGCACTTTTTCAAAACGAGGATAAATAATATAGATACGTCTTTAATAAGAGCTAGAGCCCAACTAAACAATGTAAAGCACAACAGGCAAAATAGTATTCTGAATCTATTTTAAGATTTACATTCATGGAATGAAGTCATTCTTTTACGGTTTGCCATTATTTTGTCTCCACACAAACTGCTGAGACATAACTTCCTTCACAAAACAGTAATTTCTTGTTACACGCCTCATTCTGAATTTGGAAATATGCGTTATTGAAAAACAACACAATAATATAATTATACCCCAATTTGCTTATTCACATTGTAATAAGCTGCATTTTGATATCCATATTGATGGGAATCTGTATATTGATGTTTGAGAATTTTGATTAATTAACACATTTGTTATCCAATTAAACAACAACTACCCATCATGAGACTTTTAATAACAAGTTTGAGTGATTTGAAGTCTTAATTGACTTTAAAAATACCTTGTTGACTTGCTCTTTGAAAGATTTGCAATCAAAAATTTATTAGATTTTTTATTAATTAATTATATTAATTACGATCGTCCTAATTATTTAATTTGAGTAGACTTTTAATATGTTGTAGCATACAGTCAAACGATCATTTCAGTAAAAAAACGAAGTCTGTAAGTCAATTAGTTTCGCCCCTGTGGCCATTTTAGTATTTTTTGGGGTAAATTACCCCAAATTTTGTTATACATAGAAGGGTTACCTTGATCGTCTTGATTATTTTTTATATGATGTAAAACACATTGTTTATGATTAAAAAAATTGTAATCTGGGGAAAATGTATCAATTACGTGAATTAAAAATAATTAATTGATTTTCAATCAACCCCTAATAAAAACAAAATGGCGGCTCGAAAATCGGTAGACTTTTTTTTAGTACATATATATATGGTCCCGATAATAATTAGCGAAAAAAATTTTTTGTTGCAATTAGTTTGAGGTTACGCCCCTTTTCGGTCTAAAGTGACTGGAGTATAATAATTCTTCGTCATATTACTTTGTTCGTCCCAATCATCATCATAATCGATTCCGTCGCCATTATCCTCGCTGCAGAGAGCGATTTTGCTGCTTGTTACAGGGACAAGACAAAATGGTTTGACTAAATGATTTGAAATTTCAATCATGATTAGATAAAATACAAACTTGGGGTTATCACTTGGTACATTTTAAATTTTTGACTTCGTTAATCAGTATACGTAGTAAATTTTTGTGAAGAATTAGCAATTTTCTCGTCAAGCTGGGTGCCGTATAAAATTTAATGAAAAAAATGTGCCAAGTATAACCTTAAGTTTATCTTTTATCTAATCACGATTAAAATGAGAAATTAATTGGTTTACGCGTCTGGTCTCTAATCGTATCGGGAATGTCTATTTTGCGCGGTTTTGGGGAATGACAGCGCCTAATTAACAAAGGCACGAAGCAAAAATAAAACAGTTCAACTAATATACAATTAGACTGATCAAGTAAACATCCTATCAAAGAAGTGATGTGAGTCGGTAAATTTGCGGTCAGGTAAATTTACCGGTCAGGTAAATTTACCGTAAATTTGCCAAATAAATTTTACCACGGTAAAATTTTCAAAATTATCATCATTATATTCTATGGAATCAGCCAAGTGCATAGGTCAAGAAAACAGTGAAATTTACACTTTAAATGAGAAGTGGAGGGATCTAGTGAATATCATTAAAATGTTGCATTATACAATGTATCTATTGCACACATTCTCCGATGTGAAACCAAGGACATAGTAGGGAAATACTTTCAGGGATATCAAGCAGACCTCACAGTAAAGTGAAATGTAGTCCATTTTGATTTGTAGGTGTTCATACATAAGTTTTATGAATTTGAAATTGTTATGTTTTTTTAATTACCTATACCAAAGTGAAATGTTGACCAATGTCGATTTTGTAGGTAGAAATATGCAGAAAATGTTCATTTTATTTCATGAATACTAACTTAATTTTATCTATTATTTTATTTCATTTTATCTTCATTTTCTGTAGTTAGAGTACTTGTTAAATTGTACTTGATTTCCCTAGAAGTGTTTCTTCATATATTTTCTTTGGTTTCATAGCAGAGAAGTGTGCAAATATTCAATGTATAAACAAAAATGCAAAATTTTTATGATTTGTTTTAAATGAAGTATTATTTAAATTGCAACTTGGAAATTACTGTAAGAGACCTGGGGATGAGAGGGGAAGCAAATGGTTCTTCAAAGTATTTTGTTGGATATGTCTACACCCATATAATTTATGTGGACACAAAACTTGCAGATAATATTATAGCTTATGACTTGATGTAGGTACATTGTACATCTTCAAAACGTTAAATTCGATAAATAAATAGTGTTAATTATAATAATAAATAACGTTTTGAGAGTGTAACAGGGGCAGTAACGTTCTCCATTATGGCATTATTTAATTTATTGAGCTTTAATTATGTGCAATTATTACATTTTATTAAATTTTAGAGTGTGAAGACCAAACGATGCAAAAAGAAATCACTTGGAAGAACCACGGCATTCCCTTCATTTCCTGATCACTTAATACACATTTGGCACCCCCAAAACACTTTTAAAACAATTATTTCAAAAGTCAATAGCTTGATTCCTGAATTAGACTAAAAAAAATTACCGCCTGACGGAAAATTTACGGTAAATTTACCGGTAAATTTAACGAGAAAAAAAATTACGGTAAAATCCACATCACTATATCTAAGTTATACCCACTTATGAAACAATTTTTCTCCCTCAATTTGCTACATCTAAGAGCAACGTCCTTGTAACTTTCAGGTCGCACTACACTGGGAGTTTCCGCGCCCCACCGCTGGCTGGAAATAGCGCTGGCTGTCGACCACTCTGTGATCGCGTTCCACGGGAAAGACAGAGTCCAGCAATATGTCCTGGCTCTCATGAACATCGTGAGTCCTTGGGAGAGAGAAGTGATGACGTCAGACATCTCAAGGGCTTCTTACAGAATGTGTACACTCAAACCAATAAAAATTGGTACTCGAAAAGACAAGGATTGGCTGCTTGTAAGGTTCCTTGGCAATCAATCCTTGTTATTATCAATAAAATCAGAGCTCACCTACTAGAGGTAGATGATGCGTTAACACAGCCTTCATGAGATGATGCCATCAAACCTTAATCAGTCAATTCATTTCTTTTCGAGTACCGTTTTTCATTGGTTTCAGTGTAGATTTTGAAAACATGGTGCGTAGTCTGTACACATTGCGGGCCCCATGGCAATTCTGAATTTCGTTAGTATTAGAAAAAAATATAGTCGTATTATTAGATTGGAAGTATTTTATTAGATTTTGGATGTAAGGTCATAGTTAAGAGGCAAACGGAAGCGAGTGGGAATCGCACGGTTCGTCAGAGCGTTTTTTTGAAATTTTGTCTTCCCACTAAATAATTTTAAAAAATCAGATAGAAACGACCCATTACAGCATAATAATAAATAATGCCGCAAACCGGAGTTCATTATGACCTCTGGTGCGACCTCAAAGTGTCAAATACGATATTTTTAGTAAAATTATCGTATTTAACACTTTGAGGTCGCACCAGAGGTCATAAAGTACTGCAGAGTGCGGCATTATGTAGTATATTAGGCTGTAATGGGTCGTTTCTATCTGATTTTTAAAAATTATTTAGTGGGAAGACAAAATTTCAAAAAAACGCTCTGACGAACCGTGCGATTCCCGCTCGCTTTCGTCTGCCTCTTAAGCTGTGGATATACTTATTATATTGCTAAATAAACATTTAGCAGTTTACTGTTAAAAACTGTGTGTATGGAATGGCAGTGCATAATATAAACTGTTTTAAATCACTTTTTATAAAGAAAGACGACACAGAACCAGAACAAACCCCTCGGATGCGGAACTGAATTCATAAAGAATATTATCTTGGAAGCTTTCAGAATTAATTGATTATAAATCATGAAATAATGCGGTACTATTCTGTGATAACTATCTAAAAAAAATTATAAATTGTCAATAAAAAAGATATGTATGGGCTATCGTCGCAGTCTCAGCATAAAAGAACATCGTGATTCGTGACAACGGAAAAGCGTATAAATTATCGCCATCTTAGAAGCCGAGCGTGCGTGGGAGAATTTACGTAATTTAGATTTTGATTTAGCCGACCCATTGTATACTAGGAAAGTTGAATACTTAAAGTGGTCCCACTGCTCCAGCCAAGGTGCTTAGCATTCACCGTAATTCATACAAATCTCTGATGAATAATACCTCAAACAAGAGCATAAAACAATTATATCTTACCGTATGCTCCAATTATATGTTTTTAATTGAAGTTCCAATTAAACTATCCCAAAATAATTCATATTTGTAGTGCAATGTTGCCAGATTTATGTTAATTTTCACAAATTGTTCACATTTTCTTTCTTATTTGGCCCGTGACCCCATATTTTCAAACAGCAGTCTTAATCTAAAAATTATTATCTTTAATTTGAGACTATTTTCAATAATTTGTCATTCCTCTTGCGGTTTTAGGAGCAATTTAAGGCCAATTTTCCGGGACGATTTCATGTCTCCCTGTGTTATCTTATGGGGGAAAAGATGATCTTCAATCAAGAATATCTAATTATATCATACCGTAAAGGGCAAATATTTTTTGCTAGTTGTATGTAATATGGTTTCATTAATCTTTGGTGTGAATTACAGCAAATTCTCATTCCTATGCCGTAACCGTGGAACCACTTTAATAGGAAATGCAATTTATTGAGTAACTTTCTTACCTACATGGACAATGTTGAATCATTGTTATTGTTATTGATGTTATTGCAGCCATGTGTAATGACAGCAGGTCATTAGCTGATGTTGTAGGTCAGGTCGGGGTGGTGGGGGTGTGGTGAGGTGGTGTTTATTTACATGAGTTTTCCTGTCAGTTGGTTGCAGAAGGCAGCCGCAGCTCTGCAGAATATATTGCGCATCGTGTTTTCATTTGTGTTTTTATTCAGTAACGGTGTTTTCCAGTGTACACAGGAGTTTGATAATTGTTTTTTGTTACTTAATATTTACTCAGGTTACATGAGTTGAAAACTATCCAAGGGAAAATCATCACTGGGATAAAATATGTAACTGATTGATGGTAGAACTAACTGAGCAAGCTGGCTCAGGCAGTATCGCTCTGGGCATGTGTCGGAGGTTCCACGCCAGTCCATTCTGACTGATGTTATTCCTCAGTCGAGGGGCAATTGTTGGGTTGGGAAGGTTCCTTGCCAATAGGTCACGACTGACTCCTCCCCACCGTCCATCATAATCAATTTGCATTTTAAAATAATCACACTCATTCATACGTCACAATTTGCCCTTTTGCAGAACAATGCGACGGTATAATCACCATGAAATGTATAAATCGTCTTAAAACTATTTGAATTCGTGATTCCTTTGAGTTACGAATTCACCCTTAAAGTTCGTTCACGATAAGAATATCACTGACGTTTTAGTCAGTCACTTGAACACTGCCCTGTCAATGGCAAGACTTTCTTCTTTGTATTATTGAAATTGTATAAATTATGTCAAATACACAATTTTTAAAAGTAGTAAATATTATAAAAATTCAATAAAATTTATTTATTTTGATCTACAGCCGTATTATACACATTTTTTGATTATTATATTGATATTTACATGTTTAGGTATACGTTCACTTGACTACGGTAGTACACGCCGCCATTACGGCTTGCTATTCTAATCGTGAATGAACTTTACTCAAGGATTACACGATGTAAAACTATGTTTCCCTGATCGCAGGTGAGTGCCATCTACAAAGACCCGTCCCTGGCGTCGAACCTGAAGCTCGTCATCGTGAGAATGACCTTCTACGAGGACAAAGCAAGCGGAGAGGTAAATATTATACTTTGCGACATTTACGTAAGGTTTGGATAGTATTGTTTGGAATAGTGCTCTTGGAACGAACTTAGGTTTACAATAGTATATTTAGAATCAACTTTATTTTCAATATAGGTATAGATATAATGACGTTGTCGCGGACTTTATTAGAAGAATCAATTACAAAAAAAATTAAATGAATAATTAAAAATGTTATTGAATATATTTCATTTCAATAGAAGTGTCCTCCAATCGGAAAGTAAAACATTTTTATGATTTTTAGTGTGAAGAACTGTTGATGTAACTATAGAATTTGTTCACAATAATTCTTTCACAATAGACAAAATTGTCACTGCATTTAAGTCGTTTAAGGTATTTAAAGTGAAAATTTCAATATAAAATCCTACAGAAAAATTTGATTTGATTATTCAAACTATTCCAGTTTTTTCAAAAAATCACATGATCCTGTTGAAATACTGCAAAAACAAAACCCTTCCCCCAAGAAAAGAGATAGTGTCATAAGAGTAACGTGGTAAATGTTACCTCCCATTTCAAAGTCTCTGCCAGCAACATTCTCGCGTCCCACAAAACTCACGATGTACAGCCAACGCATAAAGTCCTGTTAATTCTTCACCCTTACAGAATATCACGATACCACCACTCGTACAGCGAAGCTCGATAAGTTGCCTACAGCAAACCCATAGTTATTTGTCAACAGAGGGATGACTTGAAAAACTGGTTTTGTCTGTCAACAACGTCCATCCACACAAATATCTACTCGATGCGATTCAATCCCAAAAATAACAATACCGACTGTAATTTCCTATGAGCTGTGTGATTTCCCAAACTACTTAATACTTATCACCTGTAACACATTGTTTAAATCTGAGTAGACCGTCATTGAACAAATGCTAATTAGACAATTCAAGTATAAAGATTTTCGTTTATTCGACAGATCTCAGGATTTTGATATCAATCCTAGCGTGTTTGCATGATGATCGTATTTTTTAAAAATTATGAAATACTTTTTCTTATAGATTTTTTAGAGGAATAAAAGAGAAGAAGAGAGTGTTTTAGAGTTGACGACTCTAAAGACTAGAGATCTCTAGAAGATTAGAGTTGGCGTTGAGTTAAGATTTAGAGTCTTTAGAGTTGAGTGGTGTTTTAGGGTGACGTTGTGACTGTGATTCTCAGTTACTTTCCGGTTTCTGTTACAAATGAATTTTACAATAACAATCAAATATTTTCTGATCAATGATTCACACACTGATTGATAATAGATCAAATTATGTTGCCAGCCTTGACACCAGGATTCATTCAATTAACCGATTTATTCCATTTGGAAGATTTATTAATTACAAATTACATAAATATAGACTATCTTAACTTCATTTTAATATAAATTAATTTTTAGATTAAATAATTTAAAATACCTAATAATTATATAATTTTGGAGTATTTAAATTAAATAGTTTAAACTCCAAAATGTATAATAACAATCGTGATATAATCAATACCAATGAAATCCAAATGCACCAACCAACTATATTTGTTTTAACTGAAAGTTAATTATTAGTTCCGATAAACGAAAAACTGATTGTTGTTCCTACGTCATATTAGTTCGATCGACATAACATTGACTTCCTTATCTGTGTGATCTATCTGGGGCTGATGAACACAACCCAGTAATGCAGTCATCCCTCTGTTGACAAATAACTATGGGTTTGCTATAGGCAACTTTACGAGCTTCGCTGTACGAGTGGTGGTATCATGATATTCTGTAAGGGTGAAGAATTAACAGGACTTTATGCGTTGTCTGTACTACGACAGTCAAATGAGAGATAAACCCAAAACAAATTGCTGCATTTGGGTTTTTGGTGTCATTCTCTTCAGAAAAATGCCCTCTACAACATATCCTAAATCCGCCAAAATCCGCGTACCGGAAGTACTTTTTAATCACCGTTTAATTAATTTCCCATGAATTCCATCTTCGAAAAAAATAATTTTTCATGTAACTCCGATTTTGACGAAACTTGGCAGAATTGTTCACCATCCTAAATGAACACAAATAGCTTACTGAGCGTTTTCCTCTAAATATTATCGCTTGAGCTTTGAATATTTAATCCTTTTGAGTGTAATTTGACGTTTTGTGAGGTACATATTTCCCAAACGATGAGGTTTAGCAAAAAACGCTCAGAGTGCTATTTGTGTTCATTTAGGATGGTGAACAATTTTACCAAGTTTCGTCAAAATCGGAGTTGCATGAAAAAAAAACCCAAGATAATTAGCTTGGGAAATTAACTTAAAAAGTGATTGAAAAGTACTTCCGGTGCGCGGATTTTGGCGAATTTTGGATGTTGTAGAGGGCATTTTTCTGAAGAGAATGACACCAAAAACCCAAATGTTGCCATTTGTTTTAGGTTGAGACATTTTTAAGCCTGTTTTGACTGGACTAATGTTCATCCCGTGCAGGTACGCGAGGGCAACTCGAAGCGCTCTCTGGAGAACGTGAACCGATGGAACGAGCGCGTGCTGCGCGCGCTGCCACGGACGGAGCGGCACGACGTGGCCATCTGGCTGACTCGGCTCGACCTGGGCGGTCCCTCGGGGTACGCGCCGGTGGCGGGCGCCTGTGACGTCACCCGTAGCTGCACGCTCAACAGAGACGAGGGGCTCACCAGCTCGTTCATCATCGCCCACGAGCTCGCACACGTGTAAGTTGCAGAGCATTGGACAGAGATCGCAAACCAGGGACGACGCTAGGATTTTTATACAGGGGGGGGCCTAGGTAGGGCAATTAACTTTTTAGGGGGGGGGGGGGGGGGGCAAACGTATTTTTACATGTATATTTTCATATTCTGGCGTGGGGATCAGGCGCGTAGAAACTAAATTTGCAAGGGGGAATAATATGTAAAATAACTTGAGCTGGAGATCTAACCCTTCTTAATTACCTCTATGATACTAGTGTCTACGAAGACAAGGGGGGCTGGGGGAAGGGCCCCCCAGTAAAATGCAGGTCCGGGGCGCACAGCCCCGGAAAATTTTTGAATTTCAGTCATCAATTTGGTGCATTTCTATGCGATTTTAACACTTTTTAAGCACAGTTTTTTCTTGAAACATAAATATAAGTACATAGGGAGGGGTATTGAATCAGAGAGGAGATTCTCCCGCCCCCCCTTCCTACGCGCCTGGTGGGGATAATTAAAAAAACTGGAGCCTTCAAAAAAGTATCCCTACACTAATTTTTATGAACTGTTCTCCCACCATTTTTCCCCAAGACTCTCCACTTTTTCCACAGCCACCTTCCCTCCACTCATCCACTTCGTTCGCGGTCTCCCTGCCTTTCTTTTCCCTCCCATTGCTGCTCTATCTGCCTTCCTTCTCGGTATCCTCTCTTGTCCCATCCCTTTCAATCGACCAAACCATTTCAATCTCTCCTTTCCTAATTTGAAACTTAGAGTCTCCATTGCAAGATCTTTCCTTATCTTTGAGCTCCGTATCTTATCCAATTTTTGTCAACCCTGCTATACCTACTTCTTAGGAACTTCATTATGTCTGGCATACGAAAGTCGCCTATATTTGCTAAATATTGTCAGCTGAAGTTTTATTTAATAATTTGAACAGTGCAAAAAATTGAAGAAAAGTATAGACTTTCAAGATATTTATTTTCCCACATTTGGTTTGGTGGGGCACAAGGGGGGGGGGGCGAATGTTTGGGGGCCGTGGCCCCCCAGGCCCCCCCTTAGCGTCGTCCCTGTCGCAAACCTGCGGCTCCGTGGTGGTTCTTGAATAGCTATTTAATTTAAATAAAAATATGGAATCGAAAATTTGAAAATTCGAAAAAATTGGAAGGTAATTTCATTCAATTTGTTCATTTTTGCGTCCCAGAATTACTTTGAAATTGTTGAAATTAAAAAAAAATGCCTAGGTATCTAATTTATTATTTTTAGGAAATTGGCTCCAAAACCTAAAAATGCTGCCGATCCCTGGCATTGGACCTCCATTTCCGAGATGTTCAAGTCTATTGCGTATTAGGAGGGGGTGGGGAGGGGGGAGGGGGGTGGGCTGTGGGGGCCGCGGCCCCCTAAAATCAAAGCTTCGTCTAAGAAAATACCCGCATTTAAAATAATATGTGAAAAAAAAACTCATACAAATGAGAGCATGTCAAAAACGTACCAAAATGCTTGGAATTGAGTTAAAATGTCAAAAAAATTCCAGAGGCCGCGTCAAAATAGCACCAAAACGAATAACATTGACCGAAAAATTTATGTCCACCAACCCCCATGTCTTTCTCTGTCTTTTTTCAAAATACTGATCATCTTGACCAGGGGGCTTATTCTCGAAAAAGATATCACGTCATAACTCGCCAAGTTATGATTCATAAGGAGGTTTGTCCTATCTCACCATGTTAATATTATGACTTTTTTATGATTCAATCATAACTTATGACGTGATAACTTTTTCGAGAATAAGCCCCCAGGACTCTTGAGCAGGTGGCGATGTTCATGCAGACGCCGGCAATGGTTGCGCACTGGAGGCGGCGCTGGGCAGCGTCATGGCGCCGATGTTCATGCAGTGTGTTCTTGTAGACTCGGACTGACACACGACGGCGACGAGGACGCCGGCAATGGTTGCGCACTGGAGGCGGCGCTGGGCAGTGTCATGGCGCCGATGTTCATGCAGTGTGTTCTTGTAGACTCGGTCTGACACACAACGGTGACGCGGACGCCGGCAATGGTTGCGCACTGGAGGCGGCGCTGGGCAGTGTCATGGCGCCGATGTTCATGCAGTGTGTTCTTGTAGACTCGGTCTGACACACGACGGAGACGAGGACGCCGGCAATGGTTGCGCACTGGAGGCGGCGCTGGGCAGTGTCATGGCGCCGATGTTCATGCAGTGTGTTCTTGTAGACTCGGTCTGACACACGACGGAGACGAGGACGCCGGCAATGGTTGCGCACTGGAGGCGGCGCTGGGCAGTGTCTTGGCGCCGATGTTCATGCAGTGTGTTCTTGTAGACTCGGTCTGGCACACGACGGCGACGAGGACGCCGGCAATGGTTGCGCACTGGAGGCGGCGCTGGGCAGTGTCATGGCGCCGATGTTCATGCAGTGTGTTCTTGTAGACTCGGTCTGACACACGACGGTGTCGCGGACGCCGGCAATGGTTGCGCACTGGAGGCGGCGCTGGGCAGTGTCATGGCGCCGATGTTCATGCAGTGTGTTCTTGTAGACTCGGTCTGACACACGACGGTGACGCGGACGCCGGCAATGGTTGCGCACTGGAGGCGGCACTAGGCAGCGTCATGGCGCCGATGTTCATGGAGTGTGTTCTTGTAGACTCGGTCTGACACACGACGGAGACGAGGACGCCGGCAATGGTTGCGCACTGGAGGCGGCGCTGGGCAGTGTCATGGCGCCGATGTTCATGCAGTGTGTTCTTGTAGACTCGGTCTGACACACGACGGAGACGAGGACGCCGGCAATGGTTGCGCACTGGAGGCGGCGCTGGGCAGTGTCATGGCGCCGATGTTCATGCAGTGTGTTCTTGTAGACTCGGACTTACACACGACGGCGACGAGGACGCCGGCAATGGTTGCGCACTGGAGGCGGCGCTGGGCAGTGTCATGGCGCCGATGTTCATGGAGTGTGTTCTTGTAGACTCGGTCTGACACACGACGGTGACGCGGACGCCGGCAATGGTTGCGCACTGGAGGCGGCGCTGGGCAGTGTCATGGCGCCGATGTTCATGCAGTGTGTTCTTGTAGACTCGGTCTGACACACGACGGAGACGAGGACGCCGGCAATGGTTGCGCACTGGAGGCGGCGCTGGGCAGTGTCATGGCGCCGATGTTCATGCAGTGTGTTCTTGTAGACTCGGTCTGGCACACGACGGCGACGAGGACGCCGGCAATGGTTGCGCACTGGAGGCGGCGCTGGGCAGTGTCATGGCACCGATGTTCATGCAGTGTGTTCTTGTAGACTCGGTTTGACACACGACGGTGACGAGGACGCCGGCAATGGTTGCGCACTGGAGGCGGCGCTGGGCAGTGTCATGGCGCCGATGTTCATGCAGTGTGTTCTTGTAGACTCGGTCTGACACACGACGGCGACGAGGACGCCGGCAATGGTTGCGCACTGGAGGCGGTGCTGGGCAGTGTCATGGCGCCGATGTTCATGCAGTGTGTTCTTGTAGACTCGGTCTGACACAAGACGGAGACGAGGACGCCGGCAATGGTTGCGCACTGGAGGCGGCGCTGGGCAGTGTAATGGCGCCGATGTTCATGCAGTGTGTTCTTGTAGACTCGGTCTGACACACGACGGAGACGAGGACGCCGGCAATGGTTGCGCACTGGAGGCGGCGCTGGGCAGTGTCATGGCGCCGATGTTCATGCAGTTTGTTCTTGTAGACTCAGTCTGACACACGACGGAGACGAGGACGCCGGCAATGGTTGCGCACTGGAGGCGGCGCTGGGCAGTGACATGGCGCCGATGTTCATGCAGTGTGTTCTTGTAGACTCGGTCTGACACACGACGGTGTCGCGGACGCCGGCAATGGTTGCGCACTGGAGGCGGCGCTGGGCAGTGTCATGGCGCCGATGTTCATGCAGTGTGTTCTTGTAGACTCGGTCTGGCACACGACGGCGACGAGGACGCCGGCAATGGTTGCGCACTGGAGGCGGCGCTGGGCAGTGTCATGGCGCCGATGTTCATGCAGTGTGTTCTTGTAGACTCGGTCTGACACACGACGGTGTCGCGGACGCCGGCAATGGTTGCGCACTGGAGGCGGCGCTGGGAAGTGTCATGGCGCCGATGTTCATGCAGTGTGTTCTTGTAGACTCGGACTTACACACGACGGTGACGAGGACGCCGGCAATGGTTGCGCACTGGAGGCGGCGCTGGGCAGTGTCATGGCGCCGATGTTCATGGAGTGTGTTCTTGTAGACTCGGTCTGACACACGACGGCGACGAGGACGCCGGCAATGGTTGCGGACTGGAGGCGGCGCTGGACAGTGTCATGGCGCCGATGTTCATGCAGTGTGTTCTTGTAGACTCGGACTTACACACGACGGTGACGAGGACGCCGGCAATGGTTGCGCACTGGAGGCGGCGCTGGGCAGTGTCATGGCGCCGATGTTCATGCAGTGTGTTCTTGTAGACTCGGTCTGACACACGACGGTGACGTGGACGCCGGCAATGGTTGCGCACTGGAGGCGGCGCTGGGCAGTGTCATGGCGCCGATGTTCATGCAGTGTGTTCCTGTAGACCCGGTCCGAGACACGACGGTGACGAGGACGCCGGCAATGGTTGCGCACTGGAGGCGGCGCTGGGCAGTGTCATGGCGCCGATGTTCATGCAGTGTGTTCTTGTAGACTCGGTCTGACACACGACGGTGACGTGGACGCCGGCAATGGTTGCGCACTGGAGGCGGTGCTGGGCAGTGTCATGGCGCCGATGTTCATGCAGTGTGTTCTTGTAGACTCGGTCTGACACACGACGGTGTCGCGGACGCCGGCAATGGTTGCGCACTGGAGGCGGCGCTGGGCAGTGTCATGGCGCCGATGTTCATGCAGTGTGTTCTTGTAGACTCGGTCTGACACACGACGGTGTCGCGGACGCCGGCAATGGTTGCGCACTGGAGGCGGCGCTGGGCAGTGTCATGGCGCCGATGTTCATGCAGTGTGTTCTTGTAGACTCGGTCTGGCACACGACGGCGACGAGGACGCCGGCAATGGTTGCGCACTGGAGGCGGCGCTGGGCAGTGTCATGGCGCCGATGTTCATGCAGTGTGTTCTTGTAGACTCGGTCTGACACACGACGGTGTCGCGGACGCCGGCAATGGTTGCGCACTGGAGGCGGCGCTGGGCAGTGTCATGGCGCCGATGTTCATGCAGTGTGTTCTTGTAGACTCGGACTTACACACGACGGTGACGAGGACGCCGGCAATGGTTGCGCACTGGAGGCGGCGCTGGGCAGTGTCATGGCGCCGATGTTCATGGAGTGTGTTCTTGTAGACTCGGTCTGACACACGACGGCGACGAGGACGCCGGCAATGGTTGCGGACTGGAGGCGGCGCTGGACAGTGTCATGGCGCCGATGTTCATGCAGTGTGTTCTTGTAGACTCGGACTTACACACGACGGTGACGAGGACGCCGGCAATGGTTGCGCACTGGAGGCGGCGCTGGGCAGTGTCATGGCGCCGATGTTCATGCAGTGTGTTCTTGTAGACTCGGTCTGACACACGACGGTGACGTGGACGCCGGCAATGGTTGCGCACTGGAGGCGGCGCTGGGCAGTGTCATGGCGCCGATGTTCATGCAGTGTGTTCCTGTAGACTCGGTCCGAGACACGACGGTGACGAGGACGCCGGCAATGGTTGCGCACTGGAGGCGGCGCTGGGCAGTGTCATGGCGCCGATGTTCATGCAGTGTGTTCTTGTAGACTCGGTCTGACACACGACGGTGACGTGGACGCCGGCAATGGTTGCGCACTGGAGGCGGTGCTGGGCAGTGTCATGGCGCCGATGTTCATGCAGTGTGTTCTTGTAGACTCGGTCTGACACACGACGGTGTCGCGGACGCCGGCAATGGTTGCGCACTGGAGGCGGCGCTGGGCAGTGTCATGGCGCCGATGTTCATGCAGTGTGTTCTTGTAGACTCGGTCTGACACACGACGGTGTCGCGGACGCCGGCAATGGTTGCGCACTGGAGGCGGCGCTGGGCAGTGTCATGGCGCCGATGTTCATGCAGTGTGTTCTTGTAGACTCGGTCTGACACACGACGGTGTCGCGGACGCCGGCAATGGTTGCGCACTGGAGGCGGCGCTGGGCAGTGTCATGGCGCCGATGTTCATGCAGTGTGTTCTTGTAGACTCGGTCTGGCACACGACGGCGACGAGGACGCCGGCAATGGTTGCGCACTGGAGGCGGCGCTGGGCAGTGTCATGGCACCGATGTTCATGCAGTGTGTTCTTGTAGACTCGGTCTGACACACGACGGTGACGAGGACGCCGGCAATGGTTGCGCACTGGAGGCGGCGCTGGGCAGTGTCATGGCGCCGATGTTCATGCAGTGTGTTCTTGTAGACTCGGTCTGACACACGACGGCGACGAGGACGCCGGCAATGGTTTCGCACTGGAGGCGGCGCTGGGCAGTGTCATGGCGCCGATGTTCATGCAGTGTGTTCTTGTAGACTCGGTCTGACACAAGACGGAGACGAGGACGCCGGCAATGGTTGCGCACTGGAGGCGGCGCTGGGCAGTGTCATGGCGCCGATGTTCATGCAGTGTGTTCTTGTAGACTCGGTCTGTCACACGACGGAGACGAGGACGCCGGCAATGGTTGCGCACTGGAGGCGGCGCTGGGCAGTGTCATGGCGCCGATGTTCATGCAGTGTGTTCTTGTAGACTCGGTCTGACACACGACGGAGACGAGGACGCCGGCAATGGTTGCGCACTGGAGGCGGCGCTGGGCAGTGTCATGGCGCCGATGTTCATGCAGTGTGTTCTTGTAGACTCGGTCTGACACACGACGGAGACGAGGACGCCGGCAATGGTTGCGCACTGGAGGCGGCGTGGGCAGTGTCATGGCGCCGATGTTCATGCAGTGTGTTCTTGTAGACTTGGTCTGACACAAGACGGAGACGAGGACGCCGGCAATGGTTGCGCACTGGAGGCGGCGCTGGGCAGTGTCATGGCGCCGATGTTCATGCAGTGTGTTATTGTAGACTCGGTCTGACACACAACGGTGACGCGGACGCCGGCAATGGTTGCGCACTGGAGGCGGCGCTGGGCAGTGTCATGGCGCCGATGTTCATGCAGTGTGTTCTTGTAGACTCGGTCTGACACACGACGGAGACGAGGACGCCGGCAATGGTTGCGCACTGGAGGCGGCGCTGGGCAGTGTCATGGCGCCGATGTTCATGCAGTGTGTTCTTGTAGACTCGGTCTGACACACGACGGCGACGAGGACGCCGGCAATGGTTGCGCACTGGAGGCGGCTCTGGGCAGTGTCATGGCGCCGATGTTCATGCAGTGTGTTCTTGTAGACTCGGTCTGACACACAACGGTGACGCGGACGCCGGCAATGGTTGCGCACTGGAGGCGGCGCTGGGCAGTGTCATGGCGCCGATGTTCATGCAGTGTGTTCTTGTAGACTCGGTCGGACACACGACGGAGACGAGGACGCCGGCAATGGTTGCGCACTGGAGGCGGCGCTGGGCAGTGTCATGGCGCCGATGTTCATGCAGTGTGTTCTTGTAGACTCGGTCTGACATACGACGGAGACGAGGACGCCGGCAATGGTTGCGCACTGGAGGCGGCGCTGGGCAGTGTCATGGCGCCGATGTTCATGCAGTGTGTTCTTGTAGACTCGGTCTGACACACAACGGTGACGCGGACGCCGGCAATGGTTGCGCACTGGAGGCGGCGCTGGGCAGTGTCATGGCGCCGATGTTCATGCAGTGTGTTCTTGTAGACTCGGTCTGTCACACGACGGAGACGAGGACGCCGGCAATGGTTGCGCACTGGAGGCGGCGCTGGGCAGTGTCATGGCGCCGATGTTCATGCAGTGTGTTCTTGTAGACTCGGTCTGACACACGACGGAGACGAGGACGCCGGCAATGGTTGCGCACTGGAGGCGGCGCTGGGCAGTGTCATGGCGCCGATGTTCATGCAGTGTGTTCTTGTAGACTCGGTCTGACACACGACGGAGACGAGGACGCCGGCAATGGTTGCGCACTGGAGGCGGCGCTGGGCAGTGTCATGGCGCCGATGGTAGCTGCGACGTTCCATCGCTTCTCTTGGTCCAGCTGCTCGAGGAGAGAGTTCCACAACAAAACCACGTGAGTCAAGTCATTGCATCGTCCAGGCTCAAGTAAAATACTTTTAAGGTAGAACCACCATTCCCTCAATGTTTCCGATTTACTTGAAATTTTGGTGACTTATTGATAATCATGCAATACACAATCCATGAAAAAATGAAACACTTCTTGTGTCCAGTTTCTGAGATAAATTGATTTATCTCCCCCATATTATCTTATGCCGGAAAAAGAAAATCGTGTCATTTTTAAGCTAAAATGAAGATCTATTTTTTTTGTCTCCATAGATTTGAGCAAAAAAAATTTTTATGGTAGACATATGGACATACCACCAGGGAAAAAATTTAAAATAATACCAACGTGTGCTATTTTAAAAGTTATATACCAAATTCGAAGTGATTTTCCTATACCTCCCATGTTAAAGTTTTGTTCATCCTCTGATAACATAAAATTGAAAACTCATTGTTGGACTGGAGTTGCAAACTACATAACATTAAATGAGTCTGTTGTACTTAAATATAGTTGAATGTAGGGAAACGTTTTTTGAACTTGTAATTTCAAGAATATTTTTTTTTGTATATGTCGATCGATTGCTCTACCTTAAAGTAATGACATTGAGTTTCAAATGTCTTGGAAGACTCAGAAGGACTGTATAGTTTGAGATTCTCGAAAAAAACTATACCTTCCTCAAATCTTGCAATTATAGAAAATGTTTAGTCAGCCGTCTTTCTCTGTAATTCATAGCTGAAGTATTTATTAAAGTTAGCACACCGATTACATGGTTATGGCTAATTATAACAATCTGGTAGAATTTATGAGATCGTCAGATTGTGCCTGGTGTTACTGACACATTTTATATTGGTGTAGGGCTAGGATGCTAAGGACCTTTGAAACGTTCAAAAAGGCAGTCAAAAATACCATAAAACTATTAAAAAAGGTCCACAAAATCCCGAAAAAGGTCAATGAAATTTTATTGTATATAATATTCGTTAGCGAATTATTTGATTGATCGGTTTAGGATCAGTTGGACTTTGAGAAATGAATGTATGAATGTGTCAATGTATTACGTGTCAATTGTTGATGGCCATCGAAATGGGGGATGGACATTTTATGACTTGTTTTCCAGGCCAAAAATTATAAAATTGTTGTAACTTTCAACACACATTTCTTATTATTTTTCCAAATAATTTTTTTTTAATTGCAAAAAGACCTTAAAATAGCAAGAAATGGACTGAATCATACAAAAATTAAACACATATTTTTGAAATCGGGAACACATTAAACTTATTGCTATATCATTTTTAAGTTCAAGTATCTTTGGTTTGTCAACTTAGGTACACTCGGCCAAACAAAACATGAACGTTGACCAAATTTGAATGACTGCTGGTCATGTCCCAAAACCAATCAAAGCATGTTATTATCATTGAAATGTGAGGTCACCTACTAGAGTGAGACAATGAGATCGCTTAGACTGACTTCTGATGGTGCGATCTTACATTTATCAGCCTATCAGATTTATAGAACGTTCAAGTTTTGTTTGGCCAAGTGTACATTAACAAAAATGGCGGTATTCATTATTTTATATTAATTATCACTATATATGCAATGGTCCCACCATGGTCAACCATGGTTGGTTGGATGGTTAGAAGTGTCTGAACAAAAAAACTCAAAAAGAATATGTCCTATAAACTCATGGCTAGGGCTACTACCATTGAGCGTTCAGGTTCAACTACAGATCAAATTGTCATTATTAAGGGAATATAGACCTGGGGTGCGATTACATAAAATGATAACTTTCTTGTCACGGTGACAAGCTTCTCACTCAATGTTATTCACGGCCTTCTAGAGACTTGTCACCGTGACAAGGAAGTTATCATTTTATGTAATCCCACCCCTGGGCTGTAGTGACATTGATCTAACCAATATCATGACGGGTTACGTATGAGCATAATATCGTCTATGTATGTTCTAGCTCTTGGTCGTGCCTCAGCAACCCACCCAAGTCTAATAATGTGACACATCTGCGCTCAACACTGCAAGCCACATTCACCATGGACGAGCAATGTCGTATGGAATTCGGAGAAGGGTCGGTAGCAAACTCACTCACTACAAGATATCTGAACCAACATGAGGAGGAAACGTGTGTTCCCAACCAGGGGATATCCCGCAGGATATTTCTTTTTTAGCCGATCAATTTGAAATTTTGAAAAGTCATTGCGACCTACATTGTCTCAATTCCTACAAAGTTTCAGCCAGATCCTCTAATTGGTTAAAATTTAAATATATGTTTTCAATGATTTTTGAAATTTAAACTAGAACCATTTGACCGATCAACTTGAAACTTCGCATGGTCATTGGGACCATTGGGACCTTTTTGCCAATTTTCAGACAAACTTGGAGTTATTTTCAAAAGTTATTGTCATTTCAAGGACATGTTGTTCAATAATCTTGCAATGTATTTGCATTTTTATGCCAGGAATTTCAATCAGTGCTATGTTGATCGCTTCCGTTCCAAGCAGAGCAGAGTGTAGAGTTGAGACTTACAAACGCATAACTTATCAATCGCATGCAGCTCGATGGCTAACTTCCCATCTCATTACTCAGAACGTTTTCCTAGTTTATAAATGGTACCGGCCCTAATATGTCGATACCAAATAGGCAAAAGGGCCTAAGCGCCACTTTTCAAATTGTTCAGGAAACGAAAAAAACTCGTAACTATTTTTTTTGTGTGAGGTTAGAGTTCATTTTTTTGTGTGGATTATTAGTTGATTTATTTATGATTTAATAGACATTTTACAATATTGATCAGTCTGAAAATAGTAATACATTTATTTGGTGCTTACGCCCCAATTTACTATATCAAATCAAAATTTCAATGTCGCTTACGCCCTTTAATTCATATGACAATGGTATGCATATTATACGCCCTTGACAGTGTCACTGGCGCTTACGCCCTTAAAGTCATATTTAACGTGTACATATCTATGAAACTGTTCATATGTCGCTTATGTCCTTTTACCAGATTGTGTAAATGATATTCCAGTTATAGAAATGCTAAAAACATTGATTTCTCAAAAAGTGGCGCTTAGGCCCTTTTGCCTATTTGGTATCGATGTCTCATTGTTCCAGGTTTTCTCTGTGCCGAAGTTTCGAGCTGCCTGAGCCTTGCACTCATCTCTGGTGCGGACATTTCGAGACGCCTCTCGTTTGTAAGTCAACCATTCTGTTCGTTAGAGGTAAAGTACAATACTTGATGAAATCCATGTTTTATGAAGCACAAAAAGACGGCCCTACATATTTATAAACGGCTTTACCAATTGTCTTCAAATTTTCACAGGTTATAGATAAAGAGTAGATCTGTGTCTCTAGTGGCCCTAAAGTTTTATTTTTTGTTTAGTTATTTCAGGGACGAGGTGCCAAAAAGACTAATATATTGCCTAATATATTGCACTTCAACAAAAACGAGAAAAAACATTTTTTATTAATTTATTGGATAACTGTAAATCTCTGTATCTGCATTTTCAAATTTATAATGATTTGTTTTAAATAAAAAAAATGTGTCAGATCTCTTGTTAGATACACCGCATTAATTGTTTGTCAATCATATTCAAATTTATATGGATTTTCTTTTAATAAAAAAAGGATTTTTTGCGTCTCGAAAACTTTCGGTTCAAAGACGTGACGTTGTGTTCTGTTCAGGCAAGACCAAGAAGGGTCCGCCACTGGAAGGCACTGAATGCGGCGTCGACAAATGGTGCGTCAACGGCTACTGCGAGATGGTCGACAGACAGCGCTTCGGTCTCGACCCCGTCGTCCACAACCCTCTCGACGGGGGGTGGACGTCGTGGGGGGGCTGGGGGGTGTGCTCCAGGTCGTGTGGAGGCGGCGTCGCTTTCAGAGCCAGGCGCTGCGACAACCCCAGGTGAGACATCATGTGGACGTCGTGGGGGGCCTGGGGGGTGTGCTCCAGGTCGTGTGGAGGCGGCGTCGCTTTCAGAGGCCGGCGCTGCGACAACCCTAGGTGAGACATCATGTGGACGTCGTGGGGGGCCTGGGGGGTGTGCTCCAGGCCGTGTGGAGGCGGCGTCGCTTCAGAGCCAGGCGCTGCGACAACCCCAGGTGAGACATCATGTGGACGTCGTGGGGGGCCTGGGGGGTGTGCTCCAGGTCGTGTGGAGGCGGCGTCGCTTTCAGAGCCAGGCGCTGCGACAACCCCAGGGGAGACATCATGTGGACGTCGTGGGGGGCCTGGGGGGTGTGCTCCAGGTCGTGTGGAGGCGGCGTCGCTTTCAGAGCCAGACGACGACCCCAGGTGAGACATCATGTGGACGTCGTGGGGGGCCTGGGGGGTGTGCTCTAGGTCGTGTGGAGGCGGCGTCGCTTTCAGAGGCCGGCGCTGCGACACCCCAGGTGAGATTATCATCACCAACATTTCCTTCTGGGTATAACTTGGCAGTAGACCGACGTTGTTTTACTTCGATATTCAAAGGAGTTGTTTGCTAGATGCTTTCACTGCTCAATTATCGTTAGACAGATTGTATTGCAACTTCACAGGTTCATACAGGAAGTGTTTTGGTCTGATAGCTATTCTGTTAGATTGATGTGTGTGGATTGTACATAGCCTATAAGATGCAGTAGATATGGTTCAGACAGATGGATATTATCGGCTCTGGTGGGTCATTTAATTAACCCTTAAAAGAGCTGGCAGTGGATGGCTGGCAAAAAAAAATCGCTGCAACCAATCTTATAAACTCACCTTCAAAGCGAAACTTCTCTCATCCAACGACTACCATTGTGCTGTTTACTAGTGATGAAATCTGCACTTGCTCTCAGCAACAAGTATACCTAGTTGATCGCCACTTGTGATCTTGTTTCAAGGCCTGCGTATGGCGGGAAGGAATGCTCGGGCCGCAGCGAGGAGTTCCGGATCTGCAACTACTTCGGCTGTCCGGAGCCACGAGGAGATTTCCGAGCGGAACAGTGTGCTCGTCTGCCGTCGCTGGCGCCCCTCATGGGGCCTCTCGGACATCGCGCCAACCTCACGTGGCTGGCGCACGAACCGGATCAAGGTCACTCCTTCTTCTCACTTCTTCTTCAATAATCCAATACGAAAATTACTCTTTTTGATAACTGTTAGTAAGGCAGCAAAATAATCTAAACTCTCACTATCTTGGTTCATGAAATTTGTTATACTTTCACCCAGGGTGCGAATTGTTCAATTTTCAGAGGGGGGGATAGGAAAAATAAAAATTCCGAGTATGTTGGGAAATATAGCAGAGGCGAAAAATACGATTGCCCACGAACACAATGGGGGGTCTGGGGGGAAGGCCCCCCAGTACCATGCGGGTCCGGGGCGCATAGCCCCGGGAAATTTTGAATTTCAAGATTAGATTTTGTGCATTTCTAAGCGATTTGTACACTATTTTTAGCCATTTGTCGTGATGTCATCACGACAAATGGCATTATAAAAGACGATTTGCTTTTAATTTAAAAGGGAAATCAGAAGTGGTGGGCAAGCAAAATAAATCTTGCAATTAATAAATCTTATTAAATTCAGCTTATTTGCTACTAAGGCAATTTGACAGTTGTTTTGTGTGACAATTTATTTTTATTATTTTAGATTTACTTCAGAAAAAAGTAGGTATCCATTGTTTTGTTGATTAAAAGTCAACCATTTTACAGAGAGGGGGAAAACTCTATCCCCCCCTGGGATGCTTTATTGGGAAACAGAGCCGGGGATGAGAAAACCAGAGGGGGGAAATCCCCCCCATCCCCCCCATCAATTCGCACCCTGCTTTCACCGAGATTCAAGAGAAAGGTAAAATAGACAACTCTCCTTCCCCCTTTCCATGCATTGAAGTTAGTTTGATGGCCCACCCCTCGACCCGTTACACGGGAAAAGACGTTTGATTGCGAGGGGGAGGGGGATAAATCACATATTCCAAACCTTCGAAATCTATGTACCTATGCATCGTTATTGTTTGACACATAATCACCGCTTTTCAGTTGAACATTTTGCTATCTGGAGATAGAGAGAGCCACGAAGTCAACTATTGATTATTTTCTTGAGACCCAACGTAGACCTTGTACAACTGAAAATGGTATTAGAACAAAACTTTATCAATGAAATCAGAGCTCACCTGCTAGAGGAGCACGAGTTAGCATATACTTAATTGGATAATGTCATCAAATCTTTTCCAGATAATCCGTTTCTTTCGAATACCATTTTTAGATTGGTCAAGTGCACATTATAGTGCAGTTTCAAGTGTAGAAAAAATGCTTTCCGCTCGATTGGAGTGCCGAAATTGATTTTTTCATAATTATCTATTGTTTACATCACTCTTAATATTACCTGACGTGCCTTCAATTTTTTTGGTGGCCATCTTGGAAAATATGGTGGAAAACGTACATTTTACAAATTATTTAATTGTTGGTAGAGGAAAGGTTGAAAAATTATGAAATAATTCACTAAAACTAACTCAAATATGGGGACCTGAAAAAAAAATACGTCGTGAACGAGTTTTATTTTTTCATTTTTGGAATTGACCAATCACTTTTCTGTGTTTTTTTGCTCTCAATTTATTATGAAACGCGTGGACTTAGACTAAAATATGTAGAATTAAAATTTGTAGACAATTTCATTATGAAGCGTTTTTAAAAAAATTATGTTTAAAAAAAAAAAAAAACTTTTTGTTTACGGCGTATTTTTTTTTCAAGTCACTATATTTGAGTTATTTTTAGTGAATTATTTCATAATTTTTCAATCTTTGCTCTACCAACAATTAAAATATTTGTAAAATTTACGTTTTTCGCTCGTTTTCCGCCATATTTTCCAAGATGGCCACCAAAAAAATTGATGGCACGTCAGGTAATATTAAGAATGATGTAAACAATCGATTATTGAGCGAGCGAAGCGAGCGTCTCCTTTTGGCTCTTTTGGCACGGACCTCTGTTTTTTTTTTTTGTTTGTTTTTTTTTTTTTCTGTTACTGACGATATACAGGTCAGAGTTTTTCTTCGATCGAGCTGAAATTTTGCACACAAGTACGTAACATTTCTGATTGTTGCAGACCCTAATTTTTTTGAAATCCCCTGATTGGTGCAAATTTAAAAAAAATTATCTTTCGATTGGTTGGTTTGATCAATTTGAAATTAAGCAAAGACATTGCAACCAACATTGTACCCAATCATAATAAATTTCAGCCAAATCCACCCATTGGTTCAAATTTGAAACCATTTTTCCTGTGATTTTTGAAATTTAAACTAGAACCGATTGACCGATCAACTAAAAACTTTGCATGGTCATTGGTACCAACATTTAAGGTATTTTTGCCAATTTTCAGTCAAATCTGTTGTTATTTTCAAAAGGTTTTGTAATTTTAGTGACATTTTGCGTGTTGGCTGTCAAATTCACGGCGACTTCGAATCTTCAGTTCAAGGCAAGGTAGTTAGAGCAGAAAGTTTCAAACGAAATGAAACTAATAATGACCGTTCAACAGATTGATCTGATATTGTGTACACACTAATATCATATGATTTGAGTGGTCCCAGGTATATTTTTTTAAAGAGATCCTGTGATTTTTGAATATTAACAAGGAACAGTTCAATCATAAGGGTTGATACTAACATTTTAGGAATATTTAGAGATTTTTATTCAAGTCTGACGAAATTCAAGATTTATTGGCTTTTAATGATATTTTCGATAGACATAATTTCGGTTCGAGGTGTTCCGCGTATCCGTGCTCGCTCATCAACGCGTTACTCAGAGCGTTTTCCTAGTTATGAAAAAATCAATTTCGGCACTCCAATCGAGCGGAATTACATTTGCTCCCCTACTATTACCGTATTTGACATGCTACAAGGTCGGTTGTTTGTATGGAATGGATGTTGTCCAGGCAACCTGAAGTGTCAGTTGACTTGCCTGAGCCGCGAGACTGGCGAAGTGTTCCTGACTGGAGAGAACCTGGAGGACGGGACTCGCTGCAGCTACGACCACGCAGACGACATGTGCATCCAGGGCGACTGCCAGGAGGTAGGCTGCGACGGCGTTCTGGACTCCGGCAAGGGCAGGGACGCGTGTGGCGTCTGCGGCGGGGACAATACGCAGTGCCACAACATCACTAGCGTCTTCGTCAAGGTTCTCAAACGAGGTACAAACAATTATTAAGAGGCAAACGGAAGCGAGCGGGAATCGCACGGTTCGTCAGAGCGTTTTTTTGAAATTGTGTCTTCCCACTTAATAATTTTAAAAAATCAGATAGTAACGACCCATAACAGCTATAAAGACTAAATAATGCCGCACATTGGAGTTCATTATGACCTCTGGTGCGACCTCAAAGATATTATACGATATTTTTAATAAAATAATCGAAAATAATCGTATTTAACACTTTGAGGTCAGACCAGAGGTCATAATGAACTCCAGTGTGCGGCATTATTTAGCATATTAGGCTGTTATGGGTCGTTACTATCTGATTTTTTTAAATATTTAAGTGGGAAGACACAATTTCAAAAAACCGCTCTGACGAACCGTGCGATTCCCGCTCGCTTCAGTTTGCCTCTTAATGGGGTGATCAAAAAGTTCCGGGACTGTATGAATTGCGCGGCAATGGAGCGTAGTAGAGCAGTGCGGTTGGCAGCATTGTTTAGCATGACTCTTCCTGAGCACAACTGTTTTTTCAGATTCCCGATAACCTTCTTTATTGTGAAACAGCTGTTATCGGGGAACAAGATTTTTGTGTTTGGCGAATTTTCGATAATTTGCGAAATTGATCAAAAAGAAGGTCTCTTCAGAGGGTCTCTTTAGTTTTGGGGGTTTTGAGAACGTCTCGTCTATGGTAATGACGTTTCAAAAAAAATCATTGTCATTTTGCCATTTCAAGAAGTTGCTGACAAACCAAAGCTCAGTTTTTTTTCTTCGGTCAAAAGTCTCAGAACATTCTTTCAGCCAATCATCTCATATTCAACTTTTCAGTTAGAAATTTGTTGACATTGTTAGTCAGGAACTTCTTGAAATGGCAAAATGAACACTTTTTGAAACATGTCATTACCGGAGAAGAGACGTCCCCCAAACCCCAAAACTAAAGAGACCCTCTGAAGAGACCTTCTTTTTCATAAATTTCGCAAATTATAAAAAATTCGCCAAACACAAAAATCTTGTTTCACCATAACAGCTGTAACTTCACAATAAAGAAGGTTATCGAAAATCTTAAAAAACAGTTGTGCTCAGGAAAAGTCATGCTAGACAATGCTGCCAACCGCACTGCTCTCCTACGCTCCATTGCCGCACAATTCATACAATCCTGGAACTTTTTGATCATCCCTTACTTTGAATTCAGATTGAAGAATTAGGGAACATTTTCTTTAAGAAGCACACACAATAAACAATTCTCGCACGGAAATAAATGGGTTATTTTAGAGAAGGGCAAAAATAATATGGTTACTACCATCTATAAGGTTTACAAGTTTGGGGCAAGTGGACCCAATTGGGGGCAAGTTTTTCTTTCTTGGTCTCTTCTCTTTAAGAAGTGTTTTATGCGTTATGTGACTTTTGAAAGTGAAAGAGGTTTGCTATGAACATTGCACTACGAATTTCCAAGAACCATTATAAAGGTCCATTCACACGGTTGATTGCACGCAACTAATTGGTATACTTCTACCATAAGTTTCAATGGATGTGCGCGATTTTCCAGTTCAGACAACAACGTATTCAATCACACGACCTTGCCTGCTTCTAGAAGGCGCAAGATTCATGGACATCATTAATTACTACATACATTCATCACGGCAGAGATATATATATATATATATAGATATACACTTACACTATAGCAGAGGTATTCTCACTCCACCAATGAACGTGAAGCCTTTTCGACATGAGAAATAATTGGGGTACCCGGCATCGTTAGCGCATATATCAGCACTAGTGGTAAAAATATGAACTAACTGCTAAATTTACCCATTGAGCCGTCGTTGCATTTATATGCTATACACGATCTTCTTTTGTTTTATATCAGCAATTTACAATTAAACTATAAAACTATTAAATATCGTCAAATAACAGCTATTCTGCGTGCCAGCAGGCACATCAAGTGTAATCTATGAATTAGCGGTTGATCCATCGTCAGAGATTGGTCATCAAGTAGTTCACTCTTCACGCTATAGACGTCGCTTAAATCACCGGGGCCACCCAGATTTCCCCAATCACAGGGTCTAAAAAGGCTTCACTGCGGTCAATGTTATCGGTATAGGAGTGAGACAACCGTCTCTACTAGTATGAATGTAGTAATTGATGTCCATGAATCTTGCATTCATACTAGTAGAGACGGTTGTCTCACTCCTATACCGATAACATTGACCGCAGTGAAGGCTTTTCAGACCCTGTGATTGGGGAAATCTGGTAGGCCTCCGTGATTTGAGCGACGTCTATAGCGTGAAGAGTGAACTACTTGATGACCAATCTCTGACGATGGCTCAACCGCTAATTCATAGTTTATACTTGATGTGCCTGCTGGCACGCAGAATAGTTGTTATTTGACGTTATTTAATGGTTTTATAGTTAATTTTATAGTTTAATTGTAAATATCTGATATAAAACAAAAGAACATCGTGCATAGCATATAAATGCAACGACGGCTAAATGGGTAAATTTAGCAGTTAGTTCATATTTTTACCACTAGTGCTGATATATGCGCTAACGATGCCGGGTACCCCAATATTTCTCATGTCGAAAAGGCTTCACGTTCATTGGTGGAGTGAGAATACCTCTGCTATAGTGTAAGTGTATATCTATATATATCTTTCTGCCGTGGAAGGCGTAGGAACTAGATTTGTCTTTTGTTATTGTTGAAATGTTACAGAAGGAAGTTTTGTCATCACTATTTCGTCTTATCTCTAATTATTTGTTATAATAAAACAATAGTGATTCCGGTTCTAATGTCATTGTACACTTTCGGAGCCATCTTGATTTCCTTGTAAGTACCACGTGACTGAAATTCTCACATCTGATTGGTCAACGACGCCAATCGGGCGTCTTCAATCATCCAGTTTAGAGCTAGTCTCTATACTCCCGATTCGATCGGTAATTGGTATTGTTGGCGCTAAGGCCTGATTGATAAAGTGGACTGTAAATTAGGGGGGGGGGAAGAGAAAAGATAGAAAAACTCACCGACAATGTAGAGCCGTCTCGGCGTGAGGTGGCCGTCGTGGAAGCGATGGTCGTAGAGTAGAGCGGCTTGGTGAGGATGGATTTAACTATTCTAATCTAATAGAGTAAAGGAAAGGAAAAGATAATGGTATGGGATGCATGGGCCTTCCTGGTGAACGGCCAGGGAACCCGCGTGACACCACAAAATGAAAGGTCGAGAGCAGGAGCCCGCAACGTGTGCTCACTTCGAGCAGACAACTTCGAATAACCGTGGAACACGAACGAGGAAAGGTCAAGCCACAGAGCGCTGGCTAGACTGAACCAAGGAACAGGGGATGAAGATATTACCACAAGGTCACAGAAACGAAGGGCGGGAAAACACAAAATAATGGCGCGAACATACCGCCCACCAAAAAGGAACTTTTTCAACTTGAAAAGAACCAGTAAACGAAAATGCGAATTCGAACAAAAAAACGAAACTTGGGTGTGAAACCCAAACTAACACTCAAGGGGGAGCGGAACCAGGTTCTTCACTGGTCTCGTGTGATGACAGAGCGTCGGCGATGGAGGTCCTATCTTGGGACGGCATCTCGAAGATCTCTTGAAGATGTCGAGCAGCTCCCACGAAGTTACGGCCGCAGTCAGAGTAGACGTGAGCGGGTAGACCTCGGCGCGAGGCGAAGCGGTCCAAACAGGCGAGGAGGCTTCGGTGGACAAATCTGTCACCATTTCCAAGTGTACGGCCTTGAAAGCCATGCAGACGAACAAGCAGAGGTACCCTTTGGTACATGGTGCGTTGCGACGAGTGTTGGTCTTGAACTTGAAGGGTCCAGCATAGTCGATGCCGACATGAGCGAAGGCGCGAGACATCTGCACACGTGGAGGAGGTAGATCACCCATAGGAGGTTGCAGCGGCTTGGCCCTGAACTTATGACACGTCAAGCATCGGCGAATTCGTTGACGAAGTAGTCCACGAAGAGAGACAATCCAATAACGCTGCTGGATCAACGCTTGAACTGTCCTGGGGCCTGAGTGTAGAGACGTTTTGTGATATAAATCACATATCAAAGCCGAGAGATGGGCTTCCTTTGGTAGAAGGAGAGGGTGGCGAGCGTCTTTATGAAGTGATGCGTGACGCAGACTCCCGCCCACCCTGAGAAACCCCGAGATGTCGAGAAAAGGCTTGAGTGCGGCAAGTCGGGATTTGACTTGACCGTGCTGGGCGAGCTGACTGAGCTCGGCGGAGAAGTACTGATTTTGAGTGGATCTGACGAAGATGTCGAGAGCGTCTTGAAGTTCTCGAGGCGTCAACGGGCCGGTCGGAACAGGTGTTTGAGATCGTTTGGCCAGCAGAATTCTGGCGAAACGGACAACATGGCCAAATACTCTTTGCGCACGGAGAAGAGTCGAAAACTTGTTGAAGCTGACGAGAAGAGGCTCGACGTCGACTCGAGTAGCGAGTATGACCACGGCAGGCTTGACTTCGGGAAGCTCCTGATCGGATGCGAGAGGAGGCGTAGCTCGAGGCCATGAAGTCGGAGAGTCGTGTAAGAAGGCGGGGCCGGCTAACCACAACGGATGCTCACGAAGCTGTGATGGCGACAAACCGCGAGAGGCACAGTCGGCTGGGTTGTCGGACGACGGGACGTGCGCCCATGACGTCGGAGAGGAGGCTTCAAGAATTTCAACCACGCGGTTGCTGACGAATGTCTTGAGTCGGTGCGGAGGTGTAGCAAGCCAAGCTAGCACTATGGTGGAGTCGGTGTAGAGATGGACGGATGCGATGGACAAGTTGCTGGTTGCACTGGAGACGTCCTTCAACAGACGTGCCAGCAACAAGGCGGCCGAGAGTTCCAGTTTTGGAATGGTCAGTGGCTTGACGGGGGCCACTTTGCTTCTTGCTCGTAGTATGTTGACAGCTGACGAGGAGGTTGAAGCGGTTTCTGTGTGAACGTAGACGACAGCAGCGTATGCTCTCTCGGAGGCGTCACAGAAGCTAACAATTCGACGAGTGCCAGGGGCGGCGGAGAAAGTGCGAGGAATTCTGAAGCTGGAGAACTGGTGGACCTCGGAGACGGCGCATGTCCAGGCATCAGACAGCTGAGGGGGAAGAGCGTCGTCCCACTGCAATTGAGTGAGCCACAGTTGCTGCAGAAACATCTTCATCCAGCAGACGAACGGACAAAGAAAACCAAGAGGGTCAAAAATACGAGCGATGTATGACAGAATAGAGCGTTTAGTGACTACCCCTTCAAAGGGTTGAGCGTGAAACGAGTATGAATCAGCGCTAGGATCCCAAAGAAGGCCAAGAATCTTAATGCCTACATCATCATTCGAGAAGACGAGAGGAGTTTCGAGATGATCTTCAGAAAGAGCTTGCAGGACTGCAGGAACATTGCTTGACCATTTGCGTAGTTCGAAACCTCCCAACGCGAGGAGAGATTTCAGTTCTTGCTGAAGAGAGCGAGCTTGCATGAGATCATCAGCACCGGACACAACATCATCAATGTAAGTGTGCGCCGTTAAAGCACGAGATGCGAGAGGAAATTGAGCTCCTTCGTCGCATACGAGTTGCTGCAATACTCTCTGAGCGAGGAAAGCAGAAGGAGTGAGACCGTATGTGACAGTATTCAACTCGTACTCCTGTACAGGGGATTCTGGTGTCGGTCTCCAAAATATGTGTTGGAAATGACGATCTTCGGGATGAATCAGAATTTGTCGATACATTTGCCGAATGTCGGCGCAGACCGCAATGGGATGAGATCGAAACCCAGTTAGAATGGCAGGAAGTTCCCTCTGAAGTTTCGGACCGCTCAACAGGAGCTGGTTGAGCGCGACGCCTTTCTTGTCAGGTGCAGAGGCGTTGTAGACAACGCGCAACTTCGTGCTGGAGCTCGCAACTTTATGTACACAATGATGCGGAATTACATAAGAAGACGAATTCTTGGCGAGCTGCATGTGTTTAGACTTGCAGTAATCCTGCATGAAGTGTTGATACGCTTCATCATGCGCAGGATTGCGTTTGAGACGACGTTTTAATGAGAGAAAACTCTGGAGAGCGGAGTCCTGGTTACTGCCGAGAGACGGATGCGACATGTTGAACGGAAGCGCCACGGAATAGCGTCCGGTCGAATCCCGCTTATGAGTAGCGGCGAAATGCTCTTCACATCGCTTGTCGTCAGGATTTTCTTGAGGAGGGCGTTGAACTTCCTCAGATTCCCAAAATAGGCGAAGTGTTTGTTCCAACGAGGGCGTTGAACAAGTCAGAAGAGAGAGAGGGGTTGAGGACGAACTTTCAGTAGAAGTAACAGGTCCCAGCACGATCCAGCCGAACATGGTGTTGAGGGCTGACGGATTCCCTCCAACGACCATGTCGCCGGACTTCCGCAAAATGTCCGGGTAAATGTCGGCGCCAATAAGAAAGTCGACTTTGTCAGGAAGGTGAAATTGCTCATCAGCAAGCGACAGGCCGCGATAGCGTTCGAACACTCCGCGGGGGACTGATTTAGTCGGAAGTGGCTCGAGATGGCAGACAAGACCAACGCCTGAACGCCAAGAGGTGCTTCGGGAGAGTGGCGAGAAGCAATGTTACACATAACAGTGCCGAGTACCCGAGCAGAGGAGTTGCCAATTCCTAGTAACTCAGAAACAGAATGGCTTGGCTGCACTTTTAAGCCTAGACGTTGTGTCAATGAATGAGTGACAGCGGAAATTTGCGAGCCGGAATCAACAACAGCGCGAAAGGGTTGATACCGTCCATGTGCGTCACGAATGAGCGCGCGAACCGTGCCTAAGAGCACCGTCTTGAAAGCTAGCTTGCCTGTCTGTTGACAAGTCAGAGAATGAGGTGTGTCGTCATTAACAAGTTCAGGCGAAGCTGGGGGAGGATCGACGTTCTGTTGCGGAGAGAGCGTCGACTGAGGAGAAACTACAGAAGTTGTTGCTTGAGCTGGATGCAATAGCGAATGATGTTGTTTGCTTTGGCAGCTAGTGCAGGTCCTTTTAGACGAGCACTGAGCACGAGTGTGTGCGCCTAAACAATTAAAACATCGCTGGAGGCGTCTCAATGTTTGGTATTTCTCGTCGCGAGTTTGAGCGAGGAACACAGAGCAATTATACAACGTATGATTCTGATTGCAAAGTGAACACGATATTTGTTTACGAGCAGGCGATGAGGTGACCTTGACCTCGGGTTGCTTGGCAACGAGAAGCGAGTTCAATTGCTTCGCGTGAGGTGCAATCTTCTTCAACGTAGTGCTTGTAGATGTAGCGCGCTGATCAAGGCCACATAATTCCAATGTCCGCGAATGTTCTTCTAGGAATTGAATCAAGGTCGCATGCGTTGGTGTAACTTGAGAAGATTGTTTGTTTTCAAATGCCTTCCGCGTTGAAGTGTCAAGATTAGACAAAGTCAATGAAAGCAAAAAAAAGTCAGCCAAGTCAGGCACATTGAGAGCTTTCAAAGCGCTCACAGAGTTCTTATGAACTTGCAAGAAATTTTGCATTGCAGAATAATGTGAGTTAGTCTTGAGTGGAACAAAGTCCAAGATTTGCTTGATGTAGTTGTAGGCCAATAAACGTTTATTCTGATAACGTTGTACGAGAGCATCATATGCGAGAGTATAGTTTTCAGTGTCGAGTTGAAAACCAGATATGATTGCGAGAGCCGAGCCAGACAACGTAGATCGCAAATAATGAAATTTCTGAACAGGGTTCAGTGTTTCATTGTTATGCACGAGAGATGTAAACAACGAGAAATATTCCGGCCAGAGACTTGTGTCACCGGAAAACGAAGGCAAATCAATACGCGGCAATTGATTTATAACCGGAGTTGGTATGACGGGTGTGACTGGCTGAGGTTTAATGACCTTGGCGGCAGCCGACAGAAATGCACCTTGCGCAGCATACAATACGTCTTCAAAACTCGCAGAGACCTTGGAAATTTCGAGGGGCTTGAGAGTTTCCACAAGTTGCGAATTATGTTGCATGATTGAACTCTGCAAGGCGTCAAATTTGGCTTGAATCACAGTTAGCCGATCGAAACGGCCTCTAACCGCGTCCACGCCTTCGGGGGTCAACAATCTGAAACCATCATAGGTTCGCTGAACCTCGGCGAATAGTTCTTCGCGTTGACCTTTGAACACGCTTTGCTCACGTTTTTGGGCTTCCATGACGTGAACGAACGACGAAATGTAGGAAATTCAAACTTGAAATCCGACAGCAAGAGAATAATACTAGCGTCGAAACTAGTAAGAGCTAACGAGAAACCACTAGCATAGAAACTAGTACGAGCAAGCGAGAAACCACTAGCATAGAAACTAGCACGAGCAAAAACGAGAAATCCACTAGCATAGAAACTAGCACGAGCACACGAGAAATCACTAGCATAGAAACTAGCACGAGCAAACGCGAATTCCACTAGCATAGAAACTAGCACGAGCACACGAGAAATCACTAGCATAGAAACTAGCACGAGCACACTAGAAATCCACGAGCCAATTCTAACTCCGGCTCAAGGGACCAAATGTTGGCGTTAAGGCCTGATTGATAAAGTGGACTGTAAATTAGGGGGGGGGGGGGGGGGGGGGGGGGGGAGAGAAAAGATAGAAAAACTCACCGACAATGTAGAGCCGTCTCGGCGTGAGGTGGCCGTCGTGGAAGCGATGGTCGTAGAGTAGAGCGGCTTGGTGAGGATGGATTTAACTATTCTAATCTAATAGAGTAAAGGAAAGGAAAAGATAATGGTATGGGATGCATGGGCCTTCCTGGTGAACGGCCAGGGAACCCGCGTGACACCACAAAATGAAAGGTCGAGAGCAGGAGCCCGCAACGTGTGCTCACTTCGAGCAGACAACTTCGAATAACCGTGGAACACGAACGAGGAAAGGTCAAGCCACAGAGCGCTGGCTAAACTGAACCAAGGAACAGGGGATGAAGATATGACCACAAGGTCACAGAAACGAAGGGCGGGAAAACACAAAATAATGGCGCGAACAGGTATGAATCGGATGATCGGCCAGTTCACACGCGCACATCCAATGAGACTTATGGTAGAAGTATACCAATCAGTTGCGTGCAATCAACCGTGTGAATGGACCTTTATACATGTCTGTCATCACTTCTTCAACTAATGTAGTCCGAGAGTCGAAACCAGAAATACATCGATTTATGTAACTGATTTCAAAGCAGCGATATCCTGTCTCTTTCCAGCCAGCACTCGCGTGGTGGTTCTGCCCCGCTCGTCTCGCAACATCCTGATCGAGGCAAACATCAGCTCCGTGTCTGTTCCACGCGCCTCCTCGTCGGTCCAGCTGACCTTGCGCGATCGCCGACATCGCCGCTACGCGCTCGTGTCGCCAGAGGACCGCAACGCGCCGCGGAGCCGTCAGTTCCGAGCCAAAGGGGACGTGGCCAGGGCCAGGGTCGTGGTCGAGGGAGCCAGGTTCCACTATGAGAGGAGAGGCCTGAGGGAGACATTGCGCGCGCAGGGGCCGCTCACGGCAGAGCTCATCGTGTCGGTAGGTTCTCATGACGTCATAGTGCAGGGCCAGGGTCGTGGTCGAGAGAGCCAGGTTCCACTATGAGAGGAGAGGCCTGAGGGAGACATTGCGCGCGCAGGGGCCGCTCACGGCAGAGCTCATCGTGTCGGTAGGTTCTCATGACGTCATAGTGCAGGGCCAGGGTCGTGGTCGAGGGAGCCAGGTTCCACTATGAGAGGAGAGGCCTGAGGGAGACATTGCGCGCGCAGGGGCCGCTCACGGCAGAGCTCATCGTTTGGGAAATATTGCCCATTGAAAAGTCATATTTAGTATGTAGATTTAGGTCACTTAGAGTGTAATTTGACGTTTTGTGAGGTCCATATTTCCCACACGATGAGATTTAAAGGAAAACACGCAGATAGCTATTTGTGTTTATTAAGGATGGTGAACAATTCTGCCAAGTTTCGTCAAAATCGGAGTTACATGAATTTTTTAATTTTTTTGATAATGGTATAAACATGGGAAATTAACTTAAAACGTGATTAAAAAGTACTTCCGGTGCACGGATTTTGGGCGATTTTGGATATGTTGTAGAGGGCATTGTTCTGAATCGATTCTTGTATTAAAACCTTCTGTTGCAATTAGTGGTGGGTGTAATCACAAAATTACTGGACTAACTGTCTTGATCTCCAGGTATCTGTGGAAGACTTGGACGCTGTGAACGTCTCCATCACCAGCAGCTACACCGTGGGCGTCAGTGCCAGGACGGAGAGGTACAGATGGCAGCTGGGAGGCTGGGGTCCATGCTCCAAGTCGTGCGGCACGGGAGTCAGGAGCAAGACGCTGGCCTGTAGAGACTCACATTCGTCTCGGATCGTTGCTAAGCGACACTGCTCGCTGATGGTGAAGCCACCGGGACAAACTGATGAGTGTAACGAATACGGGTATGGTTCCTCTAGTCCGATAATTCACATTCAATAGGGCATGCCAAAGATAGGACGATAAGTTGTCCGCCGTAAGCGTCATGAGCGTTTTGTGGGAAAGTGCTTCATCTTTATTCTCAAACTCTTTGGTTTCAGTATCTTTGGGCTGATTTTGTTGACAGCTTGACAGCTGACAGTTCAAACCTGTGTAGTTTAAAATTGTCGTTCTAAAGTAATTCCACGTCTAGTAAATAATCATTAAAAAGTTCCATTGATACCCTTAAATCATTGGAAATCATCAGTGTGGGTAGATACCTATTATTAACAAGGAAATGGTGTAGTTATTAGACGAAAACCGCAATTTTTCTAATTAATTCGAATGAAAGTCACCGCCACCTATTAGTTGACTGACACAGCTTTTTCCCACAAAATGTACTGTGGTGCTATCTGCTGGTTGCTTCGCTTTGCACATGCCCTATCATTGGATATATTTTAAAGTACTTAGTTAATTTTTTTACCACATATTTAAAATAATCATTTCACCATTTTCCATTCGATCATAATGTTATCCAGATCGAAAGTGGAGGCCAGCTTCAGAATTTTCTGTGAGCTGTCATTTCTTGAGGTGTTATTTAATTTTAACCAATTTTTAACTCATTCGCTAGCAACAAACCAACCAACCCGAATTATATGAAATTTTCCATAAGTGTCACCATAGGGTTGAAAATTCGAAAATTCGTAGTTATGATGGCCACATTACCTTAAGGCTGATTCAAACACAATAAGGTGACAAGCTGCAAATGTGCAAAACCAATCTGATCAACGAAAACGTGCACCTTTACTGTGACACATATGTAGCATTTTCACAACTTTCCCGGCTGTTGTAAGAGTTAATTTGTTTACACTAGGAAAACGCTCCGTGTAACGCGTTGATGAGCGAGCACCGACACGGGCGACATCGCCAATCGAGCACGATCTATTCAATCAAAGAAAACTTACTACATTACCTATTACCAAAGTTCCTTACAACTTTCCATAAACACTCTGGAACAATTAAACAGACCAATACCATAAATTTGATACTTTTCCATCAACTTTTTGTACAGATATTTAAAACACTTAAAATAGCAATAAGTCTTGACCGATTGACCGTACATTCTTGACCGATTGGGCTGCAAATGTGTAAAATATGATATGTATCTAGTCGAAACTTTGTTTTTAATATAACTGTGAAACATGATCCATATCCAGAAATAAAGTATTTTAGTCACTTATGTATATTACATACATTACATTGCATACATATGCATTATGTATTGCAATATGATCTGCACTTTATCAAAATAAAGGAATCTGTCTTTCATTGAAACTGAGAATATAGCCATCTAAACTTTGCTTTGCTACATAGAGTAACCCAGAATGCAGTGGAATTTCTGTTATGAAATGTCATTTCTGACAGTTTCAAAACTTAAAAATTGTCAATAAGTGGCAAGTGCATCAGTTCAATACTGATTGGGCTGAAAAGTTGTAAAATAATTTAAAATGGTACTCTTAATGGCCATGCAAAATTTGAACTCGATCTGACCATTTTGATTTTCGGCCAATCAGAAGATATGTTTTTAATTGAACCAATCAGAATGCAGCTCTCAAAAACAATCCCAGACTGAGTTAGAATGATATTAGTATGTGTGCAAAATTTCAGCTCGATCGGGAAAAAATGTGGCCTGTGCCGGCGGGAAACAAACAAAAAAACAAAAAAACACAAAAAACTAAAAAAAACAGAGAAAGTGTCCAAAAGTGCTGAATGGAGACGCTCGCTACGCTCGCTCAAAAACAAGCCACACATTTTGCACATGGGTGCAAAATGTGGATCAATCAGTTTGGTCTTCGGCCGTTAGAATTGAACATGAATGGTCCAGTGTAAACGGTGAATCTTCATCTGTCTTGGCAGTTAGTGAATGTGCTCGTTGCAGGTGTGACGTCACTTGGCGCCCACGCGACTGGGAGTTCTGCTCCGCCACCTGTGGCTCCAGGGGTGTCCAACACAGAGAGGTGTTCTGCTACGTGAACGGCACGGCGCCGAGCAACTTTGTCGACCCCGTGTTCTGTGCGGACGAGGAGAAACCGGACGAGATGCGAGCGTGCAACCGCTTCCCCTGCGCGGTGCACTGGACGCCCGGCAACTGGTCCCAGGTGGGTTGATAGTAGGGGTGTGCGAATATTCGAAAATTTCGAATACTTCGAAAATATTTGGTTTTCGAAGTATTCGAAATTTCGAATACTTTATTTTCGAATACCAAATCGAATATTCGAACCAAATATTTTTGAAGTATTCGAAATTTTCGAATATTCGATTTGGTATTCGAAAATAAAGTATTCGAAATTTCGAATACTTCGAAATTTCGAATACTTCGAAAATTCGAATATTCGAAAATTTTCGAATAGTTCATGTCTTTTAATTCAAAATTATCCCGCCATTTCTCATTTAGGAGTGTTTTTCAATGCTGCCAACTGCTGCAAAGTGAAAAACTTCAACCGAAAATAATCATGGCCGCCATTTTGATTTCGAGGGAATATTATTTATTTGTAGGTTATTGTTTCTCCATGTAGACATTCCTCATACTCCTTTTGTTCCTGGTAATTTCATTTTTTGTAATGATTAGTGATAACAATATTATCCTTGCACATTACATCAAAATCAGTCCATTCTCACTGTGGCCATCTTTCATTCTGGTCACATGAAAAGAGTATGGTGTCCAATTAATTTTTAAATTGATATTATGTCCTTTAATTTAGGTTCCATTTATTCGATATTCGAAATATTTTTGTCAATTATTCGATATTCGTATTCGAAGTCAAAAATCACTATTCGCACACCCCTAGTTGATAGGAACTCTGGATTCACAAAGAAGTATTATCTCCTAATACGTACTATCTTTGGCATTGTGTTCTCGGTATTAAATCAAAAGATAATACGTATAGCATAGTACTTTTCGTGAATCCAGCCCCAGGAGCCCGTGAAAAAACATTGAGATGAAAAGATTGTCACGTGAGATTAAGGTAGAACCACCATAACCTCAATGTTTCCGATTAACTTGAAATTTTGGTGACTTATTGATAATCATGCAAAACTCAATCCCTGAAAAAATTAAACAATTCGCGTGTCCAGTTTCTGAGATAAATCGATTTGTTTTCCCCATGTTATCTTATGGCGTTAAAAGAGAATCGTGTAATTTTTAGGCTATAATGAAGATCAATTTTTTTGCGTCGATAGATTTGAACGAAATTTTTTATTATAGTAGACATATGAACATACTATCAGAAAAAAAATTGGAAATAAATCCCAACGTGAGCTTTTTTAAAAGTTATAAGCCAAATTCGAAATTATTTTCCTATACCTCCTATGTTAAAGTTTTGTTCATCCTCTGATGACCTAAAATTGAAAACTCATTGTTGGACTGGAGTTGCAAACTACAGGACTTTAAATGAGTCTGTTATATTTAAATATAGTTGAAATATAGGAAAACGTTTTTTGAACATGTAATTTCAACAAAAAATATTTTTGTATATATCGATCGATTGCTCTACCTTAAAGTTATCGTCCTCCTCCTTGCGCAGTGCTCGACGAGCTGCGGACGCGGGTTCGAGACCCGCGAGCCCCGATGTCCGATGCCGCGCGCCGAGCCTCTCTTCACGTGCGGGACGCCGCCGCGCGCCGAGCGTCGCGTGTGTCGTCACAGGTGCGCCGCGCGTGACTGCCGTCGGGACGCCTCCAAGTACTGCAGACTCACCGACCTGCTGGGCAGGTTCTGCGTCGTGCCGGGATTCAGGAGGCTCTGCTGCAAGAGCTGTCAGCTTGTCAGCAACAACCACGTGCTTGCCATATGATGCTTCCGCCTCCATTCACAACACAACGGACGCCTCCAAGTACTGCAGACTCACCGACCTGCTGGGCAGGTTCTGCGTCGTGCCGGGATTCAGGAGGCTGTGCTGCAAGAGCTGTCAGCTTGTCAGCAACAACCACGTGCGCTCCATATGATGCTTCCGCCTCATTTTAAACACAATCCAATTTCACTTTTTAATTCAAGTAAAAGTAAGGTATATTAATTCGTATCGCCTAATTTCCAAGCAAGGTGGTATTCAGGGGGGGGGGGCGAGGGGGCCATGCCCCCCTCCCCTCTCCTAAATCGGGAGAAAAAAAGCACATTTAAAATAATATGTGAAAAAAAAACTCTATAATGGACAGATCATGTCAAAAACGTTCCAAAATAGTTAAAATTGAGTTAAATTTCCATAAAATGTCCAATGTTTTGATATTTTGTACTTTATATTTCCAAAAAATAGCTATACACTGCGATTCAAAATTGCACCTAAATAAATGACCTATCCAAAATTGTCTTGTTTCCCACTGTGAATTTTCAAAATATTAGTAATGTCCGCCCCCCCCCCCCCCCCTCCAGAAATTTGATCATGGATCCTGGATTTGATCCAAGTCAGTCGTAACATTACGGCAACATTTCCTATAACACGGGACACACTGTCAACTGAGAGCAGCTCTCCCATTGGCTGACAGCTGTCACGTGACCGTCAAATATCGTCACGTGATAGCTTTCAGCTAATGAGAGAGCTACTCTCCAATCTTCACTCGCGCAGAAGTTGACAGTGTGTCCGGTCCCCAATCTATGATCTAAAACTACAATTAGATTAATATTATTAATAATATTTTTTTATTGTTTTTGGAGAGGGAGCGGGGAATTATGCCTGGACCCTTATTCTAAAACTAAAAATTTTCCGTATTCGTCCCGAATCGAATTCGTGAGAGACGAATCCGAGATATTGGTATTCTGCAAGACAATATTCAAAATGGCGACCCGGATTCGATTCGTGTCTGACAGGATCAGATTCGTCAGCTGTTTGCTCGCCGGATCGGGATAAAAGTTAGGTTATTTGGGCACTAAACTATACCAATAATTATTAATGTGTGTATATTTACTGTTATTTCTTCCAATAATCGTCCAATAACTGTTTGAAATATACATAATATTTTTACATACTTTCGTAATAATGTCCTGCTTCATTTTGAATGTTATGTGATGTGTCAAACACGGAGAGTTGATAAAATGACAAATGACAATCAAACCAATGTGTGAAGTATGTTCCGTACACCGTGATCAAAATTCTCTATTCTCATTGGTTACCGATACGTCGGTAAAACAAGAGTCTGCTATAAATGCATTATTTCGTGAGAATAGCGCGTCCCGATCCGTTTGCTGTTGTAGAATACGAATTGGAATCATATTCGGTTCAGCCGAAATGGGAACACACGAATCTGATTTGGGACGAATCAGATTCGGCTCGGCCGAATACAAAAGTAAAGTTTTAGAATAAGGGTCCTGGTAGGACCAACTTTGTTAGTGAATCTTAATGGCTGTGAAAACTATCGATAGTTAGCTAATCCAAAGTTGGTTCTACCTGACCTTAATACTTTAAGGTCAAATAACTACACAATTATAATATTATATTATGTAAAACAATCACTATTTAGGTACAGAGTTTTGGAGAATCATATTCGCCCTTATACATTTGTAGTGTTGTTACCATATTAAGAAATTTTTAATAAAAGTAGTGAGATAAAAAATATTTCGTCCAGTCTTATCCAAAATAACCATCAGCAGAATTTTGATTTTCATCTATTTGCAAGCGATTAAGATTCATCATGAAATTACCCTTAATATCGCTTATATTATTCCGTAGTTTCTTTCGTCTGTTTAAATTCTTGCAACATAAGCATGTCCTCATCTTCAACTTCCTTTTCCCCAGCATCTTCTTCGTCATAAATCTGGAGATTCTTCACATTGTACCAAACTCCAATGTCCAGGATAGTTCCAGCAAACAAGAACCCTGGAATCACAATATTGATATGAATGGAGGAAATAATATTATTCCGTTATTATATTAGTAAGATACGTTTCTTATTTCTGGCTTGTCTTTTGACTTGTAATTAGATGTGAGACATGATTTCAAAGTATTAATGCTGATACTATTTATGTCAGAGCAAGTGTTTGAACCGACCTGCAGCCGTGAAGTTGAGCAGATATCTGAGTGACTGTCCGTCGTAGAGCCAGCAGTTCCCTGTCTGGCCGCAAGTCTCTCCCCACACGAGACAAGAAGAATCTGTAATCAGAAGAAGTTATTTATTTAGTGGGTTATATACAGCAGCAAGACCTTTACCCACATGCCAGCTGCCACCTCATACAATCATAATCTTCCACTCCTCTCTTGGTCGTCATTTTCTTCTACTGGGAGGCGTCCACTTGTTTATCCTTTTCGGCCATCTCTCCTCTCCCTCCTATCCTTTGTACATGACCATACCAAACAAGTCTCCTTTACTTTTGTTTCAACCTTCATTCTTCTCCTGATCTCTTCATTCCTAATGTGCTCGATCCTGGAGACCCGGCAGCGTCTTTCCATACCCTAATCGAGCCCAACTCATTGTTTTGAATATTTGCATTTTACGCGCATTTAACGCCGAATCTATTCGATATAACCAAACATTCTATTATTCCCATTTGTAATGAAGCAGCTAAGTTAGGTGTCTCCGAAATATTTGAGGTTTTACTCACGTAATTGTTGACAGTTTTAAAGTAAATAGCATTGTTCGGAAAGTAGATTTAAACACTTTATAAGGAGTACACATTTCTGTATAACAAAAATCGGACACTAGACAAAAATACATTTGATTATAAGCAAGGCGAAACAAAATCAGCAGAAGAGGTTTGGTTTAATCAATAATAATAATAATCATGAAAATTAAATTATGACCACATTTTCAGGTCAACACCATAAGCATACGCAAAGAACGATATCCCAAGTATCTACGTTTGGACTTCGCATTAATTCCAACGAATGTTTTGATCAGAATAGATTCTCTAATATTATCAGCTAGGTTTATTGTAGGTCCAATATACCAATTTAAGATGGTTGTTAATAAGTGTTTTTGTGTTACAAATCAGGTACCAGGTGTTTAGGTGCTTATGAAACTATACCTAAGGTACTAAGAATGTTCAGAAGGAAGTCTCTTGAATGACGACATAAAATAGTTTGAATTGCTAGAAAATATTTTGTTCAGTTATTTAGTCTCTAAACAGTTGTATTGAGTTGGGCTCGATTAGGGTATGGAAAGACGCGACCCGGCAGCTCCTTCTCAGGTTATCCATTTCTACGGCCTCAAGTCCCCGAGTATCTCTCTGCGTAACTTCCCAAGTCTCTGCCCCATACATCGCTTACGACCAATTTAGTCTATGGACTCGCCTGCACAATCCATCTATTTATTTATATCTCTCTTACAAATACCTTCCCTGTAAATAACAGTTCCCAAATACTTGACCTGGTCACACCTTGCAATTATCTTCCAGAATGAGTCTATCTCAGTCAACGCACGTTACACGCATGTGGCCATTATATCACTACATCGCTTCATACCTAAGATCATGCCGTATATGATTGGTCCAGGGATGAAAGCTAAAGCGCAGAGCAGAGCTTCTGTGAATCCGATGGAGATGCTCTTGTCATCGGGATCCACGCATCTGGAAATCGATCAACAGGATGTATTCAGATTATTTTATCAGTTTTAGTTTTTCACTGGGCATACCAACAATCACGTTATTGACCAATGTAGATCTGACCAAACTGCGACGTCATAAAACAAAAGTCAATGTTTGGTCACAACCAAAGAGCTTGCATACACAACAAATTGAACACATGATATTATTAGAATAATGTTGAATTCGTACAGAATTTAACAGTTTTACAATCAACAAATTGCCGTTAATAATAGTATTGCTTTAAGCTATCTACTTGAATATTGTTCAGTCTTAATTAACTTCTCATAAGAGAGGAAGGGCCTTTTTAAGTTGACGAAACTATCCAGTGACAGAGGCCATTAAAAAGTAAAACGCTTTGGCAACATACCTGGCAAAATATAATTTGTTTCGTTGTAGCATCTGTAATAATTGTCCAGCAAATCATCAAACATGATTTATATGATTTAAATATATTGATTGTACTATTTCAAGTGATAAATTAAACTAGATTAAACACGTGTGAGCTATTTCTTTGATCTTTCTAAATTTCATTTGTTTGAATGAAAAATTGTTTTTTCTAACAACCCTGGAGTTACCATGGTAATACTTTTGTCTTTCATAAGGCAACGCCCACCTACATTAGTCAATTCTCTATACTACATCACAAGGTAACGTAAATCACTCTTTGGGGTACTTTTACTTGGATGACGGATATGTGGAAATTATGTTCGTATTACAATAATGGTGTCTTAAACGTTTCAAATTTAGGTCAATGTCCAGACTCTGGCGCAAGGTGTAAAGGTTGTTGAAATCAGATCATGAAATGCTTGTTATTAATATGAACTGTCCGTCAAATGTAAGCAATAATAATGTTGAGAAAATAACTAAAACTATAGAGGACTGGTCAAAGTATGATGCTCAGCTACTAAGGATGGATCTTATTGAATGTGACTGGTCCATTCAAAATGAAGATGTAGATGGAAAGATGGAAGTATTAATAAGAAATATTCTTGAGTGTAAAGGTAATCAGGTGAAGACTAAAGTTATTGATGCAGGCACGAAGAGACAGCCATGGATAAATAGTGAAGTGCTTGAAAACATAAAAGTGAGAGACATATGTTACATACGAGCCAAACATTATAACAGAGAAGAGTTCTGGACCTGTTTTAAAGTGCGACGAAACCATGTAAAATCACTTATTAGAAGAAATGAACGTGAGTACTATTCCAATAAAATAGACAAGGTCAGGTATGACACAGTGAAGCTGTGGAAGACTTTAAAGGATATTGTCAGCACTACCAGTAAAAAAAACTGTTCTAAATCTGAAATTAGGAACGTGGATGGTGAGACTATACAGGATTGTAAGAAAATATCGAATGTGTTTAATGAGTACTTCGTATATAGTGTAGAGGAGATTGTTGAAAGCATCAGGGATGTGGATATGAATAATTTGACTGATGAGTTAAAACAATCTGTACAACTAGAAACGTTTAAAAGAAGTAACACCTGCACCTTAATGTCATTCAATAATGTTAAAATAATGCAGTTGGACAAAGCTGTGCGGAAACTAAAAAACAAGAAAGGGTCAACTGATGGAATAAATACTTGGCTTTTCAAAGATTCCTATCAGGTAATTAAATATAGGCTGCTAGATATAATAAACATGTCACTCTTTCAAGGTAAATTTCCTAAAATGCTAAAAGAAGCGGTCATACAACCAGTATGTAAAGTTTTTAACTCAATTGAAATATGTAACTTTAGACCGATTAATATGTTAAGTGTTTTAGATAAGGTATTTGAGACTTTAGTACATGATCAATTGTATGAGTACTTTGAGAACAATAATTTAATTGTTCCCCATCAGTCTGGGTTTCGGAGGATCCACTCATGTGAAACTGCGTTTCAAAATGTCATTAGCAAGTGGTTGGAAGATCTGGACAGGAAAGAGGTTACCATTGCAGTGTTTCTTGACCTCAAAAGAGCGTTTGAGGTTGTCAACGTGAAGAGACTGCTGAAGAAACTGGAGTTCATTTACGGAGTGACTGGTATGCCATTGGCATGGCTAGAGGATTATCTTATTAATCGGAGCCAGAAAGTTCGATATGGTAATGCTATCTCTGATCGGATGGAATGTCATAATGGAGTGCCGCAGGGCTCTGTCTTGGGACCCCTGCTATTTACAATATATATCAATGACCTGAAAATGTGTAATTCTAATATGTACCTCAACATTTATGCGGATGATATGGTTATTTCTTTGAGTGGATCAAATGTATTTGAAATGATGTCGCAAATGAATAGCGAGTTAGAAAACATTGCTACATGGCTAGAGATTAACAAACTGAAACTAAATGTAAATAAGTCCAAATCAATGTTCATAGGAGTTACTAATAAGATGAGTGAACAACTGTTAACGTGTAATGTAAAGTTAAACATAAGAGGGGATGAGATCCAAGTTGTTAAAGAATTTAAATACTTAGGCATAATATTAGATGATAAATTAGAATTTAAACTACATGCTGAATATATGATAAAGAAGATAGGAAAAAAGATAGGATATCTCAGAAGAATAGGAGGAAAATTGTCGTACTGGTCAAGATGTATGGTATACAACACCATAATTAAGCCACATTTCGAATATGGAGCAACAATTCTCTTACATGTAAATAAAAACCACTTGGATAGATTACAAATATTACAAAATAAGGCCATGAGAACGATCATCAGATGTGGTAGAGAAACACCTATCTTGACAATGTTAGACATGCTGGAGTGGCTGAGTATTAAGCAGTTTGTGTTACTATTAGTTCTTATATTTATGTTTAAAATTAGTATTGGCCTTATGCCACAATACATCTTAGATAAATTAGATAATGTTAAAACAATTCATAATATTAGTACTAGAGCAGCCAGCAGTGGAATGTGGTTTAAGAAACACTGTTATAGTAAGAAATGGTATGCATCAATTTTTAACACTGGAAGCAAAATTTATGACAGGTTACCTGTAGACATTAGAAATGAAAAACATGTATGTTCATTTAAAGCTCATTGTATTGTGTGGATAAAGCGACAATCAGTTGATGATGTATTCTAAGTGTAATATATGTGCTGTTGGTAACAAGTGTATCTGTAATGTTACTGGCTTAGTAAGCTAAATAAAATCTATAAATACAAAAAAAATACTTCTACAAATGGAAATAAAGCAGCATTAACGCCTAAGCCCCAGAGCGCTGAGGTTAAATGTTGTTCATCATTGAGCAACAACGCTACAACATTGAACGAGAAACGAACATAAATGTGTGATCCAATCTTTCAATTTTTAATTTTCAACTAGCCAAAGAGCTTCATTCTTTAAAAATAATAACAAATTATTCTTCTTCCCAGTTTTCTGACGCTATAATCACCCAGAAATCTGGGTGTACATGTTTGTGAGATTGGATTGTACTGGATAGTATACATAACAGTTACACCATCTGACCATTAGCTGTAGTTGTTTCTGATAGGGATTATCCTTGTCACAAAAATGTAAGTAGGAGTTGACCTGAACTGCACGATCGTGTTCCCCGCCCTTCCGGTCGAGGAAAGGAATCTGACGACGCACTCCAGGACCAGGAAGACGATGAAGTTCGTGCCGCAGTCGACAGGACAAGCACCGTCAGTTGCTGACGTCATAGTGGCGTTCCCGCCCACGCATGCGCACATGTCGAATACCTGCGAGATGCTGGCAGTGAGTGTGGATACAAATTGGAAGCATTTGATGAGTTATGTGAGTTTGATATTGATGGATTTGAACACTTTAAAACCGACTCGGCTTGACCGTTTTTCCAGTTGTTAAATTTGAAGTTTAAACTTATTATTGTTTTGCTTTTAGGTATTAACTTGTACCAAGAAATCTTGGTATATCTGTTAACCGTAATTGCTTCGTATCCTATGTGCGTGAACCAACAGCTGTGTTTTTATTTTCAGTGCGAGCATGTTTGTGTGTGGGATCGTTTTTTTTTGTCTGGGGCTTAACGTCGCATTGTTTTGCAGTGAGGCTAATGGCGACGGATGAATGATAATGATGATGATTGGGAGATGATGGTGAAGAGTAGGTAAGGATGGAAGGTAGGAAGGAGGCGGTCGTGGCCTATTAGTAGGGTACCTTCCCAGCATTTGCCTGTCGACTGAGGGAAAACCACGAAAAAACCCCAGTCAGGAAGGACGGCCACGGGAATCGAGCCCCGGGCCTCCGGAATACAAGTTCAGAGCGGTAACCACTCACCCAACCTGTTCCGTAAATATTTTCCATATTTACTTCCATAATTATGTTTTCTATGTGAAGGGTGTATATGAGATGAGAATAAACTACAAGTCTCCTATTTTGGTAGATCTTTCATATCGGATTTCATTGTACCTTCGTTCCGTTGACCATTGCTTGCGAGGAGCAGCCCGCGTGGCAGGATGAGTAGAAGGTGGTCAGCTGGTCAGAGGAACACACCGGGGAGTACTTGGTAGTCGGTCCACAGCCGCAGGCACTGTTACATTCAGCAAGTAGATCCCAACTGGAAGAAATCACGGTGGAGCTTGAATAACCTTCTGAGCTCGGATTCACAAAGCTTTAGTTTACCCCACTTTGGTGTTATCTAATAAGCCGTGAATGAAGGGGTTTTTTCTCCGGGGAAAAGCTTTGTAAAATCGGACCCTGGGTGCTTTTTCTCGAGTTTGTTGAACATATTTGACATGCGGAAATGAGCCACTGCATAATGTATTCAGCTACTTTATCATTGATAAAAGTCAAAAATCAAATATCTTGGGTGGACAACAATTTGATTATGACTGACGATATGTCACGTTTACAATCCAATATTCCAGTAATTGTGTGATTATACCCACCACTAATTGCAACAGAAGGTTTCAATACAATATGAATCGATTCAGAAAAATGCCCTCTACAACATATCCAAAATCGCCCAAAATCGCTGTACGGAAAAGGGTTTTAATAACTTTTTAAGTTAATTTCCCATGTTAATTCCATCTTGCAAAAAAACTTTTTTTCGTGTAACTTCGATTTTGACGAAACTTGGCAGAATTGTTCACCATCCTAAATAAACACAAATAGCTCTCTGAGCGTTTTCCTCTAAATCTCATCGTTGGGGAAATATGGACCATTGAAAAGTCATATTTTAGTCAGTTTTCGTCGAAGGTCACATTGAGTGTAATTTGACGTTTTGCGAGGTCCATATTTCCCAAACGATGAGATTTAGAGGAAAACGCTCAGAGAGCTATTTGTGTTTATTTAGGATGTTAAACAATTCTGCCAAGTTTCGTCAAAATCGGAGTTACATGAAAAAAAGTTTTTTTTTCAAGATGGAATTAACATGGGAAATTAACTTAAAAAGTCATTGACATTCTTTTTTCCTACAGCGATTTCGGGCGATTTTGGATATGTTGTAGAGGACACTTTTCTGAATCGAACGGTACCAAAAACGCTTCTGTTGCAATTAGTGGTGGGTTATGCTGATTTTTTCACTAGAATTACTGGACTACAAAGCATAAGTATAGTACGGCCAGCGAGCGTGGAGAAACTCCTTTCATAAGATGAGCAGTATTGTTCGACCCTTGTTCGACCGTTAAGCTCTGACAAGATACAACCTTTTGATGACCTGCCACCCCTTCCACCTACACTGTTGCCATTTTAAACAACTTTCCTGGAATTTTAAAAGCCAACTGCATTGAAAGATATTTGGCACCACAACAAAACAACCCTTTCCCGATTACCTGCAGTGGTTGAGAGGTATTTACATTCGGGCACGCGTCAAAACACTCCGGATTACAAGCTAAGCCCATTGTTGAATTTTGCACAGCGTTTGGTGAACTTTCTCTACGCTCGCTGGGTGTACTCTAAGAAGGTCTTGTTATCCTTACTTTCCACTCTGTCCCATGCTGCCGTGCAAGTCCGCCGCTGGACAGCCGATGAACGCGTACCCGATGCGCGCCAACACGTCTACGAACTCAACACACACGTTCCAGCCGGCGATCAGACGTGCACGGGGCTTGAACCAAGAGATCACAGCTCCTGACGTCATCATGCCCAGGGCGGAGAACACCAGACCAACAGAACCTGCGAACACGTAGTTGAGCTTATACCGGTGGCCCAAAACATATCATCCTGATTGAGAGGTCACACCGACTGATATATAACAGATTAGGAGCTGAAACTGTCACCCTACTGAAACCTTTTTGAAAAAATAGTATAGTTTAATGTGTGAAAATTTTAAAAATATCGAATGAATGAGAAAAGAAGTTACAAACATTTCAATAAGTATGTTGAAAGAGTTTACCAGCGTTAAAAGCTGTAACAAAACTGTAACAGCATTGAAATAAAACGAAAATAAAAGATTCGTTGCCACTTATTTCTTAATCACAGATTCAGAAATCTAGGTACAATGGAAACATCGTTTGCGCATAGACCACAAGGAAAATGGTGGACCTAGCTACATAAATTCACTTAATTCCCACGATGTAACTTAAAATAAATTATTCAAACAAATCAATTATTTTTTAGTTTACCTATTCTGTTTTTTCAACTGTGAATTCAATAAATTAAAACTTTTTTCTATTCAAAAGAAATGTTTAAATCTTGCATATATTAAATGTTGGTATGTTGTCAAAATTGAGTGTAACTTTCAGAACCCTAGCTGTAATAGTTTCGATATGGCTAATGACCTGACCTCTCAAACATGTGGTAATTGATACACATGAATAGAGGGACGCTACTTAATAAACACAATGTTCACTAGTAGGCATTGCAAACTAACAAACCAAGCTGCATTTTGGTCAATCTCGTCAACAATCAAAATTGAACGCTTCATCAGTTTTATTATTATTATTATTATTAAGTCTATATTCTCAACAGAGCCAGGCTCCACTAGTGAGAATGTAATATAGAGAAGGGAGGAGAGGAAACCCGGTACCGGCATGTAGCCTACTCCTGACGAAAGATACCAAGGAGACCAACGGCTTAACGTCCCTTCCGAAGGACGGTGTAACATTCACAAAACAGGCCTCCACAACCCGCGCCGTCGAGAGACTGATAACAGGTGGAGGGAGGTCGTCACACTGACCCCCAAACACCCCAGTCTCTCTGACCCAACGGCAGCAACCTGGCAAGGTAGAGTTGAATGGTCACCCATCCAACCTCTGACCGCGCTCAATGTTGCTTAACCTCAGTTATCTAACGAGAACCGAGGTATCCAACACACCAGCCGTTGGGTTACTGATCAATCACTTATATCAATCAATGTTACTGATCTAATTTACAATTTCTCTGTATTAATTATGTAGTTATGTGTCTTTAAGGCATCCATTTTATAATGGAAGTGTCTTCCAATTACATTTTTTCTCTACGAATGGTAAATTGCAATGTAACCATTATGATATTAATTGATGCCAACCAAGGAGCTTTCAACAGTAATCATTCAAGCTCCTTGGTGCCAACATTGTACTCGATTATGCTATATCTATGTGTATACGACTTGGATTATTTACTTACAGTATATACGAATAAAACAGCGATGAGTATTGTGAAGACGAGAAAGTATCATCTCAATCTATGGAGACATTCAGTACGAATAGTTGATACGATGTTTGAGCAGAGGGCGTTGAACATCTAGTGGAGCGGTCGCTCCACCCAGCCAAGTCGTACTATACACTCACACTCACTCAACATACCGTAAATGCCTAATAAACTGAGGAGCAGACCAAACACTTTTACTGTAAGCAACAACATGGCATTTTCGGCCTACTGGATCTCAAAATTGGGAAATCTCACATTGTGGCGAAATAACTTAATTTCGAGCTATGGCCCACCTGACAACATATACCAAATTTGGGAACAATACGTTATGCCGTTTGGGTGCTAGAGGGCCGTGAAAACAGTGAAATTACACCCCTTTTAAAAGCTATCTGATTCAGATTCAGATTCAGATATCAGGAAACGTTGCTATCACCGCCACAGCCTAAACAGCTAAACCGATCGATATGAAAATTTTACCACATGTGCACTTTTGGCGTCTGATGATACCTTTGTTCTTATAAATTTTTTGTGCCGCCATTTTTAAACCGGAAGTGACGTCATATATCAAAAACCGCTGGACCGATTAGAACAAAATTAGCGCCATTCGATTTAGAAGGTCATCTATAAGGAATACCAATAGTGAAAAAAGAAATGTTATATAACCTAAACCGGAAATGACGTCATAAAAATGACAAATCAGACTAAAATCATCTCTTATATCAATAACTACATATTCAGAAGGCTTTTAATGTAACATAACATTTATAGATACAAATTTTAGGTGGCAGTGATGTCAACCGCCATTTTGAAAACCGGAAGTGATGCCGTAACTCGAGAACGGCTGGACCGATTGGAACGAAACTTTTGCTATACTTTGTAACATATTATTTATAGCATTAACACAGTAACAAGCACAACTTTTCTTAGCAACCAAATCACAAAATCTTATTTTTTAAAAGAATTATAATCTTTGGTGCCGCAATATGTTACAAGTTGTAATAATAAACTGAAAAAAGGAGTGATATCCCCATGAAAAACACTCCGTGTAAAAATACCAGCCAAGTCTCTTCAATTAAAAAAAAATAGAAGAAATCTAAAAATTCAGCACTGAAAAGTAGTGATATCAAAAAATTGGACAAGTCAAAACTTTTCAAAAAATACTTGGCGCATCGTTTTTTTAAGGACATGTATAGATGAGTTCATTTCATTTCCTGCCTACTTCTATACTATTTATATGCACGATGCGCCAAGTATTTTTTAAAAAGTTTTGACTTGGCCAATTTTTTGATATCACTACTTTTCAGTGCTGAATTTTTAGATTTCTTCTATTTTTTTTAATTGAAGAGACTTGGCTGGTATTTTTACACGGAGTGTTTTTTAATGGGGTGGCGTTTACCTGTGATGAGACTAGCTGATGCCGCGGACTGACGGAATTGCGTCTCCATGTATTTAGGCATGAAAGTCCAATAACCGATCAACCCAAACATGAAGCAGACGGAGCTGAAGGAGTTGAAGACGAGAACTCTGTTCTTAATCAATCGTCGCATTGTCATCCAGAAATCTGTGCGAATTGATAAAAGGAACGTAATTAAATAAATATTTTCTAAAAATATCTTGATCTAAGCATGTTCATGAAAGTGATTAGAAAAATGATGAGGACTTCATATTGTTATTGGATTTTCAATTTAATGTATCAGTTCTAGATGTAATTTCAAATACCGGTCATGAATCAAAATCTATTTCAAGTTGATTTAGAATTGTATCATTACGAATTTTACTCGTCCTGATCTCTTTTATTAAATAAATTAAATATTTGTGTTAGCTATACCTCTTCCAACTATATTCTGTAATCGTCACTATAAAATTGTTTAACCACAAGGAAGCCATTTATATAATTTACTACCAACTGAATCAACAACCTTTGAATGTAGCTTTCTGTTTCTGTTTCAATGGCAGTTTCTTGGAGTTTGCAGCTGCTCTTTGTGCAGCTCTGGGAAGAATTCTGGGGAACATCAGCATGCAAATTCCGAGAACAATGCTCATGGTGCCAAACGGAGCCCAACCTGCGGAAGAATTTGTGGTAGTTTATTTGTTACAGATTGTGATGCTTATAGTGATAATGTGTATTTGAATACCTGCCAACTTGATTGAGGTAAGACTGTGCAGGGAGAACTTTAGATTATCCAACCCGCGATATTAAATGGGCACTCAGCAAATTCAGAGAGTATTAGTGAATCATGCAGCCAATAGCATTTACTCACTTACCTATTGATAGTTGTCCAATCCAAGGCTCAGGCTACCATACCTTAGAAGAGCTAAATCCTAAGTTCCAACAGGTTAATAAACCATTTTTTAAATCCGAAGATAAGTTCAAATTTCAAAAAAAAAATCCGATTGGTTGGTCTGACCTATTTGAAATGATGCTAGGTCATTTCGGCCAGCATTGTCTCATATCCTACAAAGTTTTAGCCAAAACCTCTTATTTTGAATAATAATATCTTCTGTTTGTTGGTTTTGAACAACATCTTCTGTTTGATCGAAAATTAAAATATTCCGATTAAGTTCAAATTTTGCATGGTGATCAAGGCCAACATTATCTAAACTTTTACGCATTTTCAGCGCATCAGTCAAGTATTTATTGTCATTTTGAGAGTTTAGTATGGGTTGTCAAAAATTATTTTTCAGAAAAAGTACTATAGAGAAGTCACGCCACAATGGATCTGTTATTCGGCCATCGTGTTTATATGGAGACTTAAAAATTGCAAAGAAAATCGTATTGTGTCGTGTCGTGTATCGTGTTTGCCTGGGGATGTTGCACGTATCTGTGCTCGCTCATCAACGCGTTACACTAGAAACAATTCGATATGAAGTGGGTCTAGATTAATGTTGACAAAGTGTCTACCCATCCACCAGGCCCCCATCCAGCGTGGGTCGTCGACCGTGATGGTTGGATGCACATCTGGATCAATGTAGATCTTCAACGCGTAGCTCGCGAATAGAAATCCGAATGTCGGACCGATGCTGCGCAGGAAGTGGACAGCAGCTGTGAACATACCAAATACTCAACGCTTACAGGTTGTGAATACGACGAGCTGGGTATCACTTAAAAACTACATATTAACTATTATTTTGTATAATTACACAAATGGTGATTGGATAGAACAGAAGACAGATAACGGAGGACATTCTAACAGATGTTGTGAACTCAATGGATATTTCGCTTTAAGGTGGGGACATCGAATGCCACACCCCGAAAATATTTTTTACTGAAATTAGCAATATTAATGACTTTTCCAATATTTCAACTATATTTAAGTATGAAGGATTCATAAAATGTCATGTAACTTGCAACCCATGACTTATATTGAGTTTTCAATTTGATGCCTTCAGAAGATGAGGAAATTTTTAAAACAGGAGGTATATGAAAATGATTTAGTTTTTGCTGTCTAACTTTTAAAATAGTTCAGGATGGTATCGTTTTATATTTTTTTCCTGATAATATATCCATATGTCTACTAGAAAATAAGTTTTTTGTTGAAATCTATCGACACAAAAAAATAGATCTTCATTTTAGCGTAAAAATTGCACGATTTTTCTTGGCCGCCATAAGCTAACATTGGGAGACATGGGTTTATCTCAAAAACTAGTTCACGATGCTAGTTTTTGGGGGCCATATTCTGGTGTAGAATGAAATTGTCTATAAGAATGCAAAGTTACAGCGAATTTTATCGAAGTGGGGGTTACGCTCTTCCCCCCTTAAGCAACTATTCTCCGTCGAACTCACCCAACAGCACCGGAGTCTTGTTCTTCCTCGCGTTGTCGTCGAGATACGCGATGCCGAGCGTGTAGTACATCGAGGTGCCGACTCCGAGCAGGAACTGCGCCAGGAACGAGATGGAGGCGGCGATCAGCGCGGCGTCACCCTCTGTACAGTCCTCCTCGTACGTGGACTGGATCCCGCATAGAGCGTCCCGGACAATCACTGCACGGACACATCGACATCGTGACTAATTCGCTCGTCCGGAATCATACACTAACAGGAACGAGATGGAGTCGGCGACCAGGGCTGCGTCACCCTCTGTATACAGTCCTCCTCGTACGTGGACTGTATCCCGCATAGAGCGTCCCGGACCCTCACTGCACGGGCACATCGACTTCGTGACTAATTCGCTCGTCCAAAATCATACACTAACAGGAACGAGTTGGAGGCGGCGACCAGCGCGGCTTCACCCTCTGTACAGTCCTCCTCGTACGTGGACTGGATCCCGCATAGAGCGTCGCGGACCCTAACTGCACGGACACATCGACATCGTGACTAATTCGCTCGTCCGGAATCAAACTCTAACAGGAACGAGATGGAGGCGGCGACCAGCGCGGCGTCACCCTCTGTACAGTCCTCCTCGTACGTGGACTGGATCCCGCATAGAGCGTCGCGGACCCTATCTGCACGGACACATCGACATCGTGACTAATTCGCTCGTCCGGAATCAAACTCTAACAGGGACGAGATGGAGGCAACGACCAGCGCGGCGTCACCCTCTGTACAGTCCTCCTCGTCCGTCGACTATTTCCCGCATAGAGCGTCGCGGACCCTATCTGCACGGGCACATCGACATCGTGACTTATTCGCTCGTCCGGAATCATACACTAACAGGAACGAGATGGAGGCGGCGACCAGCGCGGCGTCACCCTCTGTACAGTCCTCCTCGTACGTGGACTGGATCCCGCATAGAGCGTCGCGGACCCTATCTGCACGGGCACATCGTCCAGAATCATACACTAGAGTCGGTTCGTTCGTTCAGCCAAAACTATCACTAATTGACATGTTGTGGTGTTTTGGCAGGGAAACGAACATACCTTGAGGTTTATTTGTTGTTAAAGATCAAGAAATGTGTGATAAAATACACAGGGTATAATACATTTCTCATACTTGACATCAACAATTTATAAATGAAAGATTATTCAGGATACCTGATAATTATGCGAGTTGAAGTTAGATCACCGTTATATCCCGGAGTATCGGATAATTTAGAAAATGTTATTAATTGCTATCTCCGGTCTCAATTTTTCATTTATCAGTGAACATCAAGTATATATTATGTATTATCTAGCACTGATATGTGTATTTGAGTCAAGTACATTTTTGGATCATGATCTCAATATTTAGAAGTCGTTATTCAAACTTAACGAATGATGTTGTGTATTAATATTATATACATGAAGTACGAGGAATACCTGACGTCGTGTTTGCCATCGAAGCTCCATACTCCTCCGTGAGCTCCAGGGCATCTGTTCCAGGACCGTACAGGAAGTGTGGAATCAGCCGGATGAAGCTGCTTAGCCCAACGAGGATCGTTCCCATGGCAACCCAGCGGGTCTTGTGTCCTCGACTTCCCAGATATGAGAGAAGCAGAGCACAGCTCAAACCTCCCACGTCCCAGCCGGCCGAGAGAAGACCTAAAACAAAGATTAATTCACGTTATGACCAACATGCTTAGCAAGGATCTGGTCAATCTCATCTCATTGCGACGCAGAAAAGATTGTTACAATCATGTTTATAATTTTAAGAGTCCATAAAAATGTTTTTTTTTTAAGAATGGAAGTTGTACAGACATGCAGATTATCACCCCCCCCCCCCCCCCCCCACTCGAGCAGGCTGACCCCCATTCACCATCAACATGAAGTTTAGTGTCCAAAAATCACAAATTTTTTAAAATTATAAAAAAACGCCCTGCGGGGCAAAATAGGGCGTTGTTTGCAGTAATTTGAGAAGTTTAACAACCCAGAATCGATTTTAAAATGTTTATATTCGAAATAATGCCCTGCGGGGCAACAATTGGAGGGTAGTTTGCTTCAGTTTCTGCATTTTATTCCCCCATAATCACTTTTAACTGGTTTCAATTCTTAAAAGACACCATGCGGGACTGAAACTACGGGCTACGCCCCAGGCCCCCTTTCCGGGTGTCGCAATCCCCCCCCCCCCCCCCCCCCCCCCCCCCCCATGATGATCGTAATAATACAATAAGGCGTACATTCTGTGCATTATCCTATTGTATTACTGATCTGGTAAGATTGCCAAGGTAGGCTACAGAAGAATGAACGTAGAGATTTTGGCAGATCAAAGGAGATGGATTGTTGTGATGAACGTGTTATTTTACATAGAGACCGAAAGTATTGTGGGTTCCGGGGACCGCTATGGAAACTGACGGATTGTGTCAAATTTTCCCAAAATACCTCAGTCTCCCCAAGGCTCATTATTTACTCAAAATTTATACAACTTTGGGAGGTAGTTTTGTCACCCATTTTCTCGTAGAAAAACATGTTTTATTTTTCACATATTTCATGAAAAAATATGAGTAAGAAAACTTATTTTGCTTCAAGTATTTCTTACAAATTCTTAATAGTAATACGAGAAAATGGGTATCAAAACTTTCTCCCAAAGTTGCATAACAGTGGAGTAAATAATGAGCCTTGGGGAGACATAGGTATTTTAGGAAAATTTGACACAATCCGTCAGTTTCCATAGCTGTCCCCAGGACTCTGAAGATTCTGTGAGGGAGGACTTAACATTATTCAGGAAGTTAGGGAAGGAAGTGTAGGTGGTTCCAATGCCCTATCGTTTTTGGGATTCACCAAAGAGAATCAAACTCACAAACGTTTCGAATACACCAATTCCACTTAGCTATTTAAGAGGCAAACGGAAGCAAGCGGGAATCGCACGGTTCGTTAGAGCGTTTTTTTGAAATTTTGTCTTCCCACTAAATAATTTTTAAATAATCAGATAGTAACGACCCATAACAGCCCAATAGACTAAATAATGAGGCAGACTGGAGTACTTTATGACTTCGGGTGTGACCTCAAAGTGTTAAATACGATTATTTTTTATTATTTTACTAAAAATATCGTATTTAACACTTTCAGGTCGTATCTGAGGTCATAATGAACTCCAGTGTACGGTATTATTTAGTCTATTAGGCTGTTATGGGTCGTTACTATCTGATTTTTTAAAATTATTTAGTGGGAAGACGAAATTTCCAAAAAAACGCTCTGACGAACCGTGCGATTCCCGCTCGCTTCCGTTTGCCTCTTAAATGTAAGAGAGTAAGCGATTGTTACCTGAAGTCCTGCTTGAGATCTTGAACCTCTTCTCCATGGTCGAGATTGTTGCTACGAAATAAGATCCAAGTCCGAACTGTGCCATTCCGATCATCCCGTAGATGAAGACATAAACCTTGACACTGGCCAGTGTCTGCAGCCAATCGGGTTTGAACTGTCCAATGCCGCATCGAGTATCTTCAACCACATCAACGTCATCACACGAGCCTTCTTGATTCACAGCCGCTTTGTCGTGAGACATCTTCAAGACTCCTTTGTTGATCGTTTCAGATCTTGAAGGAATCAAGCCGTGATTTTCGTTCTCATCAAAAACTACGTCGTTAGCGGGATATTTGATACACTGAATTTTAACTTTCTCATATAAAAGTTCATTTTCATGATGATTCTCAAAAACATCCATTGAGTTGTGAGACTTTTCTGTTTCATTATCGCTGGATGCAATCACTGATTTGGATTTCTCTTCTTCGTGAAACTGTCTCACAAAATCTCCCACATATTTTATTGCAGTCGTTTCACTCATTTTGCCGAAATGTGTCTGGAAAATATTTGAACCTCTCAGAAGACAAAAATGTATAATTTATAATTAAGTTTATAATTTTAGTTTTTAATTAAAATATTCAAATTATTTATGAAATATTTAATCTTACCACTTTGCAAGGCCAAAATTTTGATTCACACTATGTGATTTCCAGTCCTAGAATGAAAAATTACATGAATATCTTCTTATTTAATATATCCCAAAGGATCATAAAAATTGATCCTTTTGTTATACTGGGTCACAACAACACAGGTCATCAAACTCTCAATGTGCGATATTTGATCTCCAACATTCTAAAAATAGAAACGACTATCATTTGTCTCCATTTCCCTAATCTATAAACAATGATTCTGTAATGTCTTTGCCATTGTTTTTAGTCGTAAATATTATTATGTAAGCCACTATTTGACTTTTAGAGAAGTTAAGTTAGCATTGGCCCAGATGAGTGCTAAAATAAGAGATAACAGACAGCAATTCGCCGTGTGTATCTTTTTGACTGTGCGCTTTTCAACATCATCATTTTTTTGTCTGGGGCTTAACGTCGCACTGTTCTGCAGCGAAGCTAATGGCGACGGATGAATGATTATGAGGATGATTGGGAGATTATGGTGAAGAGTAGGAAAGGATGGAAGGTGGGAATGAGGAGGTGGCCTATTAGTTGGGTACCTTCCCAGCATTTGCCTGTCGACTGAGGGAATACCACGAAAAAAACCCAGTCAAAAAGCACGGCCGCGGGTATCGAACCCGGGCCTCCGGAATACAAGTTCAGAGCGTTACCACTCAGCCATGATACCTGTTCCGTGGGTTAGGTGAGCATTATCGTGTCCGGACCTTGATCTCACGGCTGCGCTCTTGCGTATTTTATTATAGATTAGCCCAGGGCCGTATTAAGACCTTCGTAGGCCCTCGGCAGTACCATTTTCGTAGCTCCCTCCCCTCCCCCCCACCCCTTTTCAGAAATATTTAATTTTTTCTAGTGGTTAATTTGTAAAATAATAAGCGAGAAGAAGATTAATGATCTTTACTGTTTTTCTGAAGAAAACGATGGGCGGGCGTCCGCAGGATTTCTGCCAGGTGGGGACAAGGCAAGGAAAACAATATTTGATGGATCAAGGGAGGTGTGAGGGGCGTGCCCCACACCCTCTCCCGCAGGGTGTTATTTGGTTTTTTGACACTTAGAAATCAATTTTGAGACGTTATGAGGTGTATTTTGTTGAAATATTCAATACTTTTTAAATTTGGAACTTTGAAGTGGTGGGATACATGTTCAAATAATTTTTTTTTACACGTTGAAATGAAATTTCTGGCACTTTCGTAGTCCCCAAAAGCTTCGTAGGCCCTAGGCAGACTGCCTATGTTGCCTAATACGGCCCTGGATTAGCCTTATTCCCGGCGTGCAATTCAATGTGGCCTGTTCACAGGCGAAGGCTTGAGATTGCTGAATCTGACATCGACGATATTAAAGAGCGAGCTGCTGTTCTAAATTCCCTTTACTATGATACTGATTTCCAAATCCCATCGCTTTTCACTATCGCGAACCGCTGTTCAAGCAGTGTCCATATTGAAAACCACTTTATGACACTCACTAATTAATAAAATATTAATGCATTTTTTAGGTTAAAGAAGATAAAAAATGTGTTTAAATAATACAATAACACATAACATTGGAACATGTAGCGCTACTAACGGTCGGTGGCGTCCCTTAAGTTTATTCAAGGGATAATGTTAAGTTACTTACATGTCAGAAGTAGAAGTCGAGGCGAGCAGGAAGGTACACTGATCGAATGTCGATCTTTCGGCTGTTTTTATTAAATAATCTCCAGTTGCCTCTTGTATATTGTTATTGTTTGAACTCACCGTCAATTCAAACACATCTTTGTACCAATATGTGGAAATAAACTTATCGAGGTGTATTGACAGGTTGTCAATCTTCTCGTCTTCTATTTGTTAACACAATGCTTTTGGTCTTGGTAAACACCTGAGTGACCTAGTTATGTTGAGCGTGAAAACAGAATAGATGGGAAAAGAATCATATTTATAATATGTGTAATAAAAGTTTAGAAATAATCTTCATTTTTTGATTTTACGCTCAACTTTAAGATTCCATAATTTTCGTTCCATTCATTCAAATTGACTGAAATTTTTACACAATCGATCTTAATATATTTTCAATATAATTTGAAATTTTCAGCTTGATATCGTAAGTAGTTTTGAAGAAACAGCGTCCCGGCCATGGGAAGTTTTCTCGACGCGCGATATTTCAGCTCCGTATAATCAATTTTTTGACAACCAAATTTGAACAGCTGTAACTTTTTTCCTACAATAGTAATGTTTTTTAAACTTGTATTAAATTTTGGTATGTTTTCTAATATGTGTACAAGTTTCAGAATCCTATCTATAATTGTTCAGATATAGTGACCTCTCAATCAGGGGGATTTTTTTTGCGCCACCCGGTATTGTTTCCCTTGTTTGACAGTTAAGATCTGACAAGATTTATAACTCATTTTATGACCTGACACCCCTTCCACCTACACTGTTGCCATTTTACACAACTTTCCGTGAATGTTAAAAGAAAGATAAAGATATTTGGCACCACAACAAAACAACCCTTTGCCGATTACCAGCAGTGGTTGAGAGATATTTACAACCGGACACGCGTCAAAACACTCCGGATTACAAGCTAAACCCATTGTTGAATTTTACACAGCATTTGCTGAAGTGGCTACACACTCGCTAGGACGAGTTTACTCATTGCTTATAGGCCCTTGTCGAGATTGCAAATGCTGATTGTTGTCACCATTGTTGTGGGAGAGGATTATAAGGGTTGCCCCGCTACACTAACAATAAATCAGTACAAGATTCAGATTATTTAAATCAAATCAATGTTTATTTTACGACCTGTTAATTTCCTGTAATAATATAGTGTACAACTAAAGTAAAATTCAAAAGTCACAGAGCGCAAAAAAATACCATTCGTGTTAACTAATTGATAATAAAATTTATAAAATTTAGTAATGCATTGAGGGTGTTCTAATATTTACTCATTAAACTATTTATTTGGATTCAATTATTTCAACATTAGAGGTTTATCTGTGTATTATTCTGCAACTTCTTCCTCCCCAGCATCTTCTTCATCATAAATCTGGAGATTCTTCACATTGTACCAGACTCCAATGTCCAGGATAGTTCCAGCAAACAGAAACCCTGGAATTAAATTATATAATATAATAAATGAAATATAATATAAAACGTAAATAATTGAGCGAGCGTAGCGAGCGTCACCACGGTACACTTATGGCACTTTCTCTGTGTGTTTGTTTTTTTTTTGTTTTTTTGTTTTTTTGTTTTTTTGTTTTTTTGTGTTCACTGCCCAGGTCAAACCGCACAACCAATCGATCTGAAATTTTGTACACATACTAACGTAATCTATGCGATCCCTGGGATCTTTTCTGAACGAGATCCTGTGATTGGTTCAAATTTTATAAAAATTATCTTTCGATTGGTTGGTTCGATCAATTTGATATTTAGCAAAGTCATTGCAACCAACATTGTACCCAATCAAAAAAAAATTCAGCCAAATCCTCCAATTGGTTCATATTTGAAACCATTTTTCCTGTGATTTTTGAAATTTAAACTGGAACCGATTGACCGACCAACTAAAAACTTCGCATGGTCATTTGTACCAACATTTAAGGTATTTTTGCCAATTTTCACTCTAATCTGTCGTTATTTTCAAAAGTTTTTGTCATTTTAGGGACATTTTGCGTGTTGGCTGTCAAATTCACGGTGACTTCGAATCTTCAGTTCAAGGCAAGGTAGTTAGAGCAGAAAGTTTTAAACGATATGAAACTAATAATGACCGTTCAACAGATTGATCTGATATTGTGTACACACACTACATATCATATCATATGGGTGGTCCCAGGTATATTTTTTGAACGAGATCCTGTGATTTTTGAAAATTAACAAGGAACCGTTCAATCATAAAGGTTTAATCGATCAACTTAAAACTTAGCAAGGATTGGCACCAATATTTGTGGAGATTTTGGAGAATTTTATACAAGTCTGTGACGAAACTAAAGAATTGTTGGCTTTTAATGACATTCGATAGACATAATTTCGGTTCGAGGTGTTGCGTGTATCCGTGCTCGCTCATCAACGCGTTACACAGAGCGTTTTCCTAGTAATGTAAATCTGATAGATAAATTGCTTAGCGTTGGTATCATTCCATCACGGCAGAGAGATATATATAGATCTAGTGGAGCGGTCGCTCCACGCCAGCCAAGTCGTACGGCGCGCGCACACTCTCATATAAAGGCTGGAGCAAACCCACTTTTACTGTAAGCATCAAAGTCGCATTTTCGGCCTACTGGATCTTAAAATTGGGGAATCGCACATTGTTGGAAAATATCTCAATTTCGAGCTATGGCCCACCCTACAACATATACCAAATTAGGGAACAATAGGTTACGCCCTTTGCGAGCTAGAGGGCCGTGAAAACCGTGTTTTAGGGCGGTTTTCATAATAATAATAATAATAATCTTAGTAGTAGTCTCCTGGAATTCAAATCCGGTAAACAGGCCACAGCCTAAACGGCTAAACCGATTGATTGCACTTTTGGCGTCTGAGGTGCCTTTTGCTATAACTGGTTTTATGCCGCCATTTTGAAACCGGAAGTGACGTCATATCTCGAAAACAGATAAACCGATCGGAACGAAATTAGCGCCATTCGATTTAGATGGTCATCTATATGAAGTATCAATAAAAATAATATTATTTTCTTATTTTCTAAACCGGAAGTGACGTCATAAATACGCAATATTTATCTAATTTCAACAAATTATACTTAAAATACATACAAAATGAACTTACATTGTAACATAGACAATACAAATTAAAATTTCAAGGTTGCAGTGTTCTCTGCCGCCATTCCTGAAACCGGAAGTGACGTCATAATTTAGAAAACGCCTGTACCGATTACAACTGAAATAGATCCTGTCTATTCATTCTGCAATCTATTTGAAAAATCAATTGGGATGAATAAATATACAAATTAACGGTACCAGAAATGGCAGGAGGAACCACTAAATTAAACCGGAAGTGACGTCATATATTGGAAACGGCATGACCGATTTGACGGAAATTAGCGCTAATAAATTCAGAAGGTCATTCAAGAAGTATCAACTAGATAAAACTAGATTGTTTTCTTATTACCTATACCGGAAATGACGTCATAAATATGCTAAATTACGTCATTTATATGCAAAATGACACTAAATTCACCACTTTATTTATTTTAAATAGATATTTAGTAACCGTACACTCTAAATATTTATAAATTCAAGGTTGCTGTGTTCTCGGCCGCCATTTTTAAAACCGGAGGTGACGTCATATATCGAAAACGGCTGTACCGATTGCAACCAAATTTTGGAAATGTGTAGGACTAATAATTATGAATTCAAGTTGACATTATTTTCGGCCACCATTGTTAAAACCGGAAGTGACGTCATATATCGAAAACGGCTGTACGGATTGCAACTAAATTATGTAATTATGTAGGACTTATAATTATGAATTAAATACGACATCAGTTTCGGCCGCCATTGTTAAAACCGGAAGTGACGTCATATATCGAAAACGGCTGTACCGATTGCAACCAAATTTAAGAAATGTGTTAGACTAATAATTATGAATTCTGGACGACATTATTTTCGGCCGCAATTGTTAAAACCGGAAGTGACGTCATATATCAAAAACGGCTGTACCGATTGCAATCAAATTTTGGAAATACGTAGGACTAATAATTATGAATTAATTACAATATTATATTCGGCCGCCATTGTTAAAACCGGAAGTGACGTCATACATCGAAAACGGCTGTACCAATTGCAATCAAATTTTGGAAATATGTAGGACTAATAATTATGAATTAAATACAATATTATTTTCGGCCGCCATTGTTAAAACCGGAAGTGACGTCATATATCGAAAACGGCTGTACCGATTGCAACCAAATTTTGGAAATATTTAGGACTAACAATTATGAATTCAAGACGACATTATTTTCGGTTGCCATTTCAAAACCGGAAGTGGCGTCATATATCGAAAACGGCTGTACCGATTGCAACCAAATTATGCAATTATGTAGGACTTATAATTATGAATTCAAGACGACATTATTTTCGGCCGCTATTTCAAAACCGGAAGTGACGTCATATATCGAAAACGGTTGGATCGATTGTAACGAAACTTAAGCTATTCTTCTTGGATAATCATTTTAATCTTATACCAAACGCAACTTTTCTTAGTAACCAAATCGGTTGAGGCGTATTTTTTAAAAGAAATTAGTCCTTGCTCCGACATGTGCATCAAGCTGTATGAATAAACTAACAAAAGAAGTGATATCCCGGAAAAAACACTCCGTGTAAAAAAGGCAGCCAAGTCTCTTTACTTTAAAAAAATTCAACACCGAAAAGGAGTGATATCAAAAAAGGAGCCAAGTCAATGACATTTTCCAAATATTTAATCGTATTTTTTAAATAAAAGTATAAACACCGAGAAATACTTTACAAAAGGACTTGGCGCATCGTTTTTTTAAAGATATTTTTCTACTCATCTCATTTATATACAACCGTCATTTAGAATTTTTAGAATAATAGGGAAACATCTTTCAATTACATATTGTACAAACCAATGTAAAATATTTTCTATTTGTATTTGTACACGATGAAACTTGTTGCCTATGTTTGTAATAAATACACAATCTAGTTATCTTTGTAATATTGTTTCGTGGTCAACATAATTAAGTCTCATGCAACATGAAATAAATTTCTATTTATCCACATTTTATAACAATACATTTCACAAAGTACACAGTAACGTCACATTGAATTTATATTAAAAAATTTAACTTTATACACTTGACACTTCAAAAATATATAATAGTGTTCCGTAGATAGTTAGTAATTATTTGACAACGTTTCATGATTTCCTTCAGTCAAGATCAAATTATGAAAAGATACCCTTCTAATATCACCATTTTAACAGTGCTATAAGAATATGTATGAGCCCCACTTCCAATTGTTATTTAATTCTTCCCACTTTATATTACCTATCTATTACAGCATGAAATCTTTCTTCTATCGCCATTGACAAAACTATAAAATAACCATTACTAAAAGTAGCTTGATTCATATATTCTGGCTCCAACAAAAAGAGGAAAATGTACCTACTTGTAAATTTCTTTCCACTTTTAGTATAGAATGATGTCTTTAAAAAAACGATGCGCCAAGTCCTTTTGTAAAGTATTTCTCGGTGTTTATACTTTTATTTAAAAAATACGATTAAATATTTGGAAAATGTCATTGACTTGGCTCCTTTTTTGATATCACTCCTTTTCGGTGTTGAATTTTTTTAAAGTAAAGAGACTTGGCTGCCTTTTTTACACGGAGTGTTTTTTCTGGGATATACACTTACACTATAGCAGAAGTATTCTCACTCCACCAATGAATGTGAAGCCTTTTCGACATGTGAAATAATTGGGGTACCCGGCATCGTTAGCGCATATATCAGCACTAGTGGTAAAAATATGAACTAACTGCTAAATTTACCATTGAGCCGTCGTAGCATTTATATGCTACGCACGATGTTCTTTTGTTTTATATCAGATATTTACAATTAAACTATAAAATTAACTATAAAACCATTAAATATCGTCAAATAACAGCTATTCTGCGTGCCAGCAGGCATATCAAGTGTAAACTATGAATTATCGGTTGAGTCATCGTCAGAGATTGGTCATCAAGTAGTTCACTCTTCACGCTATAGACGTCGTCACATCACCGGGTCATACCAGATTTCCCCAATCACAGGGTCTGAAAAGGCTTCACTGCGGTCAATGTTATCAGTATAGGAGTGAGACAACCTCTACTAGTATGAATGTAGTAATGATGTCCATGAATCTTGATTCCATTACCAAAACTATAAAATAGTGATTATACTTCTATCAGTACAAGTGACAATCGGAACCAACCTGCAGCTGTGAAGTTGAGCAGATATCTGAGTGACTGACCGTCGTAGAGCCAGCAGTTCCCTGTCTGACCGCAAGTCTCTCCCCACACGAGACAAGAAGAATCTGTAACCAGATGTGCAAACTCAATATCAATACGCCTCCGAAGTAGACATGACGCGCTATCTGTTCGGTGGAATGACGAAATTTTTGATAGGGAACATTGCCTTGTAACGCTATGGCCAGCGTGTAAAAAGTAGAAATATGAATAAAGAAATACGTAATATCTAGTGGAGCGGTCGCTCCACCCAGCCAAGTCGTACAGTACACTCACACTCACTCAAAATACCGTTACTGCCTAATAAACTAAGGAGCAGACCAAACACTTTTACTGTAAGCAACAACATAGCATTTTCGGCCTACTGGATCTTAAAATCCAAAAATATCACATTGTTGCAAAATATCTTAATTTCGAGCTATGGCCCACCCCACCCCATATACCAAATTAGGTAACAACAGATTATGCCATTTGCGAGCTAGAAGGCCGTGAAAACAGTGAAATTACACCCCTATTAAAAGGTATCTGATTAAGATTCAGATTCAGATATCAGGAAACACTGTTGACAGGGCCACAGCCTAAACGGCTAAACTGATCGATCTGAAATTTTTACCACATGTGCACTTTTGGCGTCTGATGATACCTTTCCCTTACAAATTTTTTGTGCCGCCATTTTGAAACCGGAAGTGACGTCATATCTCAAAAACGGATGGACCGATCGGGACGAAACTAGCGCCAAACGATTCGGACTGTCATCTATATAAAATATCAATAGTCTAAATAGAAATGTACTATTACCGAAACCGGAAATGATGTCATAAAAATGAAAAATCAGACTAAAATCATATTTTATAACAATATATTCAGAAGATTTTTTATGTTATATAACATTTATAAATACATATTTTAGGTGGCACTGACGCCAGCCGCCATTTTGAAAACCGGAAGTGATGCCATAACTCGAGAACGGCTGGACCGATTGAAAACAAACTTTCGCTATACTTCATAGCATATTATTTATAGCATTTACATAGCAACAAGCAAAACTTTTCTTAGCAACCAAATCACAAAGGCGTATTTTTTTAAAGGAATAATAGTCTTTGGTGCCACAATATAATGTTACAAGCTGTAAGAATAAACTGAAAAAAGGAGTGATATCCCCATAAAAAACACTCCGTGTAAAAATACCAGCCAAGTCTCTTCAACTAAAAAAAATAGAAGAAATCTAAAAATTCAGCACTGAAAAGTAGTGATATCAAAAAATTGGCCAAGTCAAAACTTTTCAAAAAATACTTGGCGCATCGTTTTTTTAGGACAAGTATAGATGAGTACATTTCATTTACTTCTATACTATTTATATGCATGATGCGCCAAGTATTTTTTGAAAAGTTTTGACTTGGCCAATTTTTTGATATCACTACTTTTCAGTGCTGAATTTTTAGATTTCTTCTATTTTTTTTAGTTGAAGAGACTTGGCTGGTATTTTTACACGGAGTGTTTTTTATGGGGTTAGCTTGTTCCTAAGTAAAACTGTTTGCTGCGTTGTGGTATGCTACAATTCATTTCGCAATGTGCTAATCCTTCGACGTATTAATTTCCAAATAAAGTTACTTAGACAGAGAAAATAAAATGTTCGACTTGAATGCAAAGTCAAGTGTTGAAGTGACACGAAAATATCGGTTTTTTAATGTAAACTTTGATGAATCCAGTGGGCTGTGGCATAATTGGGCATAAAACAAAATCAGTAATAAACTAACTTCAGTCTGTTTTACTTCAGCACAAGCCAATATTCTTATTTCTTTATTTACATTTCTACAATTTAACACGGCGGCCATATCTTTTTCAATACTTCGCCCTCACAATTCATTCGAATTCATCCACCAGGTAAGCGCTAATTGTCGTGCTAGTGGCGGGCATTGGCTATTTCGGAGGCCTATACATATGTTACACGCATGTCACCATTATTGAGCGAGCGACTCCATTTAACTCTTTTGGCACGGACCTCTGTATATTTTTTGTTTTTTTTCTGTTCCTGAGGCTATACAGGTTACAGTTTTCTCGATCGAGCTGAAATTTTGCACACATGTACGGACAATATCTGGGCGTCGCAGACCCTAATTGTTTTGAAATCCATTCATTGGTTAAAATTTAAATAAATATCTCCTGAAAGATTTAAAAATGAAAATGGTATTCCATAAATCTGATCAAACTCATATTTTGCATGGTCATTAAGACCAACATTGTCTCTTATTTTACAAATTTTTATCCCAATTAGTCAATAAGGTATGAACTTATTGACATTTTTAATCGCTGTCAGAAATGAAGTATCGAAATTATGTTTTCCACTGCAATTGGATCTGATTTTTTTTTAGGTGCCAGGTCTTTAGATGCTATTTTCAAGTTTAATGAAAATCATAATATGATTTTCATATTATGTTATTATGTTTATTATGTTATTATGTTATTATGTTATTATGTTGATTGAGTGGATCGTATTTCAATTCAATATACATGTATATGTTTTCAGTGCGTTTGGTACGGAATTCCGGTTCCAAAATTTGAGCGTACCCGTGCTCGCTCATCAACGGGTTACACTGAGCGTTTTCCTATTATCACTATACATAGCTTCATACCTAAGATCATGCCGTATATGATTGGTCCAGGGATGAAAGCTAACGCGCAGAGCAGAGCTTCTGTGAATCCGATGGAGATGCTCTTGTCATCGGGATCCACGCATCTGGAATAACAAAATATATATTAGGAAATGATAGATTTGTATTTCGTACACATAAAACGAGAGGCTCTAGAGGTTCGGTATTAGTCTCGCAAGGAATAAAGGGCGATTGACTGAAGTTAGTGAGGAAAAAATTTGAGTTTGGGATGTGTGTACGGTTTCGAGTAAGACAGTTTGCATGGCCCTCCAATATAAACGTCAATAGTCAACCAAAGTCTATCACATTCATAATTAAATATTATCCAAGAACTGTTCACCTTAACTGCACGATCGTGTTTCCCGCCCTTCCGGTCGAGGACAGGAATCTGACGACGCACTCCAGAACCAGGAAGACGATGAAGTTCGTGCCGCAGTCGACAGGACAAGCGCCGTCAGTTGCTGACGTCATAGTGGCGTTCCCGCCCACGCATGCGCACATGTCGAATACCTGCGAGATCATGTTCATGTTGGTAACATTGATATATGCACAGCATATGTTTTAAATAACTTAATTTTACGAAAGAAAATCAAAACTTTTAAATTCGAAAAACTGATATCTATTGAATTGGTTAGATAACTAGGAAAACGCTCTGAGTAACGCGTTGATGAGCGAGCACGGATACACGCAACACCTCGAACCGAAATTATGTTTATCGAAAATGTCATTAAAAGCCAATAATTCTTGAATTTCGTCACAGACTTGTATAAATATCTCCAAAATTTCCAAAAATATTGGTCCCAATAACCTTGCTAAGTTTAAAGTTGATCGATTAAACCTTTGATTGAACGGTTCCTTGTTAAGTTTCAAAAATCACAGGATATCTTTCAAACAATATACCTGGGACCACTCATATGATATGATATTACTGTGGACACAATATCAGATCAATCTGTTAAACGGTCATTATTAGTTTCATTTCGTTTGAAACTTTCTGCTCTAACTACCTTGCCTTGAACTAAAGATTCGATGTCGCCGTGAATTTGACAGCCAACACACAAAATGTCCCTAAAATTACAAAAACTTTTGAAAATAACTACAAATTAGACTGAAAATTGGCAAAAATACCTTAAATGTTGCTACCAATTACCATGCGAAGTTTTTAGTTGGTCGGTCAATCGGCAAAACCCGCTGCACGAGAGCGGGTATTGCGTTGATTGTTTGAGTATCTCCTTGCAGCAGTCTGGTCGGGGGTCTCTTTGCTCCTTGATGCTTTATTATTAACGACATTTTGTTTCAACCTTTTAGATTTAGCTTCGTCAGTTTCTTGATCTTCAATTTCACGCAGACGCTTTTTCGCCTTTATGGCTTTCATTCTAGCAGAAGTCTTTCCATTTTTCGGCATGTTTAAATAGGGATAAGATAGGTAATGAAAAAGTAAGAAGTAGAGTACCTACCTAATTAAAGTACAATAATATTTGTGTGATCAATGTTTGAAATGCACGAAATGTGTGCTCAAAGACGTAATGTATTCAATGTCGTAATGTTACGAAAATAATCTTGAACAAAACTTCGCAAATATGAAAATAAAGTAATCACCTTTCAACTAATAAGCGAAAGGAATCAAAGTTCCACACAAAAAACGGATCAGGTAAAATAGTAACTACCTAGTTTAGAAACGGAATGAATCCAACGTTCCACAATTAAAATAAGACAACGTAATGTTTTGAACTGAATGAATCAAAACTTTCAAAAAAAAATAGCAACCTTCAAGGAAATGTCAGGCTAGACAGAAGCTCAGAAACGGAATAAATCCAACGTTTCCAAGAAGAAAATAATTTGAAATAATCAATCCCCTGGACAAAAACTGTAGATACCTAATATCTATGCTTTAAATGCGATTCAATTTTACTAATACCTTCACAAAGTACACCAAATTGCCAAAATTATCAACGAAAAGAAGCAAAATGCAGGAGAGATTTGGAATGACGTGTGAACGCTAGAAGAGAACAAACGCCACTCAATGATATTATTGAAATGTGAGCTTATGTTTCTAATCCCCCCTGGATGCAAAATCAGCCAAGTAGAAACACGGGAGGCACGGCCATTAGAACTACGAATTGACGAAAAGACAATCAAGGTCCTTAAAAACTCGAAATGATTTGTTGGAAACTATGATCCAAATTGAATTATTCAAATTTGATCAACTCAATAAACATAAAAATATCTGCTTTTCACTAAAAAACTGTACATACCATCAAAACACTCTTGTACCTAAAGCAAATCAGATTCAGTTGCATTGGAAAGACATTCATTTTCAATGTTTCATTTCTGACAGCTATTAAAAATGTCAATAAGTGCATACTTTCTTGACAGATTCGGCTGAAAATTTGTAAAATAAGTGACATTGTTGGTCTTACTGACCATGCTAAATATGAGTTTGATCACATTTCTCGAAGACCATTTTCATTTTTTAGGCTATCAGGAGATACTTATTTTAACAATGAACCAATGGATGGATTTCAAAAAAAAATTGGGTCTGCAAACAGAGAAGGTTGTCTTTACATGTGTGCAAAATTTCAGGTCGATCGGTGAAACGGTGCGACTTCCATTGCTTCCTTTAGCATACAAAAACAAAAACAAAAAAAAAAAAAAAAAAAAAAACAGAGGTCCGTGCTAAAAGAGCCAAATGGAGTCGCTCGCTTCGCTCGCTCAATTAAATTGTATTACTTGATTGTAAAGATATTTGTGACAAATTGGTAAGTGGTATTAGCATAAGCGTCCACTGAGAGGAGCAAGGGGAGGCGCTTGCCCCCTCCCTCTCCCCCCCTGGATGTCAGGAAAACATTTTAAAAAATCTGGGGTTTTCGTTTTTACGTATAGTTTCATTTTGTAACCAAAAAAAATAAAGAAAATTGATTACAAAATGTCAAAAAACCAAAACATTCCCTGCGGGGTAGATTTGAAGATGTCTCCCACCATCCTAAAGTGCAATATTTAAAAAATATTGAATATTTCAACAAAATACACCTCATAACGTCTCAAAATTGATTTCAAAGTGCCCAAAAACCAAAAAACACCCATCTGGGGTTTTCGTTTTTACGTATAGTTTCATTTTGTAACCAAAAAAAATAAAGAAAATTGATTACAAAATGTCAAAAAACCAAAACATTCCCTGCGGGGTAGATTTGAAGATGTCTCCCACCATCCTAAAGTGCAATATTTAAAAAATATTGAATATTTCAACAAAATACACCTCATAACGTCTCAAAATTGATTTCAAAGTGCCCAAAAACCAAAAAACACCCTACGGGACAGGGTAGGTGGCGCCCCCCCCCCCCTTCCCCCCAACCCCCTTATCCCGTTTTATATTGTTTCCTTGCCTTGCCCCCACTTGGCAGAAAGCCTGCGGCCGCCCTTGGATCCGCAGGTCATACATCGCAGGTCCATGGGTCTTACATATGAAATGTAAGCAAGTTTTCCCCCACCCTCGAGCCCAGAGTGAAAAGCATTGAAAGAAATTGTTAACTGGTGTTAACCCCATAAAAAAACACTCCGTGTAAAAATACCAGCCAAGTCTCTTCAACTTTAAAAAAATAGAAGGATCTAATAATTCAGCAGTGAAAAGTTGTGATATCAAAAAATGGGCCAAGTCAAAACTAAATTTTAAAATCCAAAATATACTTGGCGCATCACATATACCAGATAGTTTAGAAGTATAGGCCATATGTGAAGTATACATACTAGGAAAACGCTCTGAGTAACGCGTTGATGAGCGAGCACGGATACACGCAACACCTCGAACCGAAATTATGTCTATCGAAAATGTCATTAAAAGCCAATAATTCTTGAAGTTCGTCACAGACTTGTATAAATATCTCCAAAATTTCCAAAAATATTGGTCCCAATAACCTTGCTAAGTTTTAAGTTGATCGATTAAACCTTTGATTGAACGGTTCATTGTTAAGTTTCAAAAATCACATGATATCCTTCAAACAATATACCTGGGACCACTCATATGATATGATAAACTTTTGAAAATAACTACAAATTAGACTGAAAATTGGCAAAAATACCTTAAATGTTGCTACCAATTACCATGCGAAGTTTTTAGTTGGTCGGTCAATCGGCAATACCCGCTGCACGAGAGCGGGTATTGCGTTGATTGTTTGAGTATCTCCTTGCAGCAGTCTGGTCGGGGGTCTCTTTGCTCCTTGATGCTTTATTATTAACGACATTTTGTTTCAACCTTTTAGATTTAGCTTCGTCAGTTTCTTGATCTTCAATTTCACGCAGACGCTTTTTCGCCTTTATGGCTTTCATTCTAGCAGAAGTCTTTCCATTTTTCGGCATGTTTAAATAGGGATAAGATAGGTAATGAAAAAGTAAGAAGTAGAGTACCTACCTAATTAAAGTACAATAATATTTGTGTGATCAATGTTTGAAATGCACGAAATGTGTGCTCAAAGACGTAATGTATTCAATGTCGTAATGTTACGAAATGAATCTTGAACAAAACTTCGCAAATATGAAAATAAAGTAAACACCTTTCAACTAATAAGCGAAAGGAATCAAAGTTCCACACAAAAAAACGGATCAGGTAAAATAGTAACTACCTAGTTTAGAAACGGAATGAATCCAACGTTTCCAAGAAGAAAATAATTTGAAATAATCAATCCCCTGGACAAAAACTGTAGATACCTAATATCTATGCTTTAAAAGCGATTCAATTTTACTAATACCTTCACAAAGTACACCAAATTGCCAAAATTATCAACGAAAAGAAGCAAAATGCAGTAGAGATTTGGAATGACGTGTGAACGCTAGAAGAGAACAAACGCCACTCAATGATATTATTGAAATGTGAGCTTATGTTTCTAATCCCTCCTGGATGCAAAATCAGCCAAGTAGAAACACGGGAGGCACGGCCATCAGAACTACGAATTGACGAAAAGACAATCAAGGTCCTTAAAAACTCGAAATGATTTGTTGGAAACTATGATCCAAATTGAATTATTCAAATTTGATCAACTCAATAAACATAAAAATATCTGCTTTTCACTAAAAAAGTGTACATACCATCAAAACACTCTTGTACCTAAAGCAAATCAGATTCAGTTGCATTGGAAAGACATTCATTTTCAATGTTTCATTTCTGACAGCTATTAAAAATGTCAATAAGTGCATACTTTCTTGACAGATTCGGCTGAAAATTTGTAAAATAAGTGACATTGTTGGTCTTACTGACCATGCTAAATATGAGTTTGATCACATTTCTCGAAGACCATTTTCATTTTTTAGGCTATCAGGAGATACTTATTTTAACAATGAACCAATGGATGGATTTCAAAAAAAAATTGGGTCTGCAAACAGAGAAGGTTGTCTTTACATGTGTGCAAAATTTCAGGTCGATCGGTGAAACGGTGCGACTTCTATTGCTTCCTTTAGCATACAAAAACAAAAACAAAAAAAAAACAAAAAAAAAACAGAGGTCCGTGCTAAAAGAGCCAAATGGAGTCGCTCGCTTCGCTCGCTCAACAAAATTTAATTATGTTATTAACGATAAAGTAGATATTTGAAATAACTTATTATCAAGTAAAATAACATTTTTCTATGCATCAGATTTAGGTAACAACATACGATGAACATTGTTTCAGATCTGGGAAGTACCTTCGTTCCGTTGACCATTGCTTGCGAGGAGCAGCCCGCGTGGCATGAGGAGTAGAAGGTGGTCAGCTGGTCAGAGGAGCACACCGGGGAGTACTTGGTAGTCGGTCCACAGCCGCAGGCACTGTTACATTCAGCAAGTAGATCCCAACTGGAAGCAACAGGTGTTCATGGCTGCTTTCACTGACGGAAGTGTCTTATCGCTCGCATTCAGGTTATCCCCAATATTTTTGAATATGATTGATACAAGTTCACAATTTATTAAGACTACCTATTTTCCTTGTAGGTACAAAAAGATCGGATATTCATACTTTCCGTTCGGCCCCATGCTGCCGTGCAAGTCCGCCGCTGGACAGCCGATGAACGCGTACCCGATGCGCGCCAACACGTCTACGAACTCAACACACACGTTCCAGCCGGCGATCAGACGTGCACGGGGCTTGAACCAGGTGATGACAGCTCCAGACGCCATCAAGCCCAGGGCAGAGAAAACCAGACCAACAGAACCTGCGAACAACATGGTGTCGAGCCACTTTATACGCGAGGAGAACACTGATTCAGTATCACTGGAAATCAAGATCGATCAAGAAATGCTAAATATTATGTTTTGTAATTACTCCTTTTCATTGAACTGATGAATAGCTTATACGTCTACTAATATACGAAATCGCGGGTCTCCTGCTTTCTTTTCCAATCTCATTATAAAATCATTGGTGGATTTAGATTTTACTATTTTATATAATGCTAAATCTCCATCCCTGGACCAAAATGCTTTACGGAATCATAACCAATGTACATCAGATTTACTGTTGGAATATTTCCAGTTGGGGCAGATGTGTCTTGCTTAACAGAATTTTCAGTCAAGCGCCCAGAGTCTACTGGCTTCTGCCCTTAAGACTATTTGCACACTGTCTTGTGGTGTTGAGGTCAAACATCTGCAAATATGAACTTGCGAACGCAACTTCTTCTGAGCGTTTGGCTGTCGACGAAGAATCTAACCTGTGATGAGACTTGCTGAAGCCGCGGACTGACGGAACTGTGTCTCCATGTATTTGGGCATGAAAGTCCAGTAACCGATCATCCCGAACATGAAGCAGACGGAGCTGAAGGAGTTGAAGACGAGGACTCTGTTCTTCATCAATCGTCGCATTGTCATCCAGAAGTCTGTGAGTAGATGACGAGAAACAATACAGACATCGTGATTATGATTGCGAGAAGCATGTTGTATCATCAATAACTTTCAGATCCTAACAACTGACATTAGTACCTTTAAACGTAGTCTGTTGTGCTTGTTTTGATGGAGCTCTCTCGTTATTTTCAGCTGCTCTTTGTGCAGCTCTAGGCAATATTCTTGGGAACATTAGAAGACAGATTCCAAGGCTAATGCTGAGAAGACCAAACGGACCCCAACCTGTGAAAAAATTAGATAAGTTGTTTAGTGGCTTATATATTTGAAGTGTTGATTGAAAGACACAATCGAGGACCTTTTCCTATCAAAGTAACCAGGAAAGCACAAGAACGGTTCCTATTAGTGGATCTTACAATGTTCTCCAACAATTAGTTACAGAGGCAAATCTCAACATTCATCATCCGGATATATTCTCATTATATTCTACACAGTTAATGTTTCAATGCCACAGACAATGCATTTCGTTTAAAGTCTGCGGAAGTCCCCCGTGCCGAGGGATAGAGAGATGTAAAGAATGAAGTACTGTCAGTGTGTATTTACCCAGCCACCAGGCCCCCATCCAGCGTGGGTCGTCGACTGTGATGGTTGGATGCACATCTGGATCGATGTAGATCGTCAATGCGTAGCTCGCAAACAGAAACCCGACAGTCGGACCGATGAGGCGTAAACATTGACACACGGCTGGAACACACGCGAGGTAATAAGAGGGTTTGCATTTAAAAGAAACGGGTTCGAGAAATCTGTAATTTTATTTGTCAATGTCTGGGTGCTTCGTATTGCCAGTGGAGCATATAAAACAAGTGTTGGGTCCTAGACATCCTTTTCATTCGTCTGGGTTGAAAATATTGATAAGTACTAAATTACATTTAAAAAATATGAAGTATATTTCCAAAGTGTGGAATTGCTTGCGTCTTATACAAACTCTATTGGTTTACTTTCGAAAAATATAATATTTTGTCTGTTGCATAATGATTATAAATATTAATTTTTCAGACCCGATAGTCGCAAATGATTAATCTTTATCCTCATACTCTATATTTTTGGGGTTCTGAGAGAATCATACCGTCCTATTTTGTCATCATACACAGCGTTTTATTATTTTTTCTTCAAGTGAGTTTTAACACAGGGACATTTATACATGTAATGTACAGACAACGCATAAAGTCCTGTTAATTCTTCACCCTTACAGAATATCATGATACCACCACTCGTACAGCGAAGCTCGTAAAGTTGCCTATAGCAAACCCATAGCTATTTGTCAACAGAGGGATGACTGCATTACTGGGTTGTGTTCATCAGCCCCAGATAGATCACACAGATAAGGAAGTCAATGTTATGTCGATCGAACTAATATGACGTAGGAACAACAATCAGTTTTTCGTTTATCGGAACTAATAATTAACTTTCAGTTAAAACAAATATAGTTGGTTGGTGCATTTGGATTTCATTGGTATTGATTATATCACGATTGTTATAATACATTTTGGAGTTTAAATTAATTTAAATTCTCCAAAATTATATAATTATTAGGTATTTTAAATTATTTAATCTAAAAATTAATTTATATTAAAATGAAGTTAAGATAGTCTATATTTATGTAATTTGTAATTACCTAATAAATCTTCCAAATGGAATAAATCGGTTAATTGAATGAATCCTGGTGTCAAGGCTGGCAACATAATTTGATCTATTATCAATCAGTGTGTGAATCATTGATCAGAAAATATTTGATTGTTATTGTAGACACTCAAACAGCTCCTATAACCATCAAACCTTAGATAAATTCATTTGTAACAGAAACCGGAAAGTAACTGAGAATCACAGTCACAACGTCACCCTAAAACACCACTCAACTCTAAAGACTCTAAATCTTAACTCAACGCCAACTCTAATCTTCTAGAGATCTCTAGTCTTTAGAGTCGTCAACTCTAAAACACTCTCTTCTTCTCTTTTATTCCTCTAAAAAATCTATAAGAAAAAGTATTTCTTAATTTTTAAAAAATACGATCATCATGCAAACACGCTAGGATTGATATCAAAATCCTGAGATCTGTCGAATAAACGAAAATCTTTATACTTGAATTGTCTAATTAGCATTTGTTCAATGACGGTCTACTCAGATTTAAACAATGTGTTACAGAAGTATTAAGTAGTTTGGGAAATCACACAGCTCATAGGAAATTACAGTCGGTATTGTTATTTTTGGGATTGAATCGCATCGAGTAGATATTTGTGTGGACTGTGGATGGTCGTTGTTGACAGACAAAACCAGTTTTTCAAGTCATCCCTCTGTTGACAAATAACTATGGGTTTGCTGTAGGCAACTTATCGAGCTTCGCTGTACTAGTGGTGGTATCGTGATATTCTGTAAGGGTGAAGAATTAACAGGACTTTATGCGTTGGCTGTACACCCACCACCACTACCGTTTTATACATTGCGCTCTTATGAGAAACACAGTACGAACACTTGGAGGTGGGTGTACATAATATCTACGGATAATAATAAACAATAGGTAAACGACAATAAAATCAACTGAGTCATAATGTTATGTACAAAATGTCCCCCTTTTCATGCATATATGTCATTTGTGTCCCCCCCCCCCCCCCCCCCCCCGACGGCTGCCACCTTATCGCGGTGGTGGGGTTTGTGTTGGCCAATGATCCATTGCAGCTACGCCGGCGAGCATGCTCATGTGTAAGGGTACCCATGCCGGAGAGATCAGTGGTGAGGCCCAGACCAAGAGCAGCCAGGGTCGGCCTAACCATGCCCTCCCTTGAACTTGCGGTCCCCTCGGGCCGGCCACCCCCCTTGAGATGGTGATCCCCCTGAAATCGGGTTCAGCCGGCCCGAATCCTTACACCCCCTGGTCCGTCCCCATTCCGGCCTGGCCTTCCCACCAGTGCTGGACTCCCCCGGATCGGGCCCGTTAGGTCAACCCCCTCCCATTGCCCTCCAATTATGATTAACAAAGTTAAATATACCTAACAAATAATGTGCGCAATATAACCTCGTCGTTGACGCGCCATTAAACAAAACTAATCTAATCTAATCTATTTGTGTCCCACCCCTCGCAACATAGAAAAGGTGTTTGAAATTGGTGGGGGATTAATGGTGGGTTTACCGAATATATTTCCACGACTATGTACACTCCCCCAAATAATAAACTGTACTCGAAAGAAAATGAATTGACTGATTAATGTTTGATGGCATCATCTCATGAAGTCAGTGCTAACGCATTATCTAACTCTTTTAGGTGAGCTCTGATTTCATTGATAACAACAATGATTGATTGCCAAGGAACCGGCCCAGCAGCCAATACGTTTTGTACCAAGTACCGTTTATTATTTGGGGGAGTGTACATCGACAATGATTGTTTTTGGTTAGCTCATGTTGGTAAATAGGTATTTAATTCGTAACTCACCTAAGAGAACTGGAGTCTTGTTCTTCCTAGCGTTATCGTCCAGGTAGGAGACGCCGAGGGTCCAGTACATGGACGTGCCGACTCCCAGCAGACATTGCGATACGGAGGCGATGGAAGCGGCGATCAGAGCTGCGTCACCCTCTGTACAGTCCTCCTCGTCAGTTGGCTGTACCCCACACGACTGCACCACACTTCCTGATGGCAGAATCAGATAAGATATGAGATATGACATGAATCAGATCAGATATGAGATATGACATGAATCAGATCACCAAATTGAATAGCTCTGAGATAAACATACATGGAAAATCGGCGTGTTATTCCTACTGATTAACGATAATTGGTTCACATATCAACACGTTGCACAGAGCTTTATCGTAAAAGTTCTTATCTACCTGAAGATGTGTTTGCCAGCGACGCTCCGTGTTCCTCTGTGAGCTCCAGAGCATCTGTTCCTGGACCATACAGGAAGTGAGGAATCAGCCGGATGAAACTGCTGAGCCCCACGAGGATCGTTCCCATGGCAACCCAGCGGGTCTTGTGTCCTCGGTTGCCTAGATACGATAGCAGCAGTGTGGTGCTCAATGTCCCTATGTCCCAACTACCTGAGACGATTCCTGCGAAAGACATTAATTGTAACACAATAGACACAAAACATAAACTAAACGCGCATGCCCAATCCGCCATTTTCTCTTCCAGCTATGTGTGACATTCAGTCAAGGCACTTATATGTCAATCGTATAACGATAGTTCAGTAAAAGTTATAATTACATCGCGAAATAACAGAAATTGATGCTTACCTCAGTGTCAACATTCAAATACAATCGGCATATTTCATTTCAGCACATATTCATACACATTCTTGTGAAAACTAGATGTCCATTCACCAAAATCACCATTTGACAAACGCATTTATTATCACGGTCTTCTGAACCGTTCCCTTTCTGAATGAGCTCATTCAGAAAAGTTTCAGAAAGCCGTGATAAAAAAATGCGATTTGTCAAATGGTGATTTTGGTGAATAGACATCTAGTTTTCACAAGAATGTGTATGAATATGTGCTGAAATAATATATATGCCGATTGTATTTGAATGTTGACACTGAGGTAAGCATCAATTTCTGTTATTTCGCGATGTAATTATAATCCCCATAAAAAACACTCCGTGTAAAAATACCAGCCAAGTCTCTTCAACTATAAAAAAATAGATGGAATCTAAAAAATCAGCACTGAAAAGTAGTGATATCAAAAAATGGGCCAAGTCAAAACTTAATTTTAAAAACCAAAATATACTTGGCGCATCGTGTATATATAAAAAGTATAGAAGTATATGCCAAAAATCAAATGTAGCTATTAATATATATAATGTACCTATAATGCTCTTAAAAACGATGCGCCAAGTATATTTTGGTTTTTAAAATTAAGTTTTGACTTGGCCCATTTTTTGATATCACTACTTTTCAGTGCTGATTTTTTAGATTCCATCTATTTTTTTATAGTTGAAGAGACTTGGCTGGTATTTTTACACGGAGTGTTTTTTATGGGGATATCACAACTTTTTTTAGTTTATTTAAACAGCTTGTAACACATATCGAAGCAACAATGACTAATTCCTTGAAAAAAATAAGCCATTTCCAATTTGGTTACTAAGAAAAGTTGCGTTTGGTAACAAAATATGCTTAAAGTGATATTCCATGAAGAAAAGCGAAAGATTCGTTCAAATCGGTCCAGCCGTTTTCGAGATATGGCATCACTTCCGGTTAGCAAAATGGCGGCTGAAATCACTGCCACCTAGAATGTATTTATATAAATATTTTGTATCAGTATAAACCTTCTGAATATGTAGTTATTGTGGTAAGAGGTGATTTAAGACTGATTCCTCATGTTATAACGTCATTTCCGGTTTCGGTAATAGTACATTTATTTTTTGACAATTGCATTTTCATTTATAAAACCGTCTGTATCGTTTGACGCTAGTGTCGTTCAGATCGGCTAAGCCGGGTTCGAGATATGACGTCACTTCCGGTTTCAAAATGGCGACTACCGGTTGGTTTTATAAAAAGGCACCTCAGATGCCAAAAGTGCACATGTGGTAAAAATTTCAGATCGATCGGTTCAGCCGTTTAGGCTGTGGCGGTGATAGCAGTGTTTCCTGATATCATCATCTGAAGAAGAAGAAGAAGAAGATGAAAGTGATGTAATTTCACGGTTTTCACGGCCCTCTAGTTCGCAAATGGTATAACCTATTGTTGGCATATTTGGAATATTTGGTAGTGTGGGCCATAGCTTCAAATTAAAATATTTCTCAACAATGTGATATTTCCCATTTTTGAGATCCAGTAGGCCGAAAATGCTATGTTGTTGCTTACAGTAAAAGTGTTTGGTCTGCTCCTCAGTTTGTTAGGCATTTACGGTATGTTGAGTGTGTGTGAGTGTACGGTACGACTTGGCTGGGTGGAGCGACCGCTCCACTAGATCTTATTGAGCCGTGGTTTCAAGAAGAGAAGTGAAAGGGGGGAAGAGAATAGTGGCTGAATCTCCCACAATGAATTTGAAATTTAACTCCGTTCATGCCTTTATACGAAAATTACATAAAATCAAACATATGCTCACTTCAAACAAATTAAAGATAGATTCACATAGAATTATTAAATATAAATTTGTGTTTATTTATACCAAAAAAATAAACATAAATTCACCTCATTCTTACAAAAGCTCCAAATCAATACTTCAAACAAGTTAATTTCGTCTGGACTGTAACATGGAAGTTACATGGATGTAATTTAATGCATCCATGATGACATTTCTAAAAGATCGACAGACTTATTCAATTATTCTGATAATTCTGCTAACTTTTAATTATGCCTTTTAAAGACGTAATGCAATGTTGATGTAAATATAAACAACTGCTACTCGTAAATAACTAAACAAAACTAACCATGACTATCCATGACAAAACTAGAATCATTTGACAATCCGACAGCAACATAAACACCAGCTCGAGTTCTCATCTCGAACTCGTACAAGTTCTTGTTCTGCACAACTGTCGCTGCTGCAGTACAAGTGTTGGTCTTGAAGCAGTCCAATCCGATTCCGAGACAAGACTTGGTGATGTTGCATGCCTTCATCATCTCAGATACACTGTCTCCAGCCTGGATCGAGATCACGTTCAAGGTTCATTAAATAAGACTAGAGAGCCCCGCCATGTAACACATGACCTAATCTCAATATTTTCTGATCAAGGTATAATAGAGAGCAACCCTTGAACAACTCTTGCTGACGAATTGACTGATCGTGACAATTGAATTGACCCTCACGGACCCTCACGGAACTACCGACCTCAATGGCAACTCAATTATAAATCTTGATATTTTATTTCAAATCAAACTGAAACAATAATTAAATATGAATGGATCTGTTCAGTGAAGAATTAACCCAAAGTGGCAGTTTCCAAATTAATATACTTACTTAGAATATTGAAAACAACAACTGAAAAAGTTATGAACGAATCTAAACGAATCCAAATTCTGAATTCGAAATCATACCAAAAAGAGTTAATTATACGAAACAAATACGCAACAAAAACAATTACAGCACAATCAAAAATTTCCAACATTAAAAATTTATGCTAAGAAAACACGGAAAACACTATCAAGTTTATATGAAAGAAGAGTGAAGAGCATTTCTGTCGTTGTCTGACTACTCTCACGTGACCTTACTTTCCTCACTGCTATTTGGTCATGATCGATAAAGCACAAAGTATACTTGAAGCCCATGGTCAAGACTGAGTTGTAGAATATAATGCGATTTATTCAGGTCTCCACATAATAAGATTCAACCTGATTATATAAATGTACGCATCTCTGCAGAAATCACAACAATTAACAACAATACCATTTTGATTTCTAAATGGTACTTTCAGTTTTCAATATACTCAAATCATTTTCAAAATGCAATGTGACGTAAGGAGGTACACTCGAGAAAAATTTCCAATATCAGAAAAGTTCTCTTGCGCCCCCCTCCCCCCACCCCACACAACATTCTCAACCCCCAAAATAACAATTACATTTAAATGTTGCTTTTCATGTGGTTCTATTCGGTCAAGGTCCACAGAGTTAAATTGTATTTTCTTCACTGCCAATGGATTCACGGCTTCCTGAAGTTTCAAAGTTTCGAAAAAAGTATGTTTTTCCATGATATTGTGCATTACTTGTAATATCTCTCGAAATACTCAACGGATTCGATTGAAATTGTGTGCACTTTATTTGGCTCGAAATTATCTACAGGAAAAGTCCGGGTTTGATTGAAATTGACATAAAATGACGATTTCTATAGAGGTCTATCGTAACGCAACTTCCGAGCTCAAGGTCAAAACTGTGCATAATAATAGTAAAGGATTGTGTAGTTCATATACATCGATAATTAACAGTTGAGTTGTTAGCTTTTCTCTCTAGTTGTCACTTATATTACCTACATTAATCAAAACTACTGCTACACACACAATTGTGTGGGCAGGATCCGTTGGGTTATAGGAAGAGTTTTTTTTACCATACATTTATATAGTCCGTAACGGAAATTGTTTTTATATCGGTCTCTAATTTTAAAGCTTTATTTTCCCAGACCCAAATCAATCTCTATAACTAGGAAAACGCTCAGTGTAACGCGTTGATGAGCGAGCACAGAACATGCAACATCCCCAGTCATGATACACGACACGGCACAAGACGATTTTCTCTGCAATTTTTCAATCTCCATAATACTCTGGATGAATAACAGATCCATTGTAACGTGAAGTCTTACCTTCATACTTTCTCCAGAAATCTCTTGTGACATCCCATACTAAACTCGTAAAATTACAATTAATACTTGACTGATTGGGCTTACAATATGTAAAATTTAATATTAAGTTGGTCTTGATCACCATGCAAAATTTTAACTTTTAATGTGAACATTTTGATTGTCGACCAATCAGAAGATATTATTTAAACTTAAACCAATTAGAGGATTTGTCCTTTGTACTGCATCCGATTGTATGCGCTAGCTCAAAAATGCTTTCATTTTACTTTACATTGTGGATAGCTTGGCTGCTCTACAGGCCTTGCCTTGGAGCAGAAGCTTAAAGAAGGCAGGGATGACAATTTAGTATACATTTTTCAAGATTACGGAATAAAATGACCTTTGAATGACAAAACGTTTGAAAATAACGACAGATTAGACTGAAAATTGGCAAAAACATCTAACATGTTGGTACCAATGACCACGCGAAGTTTTAAGTTGATCGGTCAATCTGTTCTAGTTTAAATGTCAAAAATCACATGAAAAATGGTTTTAAATTTTAACCAATAGGAGGATTAGGCTGAAACTTTTTATGATTGGGTACAATGTTGGTTGCAATGTTTTTGCTAAATTTCAAATTGATCGAAGCAACCAATCAAAAGATAATTTTTTTAAAATTTGAACCAATCACGGGAGCCCGTTCAAAAACGATCCCAGGGATCTCATAGATTACGTTAGTATGTGTACAAAATTTCAGATCGTTTGCTTGAGCGGTTTGACCTGGGCTGTGACCAAAAAAAAAAAAAAAAAAACACACAGATAAAGTGCCATAAGAGTACCGTGGTGACGCTCGCTACGCTCGCTCAAAAAGAAGGAAATGAAAAAAATTTAGAGGAACAAAAAGTTAGTATTCTTAATTTTTTTTATTGTGTTATTATTACATACCGTAATGTTGGGAAATGCCAACACAAGCGCTGTTAGAAGAATCCACAGAAACATCTAGAAAATCGCAAATAAAAATCTTGCTCAGCATAATGACGTACACACGTTCTTCCTCCCATTCTTCTTATTTCTTTACAAAATATCAATAAATTAAGTAATTTAAATGTTAACAAACCACACTCACATTTACGTAGTACCTTGGATCAGTAATTATGTGTATTGCAATACTTGAGTCAGAAAGTCAACTAATCAGCTGTTTATAACAAAACTTTGAGATATGAGCTCTAAATCAACTGCTTTTTCGAAAAGTTAGAGACTTATATCTTAAAGATGATTCAAAAATCAATATTCTTACTAATATGAAGTATGGTAGTTTGAACTCCGTCTTAGCAGTATTTTAATAAAGTATCACTTGAGATAACGAAGAATAAAGAGTGTAACGCTTCTTAATTCCAAGATATTATTTTAAAATGTTATTTGTTCTTTGTTTCATTAGAGGGAAATCTATCGTCAAAGACAATAACTAAATGCAAGTTATTGTAAAATAATTGAACACGAAGTGGGTAACAAGTTACAATTTCAATTGTGTACAGAGTTTTGGAATTGGAGAGATAGGAATAAATTAAGGTTGATGCTAGAAACAACAGTCGCTGTAAATTCTCGTAAAAGACATACGCCATTTCCGAATTGGTTAATACGAAAAATTGTGTTTGGTGCTCAATATACCTAAGCTTAAAGTGATATTCCATGAAGAATTGCGAAAGCTTCGTTCCAATCAGTCCAGCCGTTTTCGAGATATGGTATCACTTCCGGTTTTCAAAATGGCGACTGAAATAACTGCCACCTAGAATTTATTTCTATAAATGTTATGTATCATTATAAGCCTTCTGAATATGTGGTTATTGTAGTAAGAGGTCATTAAAATCTAGTTCTTCATTTTCATGACGTCATTTCCGGTTTTGGTAATAGAACATCTCTACTTTAACTATTGATATTCCATAAAGACGACTGTCTGAATCATTTGGCGCTAGTTTCATTCCGATCGGTTGAGCCGTTTTCGAGATATGATGTCACTTCCGGTTTCAAAATGGCGAATACCGGATGGTTTTATAAAAAGGCACCTCAGACGCCAAAAGTGCACATGTGGTAAAAATTTCAGATCGATCGGCTAAGCCGCTTAGGCTGTGGCGGTGATAGCGGTGTTTCCTGATATCATCATCATCAGATAGGTTTTAAAAGGGGTGTAATTTCACTGTTTTCACGGCCCTCTAGCACGCAAATGGCATAACCTATTGTTCCCAAATTTAGTATATGGAGTGGGGTGGGCCATAGCTCGAAATTAAGATATTTCACAACAATGTGAGATTTTCCAATTTTATGATCCAGTAGGCCGAAAATGCCATGTTATTGCTTACAGTAAAAGTGTTTGGTCTGCTCCTCAGTTTATTAGGCATTTACGGTATGTTGAGTGTGTGTGAGTGTACGGTACGACTTGGCTGGGTGGAGCGACCGCTCCACTAGATTCTACTGAACTCATTAAGATTGACATTTAAGTGACTTGGAACATGCGCACTAAAGAGTGGTCACACATAGTGACACGCCCTTTTTTTAGTTCGCTTTGAGGGCGCCACTAGTTTATGTTTTGGTCTATTAACTGATTGCTCATTGAAACTCAAAACTTCTCCGACACATACACTTACATTCGTTAATTCATCTTCATTTTATCATTTTTTCCCGGGGAAAAAATGATTATAAAAAAATAAAGTGTTATTGCTGGATTCAAGAGGGAGTCTGGGGGGTTTGTACCCCAGAAAACTGCCACGCATGGAAATTTTTAAAAAGTGACTATCTTAGATTAGTTGAAAATTATTTTCGAGGTCAACTCTGCAATATATGAGGTTAAAAATGACATGATTGACAGTAGAGTCAATTTATGGGGGGAAAAAAGGGTTTGACAAATGTTTTGGAGAATATGAATTGCCGTGCGGGTATTCGCATCAGATATTGAAATTCAATGAGCTATAATTTTAGAGAACAACATAAGAAAGTGTATGTGTAAATAGAATATTTTCCCCGTAAAGGGGGGGGGGGGGGGGGCACTGGCTTGCCCCCGGATGCGGGAGGCTTTTGCACCCCTCAGTTATGCCTGGATTCAACACTGCTAAAGTCTTACATTTATTCATGATTTTGTTAATTAATAACTAAGTTTCAATAAATTCTATCAAATGCATATAAATGCATAGCAATAAGTAACACATGGTATGGTATACCCATCTGTCCAATCATTGTTACCTGAAGTCCTGCTTGAGATCTTGAACCTCTTCTCCATGGTCGAGATTGTTCCCACAAAATAAGATCCAAGACCGAACTGTGCCATTCCGATCATCCCGTAGATGAATACATAAACCTTGACACTGGCCAGTGTCTGCAGCCAATCGGGTTTGAACTGTCCAATGCCGCATCGAGTATCTTCAACCTCATCAACGTCATCAACAACAACCAACGAGTCTTCTTGACAGTCATTCTTCTCCAGGAATCCGTTTTCTGGGATAATTTCAGATCTTGTGGGAAGTAATCTTAGATCTTCATTTTCGTTAGAAACATCTTCTTTAGAAGATATCTTGATTGTTTGAATTTTATTTTTGTCATATAAGAGTTCCTTTTCATGATGCACGTTCATCATGAATGTGTCCGGTGAAATGAAAGAGTCCACTTCACTTTCGCCAGATCCAATTCCTAATTTGTCTTCTTCTGCTTGGTGAACAGATCTTACTTTATCCATGATTCGAACGTTCTCGTTTATAGCGACGATTTCTTCAATTCCTGGTTTGTCAAAAACACATTTTATTTCCCCTCGATCTATTGTGAGATAATTAATCTATATTATTAATGTTTTTTATGGAATTGATGGAAGACAATGATGTCTTCTTTTTGATAATTGTATCACGGGAGAGAAAGAGCACCAAATGTGGAGCTATGGATCAAAACGCAGCAATATGCAACTAATTGATGTGTAATTTTAATTCAGACATTGCACATACAGCATTTAACCCTGCCAGTAAACAGTCTAATAAATACTAATATTCAATTATCTACAACTTAGCACATTTGGGCAAGTTAGCACATTTGGGCAAGTTAGCACATTTGGGCCTACATAATATTTATTCTTAAGGTGATTCTAGCGCTCGGCCGTTTTAGAAAATTGAGAGAGAAAAATTGTTTCAAAAGTGATTGTAACTTTTACAAGATGTTCACATGATCAGTCTGATTGGATATTAGTTGCGCTTTTTAATTTTTGCTTATTGCATCGTTAATTAGGCGCCGGTTATTCAACAAAACCGCGCAAAACGAAGAAATTTGCGATACAATTGGAGACCAAACCCGTTAACCAATTGATCTCAAATTTTAATCATAATTAGATGAAAAACAAACTTAGAATTATCACTTGGCACATTTTTGAAATTTAATTTTATACGGCACCCAGGGAGACAAGAAAATAGCTAATTTTTCACCAAAAATCCACTAATTATTACTAATTAACGAAACAAAAAATTAAAAATTTACCAATGTATAACCCTAAGTTTGTCTTATATCTAATCATGATTAAAATTTCAAATAATTTGGTCTACCCATTTCGTCTCCAATCGTATCGCAAAAAGTGTCTACAAATAGCAGAAAAATCGGTCGCGCTTGCAGCACCTTAAAAAATACTACTTAATACCTACTTATTGGTTTATTATAAAAATTTAAAACAATTAAATTAATAACAACATTCAAACTTACCACTTAGCAACTGCCGGAATAGAATACTCACTTTGGAAATTCCATCCTCGCTTGTAAAGATAACATACACATTTTTAATTCAATCTGAATATTGAATAAATGCGTGTCCCCGTCAACTGGGTCACAGCAAGAACACAGTCGTCTCTTGATAAGTGATATTTGATCTGTGAATGTACAATTACATTCGCCTCAATTTCATTAATCTATAAACAATGATTCTGCAACGTCTTCCCTATTGTCTCCAGTTGTAAATATGATTATATAATCGGCTGTTTTCTCCGTGACAAGTTAAGTTCAAAGTGTTCTAAATAAGAACAACGTGCAATAAACCACACGGGAAAGGCGAGTTAATTCTTTGATGAGATCGTCCAGTAATTTTGTGATTATGCCCACCACTAATTGCAACAGAAGGTTTCAATTCATGAATCGATTCAGAAAAATGCCCTCTACAACATATCCAAAATCGCCTAAAATCCGTCCACCGGAAGTACTTTTTAATTATTTTTTAAGTAAATTTCCCATGTTAATTCACCTTCAAAAAAAATGTAACTCCGATTTTGACGAAATTTGGCAGAATTGTTCCCCAACCTAAATGCACACAAATAGCTCTTTGAGCGATATTCTCTAAATCTTATCGTTTGGGAAATATGGCCCATTGAAAAGTCATATTTTAGTCAGTACTCAGTTTTCGACGATAGCTCTCTTTAAGTGTAAGTTGACGTTTTGCGAGGTCCATATTTCCCAAACGACGAGATTTAGAGGAAAACGCTCAGAGAGATATTTGTGTGCATTTAGGTTGGTGAACAATTCTGCCAAGTTTCGTTAAAATCGGAGTTACACGATTTTTTTTGCAAGATGGAATTAATATGGAAAATTAACATAAAAAGTGATTAAAAAGTACTTCCGGTGCACGCATTTTGGGCGATTTTGGATATGTTGTAGAGGACATTTTTCTGAATCGATTCATGTATTGAAACCTTCTGTTTATCCTCAGTTCCCGTCACACCGTCCTAAAGGTGAATCTAAATATTTGTCTTGTCTACTCCGTAAATGGAAACTAAAATCATTGTCAAATATTCCAGATTGAACATTTATACATACAGCAAAAAATATGATGGACAGAATTAGGTAAGATTAGTTTTCTTCCGATAGCTATGCACGTGTTGGAGTAGTTAAAACCCAGAGCAAATTGTTTTTGATAACGTTCAAAGTGAACAATTACCGTTAATATTTGCTTGATTTTACTGATGAGAGAGAGAAAACTTTTTTTAATAATAATAAAACACTGTCATTATAAAATGATTGCCACTTGGACACAGTATAACAATAACATCAAATAAGAAAAACAATCTAAAATTATGAACATGAAGTGAAAATAACTAGGAAAACGCTCAGTGTAACGCGTTGATAAGCGAGCACGGGTACGTGCAAATTCTCGAACCGGAAATGCGTACACAACGCACAGAAAACATATACATCCATATGGAATTGATTATGATATCAACTTAAAAGTGTATGCTTTTCATCGAAACTTTAAAATAGCATCTAAGCACCTGGTTCATAAAGCAAATCAGAATCAATTTTCAATTGGCACTGGAAAACATTCATTTCGATACTTCATTACTGACAGATATTAAAAATGTAAATAACTTCATACGTTCTTAACTGATTGGGATGAAATTTTGTAAAATAAGAGACAATATTGGTCTTAATGATCATGCAAAATATGAGTTTGATCAGAATTATCGAAGACCGTTTTCATTTTTCAGCCTATCAGGAGATATTTATTTAAATTTTAACCAATGAATCTGAGTAACGCGTTGATGAGCGAGCACGGATACGCGCAACACCTCGAACCGAAATTCTGTCTATCGAAAATGTCATTAAAAGCCAATAATTCTAAAATTTCGCCACAGATTTGTATAGAAATCTCAAAACATTCCTAAAATATTGGTCCAAATAACCATGCAAAGCTTTAAGTTGATCAATTGAACCTTTATGATTGAACTGTTCCGTGTTAATTTTCAAAAATCACAGGATCTCCTTCAAAAAATATACCTGAGACCACTCATATGATATAAGTGTGTCTACACAATATCAGATCGACTGTTGAACGGTCATTATCAGTTTCATTTGCGTTTGAAAGTTTCTGCTCTAACTACCTTGCCTTGAACTGAAGAGTCGAAGTCGCCGTGAATTTGACAGCCAACACGCTAATAGTCCGTAAAATGTCAATAACGTTTGGATTTAAACACAGATTAGTATGAAAATTGTCAAAAATGCAGATAATGTTGGACCCAACCATCATGCGAAGTTATAAGTTGATCGTTCAATCGGTTATAGTTTAAATTTCTAAAAACACAGGAAAGATGGTTTTAAATTTTAACCAATGGGAGGATTTGGCTGAAACTTTGTTTGATTGGGTACAATGTTGGGGGTAATGACTTGTCAAAATTTCAATTTGATCAAAACAACCAATCGAAAGTTAATTTTTTTTAAATTTGAACCAATCAATGGATTTCAAAAAAATTAGGGTCTGCAACAATCAGAAATGTTACGTACATGTGTGCAAAATTTCAGCTCGATCGAAGAAAAACTCTGACCTGTATATCGTCAGTAACAGAAAAAAAAAAAACAAACAAAAAAAAAAACAGAGGTCCGTGCCAAAAGAGCCAAATGGAGACGCTCGCTTCGCTCGCTCAACAAAACAACCCTATATAATAAAACAATTGGTTATACAAATAACTTTGAAATTACTCAAGATTATGAAGCCAATGACGTTGATGAAAATGATGATGATGATGATGATGATGATAATTTATTAGAAGTAAAAAGCTAATATGGACTATAAAGATGATTACGTAAAATGGAAATGGAGCCCTTGAGTGATAATATACTAATGTGAGAAATGAATGATTTACTAAACTTAAATTTACTACAAAAATCCTTAAAAAAACGATTGATAGTGCCTCTTGAGCCGACGAGCAGTCCTATTACTTCTAACGAAGTGGCGTTGTACTTGTCCAGGAAGTAAGGGATCGTTGGATTGTAGATAGCCTTCTTCTCCATGTCGACCTCTTCACTTTGGCCGGCATGGGATTCGAAGCGGATGGTCGGGTCCATGATGTAGCCGCGACGAGAGACTGGATCAATGGCAATGATGTCGATGCGCCGATTGCTCTCGTCGATACAGTGTTCATTATCATACACTTATATAATATCATATTTTTGCCAGACAAATTAATAATACCTATGACCTAAAAAGTTTAACAAATTATCTGCTTTTTATTGATTTCAAATAAAGTAAATTCAAATTGTTACATTCCTTATATCAAAGAAGACATTATAAATGCGTGTAGTTCATTCAATAAATGAGTGAATGTACATATGATAGATTAAGCATCTTCTACTATTTATTTGGTTTCAATTCTTGTAACATAAATGGATTATCCGTGTATTTATCTGCAACTTCTTCTTCATCTCCTTCTTTATCTGCATCTTCTTCATCATAAATCTGGAGATTCTTCACATTGTACCAAACTCCAATGTCCAGGATAGTTCCAGCAAACAGAAACCCTGGAATCACAATATTGATATGAATGGAGGAAATCATATTATTCCGTTTTTATATTAGTAAGAAATGTTTCTTTTTTCTGGCGTGTCTTTTAACTTGTAATAAGATGCGAGACATGATTTCAAAGTATTAATGCTGATACTATTTATGTCAGAGCAAGTGTTTGAACCGACCTGCAGCTGTGAAGTTGAGCAGATATCTGAGTGACTGTCCGTCGTAGAGCCAGCAGTTCCCTGTCTGACCGCAAGTCTCTCCCCACACGAGACAAGAAGAATCTGTAATCAGATGCAGTCAATAGCGTCCGTTTGGAATCCCAAAATAGATTTCGATAACGGCGCCGCGTAGCGGAAGCCGGTGGAACTAAGCGGTTTTCGGACAAAGTTGCAGATAATGGCGGCTACCTAGTGCTGTTGTTATGGTACGAGCAAGAGTGATTCGCGGTATTTCCATAAATATGACATGAAAGATATACATTTTAATAGTTTTTGTAAAGTAAGGAATGATTCCGTGAAGCTATTAAAGAGGGTGACAGTTAGCGGAAGGTATGCATTTACCTGTAGTCCTGTCCTGTAAAATCCTATATTTTAATTCATGTCAGATCTTTTGTAAAATGCATTCAGAATTTCAAATACAGGTTCGCAGAAATCTATTCTGATACGAGGAATTAATTACCGTTGGGAGAATATAAGATTTATAAGTATTATTCCGAATATATTTATGGTTGACGCCATAAGAGCACACAGTAGAAACGTGAATGTTTGTCCGAAAAGCAGGTGGCTGCCAGGGAGCTGCGCGCGCACTCATGGCTTGTGACGTAGCAACTAGCTCATTCCAAATTTACGCTATTTAATCACGTTACACCATGTGTGTGTGACAATTATATCCCCACATATCTCTTTACCTAATATCATGCCGTATATGATTGATCCAGGGATGAAAGCTAAAGCGCAGATCAGTGCTTCTGTGAATCCGATGGAGATGCCCTTGTCATCGGGATCCACGCATCTGGAAAACCAAAACAAAGAATGCAACATTTCGTTTCATGAATGACGATACATTTGAAACTTGTTCTCTGAAGGAAAGACGTTGACCATCCCAAGTGGTTCAGTGGTGATCTCAAAAAGTTAGTAGACAAGAAACACTGGAGTTATACTAGATGGTTGACACTTGAATTGTAAATTTGTATAGGGTATAGAGTATCGTGTAGGGTATCGTTTAGGGTATTGTGTAGGGTATCGTGTAGGGTATCGTGTAGGGTATCGTGTAGGGTATCGTGTAAACCGCTTTCGTATGATCTATAAAAATTTACTAGGAAAACGCTCTGTATAACGCGTTGATGAGCGAGCACGGACACGCGCAACATCTCGAACCGAAAATATGTCTATCGAAAATATCATTAAAAGGCAATAATTCTTGAAATTCGTCAGACTTGTAGGTATAAAATTCTCCAAATATTCCTAAAGTATTAGTCCCAATAGCCATGCAAAGTTTTGAGTTGATCGATTGAACCTTTATGATTAAAATGTTCCTTAATAAAATTCAAAAATCATAGGATATATTTAAACTAGGAAAACGCTCAGTGTAACGCGTTGTTGAGCGAGCACGGGTACGTGCAAATTCTCGAACCGGAAATGCGTACACAACGCACAGAAAACATATACATCCATATTGAATTGATTATGATATCAACTTAAAAGTGTATGCTTTTCATCGAAACTTTAAAATAGCATCCAAGCACCTGGTTCATAAAGCAAATCAGAATCAATTTTCAATTGGCACTGGAAAACATTCATTTCGATACTTCATTACTGACAGATATTAAAAATGTCAATAAGTTCATACGTTCTTAACTGATTGGGATGAAATTTTGTAAAATAAGAGACAATATTGGTCTTAATGATCATGCAAAATATGAGTTTGATCAGAATTATCGAAGACCGTTTTCATTTTTCAGCCTATCAGGAGATATTTATTTAAATTTTAACCAATGAATCTGAGTAACGCGTTGATGAGCGAGCACGGATACGCGCAACACCTCGAACCGAAATTCTGTCTATCGAAAATGTCATTAAAAGCCAATAATTCTAAAATTTCGCCACAGATTTGTATAGAAATCTCATTTTACATTCCTAAAATATTGGTCCAAATAACCATGCAAAGCTTTAAGTTGATCGATTGAACCTTTATGATTGAACTGTTCCGTGTTAATTTTCAAAAATCACAGGATCTCCTTCAAAAAATATACCTAAGACCACTCATATGATATAAGTGTGTCTACACAATATCAGATCGACTGTTGAACGGTCATTATCAGTTTCATTTGCGTTTAAAAGTTTCTGCTCTAACTACCTTGCCTTGAACTGAAGAGTCGAAGTCGCCGTGAATTTGACAGCCAACACGCAAATAGTCCGTAAAATGTCAATAACGTTTGGATTTAAACACAGATTAGTATGAAAATTGTCAAAAATGCAGATAATGTTAGTCCCAACCATCATGCGAAGTTGTAAGTTGATCGTTCAATCGGTTATAGTTTAAATTTCTAAAAACACAGGAAAGATGGTTTTAAATTTTAACCAATGGGAGGATTTGGCTGTAACTTTGTTTGATTGGGTACAATGTTGGGGGTAATGACTTGTCAAAATTTCAATTTGATCAAAACAACCAATCGAAAGTTAATTTTTTTTAAATTTGAACCAATCAATGGATTTCAAAAAAATTAGGGTCTGCAACAATCAGAAATGTTACGTACATGTGTGCAAAATTTCAGCTCGATCGAAAAAAAACTCTAACCTGTATATCGTCAGTAACAGGAAAAAAAAAAAAAAAAAAAACAGAGGTCCGTGCCAAAAGAGCCAAAAGGAGACGCTCGCTTCGCTCGCTCAAAAAATATACCTGGGACCACTGATATGACTAGGAAAACGCTCAGTGTAACGCGTTGATGAGCGAGCACGGGTACGTGCAAATTCTCGAACCGGAAATGCGTACACAACGCACAGAAAACATATACATCCATATGGAATTGATTATGATATCAACTTAAAAGTGTATGCTTTTCATCGAAACTTTAAAATAGCATCTAAGCACCTGGTTCATAAAGCAAATCAGAATCAATTTTCAATTGGCACTGGAAAACATTCATTTCGATACTTCATTACTGACAGATATTAAAAATGTAAATAACTTCATACGTTCTTAACTGATTGGGATGAAATTTTGTAAAATAAGAGACAATATTGGTCTTAATGATCATGCAAAATATGAGTTTGATCAGAATTATCGAAGACCGTTTTCATTTTTCAGCCTATCAGGAGATATTTATTTAAATTTTAACCAATGAATCTGAGTAACGCGTTGATGAGCGAGCACGGATACGCGCAACACCTCGAACCGAAATTCTGTCTATCGAAAATGTCATTAAAAGCCAATAATTCTAAAATTTCGCCACAGATTTGTATAGAAATCTCAAAACATTCCTAAAATATTGGTCCAAATAACCATGCAAAGCTTTAAGTTGATCAATTGAACCTTTATGATTGAACTGTTCCGTGTTAATTTTCAAAAATCACAGGATCTCCTTCAAAAAATATACCTGAGACCACTCATATGATATAAGTGTGTCTACACAATATCAGATCGACTGTTGAACGGTCATTATCAGTTTCATTTGCGTTTGAAAGTTTCTGCTCTAACTACCTTGCCTTGAACTGAAGAGTCGAAGTCGCCGTGAATTTGACAGCCAACACGCTAATAGTCCGTAAAATGTCAATAACGTTTGGATTTAAACACAGATTAGTATGAAAATTGTCAAAAATGCAGATAATGTTGGACCCAACCATCATGCGAAGTTATAAGTTGATCGTTCAATCGGTTATAGTTTAAATTTCTAAAAACACAGGAAAGATGGTTTTAAATTTTAACCAATGGGAGGATTTGGCTGAAACTTTGTTTGATTGGGTACAATGTTGGGGGTAATGACTTGTCAAAATTTCAATTTGATCAAAACAACCAATCGAAAGTTAATTTTTTTTAAATTTGAACCAATCAATGGATTTCAAAAAAATTAGGGTCTGCAACAATCAGAAATGTTACGTACATGTGTGCAAAATTTCAGCTCGATCGAAGAAAAACTCTGACCTGTATATCGTCAGTAACAGAAAAAAAAAAAAACAAACAAAAAAAAAAACAGAGGTCCGTGCCAAAAGAGCCAAATGGAGACGCTCGCTTCGCTCGCTCAATAAAAGTGTGTGTACTTACACAATATTAGACGATCTGTTGAACGGTCATATCAGTTTCATACGTTTGAAAGTTTCTGCTCCAACTACCTAGGCTCCAATCAACATGGCCGACGGGGTGCACCTGAGTAGTTTTTCAGTGGAGTTAAATCAGTTAAAAAAGTGTGAATTACAAGAAGAGCTAAGGAAGAGAGGCGCAAATAAAGTAAGTGGGAACAAACCCGCACTTATAACTAAGTTGTTGGAGTTGGAGCTTGAGAATAATAAAGAAGAGAGTGAAATAAACATTGACCACTGTATTGGTATGGATACGGGTAGCCGCAGGGACCTAGATGAAAGAAGCGAGCTTAGTGTAGAAAACTCCTTGTTGAGAAGGTTATTAGAAGAAAAAGACAAAAGATTAAAGGCACTGGAAGAAATAAACATACTCTTGAAGGAAAAAGTAAATGATTATGAGGGAAAAATGAAGAAATGTAAAATCACAGAGGGGGTGGTAAGGCAAGCAGTTGAGGGCACGGCCGACAGGTGGCAGGCAGGAGGCGAAGGCGAAGACGAAGACAAATCCACCCACCGTCTCTACAGCCAGATGGCAGGAGCGGAGACAAAGACAGGGGCGGAAACAACGACACAAAGAGGCGCGGTCCCATTCAAAACAAGTCCGAGGACAGCGGAAGAAAATGAAGAATATTACCGCAGAATATTAGAAGGAGGCAAGAAGCAACGAGAACCCCCTATCTTCCCGACGCTATATCGAGAAGAGAATGTCCTCGTTATTGGTGACTCAATGATAAGAAGAGCAGGAGCAGTGTGTAGAGAAAAGGGATGCGAAGTTAAGGTGTATCCAGGGATCCGTGTTGAAGAGTTGAAGAAGAAGCTCGTGGACCGGGATGAAGAACTGCCAGCTCCTAAAGTAGTGGTAGTGCACGTAGGCACAAACAATATTAAAAATAAGAACAGAAGGCATCTTATGAGTGATATGGAAGAATTGCTTGAGGCGGGACGAGTGAAATATGAACATGCGAAGTGGGTGATCAATGGAATAGTGTATAGAGACGATGTGTGGGCAAGCACTGTGGACAAGTTGAATGACAGTTTAGTGTGGCTGTGTAAACAGAAGGGTGTGACTTATTTTGACCCGAACTCAGTCATTTCGGGGGATGAAGCCGCCGAGGACGGGGTGCACTTAAATCCTAGGGGGGGGTTATTCCTAGGACAGGCGATCCTAGACTCAATTGACAAGGAACTTACGTCAATGGCAGTAGATGATGCAGAAAGCCAGGAAAACTTACCGTAGGAGGGGGAAATATAGAATATTGCATTAAAAATATATGTACTGTAAATAATAATAATATTAATAAAATTTGATTCCTCCAAATGAATTGCCGTAGCCTGAGAACCCAAGAGAAGGTCAGGCAGTTTTCAGATATGATAGACATATATGATCCGGACATTTTCATAGCGACCGAAACATGGATAAATAAAGAATTCGAGGATAATGAAGTATTCCCCACAGAGTACAATGTTTTTAGGAAAGATAGAAACACTAATACATGGGGTGGTGGGGTTGCCATCGGTGTTAAGAAACATTATGAAGCTCTAGAAGTCTGGAGAGGGCAAGGAGAGGAAGTGTTAGCAATAAGAGTCGGATTGGGAAAAAAGAAGATTCCAGTGATTGTAATCGAGCCTATAGAACCCCGAATAATGATTATTCGGCCGTACAAAGCATCACGGATTTTGTTACAAGAGACAACATGAAATTTAGAAACATGATTATTGGAGGGGACCTTAACTTACCAGACGTAGAGTGGGAGATAGTTGCAGACAAGGGAGGAATTGCTCAGGAAATGGTCTCAACTTTGATGAGGGAAGGGGGGTTGGAGCAGGTTGTCAGGGAAGGGACAAGGGGAGCAAAAGTGCTGGATGTGTTCCTTATAAGGTCACTTGAGATAAGAGAGGTAGAAGTAGTGGGAGGAATCAGTGACCACAGAGGGGTAGTGATGGAAGTAAATATAAATAGGACGAAAGAAGACTGCAGGGGAAAAGTGTCGTGGCAGTACGCGAAAGCAGACAAAGAGGGGATGGGTAAATTTCTTAGAGATAAATTCGAGGGTTGGGCTTCAAAAGGAGAAAGCGTAGAAGAGATATGGACAAACTTCAAGGAAATTGTTGAAGAAAGTAAGGCTTTCATTCCATTTAAAAAGTTACCCAAGAGCCCCGACCCAGAATATTTCACTAAAGACTTGAAAAAACTAAAGATCAGATGTAGGAAGCTATACAAGAATAGGAATAAGAATATGAATTCAAAAGAATTATTTAAAAAGGTAGCTAAAGAACTGAAAGATGAGAAAAAGATCGCTCAAGATAAATTCATTGAAAAGTTATTAGATATTGATGGAAAACATGAAAATATACAGCAGGCTAGCAACAAATTCTACAGTTATTTAAGAAAGAGGAGTGGGAAAGGAAAAGAAATACCCGAACTTGTATCACAAATAACGAGAGAATCAAGTGTAACTAGCAAAGAAAAGGCGGAAACTTTGAATGAATATTATGCGAGTGTTTTTACAACAGAGGAAAACATTACAGATGGGGCAATAAGAGAGGAGTTTTTAGAAAGAGTCCCATTTACAATGACCGACAAAGACATTTTCAAGGCCATCAGAGGAACTAAAGCTCATAAAGCTGCAGGAGAGGACGGAATTACAATAGATTACCTTAAATTACAACCGCAATCAATAGTTCCGTATCTCCGAGTCATGTTCAACATATCAATTAACAATGGCAAGCTTCCTCTTGACTGGAAGAGAGCTCTGGTAATACCTATTCATAAAGCCGGAAGCAAAGCAGAAGTTAAAAATTATAGACCAGTCAGCCTCACCGCAGTTATTTGCAAAATTTTTGAGAAGCTGCTAAGTAAATATATCAGGACATTTTGTGAAGGAGCAGGTATATTTAGTGATAGCCAACACGGATTTAGAGAGGGGTATTCCTGTGAATCCCAACTAACCTCATTAGTACAGGATCTCTCAGACAATATGGAAAGAAATATTATAACAGACGCAATTTTTATAGATCTTAGTAAAGCATTTGATTCAATCGGACACAGAGGAATTATAAGGGAATTACAGAGATTACCGCTGGATTTGAGGGTTCTGGTATGGGTAGAGGAATTTTTGAGGGACAGAAAACAGAAAGTTAAAGTGGAGGAGGCCCTCTCCGAGGAAATCTCAGTAACGTCGGGGGTCCCACAGGGGAGTGTTCTGGGCCCATTGTTATTTATTTTGTACATTAATAGAATACCGGATGGTATATCTAGTAAAATAAGGCTTTTTGCAGATGATTGTGTGATATATAGATCTATTGTGGACGAAGAAAGCAGGATACAGCTCCAACGAGACATTAATAAACTGTACGATAAGCTCACAGTACTTGGATTCAATGTAAATAAAGATAAAAGTCAATTATTATCAATAAGGAGAGGAAGTACATCAGAAGAAAATTATCATTATAAAATAGGTGCTTCAGTTATAAATGTAGAGAGTAATGTTAAATATTTAGGGCTAATAATAGATTCAAAATTAAGCTGGAACGAGCAAATAAACAAGGTAGTTAACAATGGATTTAGAAGGTTACACTTTGTTATGAGAATATTAAAAAAGAGTAATAAGAGAGCCAAGACTAAGGCATATACCACATTAGTGCGGCCCTTATTAGAATATGCGGCAGATATATGGGATCCGTCGAAGGTAGGAGACGTACTAAAGGTAGAACAGATACAGAGAAGGGCAGCAAAGTATGTAACTGGGGAGAGAATTGTAAGAAAGAAAGTGCTAAAAAAGAATGTGAAAGATCTAAAGGTTGTAGAGCTGAGAGCAGCACTGGAAAGGTTGAACGTTAAACCAGTGGGAAACAAAGAGAGTATGAAAAATTGTTTACTAAATGTTTTAGAGGGAAGAGGATTAGTGGACGGAGAGATTGAGGTAACACAGTACAACTATGCGAGTGTAACAAACTTGGTAAAGAGCCTAAATTGGGAACCACTCAAAGAAAGAAGAAGAATATCTAGACTAACAAAAATTTACCGAGCAGTCACTGGGTTAAAGCCATGGAAGGAGCTAGAAGATAGGATACGACCCGATGTATATAGAGGGAGGAATGACCATAGGTGGAAAATATTTCGAGAGGGTTTTAAATCTAAATATGGAAGCAATTCAACAATTGGACGAGGAATTGTGGAGTGGAATAGGTTGACGGGAGTACTTTCTGATGAAATGCCAACTAGCGTAAGAGAATTTAGGCATGCTATTAGTATGTAAGTCCTGTAGATTGTAATTGTAACATTACTTTAATCTTAGACCTTAAAGAAACAATAATTCGTAACTTCTTAGAAATAGCTTACTCAGACACCGTGTACACTGTATGCAAATCTGTTTCAATAAAGATAATTAATAATAATTAACTATAAAGAGTCGAAGAGCCGTGATCAACATTTTCGAGAAATTTGACAGATAACACGCAAAATGTCAGTAAAATGTCAATAACTTTTGGATTAAAACACAGATAAATCTGAAAATTGTCAAAAATACAGATAATATTGGTCCCAATGACCATGCAAAGTTTTAAGTAGATCGGTACGGTTCTAGTTTAAATTACAAAAAACATATGAAAGATTTTTTTTTAAATTTTAACCAATAAGAGGATTTAACTAAAACTTTGTATGATTGGGTAAAATGTTAGTGGTAATGACTTGTCCAAATTTCAAATTGATAAAACAAACCAATCGAAAGATAATATTTTTAAAATTTGAACCAATCACGGGATCCCGTTCAAAAACGATCCCAGGGACCGCATAGAGTATTTTAGTATGTGTACAAAATTTCAGATTGATTGCTTGAGCGGTTTGACCTGGTGTGTGACCACAAAAAAAAAATACACAGAAAGTGCCATAAGAGTACCGTGGTGACGCTCGCTACGCTCGCTCAACAATTCAAGTGTCAACCAGAGTTAGTCATATAATAATGAAATAATAATGCACCTGATTTGAACAAGAGTGTTTCCCGCCCTTCCGGTCGAGGATAGGAATCTGACGACGCACTCCAGAACCAGGAAGACGATGAAGTTCGTGCCGCAGTCGACAGGACAAGCGCCGTCCGTTGCTGACGTCATAGTGGCGTTCCCGCCCACGCATGCGCACATGTCGAATACCTGCGATAAGACATGTTCATGCTGCTAACATGTGTGAGACTTTCTCGTGGTTCAGGAGAATGTGTGCTTGGTTTAGAGAAAAAAATTGTTTCAAAAGTCTGTGTAACTTTGATAGGATGTTCACATGATCTGAGTCTGATTATATATTAGTAGCACTTTTTCATGTTTGCTTCTTGCATTGTTAATTAGGCGCCGGTTATTCAACAAAACTGCTCAAAACTAAACTATGACATTTTAAATAGGATTGGAGATAACACCCGAGAACCATTTGATCTCAATTTTTAATCACGATTAGATAAACGACAAACTTAGGGTTATCAATTAACACATTTTTAAAATAAAATGTATACGTCGCCCATTGAGACGAGAAAATATACAATTTTCCCCAAAAATCAGCAAATTAATACTAATTAACTAAGCAAAAAATAAAAAAAAATACCAAGTGATAACCCTCAGTTTGTCTTTTATCTAATCATGATGAAAATGTCAAATCATTTCATTAACCCATTTTGTCTCCAATCGTTTTCAAAAAAGTGCCTGAAACACGCGACAAAATTGCTGGCGCTTGCACCACCTTAATATGAAGGGATGGTTATCGATGCTGCATTGTGAAACATATCGCAAGTATTTTATTATTTTCCTTGATTTTCCCTCAACGGGATGAAATTCCATTGTTGAAGATAATATTTGAGAAAGGGTGGTGATAAAATTCTGTACAAGCATATTGTCTACTGACGACAGATGCATTAGGGCGAACAGCCGAATGACTTAACCGAAGGACGGTGTGACATTTACAGCACGGACCTCCTCAACCCTCGTTGTTAAAAGATTGATACCACTGAAGGAGGTCGCCACACTATAAGGGCCAAAACACCAAAGTAAACGAGAGACGCTGTGTACTGACCCCGCTCAATGATATTCAAACTCGGTAGTAGTATCGAATATGCAGGTTTTTGGAATTGCAGAATTGTTGATATAACACTATATTTTATTGTGAGGAAATATCGCGTTTATAGGTAATTCACAAGAAATCAAAATAATAATAATAATAATATGCATTAAAATCTTCAAATACAGTATAACATCTGGGAAGTACCTTCGTTCCGTTGACCATTGCTTGCGAGGAGCAACCCGCGTGGCATGAGGAGTAGAAGGTGGTCAGCTGGTCAGAGGAACACACCGGGGAGTACTTGGTAGTCGGCCCACAGCCGCAGGCACTGTTACATTCAGCAAGTAGATCCCAACTGGAAGCAACAGGTGTTCATGGCTGCTTTCACTGACGGGATTTGATGATCTCTCGCATTCAAATAATCGACAATAGGTATATTTTCGAACTCGATTGATACTAGTTCACAATTTATTAAGAAAACCTATTTTCATTGTAGAAACAAACCGATCAGACAGGTAAAGACAGGATAGGTATTCTTACTTTCCGTTCGGCCCCATGGTGCCATGCAAGTCCGCCGCTGGGCAGCCGATGAACGCATACCCGATGCGCGCCAACACGTCGAGGAATTCCACGAACACGTTCCAGCCGGCGATCAGACGTGCACGGGGCTTGAACCAAGAGATGACAGCTCCTGACGTCATCAAGCCCAGAGCAGAGAACACCAGACCAACAGAACCTGCGAACAACATGGGGCCATTTTGTACGCCAGGAGAACAATGATTCAGTACCATTTGAATTCTACATCAATCAAGAAATGGCTTCTAAATATTGAGTGACGTTATTTCTTCTTTTCATTGTACTGATTAATGGCTTGATCCAGCCCAACGCTATACGTCTACTAATAAACGAAATCTCGGCTCACCTGCTTCCTTATCCAATCTCATTATTAGATCCTTGGTGGATTGGGATTTTACTATTTTATGTAATGCTAAATATCCATCCTTGGACCAAAATGCTTTACGGAATCATAACCAATCTACGTCAGATTGAATGTTGGAATATTTGCATTTGGGGCAGATGTGTCATGCTATAATAGAATTTACAGTCAAGCGCCCAGAGTTTACTGGCTTCTGTCTTGAAGAAGCCTGGTGTTGAGGACAAACATCCGCAAATATGAACTTGCGGACGCAACTTCCTTTGAGCGTTTGGCTGTCGACGAAGAATCTAACCTGTGATGAGACTTGCAGAAGCCGCGGACTGACGGAACTGAGTCTCCATGTATTTGGGCATGAAAGTCCAGTATCCTATCATCCCGAAAATGAAGCAGAGAGAGCTGAAGGAGTTAAACATGAGAACTTTGTTCTTAAACAAACGGCGCATCGTCACCCAGAAATCTGCGCGGAAAAGTGAGAAACAATTTACAAATATATTAATCAAGTTAGCTAGGAGGATGGCGCATCATCAGATTCTACTTCCAACTGACATTAGTACCTTTAAACGTAGGCTTTTGTGCTTGTTTTAATGGAATTTTCTTTAAGTTTTCAGCTGCTCTTTGTGCAGCTCTGGGCAACAACTTTGGAAACATTAGAAGAGATATTCCGAGGATGATGTTGATGATACCAAAAGGAGCCCAGCCTGTGGAAGAAATTAGATTAGTGGATCAGGGGGTCTATTCTTGAAATAACTCCAAGTCATGATATCATAAGGACGTTACGTTTGTCCTATCTCTCACCATGTTAATATTATGACTTTTTGTAATCATCTTAGACGTGCTTACTATTTCGAGAATAGGGTGTGCTTAGATGTGACGTGTTCTGATTGAATTACACAATGGAGTTTCTCGTATAATGATAACTCTATGCGGCGAAGTAGACATCACAGTTCTGAATTCAGTTGGCTTAAATTACGACAAACACTTAAATAACATTTCAAATTGATCGAAATTCAGTTCGAAAAATCAATTATTATAAATTATCAACATACTTAAATGGTTTTAACTTTAATTAAAAATCAAGTAAGTTTGTTAATCAGTTCTTTTATTTTTAATATTTGACATTATTTACCAGGCATTTCGTTAATCTTTAAGAAAGGCGATGAATAATCTTGGTAAGACGAAACATTGCCTGTGAGAAGTAATGAGCAAAGTGTGATAGTGAAAAAAGACGCAAATTCCTATCGGTGGCAAACATTTTGCGAAATGCGTCCCAACTGGCTAACATGGGTGACGTCATCCAGTGACATATCCCTCGCAGAGTTATCGTCATAGGTTTCACTTATCAAAGTCTACCAGATGTTGTACAAAAACAAAAACTTGTAAAAAAAACTGCCAAGCACCTTCCCACTTAAAACAATTGAGATCTAAAAGAAGGGCGAAGCAATAATATATTGTTTAAACATTTTCGCACTTAAAATTCGTGAAATCATTTCGCCCAGTTACTGCCGCCAAGCACAACACTAAAAACCTAATGTTGTGTCCAAATTTGAAGAATACAATCTAAGTGAACCATCATTGTTAGCTTTAACAAAATTATAAAAATTAAAAACGACTTAAAAATAAATTTAAAATCGAAATTAAAAAAATTAAAAATAAAGCTAGGCGCATTGTGTCAAGAAGAAGGCAACATAAGAAAGAAGATGACGATAAAGGAGCCGAAGAAAGACAGAAAGTAGGAAGAAGATAGAGGAAGTCTACAATATGGTCGGTGCAAATTCAATGCGCCATGCTTAATTTTTAATTTTTTTAATTTCGATTTTAAATTTATTTTTAAGTCGTTTTTAATTTTTATAATTTTGTTAAAGCTTACAATGATGGTTCACTTTGATTGTATTCTTCAAATTTGGACACAACATTAGGTTTTTAGTGTTGTGCTTGGCGGCAGTAACTGGGCGAAATGATTTCACGAATTTTAAGTGCGAAAATGTTTAAACAATATATTATTGCTTCGCCCTTCTTTTAGATCTCAATTGTTTTAAGTGGGAAGGTGCTTGGCAGTTTTCTTTACAAGTTTTTGTTTTTGTACAACATGTCATATGAGGTATAAGTTTATAGCAGCTTTCACTGATCATTAAGTGTTACCTATCATTCAGTTAACGCCAACAACGTCACTTCTTGTCTAAAGTTTTCTGTTTTTCTTTCAATAGTTCCGAAGTTAGTATAACGAAAGGGTCAATTTCTTTAGGTTGAATTTGAGTTATATCAAATTATAATTTGTTAAAAGTTCACAGCTTTGAGTCATGTGAATAACGTAAATTGTAGGTGTATTGTTCCGGTGTAGACCGGAATTTGTGCGTTCATCTCGTAAAACGCGTATTTGTCGCCACTTGGTAAACTGAAAGGTACACGAAAGATGATTGCAAATGCGTTTCCTCATTTTTAAATTCTCCCATGTTCACTTTTTTATGTCAAAGTTCCGAAGTATAAACTCAATTGGTAAAGCGTGCAGGCTTACAGATGTTTACAACACATTTAAAATAAAATCCGGATGGTTTTTGGAAGGCAATGTAACTTAAAAGGAACTTAGTTAAGATTAACTAGCTGAGCCACCTGGTGTTTATAGTGTTGGTGGGAAGGAGTATGACGGGTGATGAAATGAAAAGTTGTAAACACCTAATACACTGAATATCAGTAATGGAGCCTTTACTGAATTTTACTATTTACTTAATTAACTGAATTTTACATAATTTAATAATTCGGATAAATTAAAAGCTGTGACAACCCTATGCACCCAGTAATGGAGCCTTTTTTGTGTGGTTTCTAGTTTAGTAACTAAGCCACCAAGATTTTGTTGATTAGCATGACCACGAATTGTTTTATTGCACAACTTTACGTACAACGTGGACATTGACAATCATTATTCGAGTCCAATGAGTATAATATTAAAAAGAGTAGCTATGTAATCGTTGAATGTATTCGGATTAACGTTTTGAATATATACACAAGAAGGTTAAACATTTTTTAAGTAAAGAAAAAGATAAAAAAAAAATAAAACGTTTGTTACGGGGATCGAACCCGGCAACGCCGTGATCGAAGTCACTTGCCTCATGTGACCGAGCCAATTCGCCACACTGAAATTAAACCTGTGTAGTATATCAAAGAAGAAAGGTGGAGCGTAAAACGACGTGCGCAATTCCTGTTTCCCTGATATCTTCACTGTTCACGATGGCAACCGGCGTGCCGCGATGGCGATGTTTCTGTCTATTGATGATCTTTACAGCATTTATTGGTAGTCTCATTTATTAAAAAGTATCCAGGAATCATCGCTTATACAAATTAAAAAGGAATAATAGGAAAAAAAGTTTTTTTCCAGGACCGAGAATCGAACAGGGTAAGCCTGTGTCGAAGCAAGCTGCTTTAGACAACTGTGCTATAATGCCGACGGACAGCGAAGCCACCAAGATTGACAAATTAACATAAATATAATAAAAAATAATTTTACAAATTAAAAGTTGTGAACACCTAATAGGTATCCTGCGTGAGAAAAGGTTGCCATAGCAACCTACATAAAAGAATAGGGATTAAACAAATCTGATAGCAGCAATCCAAATCTCATAATTAGAGTGATTACTTGTGGAAGAAAGATATTTAAGTAAGTACAAGTTAATAATAATACGCAATATTTATCCATACACATGATCAAATTAATAATTCATTTGAGAAACATGATTTATAGCTATTATATAGAGCTTTGACACATTTCCCTTACCAGAGCATTAGTCTCTTAGAGTATTAGGAGCAGAGCACCAAATATACCTAGTAATAAAGCCTTTTTGTGTGGTTTATTGTTTCGTAACTGAGCCATCAAGATTGACAAATTAGCATAATTAAAATAATTAAATTAATTTTAGAAACTTAAAGTTATGATCACGTAATGTATGCACGTAATGGAGCCTTTTTGTGTGGTTTCTTGTTTCGTGTTGTTCTTGTTTCTTGTTGAGCCACCAATATTGACAATTTAACTGTATTTTAAATAATTAAATAAGTGTGACAAATGAAAAGTTGTAAACACCAAATACTCTGAATATTAGTTATGGAGCCTTTACTGAATTTATACTATTTACTTAATTAACTGAATTTTACATAATTAAATAATTCTAGTAAATTAAAAGCTGTGACAACCTAATGCACCCAGTAATGGAGCCTTTCTTGTGTTGTTTCTAGTTTAGTAACTGAGCCACCAAGATTCTGTTGATTAGCATGACCACGAATTGTTTTATTGCACCACTTTACGTACAACGTGTACATTGACAATCATTATTAGAGTCCAATGAGAATAATATTAAGAAGAGTAGCTATTGTAATCGTTGAATAAATTCGGATTAACATTTTGAATATATACACAAGAAGGTTAAACATTTTTTAAGTAAATAAAAAGATAAAAAATAAAACGTTTGATACGGGGATCGAACCCGTCAACACCGTGTTCGAAGTCTCATGCCTCATGGGATCGAGCCAATTCGCCACACAGAAACCAAAGCAGTCTGTATAGTATCAAAGAAGAATAGCGGAACGTAAAACGACGTGCGAGTTTTTCTGTTTCCCTGATATCTTCAGTGTTCACGATGGCAACTAGCGTGCCGCGATTGCGATGTTTCGGTCTATTGATGATCTACACAGCATCCCTGGACCTCTCATTTGAATATATATCCTTATTTATATCATCGCTTATACAAATTAAAAAATAATATATGAAAAAAAAAGTTTTCCGGGATCGGGAATCGAACGCATTATGCAGAAGTCGAAGCCAGATACCTTCGTACCTGAGCTATCAGCCCGATGGAAATTAGAGCCGCTGTTTAGTGTATCAAAGAAGAAGGGCGGAACGTAAATATTGATAATTTTCCCACTTCCGGTTTAAATTTATTGTGTATGCTTTAAGTGGAGTGTCTAGCAATACATTGTCTTTATTGTTGCCAAATTTCAAAACTCTCGATGGACCCATTTGACTTTTAAAATATTTAAAATTTAAAATTGTAATAACTTCACTTCCGGTCAAATTTTTTTAGATTTTCTTTCAAAGGGCACCGCTATAAATATGACTCTATGTCTCTGCCAAATTTCAACTCTCTAGACCAAACCGTGTAACCTGTGGAGATGGGCAAACAAACCGGCCGTGCCTAACTAACTAACTAACTAACTAACTAACTAACTAACTAACTAACTAACTAGCTAACTAACATGAAAGTCAATCCTTGCATGTTTGAGGCACAAAATTCACCCCGAAGGGATGATCGCAGCACTTAGATATTTGGTTAGGTGTTGTCAGGTGGCTAAATATACCCGATAACCATGGTTTTCAACTTTCATTTCTAAATGCTTGCATGCGTACTGACACCCCGAAATCGGGCCCGAAGCGCTTGCTGTATACAGTCGTGGTAGTAAGCTCGCACGTTGTATAGAGCGGTGCTTGGCAGCGTCGAGCTAACGCCCGACTAGATGAGTACAAAAACGTTTATTATTAAGTGGAAACAAGAGAGTTATTGAGCGAGCGTAGCGAGCGTCACCACGGTACTCTTATGGCACTTTCTCTGTGTGTTTTTTTTTTTTTTTTTTTTTTTTTTTTGTGGTCACAGCCCAGGTCAAACCGCTCAAGCAATCGATCTGAAATTTTGTACACATACTAACGTACTCTATGCGGTCCCTGGGATCGTTTTTGAACGGGCTCCCGTGATTGGTTCAAATTTTTAAAAAAATATCTTTCGATTGATTGCTTCAATCAATTTGAAATTTGGCAAAAACATTGCAACCAACATTGTACCCAATCATAAAAAGTTTCAGCCAAATCCTCTTATTGGCTCAAATTTAAAACCATTTTTCATGTGATTTTTGACATTTAAACTAGAACAGATTGACCGATCAACTTAAAACTTCGCGTGGTCATTGGTACCAACATTTTAGGTATTTTTGCCAATTTTCAGTATAATCTGTCGTAATTTTCAAAAGTTTTGTAATTTTAAGGTCATTTTATTCCATAATCTTGAAAAATGTATACTAAATTGTCATCTCTGCCTTCTTTAAGATTCTGTTCCAAGGCAAGGCCTGTAGAGCAGCCAAGCTATCCACAATGTACAGTAAAATGAAAGCATTTTTGAGCTAGCGCATAAAATCGGATGCAGTACGAAGGCCAAATCCTCTAATTGGTTTATGTTAAAATAATGTCTTCTGATTGGTCGACAATAAAAATGTTCACATTAAGTTCAAATTTTACATGGTGATCAAGACCAACTTAATATTAAATTTTACATATTGTAAGCCCAATCAGTCAAGTTTTAATTGTAATTTTACGAGTTTAGTATGGGATGTCACAAGAGATTTCTGGAGAAGGTATGTAGGTAAGACTTCACGACACAATGGATCTGTTATTCATCCAGTGTATTATGGAGATTGAAAAATTGCAGAGAAAATCGTCTTCTGCCGTGTCGTGCATCGTTACTATGGGGATGTTGCATGTTCTGTGCTCGCTCATCAACGCGTTACACTGAGCGTTTTCCAAGTTTAAACCCCAAAAAATTCAACATCTTGGTCCTGATATTCTCTTAGTTTCCAGGGACTGGAACCCAAATGAAAAACGGTTCCGGTTCCGGGACCGATTCCAAGTTTTTAAAAAAATGTGTGCCGGTTCCGGTTCCGGTTCCTAGAATAAATAAAATAACGGTTCCGATTCCGGTTCCGGTTCCGGTTCCATTTCAGTTCCGTAAGGGTTCAAATCGGTTCCATCAAATTCAGACAATTATTCATTTTTTTTTTAAATCGACTTATGGGAACTTACATGCTCAGAATGTCTAATATTAATTTGACTCGATGACCATTTATTTGAAAAATTGTGAATGGTAGTAAATAATTTCAGATTTGAAAGGAAATAAAGTAAAAATTCAATGAAATTAATTATTTAAAGAACCCTAATGGAATCGTTATGGAACCCAAATAATGTTTAATATTTATAAGGGTTCCGGTTCCGGTTACGGTTCCGGTTCCGGTTCCGGTTCCACCTAAAAAAATAATATGGTTTCGGATTCCGGTTCCGGTTCGTATAAAAATAACGGTTTTTCGGTTCCGGTTCAGGTTCCAGTCCCTGGTTTATACTCTACAAATTGTTTGCGGTACCGGTAACTAAGGGATAGAGAGGTGTAAAGAATGAAGTACTGTCAATGTGTATTTACCCAGCCACCAGGCCCCCATCCAGCGTGGATCGTCGAGATGATTGGATGCACATCTGGATCAATGTAGATCTTCAAGAGAGATGTAAAGAATGAAGTACTGTCAATGTGTATTTACCCAGCCACCAGGCCCCCATCCAGCGTGGATCGTCGACCGTGATGGTTGGATGCACATCTGGATCAATGTAGATCTTCAAGAGAGATGTAAAGAATGAAGTGGTGTCAATGTGTATTTACCCAGCCACCAGGCCCCCATCCAGCGTGGATCGTCGAGATGATTGGATGCTCATCTGGATCAATGTAGATCTTCAAGAGAGATGTAAAGAATGAAGTACTGTCAATGTGTATTTACCCAGCCACCAGGCCCCCATCCAGCGTGGATCGTCGACCGTGATGGTTGGATGCACATCTGGATCAATGTAGATCTTCAAGAGAGATGTAAAGAATGAAGTACTGTCAATGTGTATTTACCCAGCCACCAGGCCCCCATCCAGCGTGGATCGTCGACCGTGATGATTGGATGCTCATCTGGATCAATGTAGATCTTCAAGAGAGGTGTAAAGAATGAAGTGGTGTCAATGTGTATTTACCCAGCCACCAGGCCCCCATCCAGCGTGGATCGTCGACTGTGATGGTTGGATGCACGTCTGGATCGATGTAGATCGTCAAAGCGTAGCTCGCAAACAGAAACCCGACAGTCGGACCGATGAGGCGCAAACATTGACACACGGCTGGAACACTCACGGGGTAATAAGATAGACAAAAGTTTGTACTCATATTTTTTCTCAAAATAAAATTAAATGTTTACCTACCTTACACAAAATGTTATGAAAAAAAATTACTTATTTAAACTTATTTTTTATGTACACTATTTCGATTAAAAAATTTGTTACAACTCTACTACATTTTTTAATTGCTTATTTCTCAGAACATCGATTTTGGAAATAATTGCAACTTAAAAAAAAATTAAATAAATATATACAGTTGAGCGATTTTGAATTTTGATACTTTCTTTTTTAAAATAATTGTAATTTTATAACACAGAGTAAAACCACCATCATCAACAAAGTGAATGAGTGGAGTAGAAAGGGCTGCGGAAGAAAGAGGAAAAAATTGGAATGTGATTAGAGACCAACAATGGTGGGAGGATGTGGATAGATGGAAGGGGTTGGTTGAAAAGAGGGACGATGAAGAAAAGAAAACAGCAATAGAGGAAGAGGAAGAAGAAGACGAAGAGACGGAGATAGAGGAGGGGCGTCGGACCTGGCAAGTCGGCTCCAGACTTAGAAGTAGATGCCCAAGATAGTTGGTGGTTCGCGCACCTCCATGACCTAACATTGTGTTAGAATCTTGGATTGATAAAATAAAATAAAAAATTAATGATTTTTCACTAAACAAATTAAAAATAGTTTTTAGTTTTGTTGTATGAAAATTTAAAACTAATAGACCACATTGTTTCTAGAGGTTCATTCCCTAAGTTTCTTCTTTATAAACAAATAAAAAAGTATTTGACCACTGTCATGTTATTGTTATGATTTTCTTTTCAATATATTTTTCAATTGTTCAAATATTTCAACAATACATGTGAGGAGATAAAAATAATTATAAATTAAAATGTCGTGGACGTTTTCGGAACCATCTTGTAATGACATGGCAGTGGTGACGGTTTGTTCCATTGGAGGTGCTGGTGGCCCTGATAATGGCCGTTCGCGACGTTTCGAAGGATGTACTTCCTTCATCTTCTGGCTGTTGACTGCGAAGATGTTGCTGGCAGCGCGGTCTCTTATTCGTTTTCGAAACGTCGCGAACGGCCCTTATCAGGGCCACCAGCACCTCCAACGGAACAAACCGTCACCACTGCCATGTCATTATAAATTAAAATTTCTATTCTGTACATAGAAGTATAATAAAAGTCTAGAAGTCTAAATTCGTGTATTCGTCTAGGTATAGTTTTACAAAATTAAATGTAACAAATTTTAATCAAAATCTTAATTGTTTTTTTCTGAGAGAATAATCATAGTTTTTTTGTTACATCGTAGACAGTTTGATATGGTTTGATTGACTTTATAATAAGAGTGATGTGTAGAGTGAATGAAATATATTCGATTAACCATTCTTCAGGACAATTCTTCAGGACGATAAAACACCGTCCTCTTACACTGTACAAGGTATTTGGGTGTGGTGGGAGGGTGAATAATATATAAGTAACTGAATATATTTCCATGACTACACCGAGAATGTTTGTTTTTGATTCTCGACCATATGAATGTAAGAAGTACCAAATTGGTAAGTTCATGTTGGTGAATTGGTATTCACCTAAGAGAACTGGAGTCTTGTTCTTCCTTGCATTGTCGTCCAGGTAGGGAACGCCGAGGGTCCAATACATGGAAGTACCGACTCCGAACAGTATATGAGACATGAAAGCGATGGAGGCGGCGATCAGAGCTGTGTCCCCCTCTGTACAGTCCTCCTGGTTAGTTGACTGTACCCCACACGACTGCACCACACTTCCTGTACAGTCAAGACACATCACCACCTTGTGACTCCCACTGCGACATGGAGGCGGCGATCAGAGCTGCGTCACCCTCTGTACAGTCCTCCTCGTCAGTTGGCTGTACTCCACACGACTGCACCACACTTCCTGTACAGTCAAGACGCATCACCACCTTGTGACTCTCACTGCGACATGGAGGCGGCGATCAGAGCTGCGTCACCCTCTGTACAGTCCTCCTCGTCAGTTGGCTGTACTCCACACGACTGCACCACACTTCCTGTACAGTCAAGACACATCACCACCTTGTGACTCTCACTGCGACATGGAGGCGGCGATCAGAGCTGCGTCACCCTCTGTACAGTCCTCCTCGTCAGTTGGCTGTGCTCCACACGACTGCACCACACTTCCTGTACAGTCAAGACACATCACCACACCTCTGCACATCGATCACTGAGCGAGCGACTCCTTTTGGCTCTTTTGGCTCTTTTGGCTCTCTACTTTTTTTCTGCTACTAGCCGATACATAGGCCGCACCGTTTCACTTATCGATCTGAAGTTTTGCACACATGTAAATATCACCTTTCTGTTGGCAGACCCTAATGTTTTTGAAATCCGTTCTTTGGTTTCTTGGTAAATTAAATATCTCCTGATAGGTTGAAAAATGAAACTATTTTTCGAGAAATCTGATCACACTCATATTTTGCATGGTCATTAAGACCAACACTTTCTCTTATTTTACAAATATTCCGCCGAGTCAATCAAGAATGTTATTGACACTAATATACATTTTTAATATCTGTCAGAAAAGAAGTATCGAAATGAATGTTTTCCACTGCAACTGAATCTGATTTGCTTTGTACCAGTGTTTAGATGCTATTTTCAAGTTTCAATGAAAATCATATACTTTTATATCTAATTGATTGGATCATATTTTAATTAAATATGGATGTATATATTTTCTCTGCGTTTGGTACGGAATTCTGATTCGAGAATATGCACGTACCCGTGCTCGCTCATCAACGCGTTACACTGAGCGTTTTACTAGTTAATTGCATTCAATTGATTCAGTCAAAGGTCAGAGCATTAGCCAACGGGAGGTGACAGGCAAAGATGTACCCGCTCTAGTATGGGCCAGCCATGTTAAACTGGGTTCATCCCCGACCTGCAATACCAAGGCTTGTATTTATCAACACGTTGCACAGGGTTTTCATACCTGAAGTTGTATTTTCCAGCGAAGCTCCATACTCCTCAGTGAGCTCCAGAGCATCTGTTCCTGGACCGTACAGGAAGTGTGGAATCAGACGGATGAAACAACTCAGTCCCACGAGGATCGTTCCCATGGCAACCCAGCGGGTCTTGTGTCCTCGACTTCCCAGATACGCCAACAGGAGTGAAAAGCTCAAACCTCCCACGTCCCAACCGCTTGAGATGATTCCTGGAGAAACAAACAGATCCGTGTTACATGAATTCTTAAACAATTAAAAAAAAAAAAAAGCTTGGCGCATTGAATTTGCACCGACCATGTAGACTTATTCCATATTCTTTTTACTTTATGTCTTTTTTCGGCTCCTTTATTGTCATCTTCTTTCTTGTGTTGCCTTCTTCTTGTCACAATGCGCCCAGCTTTATTTTTAATTTTTTTAATTTTGATTTTAATTTTTTTAAAGTTGTGTTTAAATTAATTAAAAGCATATATTTTGTTTTAAAATACATTTTGAAGAATTTGTATTTATCGCTTTTAATTTTTATAATTTTGTTAAAGTTTACAGTAATGGTTCACATAGATTTTGTACTTCGAATTTGGGCACAACGTTAGGCTTATAGTGTTGTGCTTGGCGGCAGTAACTGGGCAAAATGATTTCACTAATTTTAAGTGCGAAAAAGTTTCAACAATATATAAGTGCTTTGCCCTTCTTTTAGATCTCAATCCTTTTAGACGGGAAGGTGCTTGGCAGATTTTTTACAAGTTTTTGTTTTTGTATAATTGTTACCTGAAGTCCTGCTTGAGATCTTGAACCTCTTCTCCATGGTCGAGATTGTTCCCACTGAGTAAGATTCAAGACCGAACTGTGCCATTCCGATCATCCCGTAGATGAATACATAAACCTTGACACTGGCCAGTGTCTGCAGCCAATCGGGTTTGAACTGTCCAATGCCGCATCGAGTATCTTCAACCTCATCCACTTCATCAACAACAACTAATGAGTCTTCTTGACAGTCATTCACATCATCGTTTGATTTCTTCTCCGGGATTCCGTTGGTTGAGATCATTTCAGATCTTGTGGGAAGTAATCTTAGATCTTCATTTTCTTTAGAAACGTCGTCTTTAGCAGATATGTTGATATTTTGAAGTATAGAGTGCACTTTACTTTTGCCTGATGCATTCTCAGCTTTCTCTTCTTTCTCTTCTTCTTCGTGAACCGATCTTATGTTATCCATTTAGCGTCCAAGCTTATTTATATCTCCGATATTATTCAATTTCTGGTTGGTCAAAAAATATAATTTATTTTCAACGGACTGTTTTGGGATAAATATTTGAAAGTATTTTGCAGCTTCCACTGTTATGATTTCGTAATTTAATTATTGTATCACGCAAAAGGCAGGGCACAAAAGATGCTTTGAATCAAACCGCAACTATTGCAAAAATAATCGATTTTGATTTAAAGGTGGCATGGCATACTTCGAAGCATCTATTAAAAATTGTACTTGAGACAAAAAATTATTATTAATCAAATCTTACATATAAAATATTTAACTTCTGATAAAAACCAATCCAATCGCAACTGCTTCAGTCAATGATGATGATCTGGTATGATGAACTGGTCAATGATCTCATCTCCATATTCAATCATCTCTTGTTCCTAATTGATAATCATCGTTTAGTCAAAGATTATAAACATAAGCATTTTTTAAAAATTGTTCAGATTGTTTCCTTCAATAACTTTGAATACAATGTGAGACATAAAAATCAGAATAGTTCATGAAATGATAACAAATTTTATTCCAATTAAATTTGAGGACATTCTTCCCAGTCCTATTGAGTTACAACTCACTGCACTTTAACTTCTGCATAACCGCGTCAATCATAACCGCGGTCTGTATGCAAAAGTTGAAGTACATATTCGTGGTAAGATGCAGATTTTATATATAGAGGTATCGCACGTTTCAAATTGAGGTCATCTAATTACAAATTAATATGATCGACAATGTTGATTTAAGGTGCTGCAAGCGCGAGCGATTTTGCTGCTTTTTGAAGACACCCTTTCCGATACGATTGGAAACGAAATGGGCAGACCAAATTATTTGAAATTTTAATCGTGATTAGATAAAAGACAAACTTAGGGTTATCCCTTGGTAAATTTTAAATTTTTTGTTTCGTTAATTAGTAATAGTGGATTTTTGGTGAAAAATTAGCTATTTTCTTGTCTCCCTGGGCGCCGTATAAAATTTAATGTCAAAAATGTGCCAAGGGATAACCCTAAGTTTGTCTTTCATCTAATCATGGTTAAAATTTGAGATCAATTGATTTACGGGTTTGGTCTCCAATCGTTTCACAATTTTCATAGTTTTGCGCTGTTGTTTTGAATAACCGGCACCTAATTAACAATGCAATAAGCAAAAATGAAAAAGTGCTACTAATATACAATCAGACTGATCATGTGAACATCCTGTAAAAGTTACACTTACTTATGAAACAATATTTCTCTCTCAATTTTCTAAAACGGCCGAGAGCCATAGTATCACCTTAAGCAAAATGCATTTAATTCCCAAGTAAATAAGTCAACGAAGAATTCAATCGCCGACTCAAAATTATTTCGCCATCTTGAATGCCATCTTGGCGTTTATATTGAGATATTTTTCGCTCGGAATGAAAATAATAAAATATGTTTTCTTTTTCGGCCATCCCGATCTGTACTCTGAATTTCGTCTTCCCTCTCTAAGTTTCACCGACACACTCACCTCGCCTCTGTCCAACCTCGACACTGAACGTGAACTTGGTCAGATTGCCTATCGTCACGGAGATGAATCTTCACAATGCATCATGCGACGGATGCTGTAACTCGTTCGTCCTTCATTACCATTCTGTATGCTGTTTACACTTGACGAAAAAAACTTGACTTGATGAATAAATACAGTCAGCAAATATCACGTGTCTACGTATTCGTTATCTTATCGTAGTTTTGCTTTTAAATGGTGTTTAACGTCGCACTTCTATTCAACTAGGACAGGGGTCAGCAACCGTTTTTGGTCAAGGAGCTAATTTCCCAAAAATTAATAAATTAGATTAGAATGGGATCCGCAGTAGCACAGCAGGGATCCGCAGGGATTTCAGTATACACTGAAAATAACTAGGAAAACGCTCAGTGTAACGTGTTGATGAGCGAGCACGGGTACGTGCAAATTCTCGAAACGGAAATGCGTACACAACGCACAGAAAACATATACCTACATTCATATTGAATAGAAATATGATAACTAAATCAACATAAAAGTATACAATGCTTTTCATCGAAACTTAAAAATAGCATCTAAGCACCTGGTTCATAAAGCAAATCAGAATCAATCCAATTGGCACTGGAAAACATTCATTTCGATACTTCATAACAGACAGATATTAAAAATGTCAATAAGTTCATACGTTCTTAACTGATTATGATGAAATTTTGTAAAATAAGAGACAATGTTGGTCTTAATGATCATGCAAAATATGAGTTTGATCAGAATTATCGAAGACCGTTTTCATTTTTCAGCCTATCAGGAGATATTTATTTAAATTTGAACCAATGAATAAATTTCAAAAAAAAATTATGTTCTTGAAACAGAAAAGGTTGTCTCTACATGTGTGCAAAATTTCAGCTCGATCGAAGAAAAACTCTGACCTGTATAGCCAAAATATGAGTTTGATCAGTTTTATCGAAGACATTGTCATTTTTCAAGGCAACTGTGAAAGGCCGAGAAAGATGACAATTCGTTTTTCAATGATATTATACACCTAGGACACTGTAATTTAAATTTTTAAATGTATTTGAGAGACCAACAGACTACCAAAGGATATTAATACCTAAATTGGTCATTTAAACTCATTAAAACTCATTTAAAGACTGTAATGAGTTCAAGTTCTATGTGACATGTCATCAATGTTTAAAACGCATAATAAGTGATGTATTTGTGAATATTGAAGGTGATGGAAAATGTAATAACAACTGTAATGTAGAATAGCATATATTCTAACTAAAAACATCATAAAAATCTAATTACAGTGTCCTAAGTACCTAATATAAGTGTAAAACGAATTGTCATCTTTCACGGCCCCACTTCACATTAATTTTTCAACCTACCATCAGGAGATGTTTATTTAAATTTTAGCCAAAGAATGGATTTCAAAAAATTTTGGGGTCTGCAAACAGAAAAGGTTGTCTCCACATGTGTGCAAAATTTCAGCTCGATCGAAGAAAAACTCCGATCTTTATATCGTCAGGTAACAGAAAAAAAAACAAAAAAAAAACAGAGTTCCGTGCCAAAAGAGCCAAAAGGAGACGCTCGCTTCGTTCGCTCAATGAATTGCATGACTAGCTTATTTGATTATTTTGTTTATGTTGCTACTTTGACCCCCAGATTTTGCCCTGCTGGGCGATTTTTCAGAATTATCTAATGTTTCGTTTCCACAATTTATTTGGGGTTCTAAATTAAAAAATTGAATTAAACTACATAGGGCATTTTTTCTTAAAATTTTCGGATTTTTCGATTCCAGATTTGCATTTAAATTGTGAAGAGCAATTCCAGAACCACAAAGGAGGCGCATGCGGCTCCGGGGCCGCAGGTTGCCGACCCCTGTACTAGGCTAATGGCGACGGATGAATGATTATGGTGATTGGGAGATGAAGAAGAATGAAGTTAAGGATGGAAGCTGGGAAGGAGACGGTCGTGACCTATTGTCAGTGCTCGAAGTGGGCCGGTATGGGACGGTATGATAACGGCACTTCATTACACATTTGATTTTATACCGTTATTTCTCAGAAAAAAAGGAATCAGACATTCTTGGAAATGTAGGTAATTTTAGATTCTAATTTACTCTTATTTTCATGGTTCTCTTTTGACTGCATATTCCAAGCATAACATGCACTATGAAGATCCACTACCCCACACACGCCGCTGAACTACATGACGTACCCACTCCTAATATCGTACCCCCCCCCCCCCCACACACACACACACACGTGGTATTCTTATGTTAGGTACCATACCGCCACTATTTAAGGTGGGGACATCGAATGACACACCCCGAAAATATTTTTTACTGAAATTAGCAATATTTATTAACTTTTCCAATATTTCAACTATATTTAAGTATGAAGGATTCATAAAATGTCATGTAACTTGCAACCCATGACTTATATTGAGTTTTCAATTTGATGCCTTCAGAAGATGAGGACATTTTTAACACAGGAGGTATAGGAAAATGATTTAGTTTTTGCTGTCTAACTTTTAAAATAGTTCAGGATAGTATCGTTTCATATTTTTTTCCTGATAATATATCCATATGTCTACTAGAAAATAAGTTGTTTTGTTGAAATCTATCGACACAAAAAAATAAGATCTTTATTTTAGCGTAAAAATTGCACGATTTTTCTTGGCTGCCATAAGCTAACATTGGGAGACATATGGGTTTATCTCAAAAACTAGTTCACGTTGCTAGTTTTTGGGGGCCATATTCTGGTGTAGAATGAAATTGTCTATAAGAATGCAAAGTTACAGCGAATTCTATCGAAGTAGGGGTTACGCTCTTCCCCCCTTAATTACCATTTCCGCATTCAACATTTTTTTTACCCCAGAGGAAGAAAGACCATAGTCAAATTTCTAGATATTTCGTTGCATACTGTTGGAATGATGGAATCAAGTTCTATCAATTTCAAACTAACTGATGTAAAAAAAAAACAGTTTTATTGTAGTATTCACCACGACTCATGTCACCATTAGAAATACGATTGCTTTTGTCTGGGGCTTAACGTCGCACTGTTCTGCAGCGAGGCTAATGGCGACGAATGAATGATTATGAGGATGATTGGGAGATGATGGTGAAGAGTAGGCAAGGATGGAAGGTGGGAAGGAGGCGGTCGTGGCCTATTAGTAGGGTACCTTCCCAGCATTTGCCTGTCGACTGAGGGAAAACCACGAAATAACCCCAGTCAGGAAGGACGGCCGCGGAAATCGAACCCGGGCCACCGGAATACAAGTTCAGAGCGTTACCACTCAGCCAACCTGTTCCGTAATAAGATTGGAGGAGAACACACAATACCGACTGGTTTTTGAGGTCACCTCGTGAATCATTGAAATGGATATCGGCCGTTCTACGTCTAAGGTATACCACATATTTAGGCGCCCGAAAGTTACGGGAAGAGAAAATCAGAGTGAGAACGAAATTTATTGAACGGACACGTTTGCTTGAGTCAAATCAAAGGAGACTTTCTTTGTTATCAAATAGGTTACCTAATAAATATATAATAGATTATTCTTGCTATCTTTTACTATTTATTTGGTTCCATATCTTGTAACATAAATGGTTTATCCGAGTATTTATCTGCAACTTCTTCCCCAGCATCTTCTTCGTCATAGATCTGGAGATTCTTCACATTGTACCAGACTCCAATGTCCAGGATAGTTCCAGCGAAAAAGAACCCTGGAATCAGCATAAATTATTGAAGTGAAGACGTTACTGTAAGTAATAACCCATAAAAAACACTTCGTGTAAAAATACCAGCCAAGTCTCTTCAACTAAAAAAAAATATATGAACTCTAAAAATTCTGCACTGAAAAGTATTGATATCAAAAAATTTGCCAAGTCAAAACTTTATTTGAAAATCAAAAAATACTTGGCGCATCGTGTACATAAATAGCTTGGAAGTATAAGCCAATTATAAATTATACATGAAATATACATATACATAGTATACCTATAATGCCCTAAAAAAACGATGCGCCAAGTATTTTTTGATTTTCAAATAAAGTTTTGACTTGGCAAATTTTTTGATATCAATACTTTTCAGTGCAGAATTTTTAGATTTCATCTATTTTTTTTTAGTTGAAGAGACTTGGCTGGTATTTTTACACGAAGTGTTTTTTATGGGGATATCACTCCTTTTTTTAGTTTATTATTTACAACTTGTGACGCATATGAAATAAACAATTACTAAATTCTTTTAAAAAAATCGGCATTTACGATTTGGTTACTACTAATGAAAATCTGTTGTATATTCATGTATAGTCTTTCGTGAAGAATAGCAAAGGTTTCATTCCAATCGGCCAACCCAGTTCCGAGATATGGCATATAACACTTCGGTTTTCAAAATGGCTGCTAAACTTACTGCACTGCCACATAGAATTTATATCTACAATTAATGTGTATCATTTTAGGCTTTCTGTATATGTATTCATTGTATAGAATGGGGAATATAATAATTTTTAAATTTGAATGACATCATTTCCGGGCTCATAAATAAAAACATTCTACTTTGACTGTTCCTATTCCATAAAGATGGCATTCCGAATCATTTGGCGCTAGTTTCGTACTGATCGGTATACCAGATTTCGAGATACAACGTTACTTCCGGTTTCAAAATGGCGGCTGAAATCTCTGACCCCTTGAATTTTAATTTACACATGATAACATCTTATTAAGTTATTATAAGCTGTCTCAAATAGTATGTATTGTATCAAAATGTAAATTTGTGAGATTTTTAAAATGTGTAACGTCATTTCCGGTTTTGCTATAAGAAACTGCAAATATTACTGATGATAAAACATAAAGTTGCCCGTCTAAATTGTGTGGCGCTGGTTTCGTTCAAATCTATTTAGCCAATATTAAGATATGATGTCACTTCCGGTTTAACAATGGCGGCTTCCGGTTGGTTTTGTAACAAGTCAAATGATATATCAGAAGTGCATACGTTACATAAATATCAAAATAATCGGATCAACCTTTGTTGCCGAAATGCCAATCGATGTATTTCAAATTTCATGACGTCATTTCCGGTTTCGTTAACAAAATGTTTAGTTTTTTGCTACTGATAATGCATATAGTTCACCGTCCGAATCGTTTGGCGCTATTTTCGCTCCAATCGGTTTAGCCGTTGTTGAGATATGACGTCACTTCCGGTTTCAAAATGGCGGCACAAAAAATTCATGGGGTGAAGGTTAAATCAGACGCCAAAAGTGCACACGTGGTAAAAATGTGAGATCAATCGGTTCAGCCGTTTAGGCTGTGGCCTTGTTACCGGGTTTGAATTCCAGGAGACTACTACTGAGATTATTATTATTATTATTATGAAAACCGCCCTAAAACACTGTTTTCACGGCCCTCTAGCGCGCAAAGGGCGTAACCTATTGTTCCCAAATTTGATATATGTTGTAGGGTGGGCCATAGCTCGAAATTAAGATATTTCGCAACAATGTGATATTTCCCAATTATAAGATCCAGTAGGCCGAAAATGCCACTTTGATGCTTACAGTAAAAGTGGGTTGCTCCAGCCTTTTTAAATGAGAGTGTGCGCGCGCCGTACGACTTGGCTGGCGTGGAGCGACCGCTCCACTAGATATGAAAAGCAAGTGTTTGAACCAACCTGCAGGAGGCCAAGTCTTGAAACTTACGCCCTTAGGACGCAAACGCTCTCGGACGTCAACAAGTCCCATTTACTGTAAGAATGATGACCTTGAAATCTACCTTTAACCGTTTAGCTTAATTTTGAATAAGGTTTTATGACTGTATAATATCTGTAATCATAATTATAATGTTAATAAATTGTTTCCAATAGATTGCTGGATGACAATCAAATAAATGGCTTGACTTTATGTTTCAATGTGGATCACTCTTACAGTAAATGGGACTTTATGACGTCCGAGAGCGTTTGCGTCCTGAAGGCGTAAGTTTCAAGACTTGGCCTCCAGCTGTGAAGTTGAGCAGATATCTGAGTGACTGTCCGTCGTAGAGCCAGCAGTTCCCTGTCTGACCGCAAGTCTCTCCCCACACGAGACAAGAAGAATCTGTAATCAGATCTCAATCCAAACACACATGAGGGACAAGCCATCTTCATGTTGCGAATAGTTCGTTGCAAACAAGGAAATAAAAGGCGTATTTCCTAAATAGATAGCCGAAAAGATCAGTTTACTTTAATCCATTACTAAAAGGGGAAGGATTTTTCTTTCTCTTTACATTTGATTTAGAAGATAGATTAACAATGGTCCTCTTATTAATAAGAATAATTGTTTACATTTTACAAACTATTATTATAGTTAGTTAATTAAACTTTATATCTTTACTAAAAATCAAACGTATATTTACAACCAAAAGTTCCACTTCCTGTTCTTTTTACAACAATGAAGGAAATTATTTCAACAATGAAAAACTCTAAAACAACAATAATTCCACTGCCTACTTGAAGTCTATGGCTGTTACTTTCTGTGGGCTGGCTATTCTATGTACTAAACATGTCACCTAATAACTAGTAGATAATTAAAATGTACCTCAAAAATTATGTATTTTACAATGGCAGGTTTTGCCGATCAATTGTAACAGCACATTGCTTTATACCTAAGATCATGCCGTATATGATTGGTCCAGGGATGAAAGCTAAAGCGCAGAGAAGAGCTTCTGTAAACCCGACGGAGATGCTCTTGTCATCGGGATCCACGCATCTGGAAACAATAATATTTTACAAATGTTTAATTAAATGACGAGAATCATAGAATTTCGTACAATTAAGGCAGAGAATGACTTTTGGAAATCTCCAAATGAATCAGTGTTGATACCTCAAGGACAAATTTAAATTGATAATCAAGAAGATACGGATGATTTTTGTAAAATGATTTGGGTGGTATGTGTCTCTTGTACGGTAGGACACAGTTGTGTGGTTTAAGGTGGTACAAGCGCTCGGTTGTTTTAGCAAATTGAGAGAGAAAAATTGTTTCGAAAGTGGGTGTAGCTTTGATAGGATGTTCACATGATTAGTCTGATTGTATATTAGTAGCACTTTATCATTTTTACTTGGTGCCTTGTAAATTAGGAGCCGGTTATTTAACAAAACCGCGAAAAACGATGAAATTTCCGATACGATTGGAGACCAAACCCGTTAACCAATTAATCCTAAATTTTAATCATAATTAGATAAAAGACAAACTTAGGGTTATCTCTTGTCAATTTTTTGAAATTTATTTGATACGGCACCCAGCTAGACAAGAAAATAGCAATTTTTTCACCAAAAATCCACAAATTATTACTAATTAACAAAACAAAATATTAAAACAGTACTAAGGGATAACCTTAAGTTTGTCTTTTATCTAATCACGATTAAAATTTCAAATCATTTCGACAACTCATTTTGCCTCCAATCGTATCCAAAAAAGTGTTTACAAAATGCAGCAAATCGCTCGCGCTTGCACATGTATTAATTTCAACTTTCAACCAGTTGAAGTCACGTTATTCAAGACCCACATTGATAAGATTAGATGAGATTATAATGGTTTAACGGCGCGTATTTTGATCAAGAAGGGAGAGGGGAGGGGTCGACCTAACGGGCCCGATCCAGGGGAATGTAAAACTGGTGGGAAAGCCACTTCAGAATTATGACAGACCTGTTGGGTGGAGGCTTTATGGGCTGGTATGGGACCCCATTTCAGGGGGAATTCAGATGGGTTCTCCAGGGTGAGGCCGGCCCGAGGGGCCCGCGAATTAAGGGTCGACCCTGGACTGCACTTAGTTGGGACCAACTCGTAATGTGAGGCGGCCTCTTAAGCTTCACCATCGCGTCAAGGTAGCAGTCCATTGGTGAGGTCAACCTCATTGAGAAAGTGCCATAAGAGTACCATGGTGACGCATAAATCTTTACAGAACATAATCTCACCTGAACTGGACGATCGTGTTCCCCGCCCTTCCGGTCGAGGACAGGAATCTGACGACGCACTCCAGAACCAGGAAGACGATGAAGTTCGTGCCGCAGTCGACAGGACAAGCGCCGTCAGTTGCTGACGTCATAGTGGAGTTCCCGCCCACGCATGCGCACATGTCGAATACCTGCGAGTAGCAGTGAGTAAGCACTTGATATATGCACAGCACATGTTTTAAATATCTTAATATTACGAAAGAAAATCAAAACTTTTAATTTCGAAAAACTATCGAGAATTGTTTGGGTAGATTGCATAATTTATTTATGTTATTGGAGATAAAGAAGATATTTGAAATAACTCATTAACATGAGAAATTAAATTTTGTTTTCCATGCATAGCTTTGGGAATAATTCATCATACAACACGATGAACATTATTTCAGATATGGGAAGTACCTTTGTTCCGTTGACCATTGCTTGCGAGGAGCTGTAACAGTTTAAAAAACTATTACCTACCTAACATCTATTCCACCTATTGGGTTTTGTATTTTCCCACTCTTTTACTGTTAGTTATCTGTTCGGCCGTGGGATAGCGCCACTGCTCGGTCAAGTAACATGGTCCGACCTTGTAGGTTTTGATGCGAGCTGTCATTCTGACGTTGTACAGGTAATTTTCCATTACCGGATGTAATGTAAGGGATGATATTTTGTCTTGCTCGTAAATCATGTAACTTCCCTCGATGTCTTTTCGTGTCGTCTACCGAGGGGTTTGGACGTGAACTCCGCGAGCCAGGGTAAACCGGGAAGCATGGTAAAGTAGATTCACATACGGCTTACGCCTTTCAGTTTTAGTCTATGAATGTTTTCTTAGACTTTTATTTGTGTTTTTGCTAAGAAGTCTTGCCCTTAGTCTATTTGTAGAGCCAAGCTGGTTTCGTTCATTCGATTCAGTTTGTGAGTTTGAGGCGTTTGACTGTCTTGCTTGCTACCGACGTTTTGCCAACCTCGTGGTTTTCTTGAGGGGCGTTCTCTGATCAAGACGTCCTGTTCGTTCCCTTTGGTTTTCGTCTCGGATAGACCATTATTCTGTTTAGATCTGTATTTCGAAATTCCATTATTATACAGCTATTTTATGCTTTCCACAATTTGAATACGTATGAGAAAGGTATAGAAGGTACCAGAGTAAATGTGCACGGAGGTTCTCGAACCAAAGTGCTAGCCCATTTTGACTCTAGTGTTTAGTAATCTGTCGAGGAGGCTCTCGAGGTAAGTGTTGGCATTGCCACACTGTATTATTTAATTATTTACTTTTCTTTCTTGTTCAATCTAGTAACTTCATGGGCCGGAGGCCATTTGCATTTTTCTACTCAAACCATGTGCTATTTATTTTATGCCTGTTCAGTTCAGTAACTCTTTTGAGTTGATGGTTTTGTATAATAAAACCACCTGTGTGGATTATTTCTTTTGTAATTCTGAGTATTGAGTTGTACTGAGTAACCACTGCCGAACATCTTTGTAGTCTCCTAGTTCCTACTCTGTTTAATTAATTGTTTTTCTATGTTCAAACCCATCGACCTATCTATGTCTGAGCTAGCCACTAGGCAAAGACACACCACGACCTGCTCGTGGTGTTAAGGTGGACGCTGTCAGCGGCCGAGGTGACTGACGCGGCTACAGAGCAGCCCGCGTGGCAGGATGAGTAGAAAGTGGTCAGCTGGTCAGAGGAGCACACCGGGGAGTACTTGGTAGTCGGCCCACAGCCGCATGCACTGTTGCATTCAGCAAGTAGATCCCAACTGGAAACAAGCGAAATTCCATCACAGAATGCACTGTAAATATACATTCACCTTCTTTGCTTGGTGGATTAAAATGCTTTTCTCTATAACAAAATATCCGTTCTTGAGATACAGAATATTCTATAAGGTATATGAAGTTAGGGAATTCATATAATTAACGTTTAAGAGTGTAACCTATCTATTCTACGAGGTTCTCGTCTGTAACTTCCTTAACTTATGAGAGCCTGATGATTTGTGGCCATCGACGCTCCGTATCCATCCATTAGATTTCAAGTATCCCTCCAAATGTATACCTTCATATGATTGTGTGTTTGAACCCTACTGATATCTAAAACACTTTTAACAGTTTCATAAGATGGTAAATAACTTAGTAGTTGAATCAGAGTATTCAGACATCTGGAGTTGTTCTTACTTCCCATCCGGCCCCATGCTGCCGTGCAAGTCCGCTGCTGGGCATCCGATGAACGCGTACCCGATGCGCGTGACGACATCTATAAACTCCACGAACACGTTCCAGCCAGCGATGAGGCGCGCTCGCGGCTTGTACCAGGAGATGACGATTCCAGACGCCATCATGCCGAATGCCGAGAACACCACAGTCACAGCGCCTGCAACCAGTCACTGTTCGGTACAACTGGGATTCAAAATGTATCGGGAGAATAAATCCAGAGGAGGTAAAATAAGAATTTTGTATTATGTTCAACATGCTCTTGTGGGCCAAGATACGGAATTGAGTCATCACCAAAGCACAGTGCATCGTAAATTCAGTCTTGCAGAACCCCAAGTCTTGAAATCGGCTTTTTGAAAACGTTCACGTTTTCTTTGTTTAAATCTAAAAATAGTGGACAATCTAAGCCATAACCTTCAATTTGTTCACGTTTTATACTATGAATACGTTAACGGTTTTAAAACACCGATTTCAACACTTGGACTGCAGGTAGGAAAGAGATGCTAACCTGTGATGAGATTTGCTTTATCAGCGGACTGTCGGAATTGCGTCTCCATGTATTTGGGCATGAAAGTGTAGTAGCCCATCATCCCGAACACAAAGCAAACAGAGCTGAAGGAGTTGAACATGAGAACACGGTTCTTCAGCAGTCGTTGCATCGTCACCCAGAAATCTGTGCAGAGATCAAAGAAACAATATTTATGTTATTGCTGAGGTACGCTAACCAAGATAGAGAGAAGTGTGGTGATTCTTCCTCTAAATGACTTTCAGATTCAACTACAGCTGTAATTAGTACGTACCTTTAAACGTGGTCTGTGGTGCTGGCTTTATTGGTAGTTTCTTAGAGTTTTCAGCTGCTCTTTTTTGCAGCTCTGGGCAACATTCTTGGAAACAATAACATGCAAATTCCGAGTAAGATGCTGAAGAGACCAAATGGAGCCCAACCTGTGGAGAGTGTAAGCTTGTACAAGTGTTTTAGATGCTTTTGGTGTATGATTGAACGTGACACTGATGATTTACTATTTATGTTCACCCAACAATATTCACCCGATATGTTCAAAAAGAAACATTCTGTTTTTACGACCATTTTAACTTACAGACTATTTTCACAAGTCAATCTCTATGTCAATTCCAAATCATCATTTTGAAGAATTCAACTCCTTGTTATATAACATATATAACGCGATGAAGTTCATTCACGAATAGAATAGCAAGTCGAAAACGTCGTTCATTGGTCGGTCACATGAACACTGCCCTGTCAATTGCAAGACTATCTTCTTTGTCAAGCGAGCGTAGCGAGCGTCTCCACTTGAAACTTATTGCTCGAATCTCTGTTGTTTTTTTTGTGTGTATTTGTGCATTTGGCGTCTCCTGCCAAACGAAGTAATGGATCAGGCCAATTTTTTCACACAACTTAAATTACTATTCTCGTTATAGTCAAAATGATTTTCAGCAAGTTCGCTCCATTGGTTGCATCGGAAACTTGATGTGTAGTTATAGTTAGCTTGGCAATGGGGATGAAGGCAACTCTGTGTATATAACTGCAATAGTTTGACCGATCATCACCAAATTTTGCAAGGTCATGTCTACCAGCATTATAAGAGATTTTTTACAAATCTGTAATGAGCTTCAAGAGTTATAGACATTTTACTGACATTTGTATACTTAATTTAAAACGGCCTATAGCCACACCACCATTTGACTTATCAAATGGTCTTCGATTAATCTAATCAATCAAACTCATATTTTGCATGGTCGTTCAGACCAACATTGTCTCTTATTTTACGAATTTTCAGCCCTACCAGTGAAGAACATAGATGCACTTATTGACAGTTTTAATAACTGTCAGAAATGACATTTCAAAACAGAAATTCCACTGCATTCTGGGTTGCTCTATGTACCAAAGCAAAGTTTATAGATGGCTATTCTGAATATCAATGTAAGATTCATTCTTTTTTTAGTGAATCAAATTGCAATACATAATGTAGTCAAAATGTAATGTAGGTATTTCATATACATAGGTATAGGTAAACCTTATCTAAAATAATTTATTTTACGATATGGATTGTGTTTCACTGTTATGAAAACAAAGTTTTGACTAGATAGCATAATATTTTACACATTTCCAGCCCAATCGGTCAAGAATTTACAGACTTATTTCTGTTTTAAGTGTTTGAATATCTGTCCAAAGAGATTGATGGAAAAATATCAGTACAATAATCTGTTATTTAATTGATCCAGAGTGTTTATGAAAAGTTGCAAGGAAAATTGGTTATAAATAATGTATAGTTAGTTATCTTTGATTGAATGGATCGTGCTTGATTGGCGATGTCGTGCGTGTCGGTGCTCGCTCATCAACGCGTTACACCGAGCGTTTTCCTAGTATTATTGAAATTGTATAAAGTATGTGAAATACACACTTTTTAATAGTAGAAAATATTAGAAAACTTCAATAAAATTGATTTATCTTATCTACAGTCGTCTTGTACATATTCTTTGATAATTGATATTTACATGTGTAGGTTGACAAATGCTCGCTTGACTACAGTAGTACACGGGCTTGTTATTCTAATCGTGAACGAACTTTAGTTGTTTATGTGTTAGTAGCACAATCCTAAGCTCTTCCGTTCATATGGACTGATCTCTCAGATGCTGCGGGTGAGATGTACGTCGACTGTGATGATTGAATAAAGTACTGTCAATTTGTATTTACCCAGCCACCAGGCCCCCATCCAGCGTGGGTCGTCGACAGTGATGGTTGGATGGACATCAGGATCGATGTAAATCTTCAACGCGTAGCTAGCAAACAGAAAACCGATCGTAGGACCGATGTTTCGTATACATTGGACCACGGCTAGAAACACACATTGTCTATAACGCAACGATGACTGAACATGGAAGTGTTAATTCTACATTGTTGGTTGGATGTTGATATTATAGCAGTAAACAGAATTGATCTCACCTAAGAGTACTGGAGTCTTGTTCTTCCTAGCGTTATCGTCCAGGTAGGAGACGCCGAGGGTCCAGTACATGGAGGTGCCGACTCCCAGCAGACATTGCGACACGAAGGCGATGGAGGCGGCGACCAGCGCCGTGTCACCCTCTGTACAGTCCTCCTCGTCAGTTGGCTGTACCCCACAATACTGCTCCATGCTTCCTGTGTAGTCAAGAAACATCTCCACCTTAATCTTAGCAGTTAGATTACATCACCCGTAATCTATGATTATGATTTAAATTTTAAAAATATTATCTCTCGATTGGTTGGTCCGATCAATTTGAAATTTTGCAAAGTCATTATAACAAACATGTTACCATTCTTACAAAGCTTCAGCCAAATCCTCACATTGGTAAAAATTTGAAACCATCTTTGTTTTTTGAAATTTAAACTTGAACTGTTCGACCGATCAACTTAAAACTTTGCATGGTTATTGGGACCAACCATTTAGGTATTTTGGCCAATTGGAAGACTAATCTGTCGTTATTTTCAAATATTATTGTCATTTTAAGGACATTTTCTTGAAATATTTGAAAAATAATTACTAAATTTTCATCCATGCCTTCTTGAAGCTTCAGTTCCAAGGCCTGTAGAGCAGCTGATACTTGCAAACGCATATCAAATCGGATGCAGTACGAAGGCTCGCTCATCAACGCGTTACACTGAGCGTTTTCCTATAGTTTGCAATCATCTACCTGAAGATGTATTTGCCAGCGACGCTCCGTGTTCCTCTGTGAGCTCCAGAGCATCTGTTCCTGGACCATACAGGAAGTGAGGAATCAGCCGGATGAAACTGCTCAGCCCCACGAGGATCGTTCCAATGGCAACCCAGCGGGTCTTGTGTCCTCGGTTGCCTAGATACGATAGCAGCAGTGTGGTGCTCAATGTTCCCACGTCCCAACCACATGAGACGATTCCTGCGGAAGACATTATTTGTATTTTAATTTCTAAATTCTCTAACAGATGTATTAATATAATTGATTTTGTTTGTTCTAAATGTGAATTCACATCAATATTATAACATTTGAAATCCCACTATTTACTTTGTTTTCATATTTCCTGTTACTTATTCATTGACTTATTACTTATTGAAATGTGACTTCATTGAAAACCTGCCATTCGACTTCGTATGGCTCGGAATAAACAAATAAACAGTGCAAAGAAGAATACATAGTTGTAAGTCATAAACTAATAGCAGGGTGCATGATTTTTCAATTCGAATTTTGAAAAAGAAGTTCCTTTGCACGTAAAGTTTGTTACGAAAAACAAAAAAATTATATTACGGTTGTTAAAGATTTTTTTGTGACGGCCGGTTTTTGAGTCCAGGCAACTATATTAGTTTCAGATTGTGTACAATATGGTTACCTGAAGTCCTGCTGGAGATCTTGAACCTCTTCTCCATGGTCGAGATTGTTCCAATGAAATAAGATCCAAGACCGAACTGTGCCGTTCCGATCAGGCCGTAGATGAAGACATAAACCTTGACACTGGCCAGTGTCTGCAGCCAATCGGGTTTGAACTGTCCAATGCCGCATCGAGTATCTTCAACCTCACTCACGTCATCACACGAGCCTTCTTGATTCTCAGCCGCTTTGTCGTGAGACATCTTCAAAACTCTTTGGGATGCGCTTCTAGTACTTAAGTCGATGAATCGCCATTATTTTAATGCAGTTTTCACCTTGAGCTCAGAAGTTGCGTTACGATTGGCTTGGATAGGAATCGTTACTTAAGGTGGCGCGATCACTCGAAGTCATAGTCTCAGATCTTCATAATATTTTGTGTACTTATTGATAATCACGCCATACACAATCCCTGAAAAAATTAAACGCTTCTCGTGTCTAGTTTCTGAGATAATTTGAGTTTGTAGTTGTTTGTAGTTGTAGTTTGTAGTTTGAGTTGTACCTTTTGCGAGCTAGAGCGCCGTGAAAACAGTGAAATTACATCACTTTTAAATGGTATCTGATGATGATTCAGATATCAGGAAACACCGCTATCACCGCCACAGCCTAAACGGCTAAACCGATCGATCTTAAATTTTTACCACATGTGCACTTTTGGCGTCTGAGGTGCCTTTTTATAAAACCAACCAAAATCCGCCATTTTGAAACCGGAAGTGACGTCATATCTCGAAAACGGCTACACCGATCGGAATAAAACTATCGCAAAATGATTCAGACGGTCATCTTTATGGAAAAGCAATAGTTAAAATATACATTTACTATTACCGACACCGGAAATGACGACATAAAAATGAAGAATCAGACTTGAATCGCCTCTAACTACAATAACTACATATTCAGAAGGCTTATAATGATACTTAACATTTTTAGAAATAAATTCTAGGTGGCAGTAATTTCAGCCGCCATTTTGAAAACCGGAAGTGTGCATGGAAGATCTATAATCCAGCAGGATAAAATATTGAATGTACACCTTTTTGTAATATTACGAATAAAAATGCTTCTATTCTATCCATATCTCGAAAACGGCTGGACCGATTGGAACGATGCTTTTGCACTACTACATGGAATATCAATTTAAGCTTATATTTAGTACCAAACACAATTTTTCGTAGTCACCAATTCGGAAATGGCCTATTTTTTTAAAGGAATTAGTCATTGTTGCTCCGATATGTGTTACAAGTTGTGAAAATAAACTAAGAAATGGGTGATATCCCCATAAAAAACACTCCGGGTAAAAATACCAGCCAAGTCTCTTAACTATAAAAAAAATAGAAGAAATCTAAAAATTCAGCACTGGAAAGTAGTGATATCAAAAAAAAGGCCAAGCCAAAACCTAATTTGAAAAACCAAAATATACTTGGCGCATCATTTTTAAGGGCATTAGAGGTATATTCTATAATTTAGGCACATTTAATTTCTGGCATATACTTCTATACTATTTATATACACGATGCGCCAAGTATATTTTGGTTTTTAAAATTAAGTTTTGACTTGGCCCTTTTTTTGATATCACTACTTTTCAGTGCTGAATTTTTAGATTTCTTCTATTTTTTATAGTTAGGAGACTTGGCCGGTGTTTTTACACGGAGTATTTTTTATGGGTATGTAGTACAAGATGACTGTAGATAAAGATAAATCAATTTTATTGAAGTTTTCTAATATTTTCTATACTATTAAAAAGTGTGTATTTCACATGTACATGATACAATTTCAATAATAAAAAGAAGAAAGTCTTGCTATTGACAGGGCAGTGTTCATGTGACCGACCAATGAACGACGTGATCGACTTGCTATTCTATTCGTGAATAAACTTTAGTAGGTAAACAGAATAAAAAAATATATAAAAATGAATAAAAATACAATTTTTTAAGTACCAAAGAAATGAATACAAACTTTCATCTTCAAATATAGTTCTTTCTTTCAAACATTTCATAAATATAAAAATAACTGAAAATACATTAATGTATGTATTTTTTTTCTTGATTATTTTTCATGCCACACTTGACAAATTGGAGAAATTTATATTCTAGTTTTAACTATAAGGGTGAAATAAAAGGTTGATATAACTAGATTTTGTTCCCAAATACCCTCCACCTGTAACCGAAGTACCTAAGTCCTTAAACCTTTATAATTAAAAATACTTTGATTATAAATAATTTTTATTATTTTATAATATGTATTCTATATTCTTATATAACTCTACATGTTGCACGTGTAAATGTGTACTTACCGGCCGAATCATCTGATTCAATGCAACAACTAACCTCCTACTGCATAATTATTGATGTCCGTCAAGTCAAGGTATTTGATAACAGCTGAAGGAAGCGGGCAATTACACTCTGGCCGACTGACGCCTATGTGAACAATGATAAGTGCATCGTCATTTCCCCTGGCGTTTATGTTCTTAATTAACACGGTCAATTCAGATGATGCAGTATCATACACATCATTGTTTTACAAGTTATGTCTAATTTCGACTAACTCTTTTTGCACGGATTCTATTTTGGTGCACATTTTTGCGAGGGGTTAACAACTCCGTAAATCTGGTGTTCTTTGGCCTGGTAATCTTTGGAAATCTTAGAAAATCTTAGAAAATATTTGAAATCTTATAAATCTTATGAAATCATTCAAAATCTTCTGAAATCTTAGTAAATCTTTTGAAATTTTTGGAAAACCGAAATCTTCGGAAATCTTCGATAATCTTAGAAAATATATTGAAATCATCGAAAAATCTAGGAAATCTTGGAAATCTCGGGAATCTCGTGAAATCTTGGGGTCTCGTGATATCTCGGAAATCTTGTAAAATCTGCGGGAATCCCAGGAAATCTAAGGAAATCTTTGAAATATCGGAAATCTGAAATCAGGTGTACCTACACCAAAACTATTAGTTGTTAACCCCTCGCATTTTTGTAACATTTTTGGTGCAGTAGTTTACCAATATCGTCTTCTATTTCAGGAGGCTGGTTCTTCTGTTATCGCGATGAAGCATGGTCCTGGGGGGCATTATTTCGAACAATCTGCATCAAATGTAAGACCCGAATTAGAAAATTAAAAAACATAAAGCCATATAGCACAGAAATAATTTGTCAATGGAGAGTCAAGATGTAAAATTATTTCTCTTTCACTAGCAATGTTAATGAACTAATAATCAGACAAACCTATCAGAATTATCTTAAAGATGATGAATTCGATAAACGCTGTCTGCTGTGATCCTGGGATTATTCGATTGCCATCGACGTAAACAAACAAACAATAGTAACCAGGTATCACATGATCTTGCACAGGCCTTAGTATCGTCCTAAGCCAGGATTAGCGTTGCATTAATTGTCATGTAGTAATGACGACTAACAACAAGACAAAAGCTAAAGGCTCAAGATTTCATCACTTCTTGTCTGCACTTGATAGAGCAACAGGTAGGAATATCACTTTACTTATTAGGATTCTGTTTATATTAAGACGGCTGGGCAGTGAGTTGGCCTTGAAGAGTTTTTTAAATCGTCTTTTATCAATATCTTTTACCAATGTAATTGTTAACAAAACAAGGCTTTGTACGAGTACTCAGAACAGTTCAATGAAAGTAATTCCATAGCTTGGAATTGTTTATTAGATTTACTTTGTCCAACAGACGTTTAGTGCACGAAAATTAGTAAAATTTTGGCACTAAACGTCTGTTGGACAAAATAAAATAAACTAGGAAAACGCTCTGTGTAACGCGTTGATGAGCGAGCACGGACAGGCGCAACACCTCGAACCGAAATTATGTATATCGAAAATATCATTAAAAGCCAATAATTCTTGAATTTCGTCAGACTCAAGTATAAAAATCTCAAAATTGCCCTAAAACATTAGTCCCAATAACCATGCAAAGCTTGAACCTTTTGAACCTTTCTGATTGAACTGTTCCTCGTTAATATTCAAATATCACAGGATCTCTTAAAAAAAATAGACCTGGGACCACTCATATGATAAAAGTGTGTGTACTTACACAATATTAGATCGATCTGTTGAATGGTCATATCAGTTTCATACGTTTGAAAGTTTCTACTCTAACTACCTTGGAACTATAAAGAGTCGAAGTAGCCGTGATCAACATTTTCGAGAAATTTGACAGCCAACACGCAAAATGTCCGTAAAACGTCAATAACTTTTGGATTTAAACATAGATTAGTCTTAAAATTGTCAAAAATGCAGATAATGTTAGTCCCAATGACGATGCAAAGTTTTAAGTTGATCAGTCATACGGTTCAAGTTTAAATTTAAAAAATGACATAAAAGATTTTTTTAAATTTTAACCAATGCGAGGATTTGGCTGAAACTTTGTATGATTGGGTACAATGTTGGTCGCCCTGACTTGTCAAAATTTCAAATTGATCGGAACTACCAATCGAAAGATATTTTTTTAAAAATTTGAACCATTAACATGAGCCCGTTCAAAAACGATCCCAGGGACCGCATAGATTACGTTAGTATATGTGCAAAATTTCAGATCGATTGGTTGTGCCGTTTGACCTGGGCAGTGAACACACAAAAAAAAAAAACACACAGAGAAAGTGCCGTAAGAGTACCGTGGTGACGCTCGCTACGCTCGCTCAATTATTGAAGGCATATAAATAATCGCTGTCCAGAGTATTCTTGAAATAGACCACCACGGTAGAAATAAAGTAAATCCAATTTCATATTGTATAAGAAGCCGCAGTTGATAATTTCAAGCCTGGATTTAACATCGTTTAATAAACATAATTGTGAGATCAATCTATTCTAGGATGTTTCTGCGCATGCTCGGAGTGTTGAGTGTCCTGGCTGTTGCCATGGCAACTGATGACGTCACTCCACGGGCAGTGTATCCGGGTATTGGGGAATACTTCTACATCGGAGTCGCCTTCAACTGGACAGAAGCACTGCTGGTCAGTTGTTTAAAACTCAATGTTTCTTTATTAAGACATACACAAATTCTTCCCACTCTCATAAACAACAAATAAGTACAAAGAACCCGTCATTGTTCTTCAGACGTGTCAAGCTAGCAACGCCCTTCTGACAATCATCGACTCAGCTGCCGAGGCCGACGCCATCAGAGACATGATGACCAACAATGGAGCTTCCTTCATCCATCTTGGATTCAGCGACCAATGGGAAGAAGGCAAATACAACGACATATTCGGTAAGAACCTTCACATATTTTAAACATTCATTTATACATCACATTGTGATCTCCTGGATCTCCTAAAGCGTATCGGAGTTCAACTGTGGAGGATTCAGTGACGCTAGATTCACAGACACCAGATGTGGAGACAAGCAAGTGTTCATCTGCATTCTGTTCTGTAGGAACTGCTATCTCTGGTGGCTGCGACGCTGGCGACCAATGGGCTTCTGGATCTCTTAAAGCGGATCGGAGTTCAACTGTGGAGGATTCAGTGACGCTGGATTCACAGACACCAGATGTGGAGACAAGCAAGTGTTCATCTGCATTCTGTTCTGTAGGAACTGCTATCTCTGGTGGCTGCGACGCTGGCGACCAATGGGCTCCTGGATCTCCTAAAGGCGGGTCGGAGTTCAACTGTGGAGGATTCAGTGACGCTGGATTCACAGACACCAGATGTGGAGACAAGCAAGTGTTCATCTGCGAGTTGGGAACTCCCGACCAAGGGGGACCAATGCTGTGAGTTAAATAAAAACAATAATAGAAGCTATTATATATTTTTTTCCAGCCAAAAGTGTTTTGGAGCGGTTTTAGAGTCCGTTTCTCGTCCGTCGATCGTCCGTCTATCACACGGAGCGTTTTTGTTCCCGACAAATGCTGACCACATAGTAGGAGCAATGTTATGACAGTAAGCGATGAAAATGTAGATAAAGGTTCAATACATGTCATTTCTTGCTTTTTCTATATTCATAACCGTTTGCCAAATATGTTAATTTATATTTCGTATTTCACTCTAAAACCACTCCAAAACGACTTTTGGCGGGAAAAATAATATATGACTGGCCATAGGTTTATGAAATTATGGCATTTGTTTATGGTACCAAATTGCCGACACGAAATCATATCCTAGCTGTATTGTGATTTATTACCATCAGGCCTGGGTACACTCTGATTCCCAACTTCGGCTACTACAAATACACAGCAACCAACACGCTCTGGACTCGAGCTGATCAGGCGTGTAGAGATGAAGGAACTCATCTCTTCATCATCAACTCCCAGGAAGAAGTTGACATTCTGATGGCCACGTTCGACATAAGTGGTCTCTTCTCGACGGGGATTCACCGATATTATGGAGGAAATGACAATTGGCGCACCGTCTCAGGTACTTTGGAGGTTATTGTTTCATGCGTACCCAACGGCTTTTGAATTGGATACCACTGTTCTCGTCAGATCACCGAGGTTAAGGAACATTACCACCAGCTCTACCATCCGAAGAACGGTTTGACATATACAGAACGGGCCTCCACAACCCGCGCCGTCGAGAGACTGATAACAGGTGGAAGGAGGTCGTCACACTAACCCCCAACCACCACCCCAGTCTCTCTGGCCCAACGGCAGCAACTGGCAAGGCAGAGTAGAATGGTCACCCATCCAACTTGACTTCGCTCAATGTTGCTTAACCTCGGTGATCTGACGAGAACCGTAGGGTCGGGCGAACCAGTTCGATACCCGAACCGAACCGAACCTTTCTCGCAGCGCCAATATGAAATTACCAGTAATTAATGCAAAATGTTACAGAATTAATAATGTTTTTTTTTTTATTTTGCTTTTCTTAAGTTTCATTAAATTGAATGATGTCAATTAATGTTTTCAAAAATTAAATGCACTAAAATGATGGACGTAAATTAATTAATTGAGAGTAGAGTTGCACAGGTAACAATTTTGCAAAAGTGTTGCTTATACAAGGGAAGGAACTTTAAAATGCAAAATCTCCTTGTGCAAACTGTGCTTAACAATGTTTGACGTTATTTGTGTGTACGATTAAAATAAGTGATAAAACCACGGCAGGTAAAAAAGGCCAATACAGCCGTTGGGATTAGCTTTGCAAATGCCCAAACCGTTAACTTCGTAACCGGATTGTTCTGTTGCTTATTCGTTTCTTGCAGGATTGACTCTGAACTTGACCGGATACTCCAGGTGGTACAGCAACGACGAGGGGAACGGCTACGAGCCTACTGGCGATTTCATTACCTATCCGTTTGTGGGTTATCATTCTGTACTTCCGTATTATTACGGACTGTGGACAATGAACATTTGGAACGTCGCTCCTTTCGTCTGTGAATTCAACATTCACTAGAAACTTCTCCCTGATGTGACGGAGATGTGTCGTGAATTGCAAATGATGACATGAACTGTTTAATATGTTACTAGGAAAACGCTTATTGTAACGCGTTGATGAGCGAACAGCGATATGTGCAACATCTCCAACCTTACACAATTAACTCAATAAAAGTTAACAACACTTTTATCTGTTGCTGTTGTCAACTGTTATCTGTTGCCTGTTGCCAACTACAACAGATCATAGGATTACAGATTTTCATTGCAAATTTTAATCTAAATATTTGAAAAAATTGCATAAGAGATCAATATATTACCATGAAATCTCCAACTAATAAAATGTAAATAAGTCAGTAAGGAAGGGATGTGCGTTGTTAAAATATCCGACCGAGCCGGGGTTCGAACCCGGGACCTCTAACTTGCGGGCGAGAGCTCTACTATGAGCTACCCGATTCGGACGGACGGATATTAGACACAACGCACGTCCCTTTCTTACATCCTGACTCCATGGAAGTTTTCTTCAGATTCAGAATCCTACATTCTCAATAAGTCAGTAATAACTTGACTTTTTGGGCTTAAAAAGTGTATAATTTGTTCGATAATATCTAACATGAACACCATGCCAAATTTAAACTTAATCGGAACATTTTGGTTCAGTAACATCACGGCCAGTATGGGTAATAAGAAAACAATCAAGTTGATACTTCATGAACGACCATCTGAATTCATAATCCCTTTATTTCCGTAAAATCGGTAATGCCGTTTGTAGTATATGACGTCACTTCCGGTTTCATTTAGTGGTTCCTGTCACCATTTCCGGTATCGTTAATTTGTTTATTCATTTTTCAAAATTGATTTTTCAAATAAATTGCAGAATGAATACGCAGGAGCTAGTTCAGTTGCAATCGCTACGGGCGTTTTAGATATATGACGTCACTTCCGGTTTCAGGAATGGCGGCCGAGAACACTGCAACATTGAATTTATAAATTGTATTGTCTATGTCATAATGTAAGTTAATTATGTATGTATTTTAAGTATAATTTGTTAAAATAAGTTAAATATTGCGTATTAATGACGTCACTTCCGGTTTAGAAAATGAGAAAATAATATTTTGTTTATTGATACTTCATATAGATGACCATCTTAATCGAATGGCGCTAATTTTGTTCTAATCGGTCCATACGTTTTTGAGATATAACGTCACTTCCGGTTTAAAAATGGTGGCACAAAAAATCACAAGAGGAAAGGTATCATCAGACGCCAAAAGTGCATATGTGGTAAAAATTTCAGGTTGATCGGTTCAGCCGTTTAGGCAGTGGCGGCGATAGCAACCTTTTCTGTAGAGTAGGTATGCATCTCTTTCTTTTGTTATTTGAATGTTTTAATGTGATAACGTTTATTTCTAGAATTATTTATTTCTGTTATTTCATGAAATAATCACACTTTGTGATACAAAAAGTGCAATAATTTATTTAAACCAACGTTTTAGTTGAGGTTGTCTTCGTCAGTCTCTCAAAAGACAAAGCCACAATTCACACAGATAGTTGGTTGAAATCAGAATTTTACTAATTCGAAAAGAAAAATGCAGGTTAGTAATTAATTAATGCAATTTAGCTTATAATTTGTTTAAAACTCATACAATTCTAGTTTTGTCACTCAATGCCAAACTTTTCAACAGAGTATCGACTACAATTGCCTTAATCTCCTTGAATAGGGCTTATAATAGAGAAGTCTTATCTAATTTTATTACGGTAAATTCGTAAATAACAACATAAATAATAATCACAAACACTCTTATCTCTTGAGGAATGGAACATTTTCTTTCATAAAAATCAATGTCAAATGTCATGGGACATTTTTGTGGGAAAAACGGCATGTAATTAGGATCTGGATTGTGATGTCATTTAAAAGTCCACAACAATGTGTTACCGTGGTAAGATACTTTGTTTCCATGGCAACATATGAATTATGAAGACAATGAAAATTTCCATGTTTTAAAGTTAGAAGAAATCTATCAAACTTTGTAAATCAATTCCAAGAAAACTATGACCCTACAACAAAAGTAATAACGTTTTCAGCAACGTCTCCCCAACCATAATAATACAATTATCTGTAAATCTAATTGATAGCACACTTCCCTATTACACATTTTTAATTTCAACATTATGCCAAATTGAATGAAAACGTATTATTTTCTATCTTCATGCCGAATAACCACCTACGTACCTGGTAAAGAGGAAGATGTTATGACGTATTGCTGTATTTATTCTGTCGGGATGAACTGACCTTGATAACTACTGTGACATTGTTTACATTTCACAGTCTCAGTTGGCCGTCATACAGTGTGGTTCAATAAGTGCAGTGTAATAACAGCGTCTACAATACACAGGAAGATACTTGAATGCAGCTCGCCATGGATGCAGATGGACTGTAAGTATAGTTGAAAACATATTCAAGTAGGTACTAGTAAACTAAATAACACATACTTACTCAACAAAACAATGACAAGCATGTGAAAGAGAGTTTTAATTTATCAGTGTTGGCTACAGAGTTGGCTGAAGTGAAGAAACATACTTTTGCCATTGCGATCTTATTTTACTGGTGCAAATTATTTGTACTAGAGAACGAGAATTGACACATAAAAGGCTCCATTTCTTCCTTCATGTTTTGATCAAGTTTTGAGTGGAACTTTTAGCTAGTAATTGTGTGATGTAAAAACAAAGGAGCAGCAGTATGAATTGCGTAAATGAACGAAGATTCGAAGCATTATTATTCTTTCACTCCTAACATTGTTTCAGATTCATTCAATTATTGTTTTCGCACTTTATAGTTGCACAAATAATGGTACAGAGCAAGTTGATGTAGACGTAGCGCGTCGACTTGCATGTCGTTATCCATGTTTCAGCCCCCGCAGTCGGTGTGGGGGGGCAGGGGGGAGGCCGGTACATTGGGATTGAATGAAAACCATAACAAGTAAAAGTAGGGTAATGCAAATAGTAAGTAGGTGTCCATTTAAAAGTGATGATCTAAAATGCACAAACTGAAGCAAAAAACTATAAAATTGTATAAATAGCTGCATTACAACAAACAACTCTCTAATTTTGCCCAGCAGGGCTTTTTTATTTGATAAATTTTGAAATGATTATCTGGCACTAAACTTAGTTTCCATGCGAGTGAAAACACCTTGTATTATGAATGTAGTTGTGTCCTACACCGTGGATTGCATGAACACAGAATTACAGGGTTTTCATGCGAGTGAACACACCTTGTATTATGAATGTAGTTGTGTCCCTACACCGTGGATTGCATGAACACAGAATTACAGGGTCTCCATGCGACTGAACACACCTTGTATTATGAATGTAGTTGTGTCCTACACCGTGGATTGCATGAGCACAGAATTACAGGGTTTTCATGCGAGTGAACACACCTTGTATTGTGAATGTAGTTGTGTCCCTACACCGTGGATTGCATTAACACAGAATTACAGGGTCTCCATGCGTGTGAACACACCTTGTATTATGAATGTAGTTGTGTCCTACACCGTGGATTGCATGAACACAGAATTACAGGGTTTCCATGCGAGTGAACACACCTTGTATTATGAATGTAGTTGTGTCCTACACCGTGGATTGCATGAACACAGAATTACAGGGTTTTCATGCGAGTGAACACACCTTGTATTATGAATGTAGTTGTGTCCTACACCGTGGATTGCATGAACACAGAATTACAGGGTTTCCATGCGAGTGAACACACCTTGTATTATGAATGTAGTTGTGTCCTACACCGTGGATTGCATGAACACAGAATTACAGGGTTTTCATGCGAGTGAACACACCTTGTATTATGAATGTAGTTGTGTCCTACACCGTGGATTGCATGAACACAGAATTACAGGGTTTCCATGCGAGTGAACACACCTTGTATTATGAATGTAGTTGTGTCCTACACCGTGGATTGCATGAACACAGAATTACAGGGTCTCCATGCGAGTGAACACACCTTGTATTGTGAATGTAGTTGTGTCCTACACCGTGGATTGCATGAACACAGAATTACAGGGTTTTCATGCGAGTGAACACACCTTGTATTATGAATGTAGTTGTGTCCTACACCGTGGATTGCATGAACACAGAATTACAGGGTTTTCATGCGAGTGAACACATTGTATTATGAATGTAGTTGTGTCCTACACCGTGGATTGCATGAACACAGAATTACAGGGTTCCCATGCGTGTGAACACACCTTGTATTATGAATGTAGTTGTGTCCTACACCGTGGATTGCATGAACACAGAATTACAGGGTTCCCATGCGTGTGAACACACCTTGTATTGTGAATGTAGTTGTGTCCTACACCGTGGATTGCATGAACACAGAATTACAGGGTTCCCATGCGTGTGAACACACCTTGTATTGTGAATGTAGTTGTGTCCTACACCGTGGATTGCATGAACACAGAATTACAGGGTTCCCATGCGTGTGAACACACCTTGTATTGTGAATGTAGTTGTGTCCTACACCGTGGATTGCATGAACACAGAATTACAGGGTTCCCATGCGTGTGAACACACCTTGTATTGTGAATGTAGTTGTGTCCTACACCGTGGATTGCATGAACACAGAATTACAGGGTTCTCATGCGTGTGAACACACCTTGTATTGTGAATGTAGTTGTGTCCTACACCGTGGATTGCATGAACACAGAATTACAGGGTTCCCATGCGTGTGAACACACCTTGTATTATGAATGTAGTTGTGTCCTACACCGTGGATTGCATGAACACAGAATTACAGGGTTTCCATGCGTGTGAACACACCTTGTATTATGAATGTAGTTGTGTCCTACACCGGTGGATTGCATGAACACAGAATTACAGGTTTCCATGCGTGGTGAACACACCTTGTATTATGAATGTAGTTGTGTCCTACACCGTGGATTGCATGAACACAGAATTACAGGGTTTCCATGCGTGTGAACACACCTTGTATTATGAATGTAGTTGTGTCCTACACCGTGGATTGCATGAACACAGAATTACAGGGGTTTCCATGCGTGTGAACACACCTTGTATTATGAATGTAGTTGTGTCCTACACCGTGATTGCATGAACACAGAATTACAGGGGTTTTCAGCTAACCTCAATAAATACTGCATGGACATCGTCCTTCTACGTTTATTATACAGAGATTATTTACTTACAATAATATTCTCGCGTATATTTATTATTTGTTATTCTTTAAAACAAAGACAATAATGTTGCAACGCATACGGGAAGCATGGGCGTCCACATTGTCGGGGGAGGGGGGGGGGGGGGGGGGGGGGGGGGGGTAAAAAGGGGCGCCCTCCCCCCCCCCCCCCTGGGCCCGGATTCACAAAGCTTTTCCCACGTTTTTTTTTTTAAATAAAATCCCTTTTTTCACTGCTGTAAAATTAACATTTTTGAAGTGTTTTGCATAAAGTTTCATTTCGTTAGCAAAAAACTCAAAATACTTATTTTATAGTTTCAAAATAAATACAAAATACAAAATGCGGTACAAGGTAAGGGCCCTTGACCACACTAAAGTGTCAATTTAAAAAAAAAAAATGAAAATTTTAACAAACACACCTCATAACGTCTCAAAATTAATTTCAAAATGTCCCAAAACCACAAACGCCATGCGTGGCTGAGTGGGAGGTACGCTCCCCCCCCTGGCAGAAATCCTGTTGCCTATAATGACGGAAGAATGCTTCCTCTACTGAATCTGATGGATCTGAATCATCTGCCAATATTCAGTTCTCCAGATCTGATCCAGAATGTGATTGACAGACTGACATTGAAACCTGGAATATGCAGAAATGACAAATAACAAAATAGTCATAGCAAATTGATATGATGTAAATTAGAGGCAATTAATTAGAATACATAATTCTCATAGGTTCACTTTTAACTCACTGGCAGCATGAATAAACACGTGACATATAGAAAGTATACGTGTCTAGGATGTAGACAAACAACACATTATTATTAGAGAAATAGTCATCAAGAAATCTTTATTCAAAGTCTGAATAACATAAGTGAAAACAGCCCCATGGAACTCTGATGTCAAAAGACAGTTATAAACACGTTAACACAATGTTAAATCAAGATGGCTCTGGTTGCAAATAACATTGTTGTCTACGTCATCTATTTCAATGAGAGTTATCCATGAAAATGTCGAATTACAAAAGTAAAACAAATGTTTGTATTGATAATTTGGTGTCTTGTTTAGTAGTTGATTTTTTTTAGAGGAGTTAGAGATTGAAGTGTTTCTATTGGATGGGTAATATTAGTAGTGTTTCTCGTTGCACTGTTCTGCAGCGATGCTAATGGCGACGGATGAATGATTAAGTTGATGATTGGGAGATGATGGTGAAGAATAGGTGAGGATCGACAGTGGGAAGGAGGCGGTCGTAGCCTAGTTGTAGGGAATCACTTATCATTTGTCTTAATGTTAACAAAGTAATTGCTTTTTTTTATTCCTTCTATTGATCAGACTGACAATGATCTCATTCCAGAAGTACACTCGACAAATCATAAAACGGTATTTGAACGAAACAGATTGGCTGCTGGTCAGGTTCATTGACAATCAATCCTTATTATTATCAATGAAATCAGAGCTCATTTATTTATTTATTTTATTTTTCTTGCCAAGGACATTACAGTATAGGCAGCGTGTTTAGACTACAGATGGCACTGCTAAAAGTACAGACAGAGCCACCTAATCTGTGGGAAGGAAGCTTACCTTTTGCAAGGCGTCCAAGTCGCTGCAGTTATACGTTATGTTGCTGCACATATTACGCATTATCAATTCTTAAAATTTACACAAGTTTATCTAATGTTTATTCGCCTACAAAATATTAATAATAAAGTGTTCACAATTTCACTGAATCTGATCACAATATTAATTTGCGCGACTTAGTTTGATTCCGAAATATTTTGAGTACATTTGTTGACATCTGATCGGTTGCTAGGTCACGGCCAATGAGAAATCAAACAGTTGACGATCTTCCCACAAATGTTGCTAATTTCTCTCACTCGTGGCGAACTCTCGGTGCCTATATTAAAAATACAATGTATAGGCAAAGTCTCTAAAACTACACTTAAAATTAATACATTAAGGCTGCGTTTCACCAAGATTCCAAACCCGGGTTAGAGGCGGTAAACCTGGTTTAGGAGCCTCTAAACCAGGTTTACCGCCTCTAACCCGGGTTTGGAATCTTGGTGAAATGCAGCCTTAGAAGCAATTCTTAACAGTCAACACAATTAAAATTAATACATATAAAATAAGACGAGATAAACGAATTTAAAAACAGCATTTGTGATCTCTACAAACTTTATAAAATTCATCAATTGTATACATTCCCTTCTTAATTAAAAATAATTTTACTGTTGTTTTAAAAGTTTCATTACTTTGTATAGTCCTAATACAGTGTGGCAGTCTATTAAATAGCATTACATCCATTTCAAACAATGAAGTGTTATGTTTCCGATTTCTAACATTATTTTTATCCCTTGTGTTATAATTATGAATATCACTATTGTTGTCGTATGTTGTGATATTATTTTTTGTATGTATTAATAATTCACAAATATAAAGGCTTAACAGTGTAAGTACTCCTAGTTTCTTAAATAGAGGCCTACAGTGGAATCTTCTCCATTTCATAAACAAAATTCTTAAAGCATATTTTTGGACAATAAATATTTTGTTACAGTAGGGACTCCCACCCCAAAAGATTATCCGATATCTAATTAATGATTCAAAGTAACCGTGGTAAATGTTTTTCATTAGACTTAAATCAAACTGATCTTTTAAGATCTGTAGAGCAAAGTTAGCTTTAGTCAGCCTGCCATGTAGCCCATTTATGTGCTCATGCCAGTTCATTACACTGTCTATCTGCACTCCCAAAAACTTTGTAAAATTAATTGCATTAATGTATTGGGTACCAATCACAATCATTGGCGTATCCACATCTAGTCTCGTTGCATGTGAATTTCTGAAAACATTCAAGTTAGTCTTATCATTATTTAATACCAATCTATTTGTTAAAAAAACAAATTTTTAACACCTACTACTGGTAGATGACGAGTAAGTATAGACTCCATCAGATGACGCCCTCACATTTTTCAGACAATCCATTTCTTTCAATACCGTTTTATGAATTGTCGAGTGTACCAACTTATGAAACATTTTACAGATCTCAATTAACTTCAAAGTCCAAGTGCTCCAGACATCTTGCATCTAATTTCTTACCGTTATCATGTCATGGTTTGAATATTGATGTTTGAATGAATATTGATTGGTTTTCTTTATCTGTGAGTTGAACAAATGCGTTGACACTTCGCCGGCCAAAACACCTGGCAGAAACAATGCAATATAACAATGCTTGGGAAACCGAATGACATCTGCATTTAACTCAGACTCAGACATTGGCCTATGTTGAATATAATAGGCGGTCGCTCCACCCAGCCAAGTCGCACTGTATACTCACACTCACTCAACATACCGTAAATGCCTAATAAACTAAGAAGCAGACCAAATACTTCTGTAAAAGTACTAACTAGGAAATCGCTCAGTGTAACACGTTGATGAGCGAGCACGGGTACATGCAAATTCTCGAACCAGAAATGCGTATACAACGCACAGAAAACATATACATCCCTATTGAATTGAAATATGATATCAACATACAAGTATAATATTATGCTTTTCATCGAAACTTTAAAATAGCATCTAATCACCCTGGTTCATAAAGCAAATCAGAATCAATTCAATTGGCACTGGAAAACATTCCTTTCGATACTTCATTACTGACAGATATTAAAAATGTCAATACGTTCATACGTTCTTAACTGATTGGGATGAAATTTTGTAAAATAAGAGACATTGTTGGTCTTAATGATCATGCAAAATATGAGTTTGATCAGAACAATCGAAGACCGTTTTAATTTTTCAGCCTATCAGGATATATTTATTTATATTTTAACCAATGAATGGATTTCTAAAAAAATAGGGTCTGCAAACAGAGAAGGTTGGTTTTACATGTGTGCAAAATTTAAGCTCGATCAAAGAAAAACTCTGACCTGTATAGCCCAAATATGAGTTTGATCAGATTTATCGAAGACCATTTTCATTTTCAATCTACCATCAGGAGATGTTTATTTAAATTTTAACCAATGAATGGATTTCAAAAAAATGTAGATCTGCAAACATAAAAGGTTGTCTCTACATGTGTGCAAAATTTCAGCTCGATTGAAGAAAAACTCTGACCTGTATAGCCTCACCCAACGGAAAAGTTACAAAAAAAACAAAAAAAAAAACAGAGGTCCGTGCCAAAAGAGCCAAAAGGAGACGCTCGCTTCGCTCGCTCAATAACAAGAACAGCTTTTTTACTGTAACAACATAAAAATATCACATTAATGCGTTTTCACAACGCACATTCCTTCATATCATCCTGACTCCATGGAAGTATTCCACCGAAACCTACATTCTCGAAATATCTTAATTTCGAGCAATGGCCTACCCCACCACACATACCATATTTGGGAACACTAGGTAATGCCATTTGCGAGCAAGAGGGCCGTGAAAACAGTTGAATTACATCACTTTTAAAGAGGTATCTTCTTCTTCTTCTTCTTCTTCTTCTGATGATGATGATATCAGGAAACGTTGCTATCACCGCCACAACCTAAACGGCTGAACCTAACGTTGGGCTTAACCGATCGAGCGGAAATTTTTACCACAGTTCCACTTTTGTCATCTGAAGTGCCTTTTGTCATGACTGGTTATATGCCGCCATTTTGAAACCGGAGGTGACGTCATATCTCGAAAACGGCTGAACTGATCGGAACGAAATTTACGCCAATCGATTCAATGGTCATCTATATGAAATATAAATTGTTAAAAGACATTTACTATTACCGAAACTGGATATGACGTCATGGTTTTTAAAATTATGTTTTGACTTGGACAATTTTTTACATAACTACTTTTCAGTGCCGAGTTTTTAGATTTCTTCTATTTCTTTCTAGTTGAAGAGACTTGGCTGGTATTCTTAAACGAATTGTTTTTAAGGTTCCATTCTACTTCGCTCAAAGTCGTTTCACCATGGAATTTTGATTTCTTTTTTATATTTTACAAAGTTGTTTCTACATACGAGGTGATTTCAAATCTCTAGTTTCATTTCGTTTCAAGTAGCCTATCTCAAATTACGTACCTAATCAAAGATGGCGGGTGGAAAAATCAGGGTTTTATGCTCCCGGAGAAATGCTGGCATCTCAGGACCTTTTTCGCGGCGGTTTGTTCATGTAAGATTATTCTAAAAATATGTTTCTTACCATCATGCAGTAATTGAACACTTTATAAGCTAAACTATGCATAATTTTTTTTTGAAATTGTGGCTAGTTAAATTTATTGACAATTTTGTTCAAAATCATATTTTTCTTTATCTTCCGCTTATGTAGCAATAGATTTTATCATTTATTTATTAAGTAGCAGTTTTTATTGATGATTTAAGACCAAAACAAAATGTATAATCACAAATATTCAAACACGCTAATTGTACACGTCACATACATTTTGAATGGAATCTCTTCATATTGAATATTTCACGTCGCACTGTTCTTCAACTAGACTCATGGCGATCCGAATGAATCAGTTGCAGTTTTATTGTAGAAAACAAATCAAATTGTGTTACAGAGCCAGAAAATAATAAGAGACAAATTATAGAACACACAAAATGTATATAATATGATTATAAAGAATAATCATGATGATGATGAAGAGGTATGGATGGACAGTGGGAAGGAGACGCTCGTGACCTATTAGTAGTGGCACCTTCCCAACATTTACCTCTCACTGAGGGAAAACACACAACAATAAAATATATTTGGGACTCTTTGAAGATAGTCTATGTTGAAGCTAAGAGATTTTAGAAAATTAATTTCTCTAAAATTGTAATACAAATTGGGTTGAGAAGGTATATAAAGGACGGAAGCCTCGAAATATCTGTGACAATTAATAATGTGCAAACTAGCCAATAATTTGATAATTAACAAAATACTAAATTTAAATAACAGCAGCTTAATGCTTAAAATAAACTATAACATTTATAACAAATTTTAAATTTAAATAACTTTTAGACGTAGATTTTTGAAATATAACGTTAAAGAATATTCACAATATCTTTAATTTTAAGTTATTGAGATAATAAAATCGGATTAGATAAGTTTAAATCAAGTTAAAAAAAACTAAATCCAACTGTGAAATTCAAAACTAAGTTGGCTGCCAACTACTATATCTGTCCTGCGAGGCCCGGACTTCCGTATTGCTGTGAAGCTCTGCCCCAGGATACCTATTCTCGAGATAGTTGGGAATGTTTTTTTGTTATTTGGTTATTTTCCTAGAAATTTTGTAAAAAAAATTAAGAACGTTATTGATATTTGAGGCCATTTTACTTGATTTAAAACATTTGTAAAATCTATTTTAAATTTAAATTCGTTTACGCATCAGTTTCAATATCAGTGGAGCAGCTACTTTCACACAAATATTAATGCGCAGTAATTTAGAAGCACCGAGTGCTTTTGAAATGTAACTTGTGGTTATTAAGTATATTATATATTGTATTTTTTTTGGGCTCGACAAACCAATCATTTACAGTTTTTTGAGCGAGCGAAGCGAGCGTCTCCTTTTGACTCTTTTGACACGGACCTCTGTCTTTTTTTTTTTCTGTTAATAGCCGATACACAGGTCACAATGTTACACCCATCGAGCTGAAATTTTGCACACATGTACAACCAACCTTCTCTGTTTGCAGACCCAAATTTTTTTGAAATCCATTGATTGGTTAAAATTTAAATAAACATCTCCTGATGGTAGGTTGAAAAATGACAATGGTCTTCGATAAATCTGATCAAACTCATATTTTGGCTACAGGTCAGAGTTTTTTGCACACATGTAGAGACAACCTTTTCTGTTTGGATACCCTAAATTTTTGGAAATTCATTCGTTGGTTAAAATTTAAATAAACATCTCCTGATAGGTTGAAAAATGAAAATGGTCTTCAAGAAATGTGATCAAACTCATATTTTGCATGGTCAGTAAGATCGATATTGTCTCTTATTTTACAGATTTTCATCCTAATCAGTTAAGAACGTATGAACTTATTGACATTTTTAATATCTGTCAGATATGAAGTATCGAAATGAATGTTTTCCAGTGCCAATTGAATTGAATCTGATTTGCTTTATATACCAGGGTGCTTAGATGTCATTTTCAAGTTTCGATGAAATTGATTCATGATTGAGTGGCTCATATTATTTCAATTCAATATGGATGTATATGTTTTATGTGCGTTGTGTACCTACGCATTTCCGGTTCGAGAATTTGCACGTATCCATGCTCGCTCATCAACGCGTTACTCTGAGCGTTTTCCTAGTATCATCATATTGTTATAATATTATAAAATAACGTTTTGACTTGACCCTTCTTTTTACATCACTATTATTTTCATTATTAATGTTTCTTTAAAACTAGGAAAACGCTCTGAGTAACGCGTTGATGAGTGAGCACGGATACGCAGAACACCTCGAACCGAAATTCTGTCTATCGAATTCTTGAATTTCGTCAGACTTGAATAAAAATCTCTAAATATTCCTAAAATGTTAGTATCAACCTTTATGATTGAACTGTTCCTTGCACAGGATCTCTTTAAAAAAAATTTACCTGGGACCACTCAAATCATATGATATTAGTGTGTACACAATATCAGATCAATCTGTTGAACGGTCATTATTAGTTTCATTTCGTTTGAAACTTTCTGCTCTAACTACCTTGCCTTGAACTGAAGATTCGAAGTCGCCGTGAATTTGACAGCCAACACGCAAAATGTCCCTAAAATTACAAAAACTTTTGAAAATAACGACAGATTTGACTGAAAATTGGCAAAAATACCTTAAATGTTGGTACCAATGACCATGCAAAGTTTTTAGTTGGTCGGTCAATCGGTTCTATAGTTTAAATTTCAAAAATCACAGGAAAAATGGTATCAAATTTGAACCAATGGGAGGATTTGGCTGAATTTTATTATGATTTGGTACAATGTTGGTTGCAATGACTTTGCTTAATTTCAAATTGATCAAACCAACCAATCGAAAGATATTTTTTTTAAATTTGAACCAATCAGGGGATTTCAAAAAAATTAGGGTCTGCAACGCCCGGAAATGGTCAGTACATGTGTGCAAATTTTCAGCTTGATCAAAGAAAAACTGTGACTTGTATATCGTCAGTAACAAAAAAAAAAAAAAAACACTCACACAAAAAAACAGAGGTCCGTGACAAAAGAGCCAAAAGGAGACGCTCTCTTCGCTCGCTCAATAAGGAAACATGTCTGTTTATTTAACAATTAAATGATTTTTGGGAATTATACATTTAAATATAAGACAAGTGGATTCACATAACAACAATGCGTTTTAATATTCATCTAAATTATACATTTAAATCCCACACGGTTAAAATTTGGCAACTCATATACACTGAATTTAAAAGCAGGACTTCCTGTGTGTATATTTATATTATTTGAAAGTGTATTGCAGGTCAAAATGTAGCCTTGCTGTGTTGATATATAAGCCCCAGGTTTGATTCCAGCTGCACAATCTCACACCATGGCTTACAAGTGTCTGTTCGCAATCGTGTTCTTAGCGTGCCAGGTTCACACCCAGGCCAGTGTTGAGGTGCAGAGCGGCACCTCATTGATATTTACTCTGCCTCAAAATCAGCCAGGACATCAAACAGGGGTAAGTGAATATCTTAATGTTATTTCTGTTACGTTGCTTTTATATCTGGGATAAAGTCGCCTGCATTAACGTGGCGCGATCACTCGATATAGCAATTTTTTTATTTTTTTTTAAATTACCATTTCAAAATACCTTTTACAACAGTTCAACTATATTTAAGCATAAAATACTCATTTAATGTCCTGTAGTTTGCAACTCCCGCCCAATAATAAGTTTTCAATTTTATGTCTTTTGAGAATGTACAAAACATTAACATGGGAGGTATAGGAAAATCATTTCGAATTTGGTTAATAACTTTTAAAATAGCACACGTTGGTATCGTTTTAATTTTTTTCTTCATGGTAAGTCCGTATGACTACCAGAAAAAAAGTTTTTTGTTAAAATCTGACGGTACAAAATAATTAGAACTTCATTTTAGCTTAAAAATGACACGATTTTACTTGGCTGCCATAAGATAACATGGGGGAGAAAACTCAAATTATCTCAGAAACTAGACACGAGAAGTGTTTAATTTTTTCAGGGATTGTGTATGGCATAGTTATCAATAAGTACACAAAAATTTATGAAGATCTGAGACTATGCCTCGAGTGATCGCGCCACCTTAACTTAAATACTATTGTATGATATTTACTGTCTATATTGAATTCTTCATTGTACCTTGGAATCTGATATAATCATTATTAAAATAAATCAATATTTGTATTTTGTGATAAATAATGTTGTTTTGAATGTGTAATTGTATACAGCAGGCCTACAGACCAGTTACAAGTTTGGTTTTGTAGGGCTGGCGATTTTCTGTGCCCATGTATTTATGCAACAAATAATTTACATGGATTTCTAGTACCTGGAAATAAAAGTATCGATGTAGGAGCTTGAGGCGGCAGAATTGTTTAAGTAGCCCTCCTATGTCGTTTCGAACACACCCTAAAATAAACATAAAACAAAACAAAAATAAAATATTGTTCAATAAGTTTTACATTGGATCTCTTTTGACTAGACTAAATGAATCTTGAAAAACTTGTGTATCGTAGAAATACAACTGGTAATATTTTATATTAGAATTAGAAATGCACAATGAAAATATCATTAATATTTTAACGAAACTTCAATAAATATTATTATTTAGATAACTCTCCTTGATCAATGTACACTTGGCAAAAGTAAAAATGGTATTTGTAACGAAGTGATTGGGATTTGGCTTGGACACAACACAGCACAGTTTCTGAGTGGCAGTGACTATTGTTACAGGTGATCCCGGGTAATGACGTCACCGGGTCGTGTCAGATAGAGGTCACAGCAACAGCCAGCTGCAACGGACAGAACTCCGGGGATGTCACAATATCGATACCAAGTAAGTCCTGCATGAGTTTCTCAATTGTGTCACCTAAATCAATTTGAATGAAAATGGCATACCTTCCTCTCCGATGGAATATATTATATTTTTTTAAATTTAAAAGTGTACAAATATGTTGCTTATCCTACAATGTAGGCACCACTTAAAGCATTTTTTAAAAAAGCCACACAATATTAACACAATTTGAATTACTTTAATATATAATATTTCAACATCATTCCACAATTTCCATTACACGAGGGGGTCCAATAATGTAATTATAAATGCAGCCTCTTGGCTCAGGGAAGCGTATGAGTCCGAACCAAGGAATGTCTATTCTACTATAGGTATGCTCATAAGCGATTATGCCCGAGGCTCTAGCGACGTCCTCGGAAGTGATCCAGTAGCAGGGAATTATTCAGTGAATTATATCAATTGGCTATGTAAACGCAGGGTGAGTAGTTGACCAGTACTTGGGCATGGATAACCGCCGATGACGTCACTAGATCCTCGGGATATAATCGCGTATATCTGCTTACAAGCATACCTAGTAGAATGGAAATACCTTGGGTCCGAACCATGCCTGGAATAATCACTGTACTCAATATCACTTCTAGGTTCAACGCCATCCCAAGCTGGTTGTCCTGCGCCTCGATGTCCTAGCTGTCCTGTAACTTTCTGCCCTAGCTGGCCTGCACCGTCCTATCACAGCTCTCTTGCGCCTCAATGTCCTAGCTGTCCGACACCTTCCTGTCCTAGCCGTCCTGCCACAACGCCTTCCTATTCCACATATCGTACACCTTCCTATTCCTATAGTACACGTTCCTATTCTGATCGTACACCTTCCTATTCCACGTATCATTCACATTCCTATTCCACTTCCCCCCCTCCTCCGCCATCCACCATGACCCCACCCCCTGGCCTCCTACAAGGATACGAACATATCCCATCCCTGGGATGTTACAAATATCACACGGAACGAGCAACTTGGACAAAAGCGAAGACAATCTGTGAAGAGGAAGGGACCCACTTACTGATACTGAACAGCGAGGATGAAGCTGAAGCCATTGTTAAGATCATGAATAGAGACGCAGCCAAAGTAACCAAGAACAGCAGCTACTCCTGGTTGGGGTTGGTTGAATCGAACACAACGCAGCATGAGTTCAAAACCATCTTCGGTGAGTAAACAATAACCAGAGTTTCAGTAAAACTTGAAGTTACTTCTAATCTCGTACATTGTTAGAGTATGATAACTATTTACATTACGTTGAACATATTCTCTGATAACCATTGCCGTCCACGGAGGGGGGGGGGGGGGAGGGCAAAGTAAGCGCATCCCCCCCCCCCCCCCCAGGATGTTAGGAAACATAAATTTGTTGCGGTGTTTTTCGTATGGTTTCAAAAATTCAAAAAAAATCAGAGTAAAGTGTCACAAACACTGCGGGGGGAGGCGCCCTTATTCGCCCCAAAGTGTAAAATTTTAAAAAGCTTTTTTGAATATTTCAACAAAATATCCTCAAATCGTCTCAAAATTGATTTCAAAATGTCCAAAAACCAAAAAATGCCATGTGGACAGGGTCGGTCCCCGCACCCCACTTCACGATTGTAAAATTGGTTTCCTTGCTTCCCCCCCCTAACAGAAATCCTGCGGACCCCCTTGCTGATAACGTGTAGACTAAACTTAACATTGGACGTGGTTTGTTGAGCGAGCGAAGCGAGCGTCTCCTTTTGGCTCGTTTGGCACAGACCTCTATTTTTTTGTTTTTTTCTGCTATTAACCGATACACAGGTTGCACCGTTTCAGCGACCGATCTGAAATTTTGCTCACATGTAAAACCAACCTTCTCTGTTGGCAGACCCTAATTTTTTTGAAATCCATTATTTGGTTAAAATTTAAATAAGTATCTCCTGATAGGCTGAACAATTAAAACGGTCTTCGATAATTCTGATCAAACTCATAGTTTGCATGATCATTAAGACCAACATTGTCTCTTATTTTACAAATTGTCATCCCAATAAGTTAAGAACGTATGAACTTATTGACTTTTTTAATATCTGTCAGTAATGAAGTATCGAAAGTAATGTTTTCCAGTGCCACTTGAATTGAATCTGATTTGCTATATTTACCAGGGTGCTTAAATGCTATTTTCAAGTTTCGATGAAAAGCATATACTTTTTTTATTGAGAGGGCTTGGTAGTGAGCGTGGCCTTGACGAGTTTTTTAATCGATTTTTATCAATATCTTTTTCCAGTGTAATTGTTATCAAAATAGGGCTATGGACGTGAATTCAGGACAATTCACTGTAAAAAATTTCATGGTCTGGAATAAGCTATTAGTTTTATTGTGTCCAACAGGTGTTTAGAACCCGAAAATTACTACATTTTCGGGTTCTAAACACCTGACGGACAATATAAAACTAATAACTTTTTCCAAACTATGAAATTATTTTCAGTGAACTGTTCTGAATTCACGTCCATAGCCCTATTTTGTTAACAATTACACTGGAAAAAGATATTGATAAAAATCGATTAAAAAAACTCGTCAAGGTCAAACTCACTACCCAGCCGTCTTAAGGATGTATATATGTTTTCTTTGCGTTGTGTACGCATTTCCTGTTGGAGAATTCGCACGTACCCGTGCTCGCTCATCAACGCGTTACACTGAGCGTTTTCCTAGTATTCTGTTGAGACTGAGTTGAGATTGTAACCGTGTTTTGTTCCCACAGGTGATCCGCTGTCTTCAACGGGCTTCACCAGGTGGCGTCCTGGACACCCCGACTCCAAGAGTTTAGGTGATAACGTGGCCATGTATTCAGACCTCGGAACACTCGATGACCACCCAGGAACAGGCTCGATTTCCTTCACTTGCGAGCAGTTCACTTGTTAATGGCGTCGTGGGAGCGAAGCGAGCGTCTCCTTTTCGTTCTTTTGGCATGGACCTCTGTTTTTTTGTGCTATTAACCGATACACAAGTCGCACCGTTTCAGCGATCGATCTGAAATTTTGCACACATGTAGTGACAACCTTGTCTGTTTGCTGACCCAAATTTTTTGGAAATCCATTAATTGGTTAAAATTTAAATAAATATCTCCTGATAGGTTGAAAAATGAAAATGGTCTTCGATAAATTTGATCAAACTCATATTTTGCATGGTCATTAAGACCAACATTGTCTTTTATTTTACACATTTTCATCCCAATCAGTTAAGAAAATGCACTTATTGACATTTTTAATAGCTGTCAGGAATGAAGTATCGAAATGAATGAATGTTGCCATGGCAATAAATAACTAGAAAAAACGTATTTAAATCCCAGCATTATTTATAGTTCTTGATTCAGGAATGACCAAAAGGATTGGTTTTTGTATGCAACAATTGACCAAATAAACAAATAAATGTATCATAATATGCATTGTTGTTTCTAAAGTCCCTGTTTTATTTCGTCAATCCCTTATTTATTGTATAAAAGTAAAATAATTCAAATGTTTTCCATTATATAAATAGTTTTTACCAGAGAATGTATTTGTTTTCAAGACTTTTTGATTTACCTCTGTATTCAGATAATCACTCTGTTATGTCAGTGAAATGTTTTGTTGCTATTTGCTTGTTTCTTGCACTGTGACGTCAGAAGATACTTTCAAGTGGATAAAAGCAAGCTTATCTCTGTGAAATACCAGCCGAGTGAGTGTTGGGCTGTGTATGAACTACGTCACGATTCAGGGGCGGGGGGGGGGGCACCAGTATGTGACACAGTAAGACAGGGGGGGGGGGTCTCGAGCCAGTAGGACGTCACGTTTTGATGCAGATAATTGCAAGAATTATAAATTCTAGTTGAATCAATTATTCAAGAAAGGACGTCAGTCATAATAGTGAAATTGACAAAAATCGTCTCTTTGCATTTAGACATACATTTAAGCAAGAAATGGCGTCAGTCCCAGTACTCCTTTTGGCTGAAATCCGCTCTTAATTTAAGATATATACATATTTTCGAGTTATGTTTACCTATAAAAATTCAAGGAATTCAATCATTGGGTAAACCAGGTACTAAATGACAAATGTGCAGGAACCAGCTCTTAGGGTCATTGTTATTAATGATCTATTTTTCAAAGTGTTTATAAGTGATGCACTCATTTAAACATAACATGCGTCAAGAATAATTTTTACATTAACCCTATTTTAAAATAAGCACCAATTTTTATTGATAGGTAAACATATCTGGAGAATATGAAATGGCATCAGTCCCAGGACAGTATTTCATTGTCTTCTCTGAATCATATATATGGACTGACCCTTTCTTGAATATGTGATCAAGTTGATGACAGGACCTGTAATCGCCCTATAACCATAGAATCTGATATATTTCAAAGTCAGAAAAATCTAAAGGGGGTGGGGGGGGGGGGGGTCTCCAAAAGTGTGACACAGCGTAACGGGTTGGGGGGGGGGGGGGTCGAAATAATCCATCAATCCGAAATAATCCAACAGATGTTTAGTGCCATAATTTTACTAATTTTCAGGCACTAAACGTCTGTAGGACAAAGTAAATTTAATAAACTATTACAAGCTATGGAATTACTTTCATTGAACTGTTCTGAATACTCGTACAAAGCCTTATTTTGTTAACAATTACATTGGTAAAAGATATTCATAGGTTGCATGTGATGTCATCTCATTGTTGCCGTCGCCATCTTAATGGCACGCAGAATAGCTGTGATTCTCTGCTTTATTGACGATATTTTATAGTTAATGAGTACCTGGGAAATTGTATAGGCTCCGGAAATTACTTTAGTCTTCTTCTTCTTCTTCTTCTTCTTCTTCTATCCTGGATTAGGCATAAATGCCTGTTCCGGTTCCAAATGTTATGTCACCATCGTTTTCTGGGCCGCCCTACATCTCTTCTTCCTCCTGGCTGGTAACGGAGAATGCTTCGAGGAATTCTCGCAGGTGGCATTCGATCAAGATGCTGCTTCCAATTTGCTTTGCCCATTTCAATTTTGTCGAGCACGGAATAAATACCAAGTTCCTGTCTTATATCTTCATTGCGTATTCTATCCTCTCTGGTGCATCCCTTCACTGATCGTAAAAATCTCATCTCTGTGGCCTGTATTCTGCTCAAATCTTTTGTTGTTGTCACCCATGTTTCCGAGCCATAAAGAAGAGTAGGGACTGCCATCACCTTATAAAATTTAAGTTGTGTGTCTCTCCTAGTCTTACTTCTAAGAGTTCTTCGGATGGTTCCACACATGTATTGATATTTGTTCAACTTGTTACGAACGTCGATGTCATAATCATACGTAATGCTGCAACCTCAGTATGTGAAATGTGATACTTGCTCTAGGGTGTAGTCATTTATTAAAATTTTTGTACGTACTGGGTCCTTTCCTTTAAAAGCCATTGTTTTCGTCTTCTTCAAAGAGATCGTCAAATTATATAAATTACTGAGTCCGTGCAAGTTAAACATAGATCTTTGGAGTTCATCCTCTGTTTCGTGAACAATTACTTGATCATCCGCAAATAACATGGTATTCAAAGACATGTGTTGGTTGACCTGAATTCCAGGATGTACATTGTCTTTCCATCTTCTAACCAGGTCATCCAAATATATATTAAATAGTGAAGGTGACATACTACATCCCTGTCTCACTCCCTGATTTATAATAATATCTTTGGAAAGAGTTTTTCCCGAGTCTACGACAATCTTGGTTTGATGATATAGACTTCTTATAACTTGAATTAAATGTCTGGGAAAAACCCTCTTGCCCATGATGTACCATAACAAGTCTCTGTTCACACGGTCAAATGCTTTTTCGTAGTCGACGAATGCCAGGTGTGTCTCCAAGTTGAATTCCCGCCTCTTTTCTATCAATTGTTTCAAAGTAAACACATCGTCAATACATGATCTACCCTGGCGGAACCCAGCTTGTTCTTCTAATAAAACTACATCAGAGATAACTTGAAGCCTATTATTTACAATCTTACTGTAAACCTTGTACGCTGTATTTAGGAGACTAATTCCTCTGTAATTCGACACATCACTCCTGTCTCCTTTCTTGAACAAAGATATTACCTTTGCCCTTTCCCATTCCTCCGGAATTTGGTAATTTTTCCAGCACAGATTTAGTAGACGCAAGAATCTACCTTTCAGGTGACACCCACCATACTTGATTAATTCCGAATTAAGTCCATCTAAGCCAGTAGCGTTCCTGTTCTTTGTTCTCCGCAACGAATTTTCCAACTCCTCCATAGTAAGCAAATCAACTTCCGCTGCTAAGAAATCATGCGCAGATTTTGCTTCTGGGTCGTACCATAGTCGTTTATAATGTTGAACCCACTCCCTTTCCGTTATGACATTTATTTGGGCGGTGTCCCTTTCCTTGCTGTTAAGGTGTTTCAGCAACTTATATGCAGCCGTTTGTCTCCCATGGACGTCATCCTCGATGTTACTTATAAATCTGTCCCATGATTCTGCATGCGCACTCCTCACTAAACTCTTAGCTTTATTTCTCTTGATGTTGTAAATCTCTCTCGTTCTTTCTGTCGGATTCTGGGTCAATATCCTAAATGCCTTCTGCTTTTCTGTAATAGCTTCCTTTATCTCGTCGTTCCAAATTTTTAGTCCTTTTTTTCTTTTATACTTTGTTTTCTTTCCCAACACTTCGCTGGCTACTGATAGCATTGCAGATTTTAATAGACTCCATTCTTCATCTATGTTTTCACATGTCGGAATTCCCTGCAACTGTCGAGTCAACCTGGATTGATATAACTGTTGGATACTTTCTTCTTGCAGTAGATATATTTTAAATACTTCTTCCTGAGGCCGTGGTGTTCTATTCCCCTGCTTTCTCCACCTTGCTAAAACCTCGATCTTGGAAGTCACTAAATAATGGTCTGAGTATATGTCACATCCTCTGCTAACATGGGTATCTCTAACTTGGGAGGCTATTTTCTCGTTCACAATTACATAATCAATAAGAGATCTGTATCCCCTAGCAGTCCATGTAAACTTATGAATATCCTTTTTCCTGAAGAAGGTATTTGTAATTTTTAAGTTATTGAACACTGAAAATTCCCGAAGTGTATTGCCATTGTCATTTACACGATCTTCTCCGTAGATTCCTACAACATTCGGTATCGATTCATTCCCAACTCTTGCATTTAGATCTCCTGCAATCACCAAATGATCAGACTTGTTATATTTATCTACCTGTTTCTGCAATTCATCGTAAAAGCTGTCAGTGTCTTCTTTCTTGCCTTCTTCAGGGGCATATACCCCAATGACGCATAAGTTGCCTCTCTCAAATGCAAACCTCACTACAATGATTCTCTCGTTGATATACATGTAGTGTTTGATCTTCGATTTCCATTTCTGATCTACCAACATGGCTACTCCACGACACGCTCGTGTCTCTTGCTTTACGCCACTGTATATCATAGTGTAGTCCGGCAACTCCTTGGTACCCTTTAACTTCTTCTTAGTTTCAGTAATTACAGCTATATTTATCTTCCGTTGCTTAAGAATCTCATTAAGCTCTAATTCCTTGGATCCCAATCCCCTCACATTCCATGTTGCTACATTTAAAACATCCTTTATACCGAATCGTTTATCCTTCTTCTCGCCATGTCGTCGTACAGTGTGACAAGCCGGCTTATTTTCATTTTGGAACTTATGAGTAAGGATTTTTTTAAGTGGAAGGGTAACCAACCCGTCGCACAACCCCCAAGCTTGGAGGGCCAGGGTTTTTCTGTTAGGGTTTTCCTTCCCTTAGCCGAGGTGTTCCGGTTAGTTAGATGGCGCCGGAGGATCGCCATTCACCCTCTTCCGTCTGCTACATGACGACCAACCATTGGCCGCCATGTACCCAGGGGTCACGTCGTGGACGTGGAAGTAGGATTTGCTGGTTCAACTGACTCGACGGCGCGAGCTTGCCTCATGGCAAAATCAGTGGGCATTGACTTGGTTTTGCTGGGATGCACCATATCGGCATAGGTACACCCCCCAAGTACCCTTACCAGCCTTAGACCCCCCCAAAAAAAAAAATTACTTTAGATTACTAAAAAATTACTTTAAATTACTTTAGTACGAAGAGAAATCACTCACATTACAAAAATACATCGTTTTGACTGAATAAAGTTATAAATCTGACCCGTCAACGTGCCAACCTAGTGGATGGACAATTCAATAATATAGCATTGCTGATATAAAACAAAAGAAGTTCGTACAAGCAATGAATTGATAAAAATCGCTTTTACGGAACAGGTTGGGTGAGTGATAACGCTCTGAACTGTATTCCGGAGGCCCGGGTTCGATTCCCGCGGCCGTCCTTCCTGACTGGGGGTTTTTCGTGGTTTTCCCTCAGTTGACAGGCAAATGCTGGGAAAGTACCCTACTAACAGGCCACGACCGCCTCCTTCCCACCTTCCATCCTTACCTACTCTTCACCAGAATCTACCAATCATCATCATAATCATTCATCCGTCGCCATTAGCCTCGCTGCAGAACAGTGCGACGTTAAGCCCCAGACAAAAAAATACATTAACGAATAATTTAAACATGTGTTCGTATTTTTAATGTAATCTTTTTAAAACCGAAATCTTTACATTGCGGATTTTCATACATGAAACCCTCATTTAGACTGATACAAATAATATAAGATGGCTGGATTATACTTGGAAAACGCTGTGAGTAACGCGTTGATGAGCGAGCACGGATACGCGCAACACCTCAAACCGAAATCTAGAATGAAAATCTTTAACAATTCCAAAAATATTGGTCCCAATAACCATACAAAGTTTTAAGTCGATCGATTGAACCTTTATGATTGAATGGTTCCTTGTTAATTTTCAAAAATCACAGGATCTTGTTCCAAAAATATACCTGGGACCACTCATATGATATAAGTGTGTGTACACAATATCAGATCAATCTGTTGATTATAAGTGTCATAATTATGCGTTTGAAAGTTTCTGTTCTAACTACCTTGGAACATTGGAACTGAGGCGTCAATGTTGCCGTGATCCGTAGCAGCAAACAAAATGTCCGTAAAATGTCAATACTGTTGGATTTAAACACAGATGTTTCTGAAAATGTTCAAAGACACAGATAATGTTGGTCCCAATGGCCAAGCAAAGTTTTAAGTTGATCGGTCAAACGGTTCTAGTTGAAATTTCAAAAATCACAGTAAAGATGGTTTTAAATTTTAACCAATGGGAGGATTTGGCTGAAACTTTGTTTGATTGGGTAAAATGTTAGTGGCAATGACTTGTCAAAATTTCAAATGGATCAAATAATCAAATTGAAATATAATTTTTTTTTAATTTGAACCAATCAGGGGATTTCAAAAAAATTAGGGTCTGCAACGCCCGGAAATGGTCAGTACATGTGTGATTTCAGCTTGATCAAAGAAAAACTGTGACTTGTATATCGTCAGTAACAGAAAAAAACACAAAAAAAACAGAGGTCCGTGCCAAAAGAGCCAAAAGGAGACGCTCGCTTCGCTCGCTCAAAAAGGAAAACATGTCCCTGGCTTGAAGAAAATGTATTGTGAACTGCAAAAAATGCCATACAAAATGAGGTGTAAGTTATATCATTGGATCTTTTTCTTTATTCAAATACAATCAAAAGAATATATTATTGAAGTGTCGTCCTTTTATTTGGCTTTGTTACTCTGAAGGGAATCTCAGATCGGGGTGTTGCAGGTTTCGGTACTCGATTATCAACGCCATCCACTAGGCGTTTACAATATTTTGAGTTGAGTAAAGCTGGTCTTTTATCTACTAGGAAAACGCTCAGTATAACGCGTTGATGAGCGAGCCCGTATACGCGCAACATCTCGAACAGCACGCGAGAATTTTTCTGGCAAAGACTTCGTAAATGAAACTTTAATTGACTGTGACAAAAACTCTAATAACTTACTTATTTATACAAATGGAACTCTGATTTAGAAGTGTAGTATACATTCTGTGTTCTGACAGCTATTACATCAGTAAAATGAAAGATATATTAACTGTAAATATGCTCAATTTCGAATTAAAAAATCGTTTTTTTTACTCTAGAGGGTTTTTACGACCCCAATTTCACCCCAGAATTATCGTGATTGACATTTGAAGACACAGTCTAGTTGGAGCAACCATTTATTTCACTTCAAAAATGTTAAAATTGGAATTTTAAAAAAATATTTTTTTCTCCCATTTACGAAGTCCTTGCCAGAAAAATATTCGCTATAACCGCACACAATCCACTCAATAAAACGATAATCTATTTACTCTTATACAGCTCTAAACTCTAAAATTATTTTAGTGTTAAGACCAAATTAAAAAAAATCTTTGAAAATCAGTGCGTTTACCGTTCTCTTTCCCATAGTCCTCTTAATCGTTGTGAAAGAAACTTATACATTTAATCACATCTGAGGACGCAGCGAGCAAAATGTTATCAGTTGTATTCACATATGAAAGGCCACATGTAATGCGGAGTGATTGTGTACAGTCCGCTCTCGTTGAACACATTTGCGTAATAAGCTGCGTACGGGTTGGTGATGAATGTGGAATAGGGTTCCAGGCTGTTCATCCAGTGAGAGTACCCGGTGTCATTCAGCTTCACTCCTGCAGAACAATAATAACAAATGTAAAGCGCGGTGGTGGGGTTTGTGTTGGCCAATGATCCACTGCAGCTAAGCCGGCTATGCTTAGTGTAAGGGCTACCCATGCCGGACAGGTCAGTGGTGAGGTCCAGACAAACAGCAGCCAGGGTCGACCTACCCATGCCCTCCCTCGAATTTACGGTCCCCTCAGGCCGCCCCACCCCCCTCTTGAGACGGACGTCCCCCCGAATCGGGTCCCACCGGCACGAACCCTCCCGCCTCCCGGTTCGACTCTTTTCTGGCCAGGGCTTCCCACCAGTGCTGAACTCCCTCGGGCCGGGCCCCTTAGGTCAACCCTTCCCAATGACCACCACATATGATCAACAATAATTATAAAACTTAAAGTGCGCAAAATAACCTCGTTGTCTACGCGCCTTTAAACACTATTATACTACTTAAACTGATTTGCAAATTTAAGTACATAACACTTAACAAAAGAGAAACATATTTGATTGTCCAATAGCAATTTGACATAGGTAATACATCTGAACAAGTTCGAATTCTATTATCAACGTGTGATTACTTGTTTCTTTTAAGAATCATTTCGGACGCTTACAGACTTCGGATTGGAAGATTAAAATTTTACGACGGTATGAAACACCGATGATAATCTATTATAGATATAAATACTGACCTGGGGGCTTCTTCTCGAAAAATGTATCACGTCATAAGTTATGAATCATAAAAAGTCATAATATTAACATGGTGAGAGATAGGACAAACCTCCTTATGAATCATAACTTGGGAGTTATGACGTGATAACTTTTTCAAGAATAAGCCCCCTGGTATTTTCCCAATAATTCATCAAGTTATTTTGAAAGTATTTCGAAACATTTTTAAGTGCCTCAAGTGAAATTTGACGGGCCAAGGCACTGTTTCAAATATTTGGCAATCTTACCACGATTAATGTAAATAATATGTAGTGTGTAGTAGTGTGTACCTGCAACCGAGCGCCAGTTCTCGTTTCCCCCGTGGTAGCGCTGTATCCCGGTGGAGATGAATATCGGGATGGTCAGGTTGAATGTGGCGATCAGAACTTCGACCTCAGCCTGGGAGTTGAGAACCACAAGTCGTGTTCCCTCGTCTCTGCACGTCTGCTCCGCCACTGTCCAGTAGGTGTTGGTCTCGTGGCGCTTGTAGTATCCGTGCCCTGGGATCAGCGTGTAGCCCGGCCTGGAACAAGGAGCAGTGAGTTAATGTCTCCACTGATCTCCTGGAAGTTTTCCATAAATAGAGAGTTTCTCAGCAAAAGTATAAAATGGCTCTAGCAATCTGCCAGGATATTTGTTTACAAAGAATCTTTCATAAACACTATCAATGAGTGACTTAGCTTTAAATGCGTGGATCCCATTTTATTGTTTTCTCCATACTCACAGTGTTGGTCCTCCTTGGTCGGGAGTTCCCAACTCGCAGATGAACACTTGCTTGTCTCCACATCTGGTGTCTGTGAATCCAGCGTCACTGAATCCTCCACAGTTGAACTCCGACCCGCCTTTAGGAGATCCAGGAGCCCATTTGTTGCCAGCGTCGCAGCCACCAGAGATAGCAGTTCCTACAGAACAGAATGCAGATGAACACTTGCTTGTCTCCACATCTGGTGTCTGTGAATCCAGCGTCACTGAATCCTCCACAGTTGAACTCCGACCCGCCTTTAGGAGATCCAGGAGCCCATTTGTTGCCAGCGTCGCAGCCACCAGAGATAGCAGTTACTACAGAACAGAATGCAGATGAACACTTGCTTGTCTCCACATCTGGTGTCTGTGAATCCAGCGTCACTGAATCCTCCACAGTTGAACTCCGACCCGCCTTTAGGAGATCCAGGAGCCCATTGGTCGCCAGCGTCGCAGCCACCAGAGATAGCAGTTCCTACAGAACAGAATGCAGATGAACACTTGCTTGTCTCCACATCTGGTGTCTGTGAATCCAGCGTCACTGAATCCTCCACAGTTGAACTCCGACCCGCCTTTAGGAGATCCAGGAGCCCATTGGTCGCCAGCGTCGCAGCCACCAGAGATAGCAGTTCCTACAGAACAGAATGCAGATGAACACTTGCTTGTCTCCACATCTGGTGTCTGTGAATCCAGCGTCACTGAATCCTCCACAGTTGAACTCCGACCCGCCTTTAGGAGATCCAGGAGCCCATTGGTCTCCAGCGTCGCAGCCACCAGAGATAGCAGTTCCTACAGAACAGAATGCAGATGAACACAGTGATCGTTCATACAACTCAGGATTGTACAAATATTATTAGGATCCTACCGAATATATCGTTGTATTTGCCCTCTTGCCATTGGTCGCTGAATCCAAGATGGATGAAGGAGGCTCCATTGTTGGTCATCATGTCTCTGATGGCGTCGGCCTCGGCGACTGAGTCGATGATTGTCAGATGAGCGTTGCTAGCTTGACACGTCTGAAGGAAATACAGAATATTAATTGCATTCTTTTCAGTTATAGACACATGTGTCTTGAGAATAGTTCAAAATACCCATTAAAAATACTATGACCGTAATGCTTGACACCAGATAGTTTGGCTCTGTCAAATGCATATTTCTCCCATTATTACTTAGTTACCCAAACAAAAACCATACCAAAGAACAGTACCAAATAGTGATCGTGATGCCTGAAAGACATTGTACATATTGCTGATCTACATATCTGCAGTCACTATGTTCCTTGATGACACATGGAACGAAAATCATTCAAAATGAAGTGTGAAGAAATTGTGTTTACATACCAGCAGAGCTTCTGTCCAGTTGAAGGCGACTCCAAAGTAGAAGTATTCCCCAATACCCGGATACACTGCCCGTGGAATGACGTCATCAGTTGCCATGGCAACAGCCAGGACACTTAACACTACGAGCATGCGCAGGAACATTCTGGATTTCCTAATGAATACTGGTTCGTTTATCCCCGTGTTTGGTTGATATTATGTAAGGTATACATTTAATTAGTTATAAATCTGAAGTATTTTTACATTTTGTACACATAATAAAATACATTGCTTATTCTTGATTTGATTACCTCCTGGAAATTCATTTTATTGAGAGTTGATTGATATTTGTTTCGAAGATAACTATATCCGGCATATTTGTCCAGACTTATGTAGAATTACTTATTTTATAAACAACAAGTTAGAGGTACACTTGGCTAAACAAAAATTGAACGTTTAATAAATCTGATAGGCTTATAAATGTAAGATCGCACCATCAGAAGTCAGTCTAAGCGATCTCATTGTCTTACTCTAGTATAGGTGACCCCACATTTCAATAATAATAACAAGCTTTGATTGGTTATGGGAGATGGCCAGCAGTCATTCAAATTTGGTCAACGTTCAATTTTTGTTTCGCCAAGTGTACGAACGAGGAATGAAAAATTTCATAAATAAATGTGAAACGAAGAAATCATAAACTAAAATAATTACTTTTAATTGTGACTTACTATGTAATTAATCTGTAACAATTAAAACAATTGGCAAGAATAGAACAACACAAGTATAAGCTGTTACCTTGAATGTCAGTTCTTCACAATGATACCTTATCTCAAGAATATATAAACTGTGAAACCTCATCACTCTATTAATTCTAGACTTAAAGCAATCAATTAATTTTATCGAATGGATTAGTTGATACAATTTATCCAAAGTCATTGCTATAATGAATTGAGCTAATTGTTTGCTAGGAGTTTGACACAACTTAGCATAAGATTAAAGTTAATATAAGTTGATCCAAGCAGATTTGATCCATAGCCTATGATAAACTCAGCCATTGCATGACATTTATTGTACACTCATTAATTTGAGTGAATCAGAATATAAATAACAATGTTTACATTAATTTTAAGTATTTATATATTTTCCATTATGGATTGACGATTGCTTTGATTGACCATCATCATACAATACGCGATCGTCAACACGGTACTCTTCATCTTATGGCACTTCCTCTGCCTGTTTTGTTTTGCCTGCACTGCCCAGGTCAAACCGCACAACCAATCAATCTGAAATTTTCCACTACGTAATCTACGCGGTCTCGGTTAAAATTTAAAACAATATAACACTCGATTGGTTGGTCCATATTAATAGAAATTTTGCAAAGTCATTACAACCAACATTGTCCCCAATCTTACAAAGTTTAAGCCAGTGGTACTCAACCTTTTTGACTTGCAGGCCAATAATACAACTTTATAATATTATATTTTTTATACAAAAAATTATTATAATGTTCACGTGATCACGTAAGCTCATTCCAGATGCGTAGATACTACTTTTATCGGGGGGGGGGGGGGGGGGGGGAGGAGTTCCCCCCACAGTTTTAGCCCCGCAGGGCTTTTTCTAAAATTTAACATTTTAAAAGTAATTATGGTGTTCTAAAATGCACGAACTGTAGCAAACTACCCTCCAATTGTTGCCCCACAGTGCTTTTTTTTATTATTGCAGCAAATTTATAAGTGATCTTTCCAATATGTGCCTGGTTCATTCAGTGTCTTTTGTTTATTATGAAACGAATCGAACAATATTTCACACGCCAAACCTAACACTTTTTATTTTTTTCGGAATTGTTAATTGGCATTTTCGTTGCGCAACAAGTATAAAGTTTCATTTCAGTATAGATTTCCTATGGTATTTTCAGCCTGATGCGTGGATCCTAACATCACAACTCTCAAAATATGTCTCAAATGAAATAAAAAAATTTAATATCTAGTGGAGCGGTCGCTCCACCCAGCCAAGTCGTACTGTACACTCACACTCACTCAACATACCGTAAATGCCTAATAAACTGAGGAGCAGACCAAACACTTTTACTGTAAGCAACAACATGGCATTTTCGGCCTACTGGATCTTAAAATTGGAAAATCTCACATTGTTTCCAAATATCTTAATTTCGAGCTATGGCCCACCCCACTACTTATACCAAATTCGGGAACAACAGGTTATACCATTTGCGAGCTAGAGGGCCGTGAAATACGTAAAATTACAAAACTTTCTGATTCTGATGATGATGATGATGATGATGATATTGTCACGATACATCGTGGTTTCGCAACCCGCGATCCATCCCTGCATGATTGGTTGCATAACCATCAGGGAGGACTGTGTATCTGTCAGTGCACTTTGTTCATGCCTGGTCAGCGGTATTGATAGCCGCCGAACCAAGAGGTGATAGTCGGGGAGTCGGCGACAAGATCTAGCCAAGACAACACCTGGAAGACTCCACGGGCGGGACGCAGGACAACCGCGAGGCGCGGGAAGGACGCGGGACCACGTGGTCAATGAGATAAGTGCCAGTTTCACCGTGTAGCTTCACTACACTATTGTAACCCTTTCCGTATTTTATACCATAATAATAAATTGCTCTCTAATCTCTATGTAAACGTATTTCTTCTCTAGCTACAACCCAGAAATTGTATAATGATCCCAACGAGAAAGTTATTCTCGTGACAATATCAGGAAACGTTGCTATCACCGACACAGCCTAAACGGCTGAGCCGATCAACCTAAAATTTCTACCACATGTGCACTTTTGGCGTCTGATGATACCTTGCCCTTACAAATTTTTTGTGCCGCCATTTTGAAACCGGAAGTGTCGTCATATCTCAAAAATGGATTACCTATCGGGACGAAACTAGCGCCAAACGATTCAGACGGACTTCTTTATAAAATATCAATAGTCGAAATAGAAATGTACTATTACCAAAACCGGAAATGACGTCATAAAAATGCAAAATATAACAAAAATCATCTCTTAGAACGATAACTACATTGTTACATAACATTTATAGATACAAATTTTAGGTGGCAGTGATGTCAGCCGCCATTTTGAAAACCGGAAGTGATGCCATAGCTCGAGAAGGGCTGGACCAATTGGAACAAACTTTCGCTATACTTCATAGCATATTATTTACAGCATATACATAGTAACAAGCACAATTTTTCTTAACAATCAAATCACAAAGGCGTATTTTTTAAAGGAATTATAGTCTTTGGTGACACAATATATGTTACAAGTTGTAAGAATAAACAGAAAAAAGGAGTGATATCCCCATAAAAAAACACTTCAGCCAAGTCTCTTCAACTAAAAAAAAATTGAAGAAATCTAAAAATTCAGCACTGAAATGTAGTGATATGAAAAATGGGCAAGTCAAAACTTTCAAAAAATACTTGGCGCATCGTGCATATAAATTGTATAGAAGTATGCCGGAAATCAAATATATTCATCTATACATATAATATATCTATAATCCAATCCCCTAAAAAACGATGCGCCAAGTATTTTTTGAAAGTTTTGACTTGGCCATTTTTCATATCACTACATTTCAGTGCTGAATTTATAGATTTCTACAATTTTTTTTTAGTTGAAGAGACTTGGCTGGTATTTTTACACGAAGTGTTTTTTTATGGGTTATGTTTTCATCGGACACATTTTGTGAATAAATAGGAATTTGAAACATTAACTGGGAGGCGACAAAAACTAGTCCCGCGGGCCGCAGGTTGAGTACCAATGTTAAGCTTAATCCTTCTATTGATTATAATTTAAAACCATCAACCTTGTGATTTTTAAATTTAAACTTACACCGTTTGTTGATCAACTTAAAACTTTTCATGGTCTTTGGGACCAACATTTTAGGTATTTTTGCCAATTTAAAGACTAATCTGTCTTTATTTTCAAAAGTATTCACATAAAATATACTTTGATATTCAGCCTTATAATATGTTTTGAGGCATAATAATTTTTAAGTATTGATATGAGTATTTTTGTGGTTATTAATTTGACTTTACCCTATACCAACAGTGTGGTCGTACATGGACATGTTTTACACAACGGGTAAAATACCGGGTAAAATAACGGGTAGAATTTTTACAGTGTAACCGTTTGACGCATCGCCATTTGGACCAATATTATCTGTATACGATTAAGATTTATAAACGATAGGTATACAGAATTTCGGTTCGAGGTATTGCGCGTATTGGTGCCCGCTCATCAACGCGTTACATTCAGCGTTTTCCTAGTTATTTTTCAGTGAAGCCTGCGCTGCAATCTACAACATCTGGGTAGGTACACTCGGCCAAACAAAAATTGAACGTTGACTAAATTTGAATGACTGCTGGTCATGTCCCATAACCAATCAAATCTGGTTATTATCATTGAAATGTGAGGTCACCTACTAGAGTGAGACAATGAGATCGCTTAGACTGACTTCTGATGGTGCGATCTTACATTTATCAGCCCATCAGATTTATTGAACGTTCAATTTTTGTTTGGCCAAGTGTACGTATTCTATATCTTTATTTGATCTCGTCCCGACCGAATGCATTTCCGTGAAATGAATTCCATCGCGACGAAATTATGCCAAAAGTTTAAGCTGGGTCCACGTAGACCGTTTTTGCGTTCTGATTATTCCGCTTTTTCTTATGATCAATCAAAAGTCCAGAAACCGCTCACGGCAGACTTGTGATTGGCCTCCAAGGGCCAAGGCTGAAAAGTGTATAGTGGCAGCCCTATTTAGATGAAATGTGGACATAATTTGGAAAATTAATTTGAAGATAAATAATTATTCAACAATATTGTAATCGGTTTAAAAGTTTCAGAAGACTCTAAAGAATCATTAGTGCATGAAATTTTTTCAAAATATCAATTGAATAAAAATATAATTTATTTTATAAAATTTTATTTAAAATAAAAAAGGATTTGCCAATTATTATTTGCACAAAATAATCACTAAAACCGTAATAGTTTTCATCAAAATACATACTAGGAAAACGCTCAGTGTAACGCGTTGTTGAGCGAGCACGGGTACGTGCAAATTCACGAACCGGATATGCGTACACAACACACAGAAAACATATACATCCATATTGAACTGATTATGATATCAACTTAAAAGAATATGCTTTTCATCGAAACTTTAAAATATCATCTAAGCACCTGGTTCATAAAGCAAATCAGAATCAATTCAATTGACACTGGAAAACATTCATTTCGATACTTCATAACTGACAGATATGAAAAATTTCAATACTTTCATACGTTCTTAACTGATTGGGATGAAATTTTGTAAAATAAGAGACAGTATTGGTCTTAATGATCATGCAAAATATGAGTTTGATCAGAATTATCGAAGACCGTTTTCATTTTTCAGCCTATCAGGATATATTTATTTAAATTTTAACCAATGAATGGATTTCTTCAAAAAAAAATGGTATGCAAACAGAGAAGGTTGGTTTTACATGTGTGCAAAATTTCAGCACGATCAAAGAAAAGCTCTGACCTGTATAGCAAAAATATGAATTTGATCAGATTTATCGAAGAGCAGTTTCATTTTCAACCTACCATTAGGAGATGTTTATTTAAATTTTAACCAATGAATGGATTCAAAAAAATTAGGGTCTGCAACGCCCAGAGAATTTCCGAACACGTGTGCAAAATTTCAGCTCGATCGAAGAAAATCTCTGACCTGTATATCGTCAGTAACAGAAAAAAATAAAAAAAAAATAAACAGAGGTCCGTGCCAAAAGAGCAAAAAGGAGACGCTCGCTTCGCTCGCTAAATAATTTACAATGCTGAGAAACACCAAAAAAATAATCAAACAATTATCTGCAAGAGAATAAAAGATACGTCGATTTTAGTTGATGCGCATGCGCAATTACACACATGGTAACAATAGGCGAGAATTCACCGCCATTTTTATGAATCCTGCTTCACGGCCTTCTAAAGAAATTTTCTAGACTGATCCAGATCAACTATTGATCCAATACACATATCCGCCACAAAATACTATGTGCGACCTTAAATAAAATTTAGGGCACCAAATTTACTGAGTGTCGAAAAAATCGACAGTGGCATTTGGAGGGTTGATTAGAAAAAAACGGAAAACAAAAAACGCAAAACGATCTATGAGAACCTGAGGGCTTATTCTCGAAAAAGTTATCACGTCATAAGTTATGAATCATAAAAAGTCATAATATGAACATGGTGAGAGATAGGACTAATATGAATCATAATCTACGCATAATTGGCCATAATTGGCATAATCTATCATAATCATCTTATGAATCATAACTTGGGAGTTATGACGTAATAACTTTTTCGAGAATACGGCTTTACTCTCCTAGAGGTGTAGGCTTGATAATATAGAAACATTAATCTAGTTAATCTGTCCCTAAATATATGGTTAAAGTAAGTTTAATTATAGTTTGACAATAACAATTCAATATTGTATATTATTGTTCTGTTATTCTGTTATAAAATTAAACTTAAAATTAACCAAATTGGTTTATAGATCAATACAATTTATAACATTGAATTGCATCATCTCTGCATGTCCACCATGTCCGCCATGTCCATCATGTCCGCAATGTCCGGCATGTCCCCCATGTCCGCCATGTCCCCCATGTCCGTCATGTCCGCAATATCCGCCATGTCCGCAATGTCCGGCATGTCCCCCATGTCCGCCATGTCCGCAATATCCGCCATGTCCGCAATGTCCGGCATGTCCCCCATGTCCGCCATGTCCCCCATGTCCGCCATGTCCGCCATGTCCCCCATGTCCGTCATGTCCGCAATATCCGCCATGTCCGTTATGTCCGGCATGTCCCCCATGTCCCCCATGTCCGTCATGTATGTCCGCTATGTCCGTCATGTCCGCAATGTACGGCATGTCCGCCATGTCCGCCATGTCCGCCATATCCGCAATGTCCGGCATGTCCCCCATGTCCGCCATGTCCGGCATGTCCCCCATGTCCGTCATGTCCGCCATGTCCGACATGTCCGCCATGTCCGTCATGTCCGCAATGTCCGTCATGTCCGCCATGTCCGACATGTCCGCCATGTCCGCCTTGCGCCTCCTACCCGAAACCGGCTGAAAGAGGAAACAATGTTACTCAATGTCCAATTGGTCAAGGTGCCAGTGTTTTCCAATCACTTCTATCCCTGCACCAAACCAGTTATATTTTCTGTTTATTTGCTATGTAAAACATTTCACACATTTTTGTGCATCCCAGAATCACCTATAAATTGTTTAGACTCGAAAAAACGCCCTGGGGGGTTATTCTAAATTCCCTTGTCGTCTCGTATCAATAGGGCATGCCAAAGATAGAACGATAATTTTGTCCGCCGTAAGCGTCATGAGCGTTTTGTGGGAAAGTGTTTCATCTATATTCTGAAATTCTTTGGTTTCAGTATCTTTGGATTACACTCAGCTGATTTTGTTGACAGCTTGACAGCTGACAGTTCAAACCTGTGTAGTTAAAAATAGTCGTTCAAAAGTAATTCCACGCCTAGTAAATAATCATTTAAAGTTCCATTGTGAAATCATCAGTGTGAGTAAAAAACTATTATTAACAAGGAAATGGTGTGGTTATTAGACTGAAACCGCCATTTTTCAAATGAAAGTCACCGCCGCCTATAGTTGACTGACAAACAGCCCGCTAATCTTACTTGCTTTTTCCCACAAAATGCATTGTGCTGCTATCTGCTGGTTGTTTCGCTTTGCACTTGCCCTCGTTCTAGAATTCAGCGAAACATGCAGCGCTGCAGCGAGAAAATGGCGTCCTGCTAGATGAATTCCCGCTTAATTTATGAACGATTGGCTTAGTTTTGCTAGATGAATGTGGGGGCAAGATTTTAAAACATGGACCTCGTTGTCAAAGCAAAAATGCAATGAAATATAACGCAATAAACTATGCAATAATACGGCATATTATATTAGAGAAACATATATTTAACCCTCATATTCATCGACATTTCAGAAACGACGCATAACTGACAATTTAAATCATTGATACACAGATGAACAAAAACAAACGCCGCCATTTTGCATCCATCTAGCGAATAAAGCGAAGATTTTTGTTGCTAGATCCGCTAGATAGCCGCTGTACAGCGCTGCATGTTTCGCTGAATTCTGGAACGCCGCTTACGGCATTACTACCATAGATAGCAGTGACACCGTATCAAATGAAAAGAGAGGACAAGCAAATTTAGATAGCCCCTCTGAGGGGCTCAAACTCCCCTGATTGTGTCGGAATATCCCCACACCCACGATAAAAGTAGATCCTATACGCGCCTGGGGAAGAATGCATGTTAAGACGGCTGGGTAGTGAGTTTGTACATGAAGAGTTTTTAATCAATTTTTATCAATGTCTTTTAACAATGTAATTGTTAACAAAATAAGGCTTTGTACGAGTGTTCAGAACAGTTAAATGAAAATAATTCCATGGCGTGTAATGGTTTATTAGATTTACTTTGTCCTACAGACGTTTAGTGTCCGAAAATTAGTAAAAATATGGCACTAAACATCTGTTGGTAAAATAAAACTAATAACTTATTCCAAACTATAAAATTATTTTTATTGAAGTGTTCTGAAGACTAGTACAAAGCCCTATTTGATAACAATTACATTGGTAAATGATATTGATAAAAATCGATCAAAAAAACTCTTCAAGGCCACGCTCACTACTCAGCCCTCTTCAGAACCCAAAGCCAGTATTCTGATATAGAAGCAACAGTCCTCTCTCCTCATTGATTCTTTTGAATGAGAGACTTTGACTTACTAGTAAGGTAAATGGAGATCCGTTTCTTGGTACGAGCGTTTCCACAACGAAACCCTTCATATTCCATGCACTCAGTGTCACAATCTTCATCTCGAGCCTTCTTCACAGGGAGGTCGTCGCCACAGTAGCATAAGATGCTGTAACAGAGAACATGGCCGAAATTAGAAGTAGTAGCAGTAGTTTAGTATTGTATTCGTACAAATAAGCGATACGTGATGGAGCCCTTTCTGGCAGGATACTTTTTGGATGCACTTTTTTATTTTTTAGTTCGTGTTTCCATAGGGCAGTGGAAAAGGTCAAACAATTGAAGTTTAAATTTAGTTACAAGTAAAAAGTCTAGACCTACACTTCCCCCGGCCCATCACTGGGAAGAGCGTCAACTTCCAATGCTGCCAATGCTAATCCATCAAGTACAAAAAGCCATCTGAGTTACTACCGCAAGCGCCATCTTCTACGTGACAATGGAAGTAAATGAACAGTCGATGGCTCAGTCGATACATTATCGTCAATATCCGGATAGTAAACGCAATAAATACGTAAAATGTATTAAAATAACATTTGTTCATGCATTTGTATAATATTTATTGATAAATATATACGTATATATTTATATAAATATTTACATATATACATTATATACATAATGAATAGTTCTCTCAGCTCCCACCACCCTAGCATTTCAGGAGCGCTGCGGTTCGTAACTCAGATTTTAGAACGATTCGTATTGTCCATTTTCAGACCACGAATATCTGGAAGTTGACGCTCTTCCCAGTGGTGGGGCGGGGGAAGTGTAGGTCTAGTCACTTTAGTTACAAGTTTACATTCTCAGCCATAACAAACAACTAAAGCAAATTTAATATAACTTATTTATATAAATATCCCGCGATATCCTCTATTATCCCCCCTATGTCTAGTACCAAAGAATCCACCAGAGGTCAGTCGTGTTCCTTATTTTCTGATATAGAATATAGAATTCTAATCTTTATGCGAGGTACTGTTGCATATCCTCACGATAAGGATTTTCAATTTTTACATATGATTTTTGAATGAATTAAGAGTCTTGGGGAAAGCTGTATAAACTGACGTTGCGTCAAATTTTCCCAAAATGCGGACATATTCTAGGCTCATTATTTATTCCAATTTGATGCAACTTTGAGATAAAAAAAATATAAAAAAAGAGTATCAAAACAATATAGTTTTGTTATTCTGGGAATCCTATTGAGAAAATTTAAGTCTGTTCAAGCACTGAGCAATATTGGCGAAATTTTGAATTTGCATTGACAATTAAGAGGCAGACGGAAGCCAACGGGAATCGCAAGGTTCGTCAGAGCGTTTTTTTTTAATTTGTCTTTCCACTAAATAATTTTAAAAAATCAGATAGTAACGACCCATTACAGCCGAATAGACTAAATAATGCCGCACACTAGAGTTCGTTATGACTTTTGGTACGACCTCAAAGTGTTAAATACGATATTTTTAGTAAAATATACGTATTTAACACTTTGAGGTCGCATCAGAGGTCATAAAGTACTGCAGTTTGCGGCATTATTTAGTCTTTTATGCTGTAATGGGTCAATACTATCTGATTTTTTAAAATTATTTAGTGGGAAGACAAAATTAAAAAAAATACGCTCTGGCGAACCTTGCGATTCCCGTTTGCTTCCGTTTACATCTTAATTGTGACCTTACCTAGGTACTTACGCTGGATCTGAATGGTCAACTATGTATTTGGACAGCCGTCAATAAAGTTGAACTTACTATTAGGTATCAGTCATACTTCGGGTATTAGCGGGCTATTTTTGATATTTAAATGAGTCCTACCAACGTGCCCCCCCCTAATTAAAAGTGATACGCAGCGATTGAGCATACTTGTGACATTTCATTTCTTGCAGTTCACAGACAGAACGGCTTGTTAGAAATATTTTCTTCTGTGCTGTGACACGATTTAAAATGATAGCATTATTATATAGGGGGTCAAATGTTGGCAAGGAGTCTCAGAGGCTGTGTGGATTGTCAACATCTGCATGTCAACATCTTATATCTGCACGTGATGAATCTTCTTCATGAATTTGGCTGAATATTTCACATATTATTACAAACAAATCAAAGTTTGATGTGTGAAAGTTTCAAATTTATTACTTTTGTAGGAAAAAAGTTACGTCTTTCGTATTTGGTTATCGAAAATACAATTAAACGGAGCCCAAATTTGTCAATTTTTCGAGAACTAAATTCGTACATGTTTACCTTTTTTCCTACAAAAGTAATGTTTTTGAAACTTTCACACATCAAACCTTGGTATGTTGGTTTTAATATGTGAAATATTCAGTTAAATTCCTGGAGAAGTTTCATCAAAGCGGTGTCTCGCCCAATTGACCTTTTTTCTGCCACCCGGTATTTAATAAGCGGACCACGTTGTTCAGTATTTTCAGTATTGAAAATATATTAAGATCGATTGTGCAAAAATGCCAAGCAATTTGAATGAATTGAACGAAAGTAGTTATGGAATCTTGAAGTTGAGCGTAAAATCAGAATATAAACTTTTATTACACACGTTATAAAGCGATTTTTTCCCCTATATTCTGTTTTCAAGCTCAACTTCACGATTCCATAACTTTCGTTCCATATATTGATATTGATTGACATATTTACATAATTGATCTTAATCATTTTTAAATAAAACGTGCAATTTTCAGCTTGATATCGTCGCTAGTTTTGCAGAAACAGCGTCCCGTCCAAATGGACGTTTTCTAAACGTGCGCTATTTGATCTCCGTAATATCGATTTTTGGACAACCAAATTTGAACATGTGTAACATTTTTCCTAACATTACAATGATTTTTAATCTTGCGCACATCACACCGTAGTATGTTATTTATATTATGTTTAATTTTTAACCCGAAGTGTGCAGCAGTTTAGTCACAGCGATGTCTCGCCAATTGTGTTTTTTTTTGCGCCACCCGCGGTATATGCATTTGGTGAGATACGTGGCACCTTCCCATCACGACGATCCTACGGGATACCACTTGGCCCCCTGGATTATAATCTAGAGATCACGAGTATTTCAAATAGATTATGACAACAGGACCGTAACAAGGGGTGTGCGGGCGGTGCGGCAGCACAGGGCGCCGCCAACAAGGGGGCGCCAGGAAACCAAATTTTTATGTACTTAAATTTTTGCACCCAAAATTAATTTTTGCGTATTAAAAACACAAAAGTCGCCCTGCGGGGCATGGTTAATGTCGGTGATGATTTCAGTCATACCCAAGAGGTCTAACCCCACCCCCCCCCCCCTCCCCATCACAAATTAATGCGCCCTTTAAAAAAATTGGAAATAAAGTTTTGAAATACAAAATATTCTGCTGAAAAAAAAAACAGTGAAATTGAACGTCAGATATGATTAAAAAACATTACAATCCTATCAAACAAATCAAAATTTTCTGTTTCAGGGCCCTGGACCCGCATATGGTTAAGAGGTCCTCCCCCCTCCCAGCTTCCTCATTGCTGTCATTGTCAAGGGCCGTGAAAATGTTTGACTACTGTTTTGTATAATTATTTGTTTTGTGCACAACCAAAGTTTTGGTTTGTCCTAGTCTGAAATCATCACTGGTTGGGTATAGCGTTTTCTGGGGAGGTGGGGTTGGGGGGGGGGGGGGGGGGGGGCGCCAAAATTTAGATTTGCACCGGGCGCCGAAATCCCTAGTTACGGCACTGTATGACAAAGTACTTGAGCATTGGGCCGACAATCTCCTATAATGTTGATGAACTAGATGGACACTAAACTTGTACATCGGTAGCTAGTTTCATCTGCTTATCACATTGTTACTAGATACATTTATCAGGGTTTAGGGACGTCTATAATTCGCTGGTTTGATTCAATCAAGGCTTGTTAGTGCAATTGAGGTTGTGAGACAATTATTCTACTTACCGTCGTGCAATCCCGATGAACTCATACCCACCATAGAAACAGATTTCAGCACACTGTAAGACGTTTTGAACAGGTCCAACGTAATCAAAGAGTTCCCATGAAGGTCTGTAGCAACCATAATATCCATTGATCGGCACTGGAATTCAATTTCAATTAAGTGAGTATGTTTGCATGGGACAATGGGTGCAAGCGATAGCATTTTTTTATTTTTTGTATCTTAAAACAATGCTACGGCAATAATTATCAGTAAGGTGAATATTCTCAGTAGCTGGTATTAACAATTTTTCAACGTATGAATTCAAATGCATTGCTTGCATATTTATAAAAATTGCACATATTCATATTTGTTCTATAACATGGGAGAGTTTCAGCCTGTTATCTTCTATAGTTTTGATGTAGTGACCACTCAACTGGGGGATTTTTTTTTGCGCCACCCGGTATTAGTTGATAAGAGAGCACCGGTATGTGCAGCACATCTAACCATTGTCTAAAACCGAAATTCCGTAAATAATAAATTACAAATAATCACTTGAAATAACAGAAGAGTTCAAATTTTCCTAGATTGCCTCAAAACTTTGCATTCAATATAAATCCAAGAGAAAGCAAAGACTTTCCCGTCACTCCCAGAATCACTGATGCAAATATAAAATGTCTTAAATTTAAACCAATCGGAGTATTTGACTCAAACTTAACGACTCTTTAGAGTAACACCCTTATAGAAATAAAGTATTTCAGCAGATAATTTAACGACCAAAGGACTGCAAAAATATATCGAAAAACTATGGTATACAATTTGATTATTCTGAAAAATTACATAAAAAATGACAATTTCTAAATATTTTGTTAGTATAGTGAACGTTATACCTACAAAATTTCGTGCCTACTCTATACTTTCATACTCACATACAAAAATTAACGAATTTAAGAAAGTACTGCTTTTCTAGGAACGCGTTCTTTAAAAAAAACTCCCGAAACACTGGAAGAGTCTGCACATTATAATTAACACATTTCATACTGTTCTATTGATACTCACTGTTGTCATGAATGCTTCTATGGGAGCTATATCTGTTTCGGGAATATAAAGATATGTCAGATTGCATAAACTTATCACGGTTATTTTATTGAGTAGTTAATAAATTTAATAGGTATGTCGATGTCTTTTCCATTTAGTTAAATTTACATCAAAATTAAGAAGAAAAATCGAAGATTTTTTCCTATTTTGTCAAACATTTATCATTTATTGAAAATATCTTATAAATAGTTAAGTAAACCAAAGAAAATGCAAGCCACATGATTTGATTTTAAAACATTATTGTTGGTTGGCGAGATTGGCCCAAATCTCTAGCAATTCAACATTCTTAATCCTCTTTAAGCAAATATTTTGTTTCGACATAATTTCCGGAAATATTCATAAACTATCGCCATTAAAAGTCGTCATCCCACAAAAAATTTCCGAATCGTGCATGAATTTGTAGTTATGAGTAACAAAGAATAATCTCTATGAAATTGTACCTGGTGTGGTAGGTTCTTCGGTGATTGGCTCCGGACAGGACTCGCAAGAATGAGAATGAGACTTGTCGGCATCGCACACAAAGAACTCAACCCCCGACACAAGCTTCACAGCGAGTACTGAAAGAGATAAACAAAGCTCATGTGCTGCCCCAGTGGCCGATTCCGGATATCTCAAGTTATTCGAGAAAATAAGGAACACGACTGACCTCTGGTGGATTCTTTGGTACTACGATAATGGCGGTTGTAAAGGGTTTATTTATGTAAATAAATTATATAAAATTTGCTTTAGTTGTTTGTAACGGCTGAAAAAGTAAACTTGAAACTAAATCTACATTTCATTTGTTTCTTGTTTCTCCTTTTCCACTGCCTTGTGGAAACACGAACATCAAAACAAAAAAGTGCATCTAAACATTTTCCTGCCAGAAGTGGCTCCATCACGTATCGCTTATTTGTTCGAATAGAATAGCTTTGGAGGAATGTCATGGTGAGTGTTCAAAGTTTTCACTCTCGCCAGAGTATGGTGATTATGGCAATGGGAAAAAATTATTATTAGGATAACGCTCAGTGTAACGCGTTGATGAGCGAGCACGGGTACGTGCAAATTCTCGAACTGGAAATGCATACACAACGCACAGAAATCATATACATCCATATTGAATTTAAATATGATCCACTCAATCAACATAAAAGTACAATAATATGCTTTCCATCGAAACTTGAAAATAGCATCTAAGCACCCTGGTACATAAAGCAAATCAGATTTTAATTTAATTGTCACTGGAAAACATTCATTTCGATACTTCAGTTCTGACAGCTATAAAAATGTCAATAAGTTCATACGTTCTTAACTGATTGGGATGAAAATTTGTAAAATAAAAGAGACAATATTGGTCTTAATGACCATGCAAAATATGAGTTTGATCAAATTTATCGAAAACCTTTTAAATTTTTTCAGCCAATCAGGAGATATTTATTTAAATTTCAACCAAGAAATGGATTTCAAAAAAATTAGGGTCTGCAAACAAAGAAAGTTGTCTTTACATGTGTGCAAAATTTCAGATCGATAGGTGAAACGGTGCGACCTGTGTATCGGTTAAAAGCAGAAAAAAACAGAGGTCCGTGCCAAAAGAGCCAAAAGGAGACGCTCGCTTCCCTCGCTCAATAAAATATCACTTTCACGAAAGAATATGCAAACGCCTTTTAAAAAATTTCAAACTTACAACAACAAACTATTTGTTAACTCAAAAGTGTTAATTTATATTCATGAATAAGAAATTTAAATTCAGTTGACATTTTGGCGAGAAAACAGAATTCCTTTCGAACAATGTCATATTTTTGGTTAATAAAAGTGACATCGCTCGACAGGAGTACCGTATTTCCAAATGTTCATTGAATTAAAATTTAACATTTATTAATAAAAAAAAACTTTTGAGTGTGAAAATAGTGTGTCTTATTAACAAATACGTTGTTATTTTGATAAACAGATTTTAATAAATGTATGCACTTTCACAGTTATAAATGACATCAACTTACCCATGGCGATCGCAACGATGTGGAATTTCATGTTGAACTCATGAAGACACTGAGACACTGAAGAGAGAATCAGATATAATGTCTGGTATCGCGGACGGCTACTTATATCCCTTGCTATCTCCAGAATCTTCAACAATACGTGCTCCAGTAGAGTGTAGAAGCGCAACACCTTGTTTCACCAGTGTTTATGTCCACTCTCAGCCGCCAGAGTTGATAGGACACTTCTTCATGACAAATAAGCGACTTTATGAAACACTAGTGTTATTTGTTTACATAATTTTAGTAGATGCATTTTATCATAGCAAATTTATAATTATTTCATAATTTCATAATTATCGTGCTTCAGTATTTCGTTACGTATACACCTATGAGATCGATTTATTCCTATGATCGCTAAATGGCTAGGATGCATTTTGTGCATTTAGATTTAGATACATTTTGATGCATTCAGGATGCATTTTTTGACTTTTGATAATCATTTTTTGAAGAAAAAAAAATCACATGTAGAAAATTGTAATTTTATTTTGTTATTAATAAAGAATATTCAAACTGAAAATTTAATAGAACTTGGTTTAAATTTTTAAGGAAAATGCTATTACATTAAATAGATGTGGATCCGTTCCGATCATTCATCAACAGTTAGGCAGGCCCAGTTAGGAACAGTGAATCCACCTTTTGCTAGGACGGGACAATATCAGAATGGCTTTTAATGCAAGGGTTGCAACACAGTACTATTCCCTCCCTACCAATGTACGACAGGAGATAGACTTCAAAATATTAAAGAAACAGATTAGAATGATATTAGCTAAGGATGCGTGTGCTTTGCACTGAGTATTATGCTTATGCGCACAAAAAATGCGCTTGTGCGGGTGGCCCCAAAAAATCGTCCAACGGGCGAGACATCACTGTGACGAAACTACTGCACATATCGGGCTGATAATTACATCAATTATACAAAACATACTAAGGTATAATATGTGAAAGTTTTAACATCATAACTATTATAGGAAAAAAGTTACAGCTGTTCGAATTTAGTTGTCGAAAAATCGATTATACGGAGCTCAAAAATCATGCGTCCAGAAAATGTCCAATGCCCGGGAGCGGTAATTTTTCTGGCAAAGACTTCGTAAATGGGACGTAAATTAACTGTGACAAAAACTCTAATAAATTACTTATTTATACAAATAGAACGCTGATTTCGAAGTGTAGTATACACACTGTGTTCTGACAGTTATTACATCAGTTAAATTATGATTATGATTCCCACATCAAACAGATAGACAGAGTCCAACGTAAAGCCGCTCGCTACACCACGAACATCCACCGTCGCTGGAATAAAGACACTAAACGACCCTACGTTAGCGTAAGCAAGCTTGTGGACGAGCTTGGGTGGGAGGCACTGACCAACAGAAGAAACCGAGCGTCACTACGCTGTCTCTTCAAAGCCCTCTCCAAGCACCCAGCGTGGCACGACATTCGTCATCTCATCTCTCCCGCTACCTTCCTTGGCAGAAACGACCACCGCTGGAAGGTGCAGCTGCCCAGGTACTCCACGAACATCGGTCTTCACTCATTCCTGGGCCGGGCTACCCGCTCATGGAATGCGCTGAAGGAAGAAGAGATCGTCGACCTCGGCTACATTCGCGACCTTGACACTGCTCTGGATGACGATTGACTTGTTTACTTTGTACTTTGTGTCTTGTGTCTCACGGAATGTAATACACACAAATATTAGTTTTTAGAATTGAATTACATTATCCGGCCACCGGAAACACGTAGTTTCCTAAGCTGTGTATATATTAATAAATAAATAAATAAATGAAGGATATATTAACAGTAAATATGTCCTATTTCGAATTTAAAAAACTAAATATTTTTTATCTAGAGAGTTTTCACGACCCCAATTTCTTTTCAGAATTATCGTGAATGACATTTTATAACATAATCTAGTTGGATAAACCATATATTTCAATTCAAAAATGTAAAAAATTGAATTTTATAAAAATAATTTTTTCTCCCATATACGAAGTCTTTGCCAGAAAAATTCTCGCTGCCCGGACGCTGTTTACTCAAAACTACTGACGATATCAAGCTGAAAATTGCATATGTTATTCAAAATATATTACTATCGATTGTGTAAAAATTTCAATTTTTTTGAATTAATGTAACAAAAGTTATGTTATCTAGAATGTACGCTTAAAAAGCAGAATTCGCAAGAGATAGTTTCTTTAGTTTTATTTCACATGTTAATTTTAGAAGTGAAATTATCTCCTGTATTTTCTGTTTTAAGCTCAAATTCAAGATACTATAACTTTCGTTCTACAGATTCAAATGTATTAAATTTTGCACACAATAGATAGTTATATGTTTTGAATAGCATTTGAAATTTTCAGCTTGATATCATCAGTAGTATTGAAAATAAAGGTGTCCATGCCATTGGACTATTTCTGAATTTGCGCTCTTTGAGCTCCGTATAATCGATTTTTTCGACAACCAAATTCGAACAGCTGTAACTTTTTTCCTACATAAGAAATAATTTTGAAACTTTCACATATCAAACATTTGTATGCTTTCTTATAAAGTGTAAAATTCTCAGACTAATATCTGTAGTAGTTTTTTCACAGCGGTGTCTCGCCCATTGCACGTTTTTTTTGGGCCACCCGGTATATCTACCGGGTCGGATATAGCACTGTCGGCGTCGGACAGACAAGACAGCCCTTTCATCTAATACTAGGAAAACGCTCTGAGTATAACGCGTCGATGAGCGAGCCTTAGTACTGCATCCGATTTGATATGCGTTTGCAAGTATCAGCTGCTCTACAGGCCTTGGAACTGAAGCATCAAAAAGGCAGGGATAAAAATTTAGTATATATACATTTTTCAAATATTTCAAAATTATATAATACATGTCCCTTAAATGTCAAACACTTTTGAAAATAACTACAGATTAGACTTCAATATGGCAAAAATACCTGAAATGTTGGTCCCAATCACCATGGGAAAACCATAAGTTTGTCTTATATCTTATATTGATTAAAATATCGAATAATTTCGTCAACCCATTTTGTCTCCAATCTTATCCCAAAAAAAGTGCCTGAAACACGCGGCAAAACACTAAGAAGACGGGCAACGACCATATTGTCCGTATATTTCAAGTATTTCACTGCAAATGTTAATTACTTTGGCAGGTATAGTATGAGTGGAGCTTTAAGATCGTATAATTGAATCATACGGAATGTGATGTAAAATGATTTTATGCGTTTGTATGAGATTTTCACCAGTAATTTGTATGAATTACACCAAATTCTAAGTACTATACTAAAGTCATTGATTGTTTTGTTTTAGTGTCAAGCACAAAGTTGGTACCTCTCAGCGGACATGCAGATGTTTGTGCTCTCTCCATTGATTCTCATTCCTCTGTGGAGGTAAGTGCAGCTGGAATTACATGTTTAACATTGCTTTCCTATAGCCAGGCGCGTAGGAACTACTTTTATCATGGGGGATTGCGACACCATGGGGACAGTTTTAGCCCCCAGTGCGTTTTTTAAAATTTTAACTATTTTTAAGTGATTCTGGCTTTAAAATGCACGAACTGAAGCAAAGAACTCTTTAATTGTTGCCCCGCAGGGCGTTTTTTTAGAATATAAACAATTTTTGAGTGATTTTTGAACACTAAACGTAATTTTGTATGGTGAATAGGGCCCCCCCAACCCCCACCCCCCTTCCTACGCGACTGTCTATAGCTTGTATGAAAGAGTTCTGCTTCGTGATTCTACATTTTCGGGATACCTTTACCTGTTGTCTTGGCAATCGTTTGTTTTTCACCTTAAAGTTTTACCGGTTTTTAATGTATTAATGGTAGTTGCTACAGCCCCTCACATCTTAGACATTGAGCGGTACCGTTGTAGGGTCACTCTATCACCATATGCATTTTGAACGAAATATTTCAATAGCAAAGATGTACACACAATTTCATTACTTTTGGTGCAGCTATATAAACTTATATTGCTTTCTTACAGATCGCCGAGAACTGGAAAGATTCTATTAGGACTGCTAATTTTAGCCGGTTTATTAATTGCCTTCGTCGTCCCATACGCCAACGAAATCGAATATTCCATTTCTTCAGAGTATGTACTTTACCCATATTAACCCCAATGCACGCCATCAACTTTTGATCGAGCTACTTAAGACGGCTGGATAGTGAGCGTGGCCAGAAGATAATTTGAATCTATTTTTTATCAATATCTTTTACCAATGTAATTGTTTACCAAATAAGGCTTTGTACGAGTATTCAGAACAGATTAATACAATTTATTTGATAGTTTGGAATGAGTTATTAGTTTTATTTTGTCGTACAGATGTTTAGTGCCATATTTTTACGAATTTTCAGGCACTAAACATCTGTAGGACAAAATAAAAATAATGAAATATGAAATATATGAAACTATTTTCATTGAACTGTTCTGAAGACTCGTACAAAGCCTTATTTTATTACAAATTACATTGGTAAAAGATATTGATAAAAATCGATTAAAAAACTCTTCAAGGTCAAACTCAGTTCATGCCCTGGCGATTTCTTGATGATAGTGGTTCGATAAGTTCATAGCCTGAATCGGCCTTCCACAACATGAGTTACTGTTCAGAAAATTAATGTTATGTACACAAATTATCTTCTTCAGTGCTTATTTCAAGAAGATGTACTTCCCAACACACACTCGAGTAACTCCGTGGCTCCTCGGGATCGGACTCGGGTATTTGCTCCACGGGACAAAGAAGAAAGCAATGCGCATGTCAACATTGGTGGTCGCTGTCAGTTGGCTGTTGTCTGTTGTCTTGATGGCGACGTCTGTGCTGTTTGCACATCGCTTCTTACAGCCTGACCACCAACAAGAGAGGGTCTTGGAGTCTCTGTACATGGCACTTCAGAGACCTGCTTGGGCATTGGGCCTGGCGTGGGTCGTATTCGCCTGTTCCAATGGTTACGGAGGTAAATGTGATATGATATTAAGGCTGCATTTCACCAAGATTCCAAACCCGGGTTAGAGGCGGTAAACCTGGTTTAGAGGCTCCTAAACCAGGTTTACCGCCTCTAACCCGGGTTTGGAATCTTGGTGAAACGCAGCCTAAGAGGGCTGAGTAGTGAGCGTGACCTTGAAAAGATTTTTAATCGATTTTTATCAATATCTTTTACCAATGTAACTGTTAACAATGAAGGCTTTGTACGAGTATTCAGAACAGTTTATTGAATATAATTCCATAGCTTCTAATAGTTTATTAGATTTACTTTGTCCTACAGACGTTTAGTGCCCGAAAATTAGTAAAATTTTGGTTCTAAACATCTGTTGGACAAAATAAAACTAATAACTTTTTCCAAACTATGAAATTATTTTCATTGAACGGTTCTGAATACACGTGCATAGCCCTATTTTGTTAACAATAACATTGGTAAAAGATATTGATAAAAATCGATTAAAAAACTCTTTAATGTCAAACTCACTACCCAGCCGCCTTAGGGCCGGTCATTCAATGCCTTGCTAACTTTTAAACAGTCAATTAGGTCTATTGCCATGGCAACAACCAATGGGCAATGGCAACCTTCGAATGACCGATTAAAACTTAACTACAGGTTTAGCCGACTCTTAAAAGACCTGTCTTTAGTATATCATCGATATACCTTAGTAATCGGTAAACAATAAAATATGATCTGATCAACAGGTATTGTGAACACTTGTCTCTCCTCAAGCGTCTTCAAAGTGTTGAGCCGACTTAATTACTGCATTTACTTGCTTCATCCAGCAGTTCTTATCTTCTTCATAGCCACTTTAAACACGCCTCAGTACATCAGCAAATTACAAATTGTGAGTTATGGTTTGAATTGAGGGGGTAACAACAAGTATGCATGCCTTAACATCCTGGTGAAATCACATCATATATTGTGAAATCTCATAAAAACTCGTGAAAACAAGTAAAATACGCAGAAATATTTTAAATTCAATAACCCTAACATGGGCGTCCACAGGGGAAGGGGCGCTTGCCCCCCTCCCCTGGATGTAAGGCAACCTACAATTGTGCGTGACGTTTTACGTGTAGTTTCATTTAAAAAAAATCCAAGTGACAAAAAAACAAAAAATGCCCAGCGGGTCAAGGTGTCCTACACCACCCTAAAGTGTCAAATTTTACAAATATGTATTCTTTCAACCAAATACACCTCATAACGTCTAAAAACTCATTTAAAAAGTGTCAAAAAACCAAAAAAAACTCGTGCATGGCCCCACCTTGCCCTACACTACCCCAGAGTGTCAAACCCCAGAGAACCTAAAAACTCGTAAAACTAATTTCGTAGTAACCCCAAAACCCAAAATAACCCCTGCTGGGCAGGGTGGGGGGCCCGCCTCCTACACCCCCCTTATCCCGCGGATATTTGTTTTCCTTATAGGCTTCCCCCCCCCACCCCCTGGCAGATATCCCGCGTGCACCCAAGAACCCTAATGAAATTCTCAAAACAAGTGAGGAAATCTCAATAAATTAGTAAAAAACTGGTAAATCTTTGTAATCTGAAATCTTTGAAGCCCGACATCAGTTTGCAATACACAATCCCCTTGGATTGTTAGACCCTTAGTTCGCAGTCAGTATAATTATTGGTCAAACATATATATTTTAAATTGAAATGTTTGCTTTCAGATTTACAACTGTGTGGCTATTTCGTCATCTCTGTGGTTGCTTCAGTTGCGTGGTCTCTGGCTTTTGAAAAACCATTCATTTCTTTGGAGAGATCTTTGTCTGGAGAGAGAGAAAGTACAGAGTCTAATGGCAAGTTGAAACAAAATTGACACATTTGGAAGTGTCATGTTGGGAATTGGGATACGTGGGTGTGGGTTCTTAGTGGGAATATTGGTGGTCATGGCAGATTGATTATACACATTCTATGTCAAATAAATATTTATTATTTTAAGAATATTATTTATGTAAATATATATAGAAATAAATACAATGCCAAATGTTAAATTAATCACTTGTAACTATGTTGTAAAATTACTGTGATGAATGAAAAATATCTAGAAGTCTGGTATGAGCTTAACTGCCTATTTGAATGATTTTATTTAATTCTTTGCTACAACTAATTACATGGATTGATCGTGAGACCAAGGTTGCGATCACATAAAATGAGAACTTTCTTATCACGGTCACAAGACCCTAGAAGGCCGTGAATAACATTGCGATGAGAAGCTTGTCACCGTGACAAGATAGTTCTCATTTTATGTGAACGCACCCCTGAAGCGCTAGTTATCGAGTTAATCGTTGAAGGGTATCAGTTGAAGGGTATGACACATAGTAATGTCGATTTATCACTTGTTAAGTTCAGACTTCTAGGGCGAAAATGTGTATACAATCGTACTTTTTTAAGTGTCAAGTGGGAGAGCTATGATTTCAGTGATAATAACAAGGATTGTTTGCTGAGGAGCCTGACAATACATATACAATCCGTTTCGTTCAAATGCCGTTTTTACTCGAGTCATGTGTACGTGAATAATAATAGGAAATAATTGGACGAAATATATGTTAAGGTGCTGCAAGCGTGGGTGATTTTTGGTGAAAAATGGTCATGTTCTTGTTCCTTAGGGTAACGTATGAAATTTAATTTGAGCGAGCGAAGCGAGCGACTCCATTTGGCTCTTTTAGCACGGACCTCTGTTTTTTTTTTGTTTTTTTTTTTGTTTTTGTTTTTGTATGCTAAAGGAAGCAATAGAAGTCGCACCGTTTCACCGATCGACCTGAAATTTTGCACACATGTAAAGACAACCTTCTCTGTTTGCAGACCCAATTTTTTTTTGAAATCCATCCATTGGTTCATTGTTAAAATAAGTATCTCCTGATAGCCTAAAAAATGAAAATGGTCTTCGAGAAATGTGATCAAACTCATATTTAGCATGGTCAGTAAGACCAACAATGTCACTTATTTTACCAATTTTCAGCCGAATCTGTCAAGAAAGTATGCACTTATTGACATTTTTAATAGCTGTCAGAAATGAAACATTGAAAATGAATGTCTTTCCAATGCAACTGAATCTGATTTGCTTTAGGTACAAGAGTGTTTTGATGGTATGTACACTTTTTTAGTGAAAAGCAGATATTTTTATGTGTATTGAGTTGATCAAATTTGAATAATTCAATTTGGATCATAGTTTCCAACAAATCATTTCGAGTTTTTAAGGACCTTGATTGTCTTTTCGTCAATTCGTAGTTCTGATGGCCGTGCCTCCCGTGTTTCTACTTGGCTGATTTTGCATCCAGGAGGGATTAGAAACATAAGCTTACATTTCAATAATATCATTGAGTGGCGTTTGTTCTCTTCTAGCGTTCACACGTCATTCCAAATCTCTCCTGCATTGTGCTTCTTTTCGTTGATAATTTTGGCAATTTGGTGTACTTTGTGAAGGTATTAGTAAAATTGAATCGCTTTTAAAGCATAGATATTAGGTATCTACAGTTTTTGTCCAGGGGATTGATTATTTCAAATTATTTTCTTCTTGGAAACGTTGGATTTATTCCGTTTCTGAGCTTCTGTCTAGCCTGACATTTCCTTGAAGGTTAGGTATATCTCGGATTACACATTAATGGTGGTCATACAATGACACAAGGTTTTATATTGATTCAGTGGATCGTAGTTTGCTTTCAGTTTGACTTAAAATAATGTTTTCTGTGTGTTAACGAACGCATATTCGGTTAATGTTTGCGCACGTGTCGTGCTCGCTCATTCAACGCGTTACACAGAGCGTTTTCCTAGTTTAAATAAATGTGCCCAGTGAAAACTCTGAGTTCGTATTTGATCTAAACAATTTGAAATTTGAGATAAACTGGCTCAATTGGGTATTCGAGAAAATAAGGAACACGACTGACCTCTGGTGGATTTTGTGGTACTAGGTAAATGGCGGCTATCAAGGGCGCATTTGCATAAATATAAATACAAACATTTGATATAGTTGATTGTTATGGCCAAAAAAGTAAATTTATAGCTAAATATCAATTTCATTCGTTTTTGTTTTTTCACTGCTCTATGGAGACACGAAATGTAAAAACAAACAAATTAATATGTGGACCTGATAGTAGCCATCTTGCCAGAAGTGGCGCTATCACGTATCACTTATTTGTGGGTATTACACTATGCAATTTGAGTTGGGCAACTCAAATATGACGATTAGAATTGGGCAATTTGGCTAGTGTGATAGACAAGAAAAATCCAAATCTTGACAATTCTTGATTTAGAACCGGTTCTATTTTCCCAACTGCAGTTGGACAATTTGAGATGAATAAACACTAGTATTGAAACAAATATCGAAACAGAGAACATAACTTTGTTATATTTAATCAATATTATGTATAAAGATCACAATATATTAACAGAACAATTGAATGCTAATTGTTCTTTAGGTCGATTGTTATGAAAAACATAAAACAAATGTTTAACAAATGTTTTGTTGAGAAACAAAAGCAAAATTTGAATTGGGACAATTTGAATCTGGAAGATTTGAGTTGCCCAACTTGAATTGCGTAGTGTAATACCCACTTAACGGGATTCGTCTCCAATCGAATCGGAAAATTCATAGTTTTGACCGGTTTTGTTTAATAACCGGTGCCTAATTAACAAGACACGAAAATGAAAATGTTCTACTAATATCTCATCTGACTGATCATGTGAACATCCTAAGTAACACCCACTAATGAAACAGTTATTCTCTTATAATTCGCTAAAACGACCCAGCGCTTGCACCGTCTTAAGACGGTTGGGTAGTGAGTTTGACCTTGAAGAGTTTTTTAATCGATTTTTATCAATATCTTTTACCAATGTAATTGTTAACAAAATAAGGCTTTGTACGAGTATTTAGAACAGTACAATGAAAATAATTTCATAGCTTGTAATGGTTTATTAGATTTACTTTGTCCTACAGACGTTTAGTGCACGAAAATTAGTAAAATTATGGCACTAAACATCTGTTGGACAAAATAAAAATAATAACTTATTCCAAAATAGGAAATTGTTTTCATTGAACTGTTCTGAATACTCGTACAAAGCCCTATTTTGTTAACAATTGCATTGGTAAAAGATGTTGATAAAAATGGATTAAAAAACTCTTCAAGGCCACGCTCACTACTCAGCCGTCTTAAATCCGAAGTATAAGTCAACAAGTAAAGCGCTTCTTTGCGTCGCTACGAGCCCGAGAGGAACGAGAGAGAGACGCACTGCGGGACCGTCATGCATATCGGCAGCGGAGGAATACCGCATGCGCAGTAGACACACACGTTCAACAGGTCGGGCACCATTAGCTGGCCCACGCGCATGCGTAGACCCCCGAACAGACAGCCTCGAGGTTCGTTACTCCGCACAACTGAAAGGAAATGGTACTCATTTCATGGGCGTCCGCAAGGAGGGGCAAGGGGGGGGGGGGGGGGCGCTTGCCCCTCCCCTGGATGTCAGGATAACATAATTTTTTTTTAATTTAACGTCTTTATTTGAAGAGCGAAGTTAAGCCAATGGCTTCTCTTCCACTTAACTCTTTAAAACTCTTTAGGGTTTAACATATTGTATCATTTTGTAACCAAAAAACTGAAGAAAATTGATTTGAAAGTGTAAAAAATCCCAAAAATTCCCTGCGGGGCAGTTTTGAACATGTCCCCCACCACCCTAAAGTACAATATTTAAAAAATATTGAATATTTTAACAAAATACACCTCAAAACGTCTCCTAATCAATTTCTAAGTGTCCAAAAACCAAAAATCGCCCTGCGGTGCAGGGTGTAGGGCGCGCCCCCCTACACCCCCCTTAAACCCGTAAAATATCGTTTTCCTTGCCCTGCCACCACCTGGCAGAAATCCTGCGGACGCCCATGACTAATTTGTAATGAAAATTATCAACAGAAGGTTTTCAGGTGTAGAGATGAGTGTTAAGCTCGTCTTCCATGGTCGCGGATTTTTGCCGCAACGCGATTCCACGCCGCAATCTTGGCCTCTCAGCCAATCAGTGCTCGAATCGCAGCGCCGCGTGACGTCACGCGAACCGCAGCTGAATGTTGAGCCAACTTCAATACTTGCGATTCCGCGACGCGGCGGCGGTTTCGCCGCATGCGCTGTAAACGACTACCGATAGGAGCGCTCTGGCGCTGTTCGTAATTGCTTAAAATTCCGTTAGGTTCGTCTCAAAATATCGCGCCGCAACGGCAAATCATGGAAGACGATGGGTGCGAAATCGTCCCGCAAAACCGCATCGCGGCGAAAAAACCGTGACCATCGAAGAAGCACTTTAGGATATAACCAGCATTTCCCCAGAGACTAGACACACAAGGAAAAAGCGTTATCTTCCAATGCTGCCAATGACAATATTTGAATGTCGTCATTCACGATCCTTGATCTTTTATAGATTTTTTTTTGTCTGGGGCTTAACGTCGCACTGTTCTGCAGCGAGGCTAATGGCGACGGATGAATGATTATGATGATGATTGGGAGATGATGGTGAAGAGTAGGTAAGGATGGAAGGTGGGAAGGAGGCGGTCGTGGCCTATTAGTAGGGTACCTTCCCAGCATTTGCCAGTAGTCTGAAGGAATACCACGAAAAAAGAAACAGTCAGAAAGGGCGGCCGCGGGAATCGAATCCGGGCCTCCGGAATACAAGTTCAGAGCGTTACCACTCAGCCAACTACTGTGTATACTCTTAATCAAGATAACAATTTACATATTAGTTAGTAGTGACCAGAGTCGGAAAATCTTTTCATCTTGCAGTTGGTATCATGGGCGTCCACAGGTGGGGGGGGGGGGGGGTCAAGGGAGGGGGGGTGCTTTCTCCCTCCCCTTGGATATCAGGAAAACATACACATTTTCTGGGGTTTTACGTATAGTTTCATTTTGTAGCAAAAAAAACTAAAGAAAATTGATTTCAGAATGTCAAAAAACCAAAAAGTGTCCTGCGGGGCAGGTTTGAACATGTCTCCCACCACCCCAAAGGGAAATATTTAAAAAATATTGGCTATTTCAACAAAATACACCTCAACGACTCAAAATTGATTTCAAAGTATCCAAAAACCAAACAACGCCCTGCAGGGCAGGGTGGGGGACGTGTCTACACCCCCCTTAACCCGTAAAATATTGTTTTCCTAGCCCTGCCCCAACCTGTTAGAAATCCTGCGGACGCCCATGGTTGGTAAATAGACCTTGTTGCACCAATATGTGTTTTAATTTGTATAAATAAGCTAAAAAAAAAGAAGTGTAATCCCAGAAAAAAACACTCCGTGTAAAAAAGGCAGCCACTTAGTCTCTTCAGCTTAGAAAAAATTTAAGAAATCTAAAATTCAGCACTGAAAAGTAGTGATATCAAAAATAGGCAAAGTCAAAAATAATTAATAATAAAAAAATGCTTGGCGCATTGTTTTTTTTGTGTATTATAGGTAAGTATATTCTTGAGGTAAAGGTTCTACATTGATTTCAGGCCTACACATCTATATTATTTATACACGATGCGCAAAGTATTTTGTTAATTTTTAAAAAGTTTTGACTTGGCCCATTTTTTGATAACACTACTGTTCAGTGCCGAATTTAAGATTTTTTTTTCTTAGGTGAAGAGACTTAACTGCCTTTTTTACACTTAGTTTTTTTCTGGGATATGTTCTTCTTACAGTGTTCCGGCAGTGATGGAAGGGGGGGGGGGGGGGGAGAGAAGCTATATCGAATAGGTGGTGGATTTAACAATCAACACTCTACAAGAAGTTATACTAACATTATTACATAACTTACTCTCTAATAAAGTCATAAACTCTGGAGGGAGCTGCGACATGATCGACTTCGGAATCTCCATTGCCAGATCCATGGGTGTCGCTGTAACATGCAAGGGCATCATACATGACCAATAAGTCTTGACATGGTGAAAGAACTCTCGTGCATCTTGGTTGCACATTTTCACATTACTTTTAGATAAGACAATCCACATGTGGACAACGCTATATTTTGCAGCTATCTGTTTGGCTTTCTTTGAATAACATTTAACATTTAATTTAGTATTTACACTGAGACGTTGGCAGTTTACTTATTCATTGTTGAAGAATCACAAACTCACCCAAGATCAAGCGTAAGTTTTACAATCTGAAGAACTTCATGTAGGTAATTTGAATGAAAGCTATCATAATTCATGAGACGTTTTCTAAAGTTTCCAAAGTTTGTTTTTTACCCAATCATTATTAAAATTGGTCTCCAACAGTATCGGAAATTTCATAGTTTTGAGCGGTTGTGTTGAATAATCGGCGTCTTAAAAATGCAAAAAGCTACAATTAAAAAGTGCTACAATCAGACTGATCATGTGAACATCCTATTAAAGTAATTTTTTCTCTGAATTTTCTAAACCGGCCGAGCGCTTGCATCACCCTAAAAACTAAATGTCTTAGTTATCTGCAGTCTATGCTCTCATACTCACGGCACTTCCAACCGACAGGGCAACATGTGTCTATGTAGTGGTAGATCGGCACGCATCCTTTACGCAGGGTTGTCTCGTAGTCCATCTCGAGGTCGCAACTCTTGCGCACGCACCACGGCCTCACCAATTCACCTGCAATCAGACGCATGTGCGTGTGTCAAGGTGTCCAGAACCAAAGAGAAGATGCGTCCCGGCAGGGGCGGATCCAAGGAGGGGCGGAAGGGGCGATCGCCCCCCCCCCATGATTCCTCCTCCACCTTCTATTAAATCAGCAGGTTGATTTTTCATTTCGTCAAATTTACAAAAATATCGTAATCATGGCTTGTTTATTGGCAAGGATTAATCTTTGCTCTAAAAGTGCTTTAAAACTAAATGTTTTCTTCAATATTTTGAAAAAAATGTTGCCAGAAAAGATAGGCTTTTGGCGGCTGAGAGCATGGGCGTCCACAGGGGTGACTGGGGGGCAAGGATGTCAGGATGGCATTATAATTTGGTGGTGTTTTTGGTGGTCAAATCAAAAAATACCCTGCGGGGCAAGGTGAGAGCACTCCTAACGTCTCAAAATTTGATTTCAAAGTGTCCAAAACAAAAAACCGCCCTGCGAGGCAGTGTGGGGGGTTCGCCCCCCACACCCCCCCGTCGGATAATTGTTTTCCTTGCATTACTCCCACCCCCTGGTAAAAATTCTGCGGACGCCCGTGGCTGGGGATAGGTACCCCTAGAACCCCTTCATATTTTCCAAAATCCAAAATCGCCCCCTCCATGACGAGAGGCTAGATCCGCCCCTGCGTCCCGGCCCGGTATCACATAGAAATTGTTTAAAATGAAAAAAAATGCCCAGCTGTGCTAAAACTGGCTGAATTTGCCCCTTTTCCTGATGTTGCAATCCCTCCCCCTGGGGAAACTACACTACGTTCTACAAGGACCTTTCAGCACCTGAGAGCAAATGCCAAAATACAAAAGCCAGTAACATGCTGTATACACCTCGAATGTGGATTTTCTTTTGTCCTCTATTGTTATGAGGTGAGGAAAAGGGGAGTGCCAGAAAACTAGCCAAAATTAGTGTGGAAAATAGGAATTTTAAATAAAAAATAGATTTTTCGCTGTTGCAAATTCCTTGTGAAACGTACTGTAGCTCCTACGCGCCTGTACCGAATAAAATACTCTACTAATTAAATTCTGTAGTCATAATACTCCCTCAACTGTTTCCACTTTTCTAGATAATTATTTTAATTTAATAATATTGTTTATTTCATCGGCATGTAAATGGCAATGTTAATTGCATTCGATTTGAATTTGCCACTTACTCTAAAGTGTGACAGTAGAAATAGTCAAAATGTTGTCAATTCTGGTTTAGAATCTGTTCTATTGTGCTAACTGACTTTGGACGATTTGAGATGTATATATACTTGGATTTAAGCTCTCTTTGAAACAGAGAACATATAACACCTTTTATAAATTATAATGATCAAAAAATAACAGAAAAAATGAATGCTATTTGCTGTTTAGGTCGAATGGCTATGAAAAAACTCATGAAATGACACAATGACATGATTTCAATTTGGGCAATTGAATCTCGAAGATTTTAGTTGCCCAACTTGAATTGCACAGAGTGATATGGACAAGGGCGTCCATAGAAGGGGGGGGGGGAGCTTGCCCCCCCCTGGATGTCAGGAAAACTTTAAATTTTGTGTGTTTTAAGTAAAGTTTTATTTCGAAAAGAAAATTTAAAAACATTATTATAAGTGACAAAAAAATGCCCTGCAGGGCAAAGTAAAGACATGCCCTACACAACCCCAAAATTTCAAATTTTAAAAAATATTGAATATAGTTTAACAAAATACACCTCATAATGTCTCACAGTTAATTTCAAAGTGTCCAAAACCTGAAAAACGTCTGCGGGGCTGAGTGGGGGCGCACCCCCCACCCCCCCTAACCATAAAGAAAATAGTTTTCCTTGGCTTGCACCCCTGGCAGAAATCCTGCGAACTCCCGTGGATATGGTCTTGAGCTGATTGCCGCTCCACACCCTGTATCGGTAAAGTAGGCACCTACCTGTGAAGCCATCTTGACAGATGCACCGAAAGCACGGGTCGAACAGCTTGGGCATGATTTGTCCCACGAGATATGAATTTCCCTTGTGTCTGCAAACAAACTCTTCCGGATCTGGTGGAGCTGAAAAGAAAATAACATTCTATCAATTGTTATGTACTTTAGGTAAGAAGACTGATTACTACATTTCAATGATCTTGAGATGAGCTCATAAACCAGTTATTCTTCCCTCATCAAATCATATTATGTAGTCATTATATTAGAGAATACTTCGATTTGACTACATTTGTTGATACATTAAATGTGATTATATAATTCCAAAAGTCATCCAAAATAATAAAAAAAAAAAATCCCCAAAAAATTTCCGATACGATTGAAAACTAAACTATCAAATTTTAATCGTGATAAGATAAAAGAAAATCTTAAGGGCACTACCTATCACTTAGCACATTTTTGAAATAGAATTTTATACGGCACACAGCGACGCTACAATATTGCTAATTTTTCACCAAAATTAACTAGTTTTAATCAACGAAATAAAAAAATTCAAAAGTACCAAGTAAAACCCCACGATTGTCTTTTATCTAATCATGATTACAATTTTAAATCATTTGGTCAACCCATTTCGTGTCCAATCGTATCCAAAAATGTGCCTGCAAAAAGCAGCAAAATCGCTCGCGGTTTCACCACCATAATATTAAAATTTGATTACATGACGTCGTCTACCTCCAATCGTTCCCATCAACATGTTAGTCCAGTAATTTTGTGATTATACCCACCACTAATTGCATCAGAAGGTTTCAATACATGAATCGATTTAGAAAAATGCCCTCTATAACATATCCAAAATCGCTTAAAATCCGTGCACCGGAAGTACCTTTTAATCACTTTTTATGTTAATCCTTTACTATTAATGCACAGTTTTGACCTTGAGCTCGGAAGTTGCGTTACGATAGACCTCTATAGAAATCGTCATTTTAGCTCAATTTTAATCAAACCCGGACTCTTCCAGTATATAATTTCGAGCCAAATAAAGTGCACACAATTTCAATCGAATCCGTTGAATATTTCGAGAGATATTACATGGAATGCACAATTTCATGAAAAAACATACTTTTTTCGAAACTTTGAAACTTCAGGGAGCCGTGAATCCATTGGCAGTGAAGAAAATACAATTTAACTCTGTGGACCTTGACTCAATAGAACCACATGAAAAGCAACATTTAAATGTACTTAGATGTTATTTTGGGGGTTGAGAATGTTGTGTGGGTTGGGGGGAGGGGGGCGCAAGATAACTTTTCTGATATTGGAAATTTTTCTCGAGTATATCTCCTTACGTCACATTGCATTTTGACAATGATTTGAGTATATTGAAAACTGACAGTACCATTTAGGAATCAAAATTGTATTGTTGTGATTTCTGCCGAGATGCGTACATTTATATAATCAGGTTGAATCTTATTATGTGGAGACCTGAATAAAATCGCAATAAATTCTACTACTCAGTCTTGACCATGGGCTTCAAGTATACTTGGTGCTTTTTCGATCATGACCAAATAGCTGTGAGGAAAGTAAAGTCACGTGAGAGTAGTCAGACAACGACAGAAATGCTCTTCACTCTGCTTTCATATTATAAACTTGATAGTGTGTCCCGTGTTTTCTTAGCATATATTTTTTAATGTTGGAAATCTTTGATTGTGCTGTAATTTTTTATATTGCGTATTTGTTTCGTATAATTAACTCATTTGGGTATGATTTCGAATTCAGAATTTGGATTCGTTTAGATTCGTTCATAACTTTTTCAGTTGTTGTTTTCAATATTCTAAGTAAGTGTATTAATTTGGAAACTGCCACTTTGGGTTAATTCTGCACTGAACAGATCCATTCATATTTAATTATTGTTTCGGTTTGTTTTGAAAAAAATCAAGATTTAGAATTGAGTTGCTATTGAGATCGGTAGTTCCGCGAGGGTCAAGTCACGATCACGATCAGTCAATTCATCAGCAAGAGTGGTTCGAGGATTGCGCCATCTATTATACCTTGATCAGAAAAGATCATGTGATTAGGTCATGTGTTACATGGCGGGGCTCTCTAGTCCTTTACTATAATACGCTTAAAAGAGAAGAACGTCGTCCCCGTAGCAACGTGGCTGAAAATTTCGTTTTCTATACAAATCTTGAGTTTTCCACCGATCAAGTTGAAACTCGCCAGTAATGTAAACAATTACGTGACTTGATTTATAGTAACACTTTCGCAATATTCTGTTCAGTATTTACCGAGTTATTCGTGAAAAACATCGCTTTTTCTGATGTCTTAATTTTAAACGTCAATTTCAACTGTGCAGTGAAAATTAATTTTAGTAGGCAGTGAAACTATGTAACTTGCAAAAATCGACCTGAAAAATATTTGGCCATGGAATCATCTGAGAGAGAAAGGAAATAAAAATATGCTCACTGCCACTAAGATATGCGCTATGAGAAGAGAACAAATCCATGGCCTATCTATGCCCGACGTCGCGCTACCGATACGCGTTTACTTGGAGGCAAGGATTTTCTTCTTGGAGGGATTTCAAGCAAACTTTACCTGTATTACAAGGCGGCCACCGAACTACGTACCTACCATAGTGGAACTTACCATTAAACGTTGCCCTCTATGGCGAAACTTCAATTCGCTTCGCCTCAACGTCAACATGCGAGTGAGGGAAGGAGAAGATAATTTTATGCAATTCCTTCTCAATGTTGGAAATGGAGAAGTTCTTAACAATTATCACCTCGATAAAGAAACAATTGAAGTTTGATGCTGTTTACTGAGAGGCAATATCTGTCGATCAGATTGTTACCGTCAAAGACTCTGCAATTCTATGCCCTATAAATGTTGACTCTCTTTCCATCAACGTACAATGGATTCAGCTAACTTTTCATTGAAAAAACAAAATTTTACTTGCTTTCGCATAGTCGAACATTTTTGCATGCGCTTTCAACCAGAGAATAGGCTCCCAGATGCAGTTACACCTTCCGAATTTGGCCTACCATTTATGTTTAGCGGGAGGCAATTTCCTATCCGATTATCTTTCGCAATGACCATCAACAAAGCACAAGGACACACGTTTTCCCGAGTCGGTGTATTCCTCTACAAACCTGTGTTCTCACACATAGTAGGCAGCAGGCAATCTGTGGATTAATTTCACTTTTAAAACATTAGTATTTTTATGAACTCCTTAGTTCACTTAACCTGAAGTCTGGAATTAATAATGGAGATGAGTCTAACAATGGTAATGATCCTGGACTCCAAGTTGAGCTAACTCAGGTGTTGGTAAAATAACGGTTTTAAAATAAAATCCAATCCACAGATGGGTCGGCCTATACCTGGCAATGCTAAACAGGGTTCAACTTAGCCTGTCCCCGACCTTACGTAGCATTATCCAGAGCCCGCAATTTCCAGTCAGTCTTCATAGCAGTCATTCATGGAGAACAACAAGGAAAATTGGCACAATCGATTGCAATCGACCGATGCAATTTTTACGCAAACATTGTGTACTTATCCTGAAATTATGCTATAGTTTTCTCTATACGCCAAACATCATGAAAATTATTCAACATTTTCCTTCATTTCCATAATTTTACCTATGAATTGTAAACAACTCTTTTCTTACTTCACTTGCACCTCCTACTTTCCACCATTATCTCAATTGAATAAAAATATAAAAATCTATAAATTACCAACGTTTCATTAATACAATTTGTATAACTATCGCACAAATTATTGCCTTTGTCATGTGTGACATGACGGGTCCCTCTAGTTTCTCATGTTAATAAACACTTTTATTCTTGTAACTCCGATTTTGACCAAACTTGGCATAATTGTTCACCATCCTTAATAAACACAAATAGCTCTCTGAGCGCTTTCCTCTAAATCTCATCGTTTGAGAAATATGGACCTCGCAAAATGTCAAATTACACTCAAAGTGACCTAAATCGTCGAAAACTGACTCAAATATGACTTCTCAATGGGCCATATTTCCCAAACGATAAGACTTAGAGAAAATCGCTCAAAGAGCTATTTGTGTTCATTTAGGTTGGTGAACAATTCTGTAAAATATTGTCAAATTCGGAATTACATGATTTTTTTTTTGAAGATGGAATTAACATAGGAAATTAATTTAAAAAGTTATTAAAAAGTACTTCCAGTGCACGGATTTTAAGCGATTTTGGATATGTTATAGAGGGCATTTTTCTGAATCGATTAATGTATTGAAACCTTCTGATGCAATTAGTAGTGGGTATTTTGGGCAATTTTTGATATGTTGTAGAGGGTATTTTTCTAAATCTATTCTTGTATTGAAACCTTCTATTGCAACTAGTGGTGGGTTCAGCCCATTTTTTGATTTAAATTACTGGGCTATGTGTGCACATTGAGAAGTACCGGGTGGCCCAAAAAAAAGTCCAACGGGCGAGACATCATTGTGACGAAACCACTGCACATATCGGGCTGATAATTACACCAATTATACAAAACATACTAAGGTCTAATATGTGAAAGTTTGAACATCATAACTATTATAGGAAAAAAGTTACAGCTGTTCGAATTTCGTTGTCGAAAAATCGATTATACGGAGCTCAAAATTCATGTGTCCAGAAAATGTCCAATGCCCGGGACGCTGTTTACTCAAAACTGCTGAAGATATCAAGCTGCAAATTTCATATGTTATTCAAAATATATTACTATCGATTGTGTAAAAATTTCAATTCATTTGAATCATTGTAACGAAAGTTATGTTATCTAGAGTTTGCGCTTAAAAAGCGGACTACACGCAGAACATGATTTAGAACATGATTTCCCTCAGTTATTTTGATTTGTATGTTTAAAAAGTTTATTTTTGTGAGTATGGTTATGTATATTTATAGGTATTTATTTTGTATTTGAAGAGTTCGTACAATTTTTCTGTGTTATTATTATAATTTATGTATCTGCCCCGCAGTCAAGCCATTTTTTGGCTTTGTGGGGCTACAGTTTACTTTTTATTGTATAATTGTATTGTGTGATTGTTAAATAAATAAAAAAAAATAATAATAATTTATCAAGTTTTATTTCACATGTTAATTTTAGAAGTGAAATTATCTCCAATATTTTCTGTTTTTAAGCTCAACTTCAAGATACCATAACTTTCGTTACACTTATTCAAATGAATTGACATTTGTATACAATAGATAGTCATATGTTGTGAATAATATTTGAAATTTTCAGATCGATTGGTACATTATCGATGTATAATCGATTTTTCGACAACCAAATTCGAACAGCTGTAACTTTTTTCCAACAAAAGAAATGATTTTGAAACTTTCACACATCAAACATTGGCATGTTTGTTATAACATATGACATTTTCAGAATTATATCTGCAGTATTTTATTCACAGCGGTGTCTCGCCCGTTGGACGTTTTTTTGGGCCACCCGGTATAAGTACTCACTGCATCTCACGGCGACGGGGCAGCACTGCTTCGGGTCAAAGATCTCCACACAGTCTCTCTTCAGAAGTGTTACCGCACACACGGGTGCGTCCTTGCATTCAAACTTCACTCTGCAATCAACATGAGTTTCAGATTTATCTATAAATGTTAGAAACTCAGACAATATTAAAATATTTAGACGCGATTGCTTAAAATCTATTCGTAATCCTAATATCTGGAAAGTAGACCACGCTGCTGGTATAAATAGTTTCTGGTATTTACCATAATCATGACATCTTTTATCCATGCTCCTTTATTTAAAATTTGCTAATTTAAGAGTCGACAGGACTCGCAGAAAATTTCGATTCCGATGTAAAAAATCCTAGAAATGCATGAAAATGCATTAGCTCTGGGTTGTACGTAACATTTGTGACATTTAATCGTGTGTTGCATGTTGCATACACTGCTGTGAAGTAAGTTATTTTAATTCTAAATATTGAAAACCACAAAAAACATAAAAAGGCGGCCCTTACTTTTTTCTTAACGGCTTGACCGATTGTTTTCAAAATTTAACAGCATATAGATAAAGAGTAAATCTGTGTCTCTAGTGATCGAAAAAAATTATAAAAAATGTTTTTACTCGTTTTGAGGAAGTGCGAACATGGGCAATATATGAGTCTTTTTGGCACCTCTGCCCTGAAATAACTAAACAAAAAGTAAAACTTTGGGGCCACTAGAGACACAGATCTACTCTTTATCTATAACCTGTGAAAATGTGAAGACAATCGGTAAAGCCGTTTTGAAAAAAGTAGGGGCCGCCTTTTTGTGCTTCATAAAACATGGATTTCATCAGTATCGTAGACTCTTAACAAATTGTATAATAAAATCTCAATTATTAATCTCTCTATAATCCTCTTAATGATATTTCAAAACAAGTATATTTATCTAGAAATACAAGTATATCTATCTAGAAATAGAAAAAACTGATTTAACTAAATTAAATTAAATTACTGTTTATTAACTAAGTTTGTTATCCAATATAAATTAATTTATTCTATTTCTGTAATTGTATTTGTGTGAAAATGTATGTAACTTGTACAATAGCTGTAAAGCTAAATAAATGTATACTTCTACTACTATTAGTTCAAATGGAGATATTATTTCGTGGACACTACAAGTTTATTTGTTTATGATATATTATCAAGATCAATATACAGAAGACTACTATTTTATTTTATTGATATTAAACAAACATCCAAACGATTCAAAAATGTAATCACGGAAGCACAAAGGGAGGGGGGGGGTGCAATTACAACAATAGGGAAGTCTCGTGAAATTGTATTCCAGTTAATTTGTACAGAAGTAATAATGATGAACACACATCACTCTCGAGAAATGTAAAATTTTCATTAATAAAAAAAATGGCACGGGATATTTTGGCTGGAAAAACGGCATGTTACTAGAATCGGGAAAGTGATGTCCTCTTTTAAGTCCACAACAATGTGTTACCATGGTGATACACTTTGTTACCATGGCAATTGAAGGATTGTGATGTCATGTCAATTTATTATGTTTTAAATTTAGAAGAAATGTATCAAACTTTGTAACTGAATTTCTCGAAAACTATTCGTCCCACAAGAAAAATAATACGATATCTGTGTTCAGCAATATCTCAACTTTAGTAAAATAACTATTATTCTGAAATCTTATTTCCACGAAATTTCCCTATTGCATTAGATTAGATTGTTTAGTAAACATTTGACAATTAAATGGTAGGTAATGACTCAGCGCAACACAAACTTATACAGGTCATCAACAGATGTTCATTGAGATTATTCACTGTTCATCTTGCTTGCCAGTTGTCCATTTGATTATTCTTGCGATTTAGATTATAGACTTTCTTATGAGGCAAACGGAAGCGAGCGGGAATCGCACGGTTCGTCAGAGCGTTTTTTTAAATTTTGTCTTCCCCCTAAATAATTTTAAAAAATCAGATAGTAACGACCCATTACAGCATAATAGACTAAATAATGCCGCAAACCGGAGTTCATTATGACCTCTGGTGCGACCTTAAAGTGTTAAATACGATATTTTTAGTAAAATAATCGTATTTAACACTTTGAGGTCGCACCAGAGGTCCTACAGTACTCCAGTGTGCGGAATTATTTAGTCTATTGAGCTGTTATGGGCGTTACTATCTGATTTTTTACAATTATTTAGTGGGAAGACAAAATTTCAAAAAAACGCTCTGACGAACCGTGCGATTCCCGCTCGCTTCCGTTTGCCTCTTAAGTAGGTACCTATATCAATTTGATTTGAAGAAACTCACTTGGAACCTTTCTTCTTGCAAGTACAAGTTCCCCTGCAGGGTTGGTCCACGTCGTGAGGCAGTTTCTGTCCGACTTTGTACGCTTTTCCACCGAAAGTGCATTTGTCAGTGGGTCTTGATTTCAAGTTAGCTGAAATAGTTTACAATGAGTAATAGAAACAGGGACTGGAACCAAATGAATACCGGTTCCGGTTCCGGTACCGGTTCCAAGTTTTAAAAATATCGATTCTGGTTCCGGTTCCGGTTCCTGGAAAATTTAAAAAAAAACGGTTCCGATTCCGGTTTCATTTCGGTTTTATAAGGGTTCCAAACGGTTCCATAAAATTCAGACAATATAGGTAATTCAAATAATTTTTTTAAATCTACTTTTGGGAACATACATGCTCAGAATGTCTAATATTAGTTTGACTCAATGATCATTTATTTGAAAAATTGTGAATGATAGTAAATAATATCAGTTTTGAAAGGAAATAAAGTAAAAATTCAATGAAAATAATGATTTGAAGAACCCTTATTGAACCGTTATGGAACCCAAATAATGTTTAATATTATTAATGCTTCCGGTTCCGGTTCCGGGTCCACCTAAAAAAAACATGGGTTCCGATTCCGGTTCCGCTTCCTATAAAAATAACGGTTATTTTCGGTTACGGTTCCGGTTCCGGTTCAAGTCCCTGAATATGAACGTTAGCATACTATACTATCTAGAAAGAGACTTTGTCGAATCGGAATGTGTCCCTGACTTGCAATGCTTCTCGAATATAAAGAGTCGAACAATTGATGGTGTTGGTTTTAAAACTCCCTTACACCACTTGAAACTATTATAGAAGCACAATATAGTTTTAAATGATGGTATAGTTTAAAATGTTGGAATATATCTACGATATAAGATAGTTGAAAAGTAATGAATCATTGAAAAGACAAATTATTTTATAACTATGAGGTTGCGATACATCGGAGTATCCATAATACAACTTACAACAATCAAATTTGAAAGGACAGCAAGTGGAGACCTCGTAAACGCCCTTGCATCCTGGCTCGAGGTACTGCTTCAAGAACTGGGAGGCCGGCACGCTGCATTCTGGAAAGAAGGGATTCTTCATTGACATTCATGAACCTTCCGCTCATTATACTTTGCGAAGCTGCGATCAGGATAAATAGGGGTCTCCTGAATCGTTGTGGTGGTGGGAACTGAGAGAACTATTCATTACGAATATAATCTAAATATGTAAATATATATGTAAATACCTATATACGTATATATTTATCAACAAATATACAAATGCATAAACAAATGTATTTTTAATTACATTTTACGTTTTTATTGCGTTTATTATGTACGAATCATGACGATAATATATTGACTGAGCCATCGACTGTTTATTTACTTCCATTGTCACGTGGAAGATGGCGCTTGCGGTAGTAACTCAGATGACTTTTTGTGCTTCAAGGATTAGCATTGGCAGCATTGGAAGTTGACGCTCTTCCCAGTGGTGGGGCGGGGGAATTGTAGGTCTAGTCTCTTTAGGCGAGACATACCGTTCAATAAATGTTCTGAAATGTTGCACGCCATTGAAGCGGTCCCAGGTATTTGTTTGGTTGAAAATTGAAAATGGAACCGTTTGACTAATCAACTAACAATTTGTGTGGTCATTGGGGCCAACATTTTATGTTCTTTTGACAATTTTCAGAGAAATATGTCTAGAACTTCAGGAGTTATTTAAAAAATTCCGGATTTATGCATGATTTAAGTATTTGTCAATGTTATTCAGAGAAATCTGAAATAAATTATCACTGCTCCTTGAAACATTTGAGTATGATTGTTTCCTTGTTATTTCGAAGGCGTTACACAGAGCATTTTCCAGTTTAGTATTGAGTTTGAAATGCTTGTTGAAATTTGATTTTATTAAAATTACTTTGATGAACTTTGTTCGTATAGCGTAACATTATGCGATCCCAAGGTCTGTTTAAAAGTTGACCACTTATTTACAAACCTTGTTGTGATCCATGTAGTCTGAAGCTGCAAACACACTGGGCGTTTTTTTACTGCCCTGACGCGGCGTGGAAAAAATCGCGACGTTTTTCTTGGTCGAACACACGGGGCATGAAAAACACGCGACGTTTTTCCTTTGTCGCGTCTGGCCGGCGTGGAAAAAAACGTCGCGTGAAATAACCGCCTCGTGTGTTCGCTCCCATAAGACTCAATGCTACGTATCTTCTCGGCGTCTCGCTGGCATTCGAACGCTTCGGCGGGCGTGAAAAAAACGCCCAGTGTGTTTGAGGCCTAAAAAGCACTTGAGACCGTAGAACATTTAAACACGTCGGTTCTATTTTAAAAGTCTCTTTATATTTAGCACACTCACCACAGTTCGGAGGATCTGGGCCTGGAATCTTCCACAGATCTTGGTACTCGCAATATCCACACATCCATACGGAAGTAAAACAAACGACGCTAACAAAAACATTAAATGTCAAAGAAAACATTTTGTTCAACAAAATTCACAACTTTCCAACACTACTTTGCACACTACTTTCCAACTTGTATGCAATCAAAGTTACTTTTCGCTACATTATCAAAACAACTGGGCAATAAAACAATAAATTTAAAAACAATAAAGAATCACGTGATATGACTTCAAACAAATAACTATGATAGCGTGTTTTACTTTTTTAGAAGCTGAAGGTTGAACTCCTGAGGCTTGATAATAATTATTGTTGATAAAATTTCATTTAAATACCACCGATTCGTCCAAAATATAAACCTAGACAACTTTGTGTGTTATTATATTGATGTTGGAACCACTGTTTATACTGTATGCAAGTTGCTGTCCATTGACCTTGTAAAACAGCTGTAAATACGATGACTGATTGAATAATTTAGTGACTAAGTTCACTATCAAGTTTTTGTAAAACTATAGTATTGAAGTATAGGGATGTATACAGTATAGTATAGTAGAGTATAGTTTACTATAGTAGAGAACACTAATGATCAAGTATGATGAAATCTACTATAAAATTAAGCTCATTGCTTTATTAATAATACCATTTGATAAAAATCCAAATCAATTATATTTAACTTATTGTCCATTTACACACGTCGCTCACCTTAATTTAATTTGGAAAAGTTAGTTAATAGTTTACAATTATTTCTGAATCCAGCCCTAAGAAATCCTATCCCATATTACGATTCTATTGCAATTAAGAAGTTTGATGCGAAAATGTAATAAAATATTAATCCCAATTACCATGTAACGTTTTAAACTGATATGAAAATTATAATTTTTCTAACAACGTTTTTGTAATTCCAACATTGATACAAAAACGTATCTATACTGCGTACCACGTAAGTGGACGATCTTAAAGTGTCCAACATTTCAAATCGATCGAGTCGGTATATTTATAACCAATGACATTGTATCGTGGCATGGACAAACCCAATTCCAAAAACCAGAGATACAAGCCAAACGAATGGAAATGATATCCCTCTTCGCTCGCTCGCTCAACAATAATGTCAATTCCGTGTAGTAACTACTGAAAGGTATATACTTCCCACACCACATAGTCCCCAAATTGTCAAGAACTTTAATTTATTTACGAACCTACATTAGGAACTGAAAATCAATATCTTCAGAATACTCTGTGATGTCTCAACCAGCAGACGTTCGAACTTCAAGCTCTGAACCAGAGTCGAATATTGTTCACAGTATGAATTCGTCACAAATTAGAGAAGAACTCAGCAAACGACGAGTATTTCCTCTCGCCATTCCGATATTGTATCGATGCGGTAAGCATTCAATTTCTAATGGAAGATAGATATTTATCTTAGTCAATCCTGTATTGATTACAAGTGCAATTCCTTTATAAATAACTTTGAATAGTCGACAAAACTCGCAGAAAATTTCGATTCCGATGTAAAAAAAATCCTAGAAATGAATGAAAATGCATTAGTTATGGTTTGTACGTGACATTAGTGACATTTAATCGTGTGTTGCATGGTGCATATACTTCTGTGAAGTAAGTTATTTTAATTCAAATATTGAAAACCACAAAAAAATACATAAAATGGCGGCCCCTACTTTTTTCTTAACGGCTTGACCGATTGTTTTCAAGAAGTTCAGCGCATTCAACTGCTGGGAGCCTGTTACTCTCCCAATCAATGTTACAATCCTCCTATTCTGTCAGGTATGTGGAGAGTCTCGGACGAGCAGCGGACATGGAGCTACTACATGCGTGCTTGGTTCCCGCGCATTCAACTGCTGCAAGCCTGTTACTCTCTCAATCAATGTTACAATCCTCCTCTTCTGTCAGGTTTGTGGCAAGTCTTAGACGAGCAGCGGACATGGAGCTACTACATGCGTGCTTGGTTACCGCGCATTCAACTTCTGCGAGCCTGTTACTCTCTCAATCAATGTTACAATCCTCCTCTTCTGTCAGGTTTGTGGCGAGTCTCGGACGAGCAGCGGACATGGAGCTACAACATGCGTGCTTGGTTCCCGCGCATTCAACTGCTGCGAGCCTGTTACTCTCTCAATCAATGTTACAATCCTCCTCTTCTGTCAGGTTTGTGGCGAGTCTCGGACGAGCAGCGGACATGGAGCTACTACATGCGTGCTTGGTTCCCGCGCATTCAACTGCTGCGAGCCTGTTACACGTCAGCATTCTCTCTCATGGGCGCCTACACAGTGTACAACGACACGGAATCACTAAGCGAAGTCCTCATGTACGGATCAGTCTACGCAATGATCCTGTTCAAAGCTTGTAACTTAGTCGTGAATAGACACAGAATTCAAGAAATCTACCAGAGTATTGAAGACATAAGCAATGTTCTCGATGAAGATGATCAGAAAGGAATCGAAGAGAAAAATAAATTGATGAATTTTTTATACAAATATATTTCTCGGACTCTTTGCGGATCAATGCTCATCTGCTTCGTATGTCTGGCTGCGCCGTCCTTCCGTACCGGAGTGCTGCCGTTCTGGTAAGACTTCACATAATATTAATCAAGTGGTATGTATGGATTTAGGATTTATGTAACAGGTGTTGAACATTGTATTGAACGATATAGGCACCGAGTGTTGACTCTCTTTTGTTTCTGAAAATGAGAGACAGCGCGTTGGGTGGCAAAAAATAGCAACTCTTGATGTGATCCTCATACCCTTAGTTTCAGCAGCATTGTACGCATTCTTACAATAATACGCCACAGGATATTTCGCTGTGCAAAATGTATGACGTGTCTAAAATTTCACTGATTCTGATTAAATTATTAGTTTGCTTCTCTCTTTTACCAATTCTAAGCTATTTTGAGTTATTTTTATCGGTTGCTATGGCCACGTCTAATGAGAGATGATAAAATTGCTGATTCTTCGCCGTACAGTTTGGCCGATTTCTCTCGCTAGTGGCGCTGGGGGTATGAACAGTCGGTGCCTATACCCTTGAACACAACGATAATTGTTATATAGTAAACTTGTATTTCGTGATTTTGCTGAACCCTGCAGTGAGGGGGGGTCATGATTTTGGTAAATATGACGGGTATTTGCTTTGCCCCCTCAAGTAATTGCCTTGCCCCTGCTCTTCCCCCCCCCCCCCCCCCACTCAACGACTTTTGCATGTTCCCTATTCCGGTTCGAGAATTTGCACGTACCCGTGCTCGCTCATCAACGCATTACACTGAGCGTTGTCCTAGTGATATCCTTTGTAGATACTTTGAAAAGGGTTTTAAAAGAAGCACAATGAAACACATACCTAATGCTGATTTCAGGCGCTGGCTGCCGTATGACTTCACTTATTCTCCGGTATTCGAACTGACTTACGTCGTCCTGATGATCTCGACCGTGTTCGATGCTTTCTTCAACTTACTCTGCAACCTCATCCAGGATGCGCCCATTGTCTACACAACACGGCTCTTCAAGTTACTCAAGTTAATACCAATCTCTTGTAACTCGTTCAGATATTGCTTCGCGAATCAGTAATAAGCGAGCGTAGCAAGCGTCAGAACAATACTCTTATGGCACTTTATCTGTTTTTGTTTTGATTTATTGCCTGCACTGCCCAGGTCAAACCGTTCAACCAATCGATCTGAAATATTGAACACATACTAATATAATACTAGCGGCCTCTGGGAACATTTTTGAACAGATCTAATCCACACGTTATTGATTGATAACTGAAATGGATTGTAGCTCACACCGTTCGACCGACGTATCAAATCGAAATTTTTCGTAGTTGTTGTCATACTGGGTTGCAATTCGTGGCTGTAAATCGCATGTATCATGTGATCGTTCTGTACATGTGCTGCGACCAATTTTAGTCTTTGCACATGCGTATATTGATCATTTTGTCCATACGCGGGTTCCAGCCATGGGTTGCAACCCAGGACCCTTACCTAATATCACCAATATTTCAGTAGCACCGTGTTACTGTAGCACGATCGGCTAGTTGCCATGGCGACAATGTTTATTCTTATGGCTAAAACTTTTAAAACAAACGTTGTGCTACAGTAACACGGTGCGACTAAAATCTGGCGATATTAGGTAAGGGTCCTGTGTGATACCCACTTTAGTTTTAGAGGTTATACATTTCCCCCCATGGCTAATTTGTCCACTTCACCATCCCCCCATGAGAGATTAATTAATTGTTTGGGGCATGACCCCACACCGTATTGAAGTGAGTGAATATTGTGGAAAAAAAATCGAAATACACTTCAGAACGTCTTAAAATTGATTTCGAGTGTCAAAAAAACAAAAAACGACCTGCGGGGCAAGGTTTTTTAGGCATGTTCCCCACACCTTATTGGAATAAAAACTATGAAAAATTCAAAAAGTTAAAAGTCAAAATACACTTCAGAAAGTCTCAAAATTGATTTCAGAGTGTCAAAAACACAAAAAAATCTATGCGGGGCAATGTGTGGGGTGCACTCCCCACACCTCCCTCAACGCGTGGCAAGTTTTGTTCCTTCACGTGCCCCGCTTGGCAGAAATCCTGCCAGTACACCATCCCCCCATGGACTGACTTCCAATTCGACCACTGTACCTAGATAATCCAAAGAATTATTCTCTCACGCAGTTACCGATTGGAGAATCAACGGGAAACTGTGGTGAGAAAAATCATCGAAGAAACACGCGAGGCCGAACTGCAAGAAAAGAAGCGCAATGAAAACTCAGACGCAGATCGTGTCTTTGGAGGCGTTGTCGCTCACAGCCGAGCTGGATATCATCATTGGGACACGCGTAGAGAGTTGATCCTGAACATTGTGAGGGAGAATGAACTGGCAGAGAACGCACATCTTGAGCAAGTCAACCGAGCAATGGAGGAGTATCTCAAGCATTGTGTGCAGCACCACGAGACACTCATTGGGTCAGATTATAGGTTCTTAATATAATGTTAATTCCTTATTTATACTGATAATAAGTACTACTAAATGATTGAGCGAGTGACTCCTTTTGGCTTCATTTGGCACGGACCTCTGACTTTTTTGTGTGTGTCCAGGACGCACCAGGTCACACCATTTCTCCGATCGAGCTAAAATTTTGCAAACATGTAAAGACCAAAACTACGGTTTTCTGGCACTAAATTATTTTGAAATGCCGTGATTGGTTAAAATTAAAAAAATCTTCTAATTGGTTGATAGGTACCAGAGTGATTAGATGCTATTTTCACGTTTCAATGAAAAGTATACATTTATGTTGATTAAGTGGATCATATTTAAATTCAATATGAAAGTATAGGTACATGTTTTCTGTGCGTTGTATACGCTTTCCGGTTCGAGAATTTGCACTTATCCGTGCTCGCTCATCAACGCGGTACACTGAGCGTTTCCCTAGTATAAACCTATAGTACACTAAATGATTCTTTGTCCTTTGTCTTCAACCTTTTCCCAGTAAGTGGGTTCAGCGACATGGCACAATCTCATCCATTTATTTCTATCCTGACAGTCTCCAACTGTCAGGCCGAGCTCCCGCATGTCTTCCTCTACCTTCCTCTCCAGAGTCTTCGCTGGCTCCCTCTCCTTCTCCTACCTTGAACCTCCTGTTTCAAAACTCTACGGCACATGTGTTCTTCCTCCCGCCTATGCACATGTCCCCACCAGCGCAGTCGATATTCCTGAAGTTTTGAAACAATTGGCGCAGGCTTCATCAGGGATCCGAACCGGAACCGGAACCGGAACCTAGAATTGGTATGAACCTTTATAATTTTGGAACCAGAACCGGAACCGGAACCGTTATACTTTTTTCCCCAAGAACCGGAACCGGAACCCGAACCTTTATAATCAATTAGGTTCTTAAAGGTTCTTAAAGGTTCTTTAAGGTTCCTTCTTTTAATAAAAGAAACATGTACGATTTAATTTTTTAACACTTGGATATTAATATTATGATATTTTCAAAGAATATTATTCGCAAAGTTGTAAAAAGTTTTATTTTTTGATAATATTTCTATCAGTATTTTTTGTAGACGTTTTTTAATTCTTGAAAATCCTTCATTTTCAAATGATGCTCAAGTTTTCAATTTTTGAATCTGACTACTGCGATGAGAACTGCATTGCTGACATTTATGAAGCTCTGGCAAAATGAATGTTTACGCCATCTTATGGAGAAAATTGCCGCCATTGTCTCTTCTGACTCTGAGATTTAGTCTGCGCACCATCCTGTGACGTCTGTATGCATATTACAGCCACTACACCAGTGCTTTCATTCATAGGACAACATCCAAATCCAATAATTTCATTAAATTTGACATAATACTGAAGTGTTATAATCTAGTTTGATTTAAAATTTGAGAACCGGAACCGGAACCCGGAACCTTTATGCAGGAACCGGAACCGGAACCGGAACCGAACCTTTAAGATTATTTGTTTAAGAACCGGAACCGGAACCGGAACCTTTATAAAGTAAAATTGTGGAACCGGAACCGGAACCGGAATTTTTATTAATAAAGGTTCGGGTCCCTGGTCTTCATCCTTCCTCTTATCCCTTTATTCCTATTCCTATGTCTCCGGTTAACTCCACGTGACCACCGCCGCATCCTTCTCAGGCACATGTTGGTAAATGACACTCAGAAGGCAGCTTATACTATGAATTCAGACGTATGAGCTAATATTTTCCTCATCGGTTTGTCATACTTCATGCCATGCGAATTCAAAACTATTTGTGTGTTTTTGCAGGATCAGTAAGAACATTCAGGACATCTACGGCCCGTCTTTTGCCTTTCAATTCGTCATTATCCTTGTGTGTGGACTTCTTACTTTGTATACGAGCGCGATTGTAAGTACATTTTATGTTCCTTATACTTTAATCGTAAGAAACGGTATATTGCTAGTCCAATTTTTAAAATGTTGTTATAATATAACGTTGTATTCTGGAAAGTTATACCAATAACTCGCGAATTATCAACGGCAGAAATTGCGCCCTATGAGTTTTGTGTAGGAAATGTACTCATCGCTCTATGGTAGCACAATGTTAAATTTAATGTTTCCAAAAGCGCAGCTATCAGCTTAGTAAGACAATTCTAAGTTCGATTTCTATGCGAAACTAACAGAAGCATTTATACACCTACGTCGGTTTTATAACTCTTAAGTAAAGGAAAACCATGCAATGTCCCATTAAAAACACCATTTGCTTCAAATGGCATAATAAAGTAATGTGTGTTTTTGCAGCATACGACATTGAACTTTATGGACATTATTGTGTTTGTAGTCACAAACGCAATTAATCTGGAAAGTTTCTTGCTTTTCTACTTCTGTGATGAGCTTACAGTTGAGGTGAGTGAATTGTCAACCAGACATATCTGATGAACCGATGCATTAACATCAAGACCTGTGAGTTGCTTTCATTCCAGAGCTCTGGTCTCGGCTTCTCCATGTACGCGAGTGAGTGGCTGACAGCGAGGGAGGGATTCAAGCGCTCGATGATGATCATGATCGCGCGCAGTGAGAAACCCGTTGTGCTGCGCGGAATGGGGATACCGTTGTCGCTGCGCACGTTCAGAGCGGTGAGCAAATTGAAAGAGTGTTTTTTCAGAATTCGGTATTGTTCAAAAGAGGACAAATGTATATACAAAGTGCATCCTCGAACAATCCTAATCTGATAGACTTATTAAGAGTTTATATTAATGTCACCAAACATAAACGTAATTCATCCTGAGTAGGGTTATGTTTTCCTTTCCAGGTTACTAAAGTTGCATATCACCTACAAGCCTACTGCATCAACCTCTACCATGGGAAGAAGATCATTGACAAGCTTCATTAAGTCAAGTCATTCTCTTAATACGTTCCCATTACTTCCCATATTTACATATTTTAGAAGATATTCTGTCAATTTTTACGATCGATTCACTGCCTACCATAGAGCAAGTTAATAAGTTTCACCATGTTACAGTTCGTTTTTCCTATTTTTGAACTCTCATCAGATGGAGCCACTGTCATTTGTTCTGCTAGGCCGAGAAAGACTTCATTGCGCGCTCACCTTGCAATGTTGTCTTTCTCGGCCTTACTGAACAACTGACGGTGTCTCGGTCTGTAGAGAGTTCAAACATAGGAAAAACGAACTGTAACAATGAAGAGGAAAAATGAATAGATGCATCCTCAAAAATTATAATCTTAGAATAATTAAGAGTTGATATCTTGTCTTAAACATAAACGTAATCCATCCTGAGTCGGTTTATGTCTTGTCTGTACATGACCGTCTGATGGTACTGACCACACACCAGGTGCTGCATTCTGTAGTGGCCATATTACCTTTAGTTAATTCTTCAGTTTAGTTAAGCTTCACTTCGGGAAATGTGATGTATTACCAATATATACTGCGGCATAGCTTAAAAATTGCAGTTAATGTAGCCTGAGGTTAATTTAAAATGAGGAAATAAGCCCCGGAACCGAATTTTCTGAAGTGGACAAACTAATGATATCGGCCCCTTTAGACGTTGAAAGAAATGAAGATGAAGAGAAGGAATTAAGCTGTACGTGTCATTGATTTTATTAAATATTAAATTTACATTTTTAAACTTAGGAATACTTGTAGTTTAAGTTGTATTGTTGTTCATTTGTTGCATAACTGTTCATTGTTCAGTTGAATTGTTTATCTTGGTTGTTGCTTTCTGCCATCTGTTAATAATATTAATAATACATAAATCCCAAATCATTCACTCTGTCTTCTGATATCCATAATCACTCCGCCAAGATTTGTCACAAATTACATAGTTTTGTAGCAATGGCGGTGTCAGAACAAAAATGGCATGGCAGAACAGTTTTTATCAATTTCAGCATCTTTATTTTGTTTGTTTACAAAAAAGGCGGCATTCAATGTTTAATCCTAGGATCAGGGGCAATGTAAAAAGCTGAGGGGAAAGGGAGTATAATAACGTAGAGGTGCGTTTTGACTGGGGGGAGTCGCCAAATGGGGGGGGGACCTTTTTTGGGACTCACTGTTTCCCATACCCCCCCCCCCCCCCCCCCCCGCGGGTTCAAAAGCGTTCGCACTGTTTTTTACGTGCAAGAGAAACAACCAAGTGATTCCAATTTTATTGCCTGTTTTCACTCTTGAACAAAGCTGTGGCCAAACTTATCGCTCTCTTCAACGACGATAATTTTATTTTCCATTAAAAAGTTCAAGGACATTATTGTTGTCAATATGCTATAGAATTTGAATGTTAAAATGCTTATTTAAGCGGTTTTAGTTATGGACAGAGCGCGTGGACAGGGCCCCAGGCCCCAGTTTCTGGGGCCCTCAAGCCCAGACCTTCCTCGTGCCGGATTAACCCCGTACCCGAACCCTCCCGTTCATTTCTGTTCCCATCTGGAATTAATTTCTGGATTTATTTGTCAATATGAAACACCAAGAAAACAAATCCTAATAATAATCCATTCATTTCCAATTTCAAATCTAAGAATTTAAGCCCTTGATTATTCCAGCTACAACTGCATTGATGTATAACTGCTGGCATCTCACTGACTGTATCTAGCTCATGTAAAGCCTGAATGTCACGACAATCATTCTAACTGAACCGAACAACGTTCGCACACAAAGAACTGCCGAGTCTTTATCAAGATTGTAAACTAGTATATAAACAGGCCCGAAAGCTGGCAGAAGAGTGTCTCCAAAGTTCAGCAAGTTCCAGAGCTCACTCGAAGATTTCCTGTTCACATACTGGCAAGTGCTTACAATATGTTTACGAGATACATAACTTATCTAATGAGGAATTGATTAATATTAATTTGGTTATACAATTATTTCTGCTTGAAAACCCAGTTATTTTAAAAATAATTATTTTTGACAAAATAATCTCTTCATCTGGAACTGTCCGCAGTAAGATAAGATTAAGATAAGATGGTAGTAAGATTAGTTAACATGTTATTTTAAACACTTTTTACCCAAAATTTAGTAACTTTTGCTTCCAAAAATGTGTTTCTATTGAGATAAAATATCCGTACAAAGCGTGCATCAGACTAGAATTAATATATTAATTGATACATTTTAAATTTAGTTTTTAAATTTGTTGCAATTTTCGTTTCAAAACTACATTAATTTTGAATCGATGATTAATGATTTTTGCACTTGAGATGATAATCAGCCTCCTGGGAACAAAGATTATCATCGGTATTATGAGTTAAGTAAGGGCTCATTTGCATTATTCTAGCTCTTAATTGACCAGTTGGTTGCGACAGAATGGCGAATCGTATGGGTATTTTGGGTTACGCTGTTCTACTTCTCGTCTCGCTGGTCAATCTCATCTTCCGACTTCGACCAAAGCAGCTGTGTCATTACTTCGAGAAAACAAGTAGAAAAGGTAACTCTTACAATAGAGAAATAAACTAACTAGGAAAACGCTCAGTGTAACGCGTTGATGAGCGAGCACAGAACATGCAACATCCCCAGTCACGATACACGACACGGCAAAAGACGATTTTATTTGCAACTTTCCAATCTCCATAAAAATACTCTGGATGAATAACAGATCCATTGTGTCGTGACTTTCCTACATACCTTTTCCAGCTTTTGACAACCCATACTAAATTCGTAAAATGACAATTAATACTTGACTGATTGGGCTTACAATGTGTAAAATTTTCGATTATGTTGGTCTTGATCACCATGCAAAATTTGAACTTAATCGCAACATTTTGATTGTCGACCAATCAGAAGATATTATTTATACCTACATAACCAATTGGAGGATTTGGCCTTCGTACTGCATCCGATTTGATATGCGCTATCTCAAAAATGCTTTCATTTTACTGTAAACTGTGGACCGCTTGGCTGCTCTACAGGCCTTGGAGCAGAAGCTCAAAGAAGGCAGGGATGAAAATTTTGTATCAATTTTTCAAATATTTCAAGATTATGGAATAAAATGTCCTTAAAATGACAAAAACTTTTTAAATAACGACAGATTAGACTGAAAATTGGCAAAAATACCTCAAATGTTGGTACCAATGGCCATGCAAAGTTTTAAGTTGATCGGTCAATCGGTTCTAGTTTAAATTTCAAAAATTACAGGTTAAAAGGGTTTAAATTTTAACCAATAAGAGGATTTGGCTGAAACTTTGAAAGATTGGGGACAATGTTGGTGGCAATGACTTTTCAAAATCAAAACATTAATTATGTACCTCGGAGGTAGAAGGGCGGAAGTCAATTTCGATGATTCTTGATGTGACTCCAACTCACATCACTTCCAATCATTCACATACAATTAATCACATTTGTAAAAGTGAAATTGTATTTGTGTATGAGAATACTTCAATATTGTACTTATTGACATGCCTATAGATAGAGCTTGATAACATCAATCCAAAATTGCGCAACACAATCGAGAAAACGGATGAACCTTTAAACCTCTAGGGGAGCAAATGTAATTCCGCTCGATTAGAGTGCCGAAATTGATTTTTTCATCATTATCGATTGTTTACATCATTCTTAATATTACCTGACGTGCCTTCAATTTTTTGGTGGCCATCTTGGAAAATATGGCGGAAAACGAGCGGAAAACATAAATTTTACAAAGTGTTTAATTGTTAGTAGAGGAAAGGTTGAAAAATTATGTAATAATTCACTAAACCTAACTCAAATATAAAAACGTAAAAAAAACGCCGATTTTTTTTTTAATAAATTTATTTTAAAAAAAATATTTTAAATCGCATATTGTTCACAATGAAATTGTCTACAAATTTTAATTCCACATATTTTAGTCTAAGTACACGCGTTTCATAATAAATTGAGAGCAAAAATACACAGAAACGTGATTGGTCAATTCCAACAATGAAAAAATTAAATTCGTTCACGGCGTATTTTTTTTCAAGTCCCCATAATTGAATTAGTTTTAGTGAATTATTTCATCATTTTTCAACCTTTCCTCTACCATCAATTAAATACTTTGTAAAATGTACGTTTTCCGCCATATTTTCCAAGATGGCCACCAAAAAAATTGAAGGCACATCAGGTAATATTAAGAATGATGTAAACAATCGATAACTATGAAAAAATCAATTTCGGCACATCAATCGAGCGGAAAGCATTTTTTCTACACTTGAACCTACACTATATGCAGTGAATTACTATCCCATAAAATTACACCTCATTACCTCCATATCGATGAAAATTGTAATTCCATAAAATGTTTATAATCGATATTGGGTCAACACATGTGGAATTTACTGTTTACCCGTCAAAATATTTTAAAATTAAAATTTTACTTTTATCACAATAAAACAAAATTTTATGTAAAAACGAAGTGATTATTCATGATCATATTTGTATTCGTATATAAAATGCTAACCAACAAATGACAAGAACATATTGTTGATTATAAACGGCTATATACCTAGTCATTACTAAAAAAAAAAAATCATGAATCAATTCATAAAATATTTAGAAAATTTAAAATAAAGTCTCCCATTTGGTGGCAATGACCCATTAATGGATTAAAAGTACGCCGGCACTCACATGACCTTCAGGAGCTTGTTAATTTCAATGTTAAGAATCAAATTATTCGGTACTACTCGTAGTGTTTGAACAGACCTTGAGCAAACAAAATATGTCGACTCATATCTGTAAAATTGTTCATGCTCAAATATCTTGTTATTTACGACTCAATTTCAACTCATTTTTTCCTTAAACTTGTCTTCTGATTCAATGTCATTAGGTTACTAGAGTTTATGTGAGCTCACATCAGTACGATTTATTACTTCAGAGATAACACTTTTTCGTCCTATTCTCAAGAAAGCTGAAGAAACCCTAGTGTGTTTTAAAAACACATTTATATCACTGATTATTTGACGTCAAAGTAGGTAGATAAATGATCAATCAATTACTCCGGGGAAGATCTTTGTGAATCTTTGAGAATGGTAAATGCCTGTATTTAAGTATATTTTAGTGACCAACAATAAATAAAACTAGGAAAACGCTCAGCGTGCCGCGTTGATGAGCGAGCACGCGTACGTGCAAATTCTCGAACCGGAAATGCGTGCACAGAAAACATATACATCCATATTGAATTGAAATAAGATCCAGTCAATCAACATAAAAGTATATGCTTTTCATCGAAACTTGAAAATTGCATCTAAGCGAAATGAAAACATTTATTTTGATACTTCATTTCTAACAGCTGATAAAAACGTCATTAAGTTCTGAACATTTGTAAAATAGAGACAATGTTGGTCTTAATGATCATGCAAAATATGAGTTTGATCAGATTTATCGATTATACCATTTCCATTTTTCAGCCTATCAGGAGATGTTTATTTAAATTTTAAACAATCAATGGATTTCAAAAAAAAATATGATCTGCAAACAAAAAAGGTTTTCCTCACATGTGTGCAAAATTTCAGATCGATCGGTGAAACGGTGCAACTTCCATTGCTCCAAATATAGCAGCAAAAAAAACACTGGGGTCCGTGTCAAAAGAGTCAAAAGGAGTCGCTCGCTCAACATGTCCTATGATGTTTCTTTTACTAACGCCCTTGATTGCAGTGACTTTGCTTGTTTGGCTTCAGGGAGGCTGATATGATTTATTTCCTTGTAATTCCAGCAACTGTTGCTGCAGATGACGAGGTGAAAATGAGGACTGTTGACGATGTTCCTGGCCCGACGGCCATCCCCGTGTTCGGCACGGGATGGATTTACTCGGCAGTGCTCGGGAAATACAAACTCAACAAAATCCACGACGCGTACGCAGGTATTTAGATGATTTATCTGCTAGACGTTTTGCAAAATGTTGCCATTATTTGAAAGATCGTCTCCCTGGTTCAAGACGGCGCTATCTGCAAAACTTCATTGTTGAGAAACGGCGTTTTAATATTTCAAAATCGCCTAACAAATCAGAATATCAATTAAATTGTATCAATGTAATTAGTCTCAACAGAAGTACTCATTACGTACTTTTCAAAATATTGATTGGATTATTATAATTTGCAATATAAATTTTTATAGATAATAACTTTGTTAATACAGAGTTATTTGCAGATAGTGCAGTATTGAACACACTTTCTTCTCAAGTTTTATTTCTAAAGACAGATTTATCGTTGTAAAATCTAGAGCAAACAGCACTATCTGCAAATAACGCTGTATTGGATTTTGTTTTGACGCTAGATTTACAACATTATGGTGCTGTATATAGCAGTGGACATTTGCAAATAGCAGTAGTGCAGAATGACTTATGCGCAATACAGCGTTATGTGGTTTAGGGTGACCAAATTATAAAATATAAGAATTTGCATCATTGGACATAATAGGAGGGGAAATTTATACAAAAAAAGTTTTTATATTTTTTTAAGATAGTGCATTCTTGAACTGGGGGGACGTAATAATGTTGTTAAAATAGAAATGATTTAATCTATTAAGTATTTTGTAAATAAGAGAATTACAAGCGAATTTCCATATTTTCACCAAACTGTGCAAATTTCACCTAGTAATTATTATTGTCGTCATTGTCACAATTGGAACTGAATGATGTTTCAGATTTATTTGCAACGCACGGTCCGATCCTCCGCGAAGAGGGCTTGTGGAATTTCCCCGTGATCAGCGTGTGCGACCGAGCAGCTATCGAGAGGGTGATTAAAATGCCGTGTAAATATCCCATGCGACCGCCAACAGAAGTGGCGGCAATCTACAGGAAATCTCGGCCAGATCGCTACGCTAATCTGGGATTACTGAACGCGTAAGTGTCACAGTGGTGTAGTCCTAATATTTTTGTGGGGGGTAAACGCTACCATCGGCGTCCGCAGGATTTCTGCCAGGGGAGGGGGCACGCCCCCCACCCAGCCCCGCAAGGCGTTTTTTGGTTTTTGGACACTGTGCAATCAATTTTTAGACGTTATGAGGCGTATTTTGTTAACATTTTCAATATATTTTATTATTTGACACTTTAAGGTGGTTGAGGGTATGACACTTTACATTGCCCCGCAGGGCGTTTCTGGTTTTTGGACACTGTGCAATCAATTTTGAGACGTTGTGAGGGGTATTTTGTTTAAATATTCAAAATATTTTATAATTTGACACTCTGGGGGGTGGAGGGCATGGCACCACCTTACCCCGCAGGGCTTTTTCGTTTTTTGATACTAAGAAATTAACTATTTTGAGTTTTGTCCGTGTCAACTACATAAAAACTACGTAACTCTACGTAAAACACCACAACATCTTCATCTTCACTTCTTCTATAGTACGGCCAGCGAGCGTGGAGAAACTCCTTTCATAAGATGAGCAGTATTGTTCGACCCTTGTTCGACAGTTCAGCTCTGACAAGATACAACTCTTTTTATGACCTGCCACCCCTTCCACCTACACTGTTGCCATTTTTAACAACTTTCCTGGAATTTTAAAAGCCAACTGCATTGAAAGATATTTGCCACCACAACAAAACAACCCTTTCCCGATTACCTGCAGTGGTTGAGAGATATTTACAACCGGGCACGCGTCAAAACACTCCGGATTACAAGCTAAGCCCATTGTTGAATTTTGCACAGCGTTTGGTGAACTTTCTCTACGCTCGCTGGGTGTACTGTACCTGACATCTTCACTCTTCAGCAAAACTTTTTTTAGGTATACGGTGTATACTCGCCCGCGTATACCTATTCTAAGTTTTTGGGTATACTTTCCTTGTGAAAATACTTTTTTTTAGGTATACGGCGTATACCCGCGTATACCCTCGACTACACCACTGGTCATGAAAGTCGCAAACTATACATGTACAGTTCACTCCTCCACCACATTCATACAACTTTGCCAATGTGCAACTTTGTGCAACGCGAAGACAAGGTACTGATTGGGACCGGCTTCGGGTTCTGCTGACGCCGCAGCTACGCAGGAGTTGTGTCGCATCGGCGATGATTTCACTGCACTTCTGCGCCAGGAGAGAGCCAAGGGGATCTCTAGAGCCGATGCAATCTAAACTTACTGTGTGTGTAACGTGAAGACAAGGTACTGATTGGGACCGGCTTCGGGTTCTGCTGACGCCGCAGCTACGCAGCACGCGAACCGTCAGCAGGTTGGCGCAGGAGTTAAGTCGCATCGGCGATGATTTCACAGCACTTCTGCGCCAGGAGAGAGCCAAGGGGATCTCTAGAGCCGATGCGATGTAAACTAACTGTGTGTGTGTAACGCGAAGACAAGGTACTGATTGGGACCGGCTTCGGGTTCTGCTGACGCCGCAGCTACGCAGACGCGAACCGTCAGCAGGTTGGCGCAGGAGTTGTGTCGCATCGGCGATGATTTCACAGCACTTCTGCGCCAGGAGAGAGCCAAGGGGATCTCTAGAGCCGATGCGATGTAAACTAACTGTGTGTGTGTAACGCGAAGACAAGGTACTGATTGGGACCGGCTTCGGGTTCTGCTGACGCCGCAGCTGCGCAGCACGCGAACCGTCAGCAGGTTAGCGCAGGAGTTGTGTCGCATCGGCGATGATTTCACTGCACTTCTGCGCCAGGAGAGGGACAAGTCGGGATCTCTAGAGCACTTCGAGCTGCTCGTCAGGAGACTTGGACTAGAAAGTAAGAAGGCAACTCGACAACAGAAATGCCATTGTATTGTAGTCCATAAACCCCAATTAAGGGGTCAATTGTGCAAATAGTGATAGAAACATGAGAAATCCAAAAATGTATGGCCCCAAGCTGAATTCCTGCAGCTTTTAGAGTAATTAATAAATGAAGTCATACTTTTTAGTAAAATTGTCAAATTACTCGCTGTTTTCAAGTAATTAAAACACATAATCTAGTGGAGCGGTCGCTCCACGCCAGCCAAGTCGTACGGCGCGCACACTCTCAAATAAAGGCTGGAGCAAACCCACTTTTACTGTAAGCATCAAAGTGGCAATTTCGGCCTACTGGATCTTAAAATTGGGAAATCTCACATTGTTGCGATATATCTTAATTTCGAGCTATGGCCCACCCTACAACATATACCAAATTTGGGAACAATAGGTTACGCCCTTTGCACGCTAGAGGGCCGTGAAAACAGTGTTTTAGGGCGGTTTTCATAATAATAATCAGTAATAATCTCAGTAGTAGTAGTAGTAGGCTGGAGCTAAAATCCGGTAAACAGGCCACAGCCTAAACGGCTGAACCGATTGATCTCACATTTTTACCACGTGTGCACTTTTGGCGTCTGATTTAACCTTCACCCCATTAATTTTTTGTGCCGCCATTTTGAAACCGGAAGTGACGTCATATCTCAACAACGGCTAGACCGATTGGAACGAAAATAGCGCCAAACGATTCGGACGGTCATCTTTATGGATAATCAATAGCAACAGACTAAAATTTATGTTAACGAAACCGGAAATGACGTCATGAAATTTAATTCATCGATTGGCATTTCGGCAACAAATTTGATCCAATTATTTTGATATTTATGTAACGTATGTTCTTTTGTGATATTATTTGACTTGATATAAAACCAACCGGAAGCCGCCATTTTGAAACCAGAAATGACATCATATCTTAATAACGTCTTAATAGATTTAAACGAAACCAACGCTAAACAATTTAGACGGTCAACTTTATGTATTATCATCAATAATATTTGCAGTTTCCCATACTGAAACCGGAAATGACGTCACACATTTTAAAAATCGCACAAATTTACATTTTGATGCAATAAATATACTATTTGAGACTGCTTATAATAAAATGAAATCATGTTTAAATTATAATTCAAGAGGTCAGTGATTTCAGCAGCCATTTTGAAATCGGAAGAAACGACGTAATATCTCGAAAACTGGTTGACAGATCAATATGAAACTAGTGCCAAACGATTCGGAAGGACATCTCTATGGAATAGGAACAGTCAAACTAGAATTTTCCTATTTATGAGGCCGGAAATGACGTCATTCAAATTTATAAATCATTATAATCCCCTCCTATACAATAAATACATATTCAGAAAGCTAAAAATGATACACATCATTTATAGTTATAAATTCTATGTGGCAGTGCAGAAAGTTCAGCGGCCATTTTGAAAACCAGCGTGTTGCCATATCTCGGAACTGGGTTGACCGATTGGAATGAAACCTTTGTTTTTTTCATGAGAATAACCAAATTGTAAAGGGTAATTTTTTTTAAAGGATTTAGTAATTGTTCATGTGATATGTGTCACACATAAGTTGTAAGAATAAACTAAAAAAAGTAGTGATATCCCCATAAAAAACACTCCGTGTAAAAATACCAGCCAAGTCTCTTCAACTTAAAAAAAATAATGAAATCTAAAAATTCTGCACTGAAAAGTAGTGATATCAAAAAATTAGCCAAGTCAAAACTTTATTTGAAAATCAAAAAATACTTGGCGCATCGTGTACATAAATAGCTTGGAAGTATAAGCCAATTATAAATTATACATGAAATATACATATACATAGTATACCTATAATGCCCTAAAAAAACGATGCGCCAAGTATTTTTTGTATTTTTTCAGTCCTTATCCAGTAATTTTTTAAAGATATTATGCGTTGCCAGGGGGGCAAATTGATACTCTTGCCCCCCCTTCAGACATCTAGGGAGGGCACGTGCCCCCTCTGCCCCCCCGGTTCCGGCGCCCCTGGAATGTTATCCTGGTATAAAATCCATGCCGTGTTCCACTGAATGTACCGAATGTTGCAGGCTCGTGCTTGTTGATCCTGGGACAACGAGTGGGGTTTCTAGGCGATGAAGTCAACTCGCAATGCCAAGAGCTATACACGGCCATCTGCAATCTTTTCGAAGCTTTTCGAGACACTTACTTCGGTCTGCCGTTCTGGAAGATATTTCCCAGCAAGGCGTACTCGTTGTATGTTAAGAGTGAAGAGAAGATCTACGAGTGAGTTCGGAAATTTAAATCAGATATTAGTTTACTAGGAAAACGCTCAGTGTAACGCGTTGGTGAGCGAGCACGGGGACGTTCATATTCTCGAACCGGAAATGCGTACACAAGCACAGAAAACATATACATCCATATTGAATGGAAATATAATCACTCAATCAACACAACATATTATGCTTTTCATTGAAACTTGAAAATAACATCTAAGCATCCTGGTAATTATAGCAAATCAGATGCAATTCAACTGGCACTGGAAAACATTCATTTTGATACTTCATTACTGACAGATATGAAAAATGTTAATAAGTTCATACGTTCTTAACTGATTGGGATGAAATTTTGTAAATTAAGAGACAATGTTGGTCTTAATAATCATGCAAAATATGAGTTTGATCTGAATTATCGAAGACCGTTTTCATTTTTCAGCCTATCGGGAGATATTTATTTAAATTTTAACCAATGAATAGATTTAAAAAAAAATTGGGGCCTGCAAACAGAGAAGGTTGGTTTTACATGTGTGCAAAATTTCAGATCGATAGGTGAAATGGTGCGACCTGTGTATCGTCTATTAACAGACAAAAAAAAAAACAAAAACAGAAGTCCGTGCCAAAAGAGCCAAAAGAAGACGCTCGCTTCGCTCGCTCAATAAATAAATTTGGCTCATTCTAAATTTTGTTGCTATCTTAAAAATTCATATTCTTAACAAATTTTCTTATCAAAATTGTAATCAATATATTAAAGAAAATAATAAGTAACTTATATGCCTTAAACTGCAAGTGTATCTGCCATTTGTCAAAAAATTTGTCAACATTGTTTTTATCGCCATATTTTATTTACTTTAGTAATTGGGTGGGCGGTCAAATACACAATATGGAAGTCTCGTGAAGATTAGAATTCAGAATAATATTTATTTTATGAAAGTTGAGATGTTGCTGAACACAGATGTGGTATTATTTTTGTTGTTGGACGAATAGTTCTCATGTAATTAATTTACAAAGTTTGATAGATCTCCTCTCATTTAAAAACAGGAAAATTGGCAATGACATCACAGTTTGCTATATTGCCATGGCAACAAGGGAATCCCCATATCAACACAATGTTAATGACTTGGAAATGACATCACAGTTCTGATTCTTGTTCAAGGCCGTTTTTCCCGCCAAAAATCATATGATATTTGAACTCGATTTTTATTAATGAAAATCTAAGATTTCACAGGTAATAAGTGTATTTGTCATTATTATTTGTGTTTATTTATAGAAATTTACTAGAATAAAATTTCATGAGACTTCCCTATTATCATGTTGATTGTACCAATACATATAAGTCTGTATCACATTATACAATTCAAATTGGGCAATTTCAAAGTCTACACTTAATAAAACAGCGTTTTTATTTAAAACTCTGAAATCCGATTGGCTTATGATTGAAATTGTTTAATTTGAATTGAGGTGTTCAGAGGAAATTGCATCAAAGTGAGTTTAAAAAAACGGAGATAAGTGCTAAATTAGATACCTGGGAGTTGATTTTAGTTGATGGAAAAATAATTTCATGAAATGCTTACAGTAAAAGTATAGCCAAAGACATCAGTGTTTTCAGGGTTAGTGTAGAAACTTGTCTGAATTGTGAGGATCATGAGTTTGGTCTCTGTTTTACTGTCAATTCATACATTTTAGGTCCAATTGGTATTGAAAACCCGTATGACAATTTAGTTATAAACTCCAGTAGGTATTGTTTAAAATCTTCCCGAGTAAGGTGATACAAGCGCTCGGCCGTTTTAGCAAATTGAGAGGGAAAATGTGTTTTGATAAGTGGGTGTAACTTTCACAGGATGTTCACATGATCAGTCTGATTGTATAATATTAGTAGAACTTTTAAATTTTTGCTTCGTGCCTTGGTAATTAGGCGCCGGTTATTCAACAAAATCGCGCAAAACTATGAAATTTCCTTTACGAGTGGAGACCAAACCCGTGAACCAATTGATATCAAATTTTAATCATGATTAGATGAAAGACAAACTTAGGGTCACTTGGCAACTTTTAAAATAAAATTTCATACGGCACTCAGCGAGAAAAGAAAATAGACAATTTTTCACCAAAAATCAACTAATTATTACTAATTAGCAAAGAAAAATATTAGCCATTATGATAACCCTTAGTTTGTCTTTTATCAATGATGATTAAATTTTCAAATCATTTCGTCAACCAATTTTGTCTCCAATCGTATCCAATGCACTGTCTGTAACAAGCAGCAAAATCGCTCGCGCTTGCAGCACCTTAAGGTGTATGAACAACGAGATAATTGGTAAAACACAATTTATATCCATTTGTAGAAAATATCATTTGGATGCCTTAACCTCCGACCCCCTCAATTGTATATTGTGCGGGCTTAACGATGGCTTAGAGGTCACCACTCACTTGAAAATCAAAATCTAGAATTGAGAGGGCTGAGTAGTGAGCGTGGCCTTGAAGAGGTTTTTAATCGATTTCTATTAACATCTTTTACCAATCCAATTATTAACAATAAAGGGCTTTGTACGAGTATTCAGAACAGTTCAATAAAAATTATTTCATAGTTTGGAATAATTTATTAGTTTTATTTTGTCGAACAGATGTTTAGTGCCATAATTTTACTAATTTTCGGGCACTAAACGTCTGTAGGACAAAGTAAATCTAATAAACCATTCCAAGCTATGGAATTATTTTCATTGAACTGTTCTGAATACTCGTACAAAGCCTTATTTTGTTAACAATTACATTGGTAAAAGATAATGATGAAAATCGATAAAAAAAAAACTCTTCAAGGTCAAACTCACTACCCAGCCGTCTTAAAACGTAACTAACTAACCATCTTCAGCATCATGTCAGAGTTCGTGGACGAAGCTCGTGGCAGCGAGGAAAATGTCTCTCTTGAAGATCCATCGCAGTGCTTCTTCCAGTCAAACTTAGCGGAGAAAGATCTCGACATTCGGGAGAAGAAGTCGACCTTGATTGACTTCATTTCTTCTGGAGTACACCCAGTGAGTTGACGGTGCACATCGGCGTTTTCATTACAGCAATCTACACCTTATTTGTTTTCTGTATATCTTTTCTTCGTCAATCACTTTCAGTTAGGTAACACACTATTGTTTGCGTTATATCTGATCGCCAAGCATGATGATGCACAAGAGAGGCTGTATCAAGAGATCTGCGAACTGGCTCCAGATGATGTGCCAATCACGGCAGATAACATGCGCCCTGCCAAATATCTGCGAGCTTGCGTCACGGAAGCATACAGGTATACACTTGACAATACATAAAACGGTATTTTAAATAATCAGATTGTCTGAAAAGGGTTTCAGTCCATTCTTCATTTCCATTTAATTCTTTCAATCATTCCATTCTCCTCAGAGACCTCTAACCCTCATCAGTACGTTGTGTCTAATGTCCGTCCGTACGACCAGGTAACTCAGTTGGTAGAGCTCTCGTCCGGCAAGTGAAAGGTCCCGGGTTCGAGCCCCGGATCGGTCGGATATTTGTCACAGCGCACATCCCTTCCTATAAGTATCAGTACTTGCATATTTTTAGGAAATTCATTTCGTTCTCAGTATTTACCTGCAGGTCTCTATATTATTTTCAAATTCAGAATGACACATAGGATAGAAGTGAACTTGAATACTTAGTTATATCTTCCCTCACAAAATATCTTGATATAGGTAAGGGATATTTCAAGTAAGTTTGCCAAGAATAGAATATTGACATATATTTAATTTTCTAGGTTATTGCCAACTGCCACAATCGTTGCTCGGGTTTTGGACAATAATGTGGTACTTTGCGACTACCAACTTCCAACAGGGGCAAGTATTACCATAGCAGCCCGCATACAAATCACAAAAATACACTTACTTTAATATTATGTTCTTGAGATAAAAATAATATATATTGATTTAAGATAAATAAAATTGATTACAACGTTGCCTAAAAATGTATATTTCTTATGTTACAATGATCTCAAGTAACAGATTATTAGCTTCGTAATACCGGGTGATGTAAAAGATTCCCTAGTTTTAGAGGTCACTCCGACAGAACGATGTTAACTTTCACACATTATAGAACACATATGAAAATGGCAGAAATTGTTGAGTAATGAGAAAAAAATTTACATACATTTGAATTAAGACGTAAAAACAGTTCATTAAAACTTAAAACTCTTAAACTTTAAAACTTGAGGGTTTTAAACCCTTAAAACTTTGAATAGAACTTTATCAGCACTGCAAAAAATATTCGTGACCACTAATTTCTGTATCACAGATTCAGAAATCTAAATCACAATGGAAACATCTGGTACGCTTAGTCCACATGGAAAATCGTGGACCGAACAACATAAAATCACCGAATTTTCACGAATCAATTCTTCAAACAAGTAAATTATCTGGTATATTCTGATTTTCAACTGAAAGTTCAATAATTTATAACTATTTTCCTACCTTCAATCCTACCTGCAAAAGTGTCGATGTATTGACCTCTCAAACAGTTTTTTTTGCGCCACCCGGTATAATATTTTTCCCCGAGGAAAGAAGGCTAAATTGTAATATCTCTAACAACGAAATAAATCTTGTAGACGGTGGTTTTGCTGCACTCGTGGCACGCGAGTCTCAACGAAGAGAACTTCAGCGACGCAAAGAGTTTTCGACCGGAGCGATGGCTGGCAGAAAACAAGGACCAGATTACACATTCTCCTCTTTTCATGACCCCGTTCGGATTCGGAAAACGAATATGTCCGGCGAAAAGATTTGCCGAACAGTTTATTACATTAATAATTGCAAAGGTAAGGTGATGACGTTGATATAAAATTAGTTAGGCTACAAAATCAAGATAAGATGATGAAGGATGTGGAGGGGTCAGGGGATGAATATCTAATCGAACCAGGGATATTACCTATAAATAGCATAATTATTGGTATTGTCGCCAATTGTTGGTTTGGACACATTGGTATTTCCATTGTCTAGGACACAATCCATTAATATTTATTAGAGTTAAGCTAATCACTTTCTTTTCAAGCTACCCCAAACCCTTCACCCTCCACTGTTGCCAATGTTGATGTTAAACGCGTCAAACCTGCCATTCAAACATGGCTTTGTTGTTGGCTAATTGTTGTTGGACTTTTCAAAAGAGCCGAATTTGTCCTACAGAATGACTAGGTACAAAGAGCTCTCGCAGTCAGGTGAGAGTCACCAGAATTCGAATCCCAGTTTGGCCGCATACCTTTCATATCACAAATCTATATGGCTAAGCTTACTAACCTGGGCCCCTATAAAGAAAACGAAATCATTTCGCTCTGGAATCATTTCACGGCCATAACATTGATCTGAAATGATTCCAGACCGGAATGATTTCATTTAATCATAATCCCTGGACATTTACAGTGAGAGTATCACAATGGTGGTAAGCTGTGGAACCTTCGCAATAGATTAAGGAGGGATGCCCAAGTAGATTTTCTGAAAATATTTATTGTTGAAATTTACCATTTTTATTAATTTTTACAACATTTCAACTATATTTTAATGTAAAAGATTCATCAAATTTCTTGTAACAATTGCAACTCTCGACTTATATTGAGTTTTCAATATGATGTCTTCAGAATATGAGGAAATTTTAACACAGGATGTATAGGAAATTATAGAATTTGGCGTCTAACATTTAAAAACGTACGGGTAGGTGTATATATATACAAATCTTAATAAATACCCTAATGTCCAATACACATAATATTAGTTTTTGGAAAAAATCTATCGGTGGAAAATAGTTTAAACCTAATATCTATTAGGAAAATTACTGTATTTTTTCGAACTTCCCATATTAAAGATAGGGCTAACTCAAATTTATGAAGTGATATATCTTGGAAATTAGTTCGGCTACCCCACTTTTTCTTACGTTTATATGGTGTACAAGGAAATTAATTATCTAATAAATAAGCATATTTGTTCAGATATCTACTACTTGGGCATCCCCCCTTAAGGTGGTAATTCTTGAGCTGCTGTTAATAACGTGAATATTGATGCGATACGAATCATGTTTCAGTTGATTAAGGAGTTTCGCATCGAATATGATGGAGAGATCGAACTGATCTTCGAGTTTCTACTTCGACCAAAATCAACGCCGAATTTCAAGTTCACCGCCAGAGTCACGTAGTATGAATTTCACCTCCATGGTTCAACATTGACACATTCTACACACCTGGAAAATAGACAGTAAATATAATGGAAGTCGCACTTCCTTGAAATGTACACTATTTCGCACGGGAATGGCGTGTGAACGTATCATACTTGTCCTAATATTGTATACATATTTGCTAAAGTTCGACACGATTAATATAATTATAACGATGAAATATGATAAAATATTATGAAATATTAAATATTTCGTTTCCTGACATCTTCGTGTGTTGGACGAATGCAATGTTCTTGAATCCATGATTTGATATGTACCGGGTTTTTCCTCACATTTGACAAACATAACGTTATTTAATTTAATCTAGTGGAGCGGTCGCTCCACCCAGCCAAGTCGTACTGTACACTCACAGTCACTCAACATACCGTAAATGCCTAATAAACTGAGGAGCAGACCAAACACTTTTACTGTAAGCAATAACATGCCATTTACGGCCTACTGGATCTCAAAATTGGGAAATCTCACATTGTTGCTAAATATCTTAATTTCGAGCTATGGCCCACCTGACAACATATACCAAATTTGGGAACAATAGGTTATTCCATTTGCGAGCTAGAGGGCCGTGAAAACAGTGAAATTACATCACTTTCATCTTCTTTAGATGATGATGATTCAGATATCAGGAAACACCGCTGTCACCGCCACAGCCTAAACGGCTTAACCGATCGATCTGAAATTTTTACCACATATGCACTTTTGGCGTCTGATGATACCTTGCCCTTACTAATTTTTTGTGCCGCCAATTCGGAACCGGAAGTGACGTCACATCTTAAAAACGGATGGACCTATCGGGACGAAACTAGCGCCAAACGATTCGGACGGTCTTCTTTATGAAATATCAATTGTCGAAATAGAAATGTACTATTACCAAAACCGGAAATGACGTCATAAAAATGCCAAATCTGACTAAAATAATTTCTTATAACAATAACTACATATTCAGAAGGCTTATTATGTTGCATAAAATATATAGATACACATTTTAGGTGGCAGTGAAGTCAGCCGCCATTTTGAAAACCGGAAGTGATGCCATATCTTGAGAACGGCTGGACCGATTGGAACAAAACTTTCGCTATACTTCATAGCATATTATTTAAAGCATATACATAGTAACAAGCACAACTTTTCTAAGCAACCAAATCACAAAGGCGTGTTTTTTAAAGGAATTATAGTCTTTGGTGCAACAATATATGTCACAAGTTGTAAGAATAAACTAAAAAAAGGAGTGATATCCCCATAAAAAACACTCCGTGTAAAAATACCAGCCAAGTCTCTTCAACTTAAAAAAGATAGAAGAAATCTAAAAATTCAGCACTGAAAAGTAGTGATATCAAAAAATTGGCCAAGTCAAAACTTTTCAAAAAATACTTGGCGCATCGTTTTTCTAGGGATAGATATATTTTATGTATAGATGAGTATATTTGATTTCCGGCCTACTTCTTTACTATTTATATGCACGATGCGCTAAGTATTTTTTGAAAAGTTTTGACTTGGCCAATTTTTTGATATCACTACTTTTCAGTGCTGAATTTTTAGATTTCTTCTATCTTTTTTAAGTTGAAGAGACTTGGCTGGTATTTTTACACGGAGTGTTTTTTATGGGGTTTTGGTTTACCCACAAAGAAAGCTGGTTTCTTTATGAGTCTGATAGCCAATCACAAAGAAAAGATTAACTCATTTTGGTTGCCCGGCTGAAGGATGAACCAGCGCCTGCTCACCTACCAAATTGTTTTTCCAAACCGTTTTATTTTGTTCTTATAGTATTATTGAGCGAGCGTAGCGAGCGTCACCACGGTACTCTTATGACACTTTCTCTGTGTGTTTTTTTTTTTTTTTTTTTTTTTTTTGTGGCCGTGGCCCAGGTCTAACCGCACATTCAATCGATCTGAAACTTTGCACACATACTAACGTAATCTATGAGGTCCCTGGGATCGTTTTTGAACGGGCTCCCGTGATTGGTTCCAATTTTAAAAAAATTATCTTTTGATTGGTTGCTTCGATCAATTTGAAATTTAGCAAAAACATTGCAACCAACATTGTACCCAATCATAAAAAGTTTCAGCCAAATCCTCCTATTGGTTTAAATTTAAAACCATTTTTCATGTGATTTTTGACATTTAAACTAGAACAGATTGACCGATCAACTTAAAACTTCGCGTGGTCATTGGTACCAACATTTTAGGTATTTTTGCCAATTTTCAGTCTAATCTGTCGTTATTTTTAAAAGTTTTGTTATTTTAATGTCATTTTATTCCATAATCTTGAAAAATGTATAGGTACTAAATTGTCATCCCTGCCTTCTTTAAGCTTCTGTTCCAAGGCAAGGCCTGTAGAGCAGCCAAGCTATCCACAATGTACAGTAAAATGAAAACATTTTTGAGCTAGCGCATAAAATCGGATGCAGTACGAAGGCCAAATCCTATAAGGCCCGGAATAACTTAAGTTAAATTTTGCTGGATTAACTAACTTTTGGATTAAATTCAATTGTTTCACTCAATTTGAGGTATCTGATTGGCTGTGCCGCCAACTTAGTTCAATATTTAGTTAATCCGGCTCAGATTAACTTTGGTTTCTAATTGGTTTAAGTTTAAATAAAATCTTCTGATTGGTCGACAATCAAAATGTTCACATTAAGTTCAAATTTTGCATGGTGATCAAGACCAACTTAATATTAAATTGTACATATTGTAAGCCCAATCAGTTAAGTATTAATTGTAATTTTACGAATTTAGTATGGGATGTCACAAGAGATTTCTGGAGAAAGTATGTGGGTAAGACTTCACGACACAATGGATCTGTTATTCATCCAGAGAATTATGGAGATTGAAAAATTGCAGAGAAAATTGTCTTGTGCCGTGTCGTGTACAGTCTGTTTTTTACTGTATGAACTCTTACCAGATGGAGCCACAGTCAGTTGTTCTGCTAGGCCGAGAAAGACTTCATTGCGCGCTCACCTGGCAATGTTGTCTTTCTCGGCCTTACAGAACAATTGACGGTGTCTCGGTCTGTAGAGAGTTCAAACATAGGAAAAATGAACTGTATCGTGGCTATGGGGATGTTGCATGTTCTGTGCTCGCTCATCAACGCGTTACACTGAGCGTTTTCCTAGTCTACAATATAAGATCAAAAAATGTTTACCATACCGACCTAACTTTTATGTAAAACGTTTTCAAAGTTTGAGATTTTTATGGCTCTTGGATGAACGAAATAATGTCCTACCATATTCTAATTTATTTTAAATCCGCACCAACAATTTCAACAGAAAACGATTGATATATTCGTCGACCAATATTAAATGCATTGCAAACTTAAACTACTCTTGTCACCGACTTAATTACTGAGAAAATGACAGTTAAATGTTTGAAAATCTTGATATTTGGCCATTTAGCATGGGACAACTGAACTAGTCAAAACCACTGCTTATTTAACGAAAATGTTGTTTTAAAATTCTTCATAATCAAATATCGTATTATTCTCCACATAATACATTTTAAAACTATGATTTAAAGTTTAAACATGTGATTTCTGAATTAATTTATCTCATGTAATGAATATAGGTAGTCATCCAACCATCCTCCTCTAGGATCTGTCATCCTGCGATGGTTCATCTTTAAGGAAAATGAGATTTCCGATAATGATTTCCTATCATCTCAGAGTTCCTTCTCATCTTATAACTATGTTTGACAAGAAAGATTTCCTCAATTCGACAACATGTACATTTTATTCGCTGTCAATCTCATACTGTATTTGTTGATCATGTGGTACAATCCCTCATCTCAGTCTTATCCGATGAAACTGTTAGGAAGACTGCTCTAGTTGTTGTATTCACAGATGTAAGTCCAAGGATCGAGTCTCCCAGGAGTTTGAAGTCCCTGGTCGGCCTCAGACCAATACATGAAGGACACGTAGGGATTGCTAACGAAATCGCCCTTTGGTTCTTCGTAGTACCATCTCGAGTAGCCGGTATCGTTGAGAGGGATTCCTGCAAGAATAAGAACAATAAATCATTAGTACAACACTCGACACAATATACAACTGGTGCTGGATTTGTAAATAAGTATAACTTGATTTGTACAAATCCCCAATTATAATGATAAATACTACCTACTTTTATCTTATTTTATTTTATAGTATTTAGTACTGATGGCAATAAATCATGTTATAGAGATATTTGTAGTTATACCGGCATGATTATATGACAAGACATTATTTTTCCAATAAGGGAAACACTAAAAAATTACCATCTACATAAATCTTTGTACAAGTGTTCTCCAACGTGGAAGAATGGGTCTGGGAAATGTAGGTACTAAATGACTAATGCCATCTATATCCGGTTTGGAACTACGTACCATTCCGTGTGTTCCGGTGGTGACAAGAAATATCAATTTTGTTTCAATTCACACTTTTAAATAAATGAAATTCAAAGTTCACCTATCTGTAATTAAATAGTAGTATTCTTGATATCAATACAATATATAAAATATTCTTTGTTAAAATAATTTTAAAGCAGATAAAACAAATTGTAAAAAACAAAAGAGCAACAATCGAAAATTAAAAAACAGCCTTCTTATTGCAGTATCATTTTCTTATGAAGAAGGTAGTGATTTAGAGATTTCACAAGGGTCAAGGTGTAAAATTGTCAACTTCACGCACGGGCAGGAATTTCTGTTTTAGTCTATTGATATAGTGCTTATAAAGGCCAACTTTATACATAGCAATGCTCCCCATTAATGAACAACGCTTCAATTTGGAATACATTTCCTTGTAATACAGTTTTCCTAGTATCTTAAAAGGTATTATGGACCACTTTACCTGAAACCGAGCGATAGTTATCATTTCCACCATGGAAGCGATGAATCCCGACAAAGAATGACTTCGGCAATGACAAGCCTAACCCCGATACAATGGCGTCCGCCTCTTCCTTGGAGTTGATCACCACAAGTTGCGTTCCTTCATCCCGGCACCTCTGCTCAGCGGCTGGCCAGAACAAGTACGATTCAGTGTGCTTGTAGAAACCGAAGCCGGAGATGTGAGTGTATCCGGGCCTGAAAGCATGTGGGGAAAGTGCTCACGTTGTGGACTGATAACACAGCAAGTGTCATAATTAGGGCTAGGATGTTTAGGACCTATCAAACGTCCAAAAAGGCAGGCAAATAGTACCTTAAAACTATTAAAAAAGGACCACAATCCCGAAAAAGGACCTATGAAATTTTATGGTATGTAATATTTGTCATCATATTATTCGATTTATCGGTTTAGGAGTTAGACTTAAAGTCCAGGTTTGAGTTACTGAGAAGTATTTTTTTCTGGCATCCTTGTCTGTTTTTGAAATGTAAAACGCCATAACGCACGATCACATCCGCCAAATTCAGGAAATATTCACTGATCTCTATTGTTGTCGCGCCGAGTCAGACCGAGGCTACCTACGTCACTGGGTGGGTCAGGTATACCAGCTGACCAGCGCAAGGGATGCGGCTGTCATCTTATCTCAACTCACTCAGTTCTCAGTCGCCTTCGCACTCGGAAATATAGAATGTGAAATTTTTAGCGTTGTAGTCTCGTATGATCTTTGTCTTATCAGTAATCATCACTATTCTCGTTTTATTTAATAGATATACGTATGTATGTAGTGCATTAGAGAAACAATTATATTAGAGAGTGTGAGAGCGTTTTATTATAATATTTAGATTAACAATATGTTATGTCAGTTATTTTCAACAATGGTGAAGGAGTGCTGCAATTTCAAGTGTTCCAAAAAACCTAAATGTCAATCCCAGTTCCCAGTGTCAATCTTATCATTTCTTTTCATAGGTTTCCTCATGACACTTATGAATACAAACATTAGGTATGACCTTATTTCCCTTATATACTTTTGCACAAGTACCTAGTTGTTCTTTTTCTTTGTATATCGTGGCTCAAAATTATGCGGTATAGATCCTGCCACATCCACTAAATAAACTCAATAAATGTCAACTAAAAAACAATACGTTGAAGTAGACACTACGTGGACAGCACTCAGACTGATTTCAACTGACCTCTTGACTTAGAAAGTTAAAAACTGATCGTTTGAAGCATGGATTTCCTTCCATATTTTGTAATTTGGGGAAGTTCTTAGAAGTGTCATTATTTAGTTTAATAGTCGAACTGCGAGTCATATAATATCCCAGAAAAAAACACTCCGTGTAAAAAAGGCAGCCAAGTCTCTTTACTTTAAAAAAATTCAACACCGAAAAGGAGTGATATCAAAAAAGGAGCCAAGTCAATGACATTTCCAAATATTTAATCGTATCTTTGAAATAAAAGTATAAACACCGAGAAATACTTTACAAAAGGACTTGGCGCATCGTTTTTTTAAAGACATCATTCTATCCTAAAAGTGGAAAGAAATTTACAAGTAGGTACATTTTCCTCTTTCTATTAGAGCCAGAATCTATGAATCAAGCTACTTTTAGTAATGACTATTTTATAGTTTTGTCAATGGCGATAGAAGCATGATTTTATGCTGTAATATATAAGTAATATAAGGGTGAAAGAATTACATAACAATTGGAAGTGGTGAGAATGAAGGTTTCTTTGGAAAACTTCCATGGAGTCAGGAGTCAGGATCCTCATCAGTGTGTTGTGTCTAATGTCCGCCCGTCCGATCGGGTAGCTCAGTTGGTAGAGCTCTCGCCCGGCAAGTGAGAGGTCCCAAGATCGTGCCCCGGTTCGGTCGGATATTTTTCACAACACACATCCCTTCATATCAATTGGAAGTGGGCTCATACATATTCTTGCAGTACTGTTAATATGGCGATATTAGACTGGTATCTTTTCATAATTTGATCTTGACTGAAGGAAATCATGAAACGTTGTCAAATAATTACTAACTAATGGAACACAATTATATATTTTTGAAGTGTCAAGTGTATAAAGTTAAATTTTTTAATAGAAATTCAATATGACTGTCTTCTTTGTGAAATGTATTTTTATAAAATGTGTATTAATAGAAATTGTTACATGATGAGAAGGTATAACGCATGAGACTTAATTATATTCACCACGAAACAATATTACGAAGATAACTATTGTGTATATTTATAGAAAGCATAGACAACAAGTTTCATAGCGTATATAATCATATAGAAAATATTTTACAGAAGGTATGTATAATATGTACCTAATTGAAAGATGTTTCCCTATTATTCTAAACATTCAAAATGACGGTTGTATATAAATGGCACATGCTTATGAATAGAAAAATGTCTTTAAAAAAACGATGCGCCAAGTCCTTTTGTAAAGTATTTCTCGGTGTTTATACTTTTATTTCAAAGATACGATTAAATATTTGGAAATGTCATTGACTTGGCTCCTTTTTTGATATCACTCCTTTTCGGTGTTGAATTTTTTTAAAGTAAAGAGACTTGGCTGCCTTTTTTACACGGAGTGTTTTTTTCTGGGATATCACTTCTTTTGTTAGTTTATTCATACAGCTTGTAGCACAGCTTGTGTCCGTGCAAGAACTTATTTCTTTAAAAAAATACGCCTATGCCGATTTGGATACTTAGAAAAGTTGCGTTTGGTATATAAGATTAAAATAATTATCCAAGAAGAATAGCTTTAAGTTTCGTTACAATCGGTCCAGCCGTTTTCGATATATGACGTCACTTCCGGTTTTAGCAATGGCGGCCGAAAATAATGTCGTCTTGAATTCATAATTATTACTCCTACACATTTCCAAAATTTGGTTGCAATCGGTACAGCCGTTTTTGATATATGACGTCACTTCCGGTTTTAACAATGGCGGCCGAAAATAATGTCGTCTTGAATTCATAATTATTAGTACAACACATTTCCAAAATTTGGTTGCAATCGGTACAGCCATTTTCGATATATGACGTCACTTCCGGTTTTAACAATGGCGGCCGAAAATAATGTCGTCTTGAATTCATAATTATTAGTACAACACATTTCCAAAATTTGATTGCAATCGGTACAGCTATTTTCGATATTTGACGTCACTTCCGGTTTTAACAATGGCGGCCGAAAATAATGTCGTCTTGAATTCATAATTATTAGTCCAACACATTTCCAAACTTAGGTTGCAATCGGTACAACCGTTTACGATATATGACGTCACTTCCGGTTTTAAAAATGGCCGCCGAGAACACTGCAACCTTGAATTTATAATTATTTACAAAGTACGTTTACTTATATCTATTTTAAAGTATAAAGTGGTGAATTTAGCGTCATTTAGCATATTTATGACGTCATTTCCGGTATAGGTCATAAAATGTGTGACGTCATTTCCGGTTTCGATATTTGAATCATCAAATATTACTGATTACATAAAGTTGACCGTCTAAATCGTTTAGCGCTGGTTTTGTTCTAATCTGTTTAGCCGTTTTTGAGACATGATGTCACTTCCGGTTTCAAAATGGCGGCTTCCGGTTGGTTTTATAACAAGTCAAATGAAATATCAAAAGTACAAACGTTACATAAATATCAAGACAATCGGATCAACAGTTGTTGCTGAAATGCAAATCGATGTATATTAAATTTCATGACGTCATTTCCGGTTTATTTAAAATAATGTTCAGTCTTTTGATATTGATAATCCATATAGATGACCGTCTGAAACGATTGGCGCAAATTTCGTTCCGATCGGTCCAACCGTTGACGAGATATGACGTCACTTCCGGTTTCAAAATGGCGGCACAAAAAATTCATGGGGACAAGGTTAAATCAGACGCCAAAAGTGCACACGTGGTAAAAATGTGAGATCAATCGGTTCAGCCGTTTAGGCTGTGGCCTGTTTACCGGATTTTAGCTCCAGCCTACTACTACTAAGATTATTATTATGAAAACCGCCCTAAAACACAGTTTTCACGGCCCTCTAGCGCGCAAAGGGCGTAACCTATTGTTCCCAAATTTAGTATATGTTGTAGGGTGGGCCATAGCTCGAAATTAAGATATTTCGCAACAATGTGAGATTTCTCAATTTTAAGATCCAGTAGGCCGAAAATGCCACTTTGATGCTTACAGTAAAAGTGGGTTTGCTCCAGCCTTTATATGAGAGTGTGCGCGCGCCGTACGACTTGGCTGGCGTGGAGCGACCGCTCCACTAGATCAGTGAGAATCAAGATAGATTGTAGGTAGCGGATGGTCGGCAGTAGCCGGCCGCTCTCGTGCTACCTAACCCACCCATTGACATCATGCAAGCGTCGTGCGGGTGGCCTACCCGGCTAGTTAGCGCTTCCTTGTTTATTTAATTTGAAGTGCTGGGATTTTTTTTTATTTTTTTTTATTTTGTATTCTGATTTAGGTAATAGATGACTACTGTTCTATGTCATAGGCAATATAACTCGGTCCATTCCTTTAAAGAAATACATTAAATTAACTTAAATTATTGTATGAATGTGTCAATGTATCAAGTGCCAATTGTTGATGGCCATCCAAATGGTGGATGGAAAATTTATGAATTGTGCTCTAGACCAAAATTCATAAAATTGTTGTAACTTGCAACAAACATTTCATATTATTTTCCCAAATAATTTAAAAATAGGACAAAAAGACCTCAAATAGCAAGAAAATGACTGAATTCATAAAGAATTGAGAAAAATGCATTTTCAGGCAAAATGAAACGCATATTTTTGAAATCAGGAAAACATAAAACATATTTATTTATCATTTTAGACGTGTCTGAACAAAAAACTAAAAAAGGATTTGTCCTAAATATCCTAGCCCTAGTCATAATTATTAATACTGCACCTGAACGGGGTAGAGATAAGCGAACTAAATGAAAAGTGGGCATGAGCAAAGTGAAACTGGCAGTGAATCCAGGAAAAGAGCCATTTATAATCTGTTCCTAGTTTGTATTCTCAACTCTGATTTTACTGTAAATTATACTTATTTATTAATGAGTAATAAAACATCTAAAGTATAGAATGCGGAAAAGAAGTTCAGATTTGCGAAGAGAGCAAGCTGGAAATGTTTCGAATCACATAATGATTTAAAGAAAGAAGTGGGCGTGGAGAGAAGCCTTTAGAATTGATAGAATAACGTCGTTTGGTGTAGTTTCGATATTGTATTGCACTGAATGAATTAAGCTACCGGGAAAGTATGGTATGAGGTAAGTTTCTCTACAGTGAAAAGGGCACATTAGAACAGATGTGAAAGAGTACGGTTGTTCAGCAAGGAATTTCGCATGTTGGACGAGTCGAGCGGAGAAATTTATATTGATGTTGCTGCATCTTTGTGGACGATGAAGGTTATTTTTACTTATTTGGAGTCACGCGTGCGTAATCTGGATGATTTTGTTCTGTTACTCAAGTGTCAGCACTCGATTAATATTAAATTTAGATTGATAGGAGACAAAAATTAAACTCACAGTGATGGTCCTCCTTGGTCCGGAGTTCCCAACTCGCAGATGAACACTTGCTTGTCTCTACATCTGGTGTCTGTGAATCCAGCGTCACTGAATCCTCCACAGTTGAACTCCGACCCGCCTTTAGGAGATCCAGGAGCCCATTGGTCGCCAGCGTCGCAGCCACCAGAGATAGCAGTTCCTACAGAACAGAATACAGATGAACACTTGCTTGTCTCCACATCTGGTGTCTGTGAATCCAGCGTCACTGAATCCTCCACAGTTGAACTCCGACCCGCCTTTAGGAGATCCAGGAGCCCATTGGTCGCCAGCGTCGCAGCCACCAGAGATAGCAGTTCCTACAGAACAGAATGCAGATGAACACTTGCTTGTCTCCACATCTGGTGTCTGTGAATCCAGCGTCACTGAATCCTCCACAGTTGAACTCCGACCCGCCTTTAGGAGATCCAAGAGCCCATTGGTCGCCAGCGTTGCAGCCACCAGAGATAGCAGTTCCTACAGAACAGAATGCAGATGAACACTTGCTTGTCTCCACATCTGGTGTCTGTGAATCCAGCGTTACTGAATCCTCCACAGTTGAACTCCGACCCGCCTTTAGGAGATCCAAGAGCCCATTAATCGCCAGCGTTGCAGCCACCAGAGATAGCAGTTCCTACAGAACAGAATGCAGATGAACACTTGCTTGTCTCCACATCTGGTGTCTGTGAATCCAGCGTCACTGAATCCTCCACAGTTGAACTCCGACCCGCCTTTAGGAGATCCAAGAGCCCATTGGTCGCCAGCGTCGCAGCCACCAGAGATAGCAGTTCCTACAGAACAGAATACAGATGAACACTTGCTTGTCTCCACATCTGGTGTCTGTGAATCCAGCGTCACTGAATCCTCCACAGTTGAACTCCAACCCGCCTTTAGGAGATCCAGGAGCCCATTGGTCGCCAGCGTCGCAGCCACCAGAGATAGCAGTTCCTACAGAACAGAATGCAGATGAACACTTGCTTGTCTCCACATCTGGTGTCTGTGAATCCAGCGTCACTGAATCCTCCACAGTTGAACTCCGACCCGCCTTTAGGAGATCCAGGAGCCCATTGGTCGCCAGCGTTGCAGCCACCAGAGATAGCAGTTCCTACAGAACAGAATGCAGATGAACCCTTGCTTGTCTCCACATCTGGTGTCTGTGAATTAGGCGTCACTGAATCCTCCACAGTTGAACTCCAACCCGCCTTTAGGAGATCCAGGAGCCCATTGGTCGCCAGCGTCGCAGCCACCAGAGATAGCAGTTCCTACAGAACAGAATGCAGATGAACACTTGCTTGTCTCCACATCTGGTGTCTGTGAATCCAGCGTCACTGAATCCTCCACAGTTGAACTCCGACCCGCCTTTAGGAGATCCAAGAGCCCATTGGTCGCCAGCGTTGCAGCCACCAGAGATAGCAGTTCCTACAGAACAGAATGCAGATGAACACTTGCTTGTCTCCACATCTGGTGTCTGTGAATCCAGCGTCACTGAATCCTCCACAGTTGAACTCCGACCCGCCTTTAGGAGATCCAGGAGCCCATTGGTCGCCAGCGTCGCAGCCACCAGAGATAGCAGTTCCTACAGAACAGAATACAGATGAACACTTGCTTGTCTCCACATCTGGTGTCTGTGAATCCAGCGTCACTGAATCCTCCACAGTTGAACTCCGACCCGCCTTTAGGAGATCCAGGAGCCCATTGGTCGCCAGCGTCGCAGCCACCAGAGATAGCAGTTCCTACAGAACAGAATGCAGATGAACACTTGCTTGTCTCCACATCTGGTATCTGTGAATCCAGCGTCACTGAATCCACCACAGTTGAACTCCGACCCGCCTTTAGGAGATCCAGGAGCCCATTGGTCGCCAGCGTCGCAGCCACCAGAGATAGCAGTTCCTACAGAACAGAATGCAGATGAACACTTGCTTGTCTCCACATCTGGTGTCTGTGAATCCAGCGTCACTGAATCCTCCACAGTTGAACTCCGACCCGCCTTTAGGAGATCTAAGAGCCCATTGGTCGCCAGCGTTGCAGCCACCAGAGATAGCAGTTCCTACAGAACAGAATGCAGATGAACACTTGCTTGTCTCCACATCTGGTGTCTGTGAATCCAGCGTCACTGAATCCTCCACAGTTGAACTCCGACCCGCCTTTAGGAGATCCAGGAGCCCATTGGTCGCCAGCGTCGCAGCCACCAGAGATAGCAGTTCCTACAGAACAGAATACAGATGAACACTTGCTTGTCTCCACATCTGGTGTCTGTGAATCCAGCGTCACTGAATCCTCCACAGTTGAACTCCGACCCGCCTTTAGGAGATCCAGGAGCCCATTGGTCGCCAGCGTCGCAGCCACCAGAGATAGCAGTTCCTACAGAACAGAATGCAGATGAACACTTGCTTGTCTCCACATCTGGTGTCTGTGAATCCAGCGTCACTTAATCCTCCACAGTTGAACTCCGACCCGCCTTTAGGAGATCCAGGAGCCCATTGGTCGCCAGCGTCGCAGCCACCAGAGATAGCAGTTCCTACAGAACAGAATACAGATGAACACTTGCTTGTCTCCACATCTGGTGTCTGTGAATCCAGCGTCACTGAATCCTCCACAGTTGAACTCCGACCCGCCTTTAGGAGATCCAGGAGCCCATTGGTCGCCAGCGTCGCAGCCACCAGAGATAGCAGTTCCTACAGAACAGAATGCAGATGAACACTTGCTTGTCTCCACATCTGGTGTCTGTGAATCCAGCGTCACTGAATCCTCCACAGTTGAACTCCGACCCGCCTTTAGGAGATCCAGGAGCCCATTGGTCGCCAGCGTCGCAGCCACCAGAGATAGCAGTTCCTACAGAACAGAATGCAGATGAACACTTGCTTGTCTCCACATCTGGTGTCTGTGAATCCAGCGTCACTGAATCCTCCACAGTTGAACTCCGGCCCGCCTTTAGGAGATCCAGGAGCCCATTGGTCGCCAGCGTCGCAGCCACCAGAGATAGCGTAATTTCCTGAGAATGCAGATGAAGGTATATTGTTCTTAGCGGCATTTTTTAAAATTTTTGCTATTAACTTAATTTTCGTCGTGACTTGATGGAAAGTTTAGGACTTTCAACAACCCGAATTAAGTCTTAAATGAATAGTGCCGACGATATGGTGATATGTTCCAAATAATATTTCTAATTAAATAAAAAAATAAGGTTTTCAGGATTTCACGTGAATAAAAAAATATCTTAATGGAACTGAAGTAATTGAAATTGATTTTGTTGCATGTGCATTCATTTCACTTATTCAGTTTTTTATATATAAATCCACAATGTTTACCAATTTAGGAAACTTTTTTCATTAATTTAGGCATTTTTACTGCAATTAACTGCTGATTAGTAAGTTGGATGCGTTTAACCAATTGTGTTATGGACATCAGCCAATTGAATTTCTCTCACTAATAACAATAACAATAATTTCGGAATGTGTTACCGAATATATCGATGTAAGAGTTCTCTTGCCATTGGTCGCTGAATCCAAGATGGATGAAGGAGGCTCCATTGTTGGTCATCATGTCTCTGATGGCGTCAGCCTCGGCGGCTGAGTCGATGATTGTGAGATGAGCGTTGCTAGCTTGACACGTCTGAAGGAATTGTTTCATGTACCGCAGAGAACATAAATATCAAAGAAATTTATTTTCCAAGACAAAATAACAGTTTAGTGATATTAAATCCTATCAATGAAGGGGGTTACCCAAATCATCAAAATGAAAATAAAGTATAATATTGTTATAGTAATTTGGGAGGTGATTCCTTTACGGATTTATACTCTCTAAACTTCAATTTTAAGAGAGTATTAACCGCTGTTATTGATGTTAACATTTGGGTAAACAAAATTTACGATACGATAAAAAAAACGTACAGAAATGACACCCCTGGTTTGTAAGATGGTAATGTGTAGAATATCTTTCCTCTCAATTCTAACCGGGGCAGTGACATAGTCAGCGGGTGGAAAGGAAATGGATCAGACCCAGGAAGCGGAGATGAAGTTCTTGAGGAGTGTGAAGGTAGTCACAATAATGGACAAGGTTCGTAGTAATAAGATAAGAAGTGAGCTGGTGGTAGAGAGATTGGGGTTTAAACTGGGCAGAGAGAGGCTTCGGTGGTTTGGCCACATGAAGAGGATGGGAACAGCGCGAGTGCCACGGCGGGTGTTTGAGTCGGCTACTTCAGGACCACGTAGAGTAGGAAGACCAAGGATTGGAGGCGGATTGGAGTTATTAAGGAGGATGTTTTGGAGTGAGTTGGAGGCTGAGACAGTGGGAGGACAGACCAAGAGAGAGGTGGATTGGAGTTATTAAGGAGGATGTTTTGGAGTGGGTTGGAGGCTGAAACAGTGGGAGGACAGAACAAGTTGGAGGCAGTTTGTTGGACAAGTTGAAGTGGTGGAGGGAGATGAGGAAGATGAGGAGGAGACGCCAGGCGTTGCCAGCCGGTTTCCAGGGGTCCTGCGGCCCTAGTGTTGGTGGGGCCATTCGGATGCAACAAGTGGATGGAATATTATTATTACCTATTATTTATGTGTACACTTTTATTTCATTTGAAAATGTACCATAACAGAATATACTGACCAGCAGAGCTTCTGTCCAGTTCAAGGCGACTCCAATGTAGAAGTATTCCCCAATTCCCGGATACACTGCCCGTGGAGTGACGTCATCAGTTGCCATGGCAACAGCCAGGACACTCAACACTCCGAGCATGCGCAGGAACATTCTAGACATTTGCAAATATGGAAATTGTTAAAATGTAGTATTATTAAACATTAAGTTTTAAGAGAATACTTATATCAATCTCACAAAATTAAATGTTTGCTTTACCGATTTATTATTCCTCATCTTATCTTCTATTATCCACATCTCTAATATAATTGTCTATGTATACTGTAATATAGTGGACAGTAGTGTACAATGCCTTTTTCTGAAAGCACTTATAAACTTTTATTATTTGCTTATTTACCGAAGAAATCATAACTCTGGGTTTGTTTATATATTGTGTTCCGACAGCCCCAAGAATAGATTAACAGTAAATGCTCCATGTCGCATTAAATAATCGAATATTTCTTACTTTCAAGGGATTTCACGTCTACAATTCCGTGACAATGCATATGTGAACGATGATTTAAAACTAAATCCAGATGAACCATTTCACTTTAATAATGTTAAAACTGGAATTTCGATTTTTTTTTTGAAAAATATTCGCCTTCCTTTCTCGTTAATCCTATCTTGTTCTCTATTCTACTCACACCCCTTTGCACAAAACAATGTATGTGAAATTCTTACCTTGCAAGCATCAGGGTCGCACAACATCAATAGGCAGATGTCACATGTCCAATGACTCCTCGTTATATCACCTCGTAGGTATTGTGTCACAATTTCACTTCACAGCTGTCATTGTTATTGAAAGATGATTGTTGAAACATTCTAACCTACATATACTCTTATCTGATAATGATTGTTTATCAAGAATATTTTTTGGATGTTCAATTCCTCCACAAGTCAGTTAAAATACAATTCTTTTTTAAATTAATGCTTTCCTAGCGTACTCAATTTTCGGTTTGTCATAAAAGTAATACTCACACAGAATTGTGCCAAAAAGCACCATAAAAGTGCGATAAAAAGTGTAGTAACGTTTTCACAACGTATATATTATATAATTTTTTACAGATATAACGTTGAAAATTATATTTTTTTGCAGGAAGTAGGAAGTGTGTCTCTGGGCGAGGCTACGTCTGCCAAACATCTGAAGCGGATCCACAAAGAGAGATTCTGCAGAATCCCATAAATTTGTAATGAGATTTTGTTTAATTAACCCAGACTTTAAACAAAATCTCATCAAAATCTCTGGGATTCTGTAGAATCACTCTTTGTGGATCCGCTGCCTATTTATAATTGCTAGAAATCTTCAAGGCTAAAGAGTACCTCACTGCTCTTGTTCAATCTTCACTCTGGAAAGATGTTTGAACTGAGGTGATCAACTTTAAATGCAGTGTGGTTCTTGATTAAGTACAAAGCAAAGAATAAATACGAAAACGAAAATAAAATACAAAAAATGCCACTAAATATTTGTTGTTATCAATTTGTTTTATTTTTCTTCTGATCCTGTTTACTACTCTCATCGATAAGATTCTTGATCTTTCTTCTTGGGAAAGCGATTATACGTTATTTTAAAAATGTTAGCAAGAGGTCACCCATTGTTAATTAGTTTAGTCACTTTTATCGAAACAATCGAATAGTATAGCAAACATTCTAACATTCCGTTCCAACAGTGAGGAATATTCACTTCCCAACCCTGGAGTTAAACAAATATAATTTGATATGAAATTGCTGCCACACACTGTTTACAACTGTTTTTGAGTGAACAATTTTAGACTTAGTGGATGTGGTACGAACATTACGATGACTTGAGCCCAAGAGCAGCTCAAACGAAAACGAAAACGAAAACGAAATTTTTATTTGAAACATTGGGGTGTTATCACAGGAACAAACAAATTCTTTAATTTCTCTCTTATTCAACCATTTGAAAACAATCTACTGAAGTTCCCGTGTTGATGCAGGCGCGAAGGACGGGGGGAGGGGAGGCACTCGAGCAGACTGGCCCCCCATTCATCATACAAAATTAAGTTTAGTGTCCCCGAATAATTTATAAATTGCAATTCTAAAATAACACCCTGCGGGGCAACAATAGGAGGTTCTTTGATGTAATTTGAGACGTTTAGCATCCCAGTATTACTTTTAATTTGTTTAAATTCGAAAAACGCGCTGAGGAGAGTAGGAGGGTAGTTTACTTCATTTCGTGCATTTTAGAGCCCCAGAATAACGTTGAAATTGTTAAATTATAAAAAAAACGCCCTGCGGGGCTAAAGCTGACTCCCTTCCGGGAGTCGCAATCTCCCCCCCCCCCCCCCCCCCCCGATCCATGATCAAAGTAGTTCCTAGGCGCATGTGTTCACGTATATCTTGAAGATGATCAGAAGAACTCCTGCTCACAGATGGTGTTCAGAAGACTCCTGCTCACAGATGGTGTTCAGAAGAACTCCTGCTCACAGATGGTGTTCAGAAGACTCCTGCTCACAGATGGTGTTCAGAAGACTCCTGCTCACAGATGGTGTTCAGAAGAACTCCTGCTCACAGATGGTGTTCAGAAGACTCCTGCTCACAGATGGTGTTCAGAAGACTCCTGCTCACAGATGGTGTTCAGAAGAACTCCTGCTCACAGATGGTGTTCAGAAGACTCCTGCTCACAGATGGTGTTCAGAAGACTCCTGCTCACAGATGGTGTTCAGAAGAACTCCTGCTCACAGATGGTGTTCAGAAGAACTCCTGCTCACAGATGGTGTTCAGAAGAACTCCTGCTCACAGATGGTGTTTAGAAGAACTCCTGCTCACAGATGGTGTTTAGAAGAACTCCTGCTCACAGATGGTGACTCCAACACTGTTGGCGATGAGTCCGTTCTCGCCACCAGTCTCCCAGTAGACGACGTAAGGTGAGGTAATGAAGTTTCCCAGCGGATGACCGTCAACCCACGTCGAGTACCCAGTCTGCTCCAGAGTCCCACCTGGAGAGAATAAACAATTAAATAATGTTACTTCATTGCATATATAAAGGGAATGAAAGGGAACTTGGATGAAACATCTTCAGGATCTTCAGTCGGTCATTGAAGGTGGCTCAATAAGGGCCCACTGCGGGCCCGCAATGAATCCAAAATAACAAGGAGCCATCATCGCAGAATCCATTTTGTAATAAAATACGAATCATGCAAAACTAATTCCCTGAAAAAATTAAACACTTCTCGTGTCCAGTTTGTGATATAAATTGATTTGTCTCCCCCATGTTATCTTATGGCGGAAAAAGAAAATCGTGTCATTTTTAGGCTATAATGAAGATCTATTTTTTTTCGATAGATTTGAACAAAAAAAATTATTATGGTAGACACATGAACATACTATCAGACAAAAAAATTAAAACAATATCAACGTGAGCTATTTTAAAAGTTATAAACCAAATTAGAAATTATTTTCTTATACCTCCCATGCTAAAATTTTGTTCATCCTCTGATGACATAACATTTAAAACTTATTGTTGCACTGGAGTTGCAAACTACAGGACATTAAATGAGTTTGTTATACTTAAATATAGTTGAAATTTAGAAAAACGTTTTTTGAACTTGTAATTAAAAAAAAAATGTATATTTCGATCGATGACTATAACTCTATTGTGCTGAGGTCTTCGGCTTAAACCCAACAAGTACGCTCATAAATTCATAACTTTTAAAAAGAATTGCTGAATCATCTCTCTGAACACTAGATCACTCACCTATATAAAACCAGGGATAACACCAGTGTTGCTCTTACAGAAATATTAATCTTAGTACTACGTCTGCATGCGACTGTTAGCCGCTGTAATGGGGCAAGTTTTAACAGACATAAAGCTGACTATACTAGACCGAACCTGTTATTTCTTTCCGTTTAACTTTACCTAGCGATGTAACGAATCTGTCGTTTCCTCCGTAATACCGATGCACTCCGACATTATACGTTCCGGTTTGATTGATGAAACCCACGTTGCGCAGTGCTTGGATTTCCTGTTCGGAGTTGATGATCAACAGGTGTGTTCCTTCCTGGCGACAGATCTCATCTCCGTGCGGCCAGGACCAGCCTCCATGTCGCTTGTAGTAACCAAACCCTGGGATGAGAGTGTAGTCCCTGCTGCAAGACAAAGCATCCATGTCATCTCATCCAGCTGAAAGAGGAGCCATCACCTGGTTTCCAATGGATGAACCAGCGCCAGCTCAAATACCAACACATTTTTTACAAACCATTTAGTTTTGTTCCTAATAGAGTACTAGAGTGCCACGCCCGCTATGTACTTCCGGAGTCTTTTTCAAAATCCTCTTATGGAAAATAACATGGGGACTTACTTTGATTGCTGGTCATTTGTAAACAAAACAGAGTTAAGAAAATCCCAATACACCACCATTAACTTCAATCTTTCATTTATAATATTATGTCGACACATCTCTTCAAATATATACATTAGTTAATCTGTTTAAGTTATTAAACAGCTCCAAAGTGCGACGTTGCAATCTACATCAATTATAAATTGTAACACGGCGCAGCGCGATGTCCTGGGAAGCGAGCTGGCAACTGCGACTTTACAAAAATGAAAAACAAATGAAACAACTTTCAACAATGATGCCAGACCTTGCACGTCAATTTTCGATTGATGACGAAAAGTAAACAAAACTGAAGTATTTCTGTGTTCCTCGAGTTTATACACTGAATCAAGTTCATATTATAGTTATTTTAATTTCAGGATACCATAAAACGAGATGTAATGAGCTGTAGAAATGTAGACTGACAGTTCGTTGAATTTACATCTTGCACCGGTGTACACTTTCGTGACGTCATACGCTGTGAAGTGTGTTCTTTAATTTGTAACATTTTAAATTTTGCATATATTTGAAGAGATGTGTCGACATAATATTATAAATGAAAGATTGAAGTTAAAGGTGGTGTATTGGGATTCTCTTAACTCTGTTTCGTTTACAAATGACCAGTAATCAAAGTAAGTCCCCATGTTATTTTCCATAAGAGGATTTTAAAAAAGAATCCGGAAGTACCTAGTGAGCGTGGCACTCGAGTACTCTATAGTATTATATACAATATAAGATCAAAAAATGTATAACTTACCGACCTAACTTTTATGTAAAACGTTTTCAAAGTTTGATATTTTTACATGGCTTATGGGAGAACAAATTCATTTTCCTACATGATTATAATTTATTTTTGATCCGCGCCAACGCAAGTCGGTATTTCTGTTGATATATTCTTGGACAAATATTGATTGCATTGAAACTTAAAAAACTCCTGTCACCGACTTAATTCCTAAGATGACTAATTTAAATGTTATCAATCATGATATAAACTTAATATGGGAAAACTGAACTAGTCAAAACCACTGATGTGTTGTTAACAAAATTATTTCACGAAAACTTTGTTATAACATTCTGCCTTATCTCATATCGTATTATTCTCCACATATTATATCTATTATGAAACTATGGTTTAAGTTTAAACATACGTTTTCTGAATAAGCGATGGTTTATACTTAACTGTGATGGAAACAGATTACGTACTACAGTGTTAAGTCGCGGAAAACTTTTCAGAAAACTGAGCTACTTTGATAGAGAAATACCTAATAGAGACTGTGGAAAAGTGCAGATTATTCAAAATTTAGACTTTCACAGTGGATGACTACATTTCAGTTTGACAAAAACATAAATGTGGGGGGATTTTGGAACAAAGTGATTTAATATGAGGAGAGGGTGTTAGGCCCTGGAAAATTGACTGTCATATTATATTTTTATTAGAAGAATCATAATATGAGAGGTTAGAACAATGTTTTCCGAGCCAAAATGTGGATTTAAGACTGACTCTCAGCCACTCTATCGGGAAATACTACAGGTTTGTGTGAAGTGGAAATGGCTTACGGTCTTGTATATAACCCCTCATATAGCCGAAAGTCAATCTTCTACTCACAGGCAATACGGCAGGTTGTTCGGAATGGGATTCATCTCGCAGATAAAGTACTGACGATCCATGCATCGGAAGTCTCTGAAGCCAGTGAAGCTGAGACCGCCGCAGTTGTAAGCAGTGCCGCCTAACGGATATCCCGGGTCCCAGTTGCTGAACCCTTTGCAGGGAGAATCCACAGGAGTTCCTGGAGGAAAACATTGTTTTATTTATACATTAAATATAAAGGTGACAAGTGGTTTACTCTTTGCAATGTTAAAAGACTGGATTTTATCTTCCCACTAAATAATTTTAAACATCAGATTGTAACGACCCATAACAGCTTAGTAGACTAAATAATGCCACACCCTGGAGTACTTTATGACCTCTGGTACGACCTCAAAGTGTTAAATACGATATTTCAACATTATATCCCACTGGCTTAAGACCCCCCCCCTCCCCCTGCCCCTCCCCCTTGTCGCATTGTGGTGCTATGGCTTTGCAAACCAACCCCTTGAGTTTAGGTGCGTCCAACATATTTAAACGAATACGTATGAAGTGCAGAAACGTCTACAATTTATTCTTAGCAGACACACACATAGTTCTCGTTTTATAATGTATCGTAAAATCATTTGATCTCATTGTATCATCGACCATTTCCTTGTTTGAGGTCGTTTACAACCTAATAGCGGAGCCCTTAGATCGCTGAGGTAGCTGAGAGATCAGCTGAGGAATGTGTTGACACTTTAGGTTTTTACGATAGGGTCAGGTCCATTGTAAGTGGAATAAACCCCACCGCCACCTTATCGCGGTGGTGGGGTTTGTGTTGGCCAATGATCCATTGCAGCTACGCCGGCGAGCATATGCTCATGTGTAAGGGCCGTGCCGGACAGGTCAGTAGTGAGGCCCAGACAAAGAGCTGCCAGGGTCAACCTATCCATGCCCTCCCTTAAATTTGCAGTCCCTTCGCGCCGGCCCGAATCCTCACACCCCCCGGTCCGTCCCCATTCCGGCCTGGCCATCCTACCAGTGCTGGACTCCCCCGGATCGGACCCGTTAGGTCGACCTCTCCCCATGTCTTCCACTTATGATCAACAAAGTTAAAAGTTAAAAGTAAATAATAATATGCGCAAAATGACCTAATTGTCGACGCGCCATTAAACAATAATAATAATAATAATCTAAGTCAGGGGTCGGCAATCTTTTTTGGTGAAGGAGCCAATTTCCCAAAAATTCATAAATTATATAATAATGGGAGCCGCAGGAGAGGCAATCAAATATAATACACCGAAAATAAAAAATGTAAGTACCACTTTATTTCGATTTTGACAAAGCCCCCCAGTTGGTGCCCCGCAGGGCGTTTTTCAGAATTTCAAGAATTTAAAAGTGATTCTGGGACTCTAAAATAACAAACTGAATCAAATTAACTATCCAATTGTTGCCCCGCAGGGCGTTTTTTTACGATTTTAACTACTTAAAAGTGATTCTAGGACTCTAAAATGAACAAACTCAATCAAATAACCTTCTAATTGTTGACCCGCATGGCGTTTTTTGTCGAATTTTAAAAATGTTCGATTCCAGGTCTTTTTTTTTTAATTATCAAGAGCCATTTAAGAACCATCAAGGAGCCGCATGCGGCTCCGCAGCCGCGGGTTGCTGACCCCTGTTCTAAGTGGAATGAACTGTTACTGACCCAGGATATCGTTGTAGTATCCCTCCACCCAGCTGTCGCTGAATCCGATGTGGATGAGCGTCTCTATGGAGGCGTTGTGAGTGACCAGCATCTCTGTCAGAGCTTCGAACTCGGCGGCGGAGTCCACGACAGCCAGATGCGCGTTGTTGTCGCGACAAAACTAAACAGAGTCGACGCCGAGAAATCAGACTGATACGAAAATATGTTACTGCACAAATGTGACACAAATCAAACAACACAACTCACAACTCCTCCCCCTAATACGTCAGCATCGGTCTTGAGGGGGTAGTTTGACCCGAGGGTCCGTGAATTCGAGGAAGTTCATGGAAGAATGGCTGTGGCTTGTCTTTGCTACAAGCCCTTAAGTGCTTCTTCCATGGTCACGATTTTTTTGCCGCGATGTCACTTTGCGGCAGGATTTCGCACCCATCGTCTTCCATGAATTGCCGTTGCGGCGCGATATTTTGAGACGAACCTAGCGGAATTTTAAGCAATTACGAAGAGCGTCAGAGCGCTCCTATCGGTAGTGCGCATGCGCCAAAAACAGCTGCCGCGTCGCGGAATCGCAAGTATTGAAGTTGGCTCGCCATTCAGTTGCGGTTCGCGTGACGTCACGCGGCACTGCGATTCGAGCACTGATTGGCTGAGGGGCCAAGATGGCGGCGCGGAATCGCGTTGCGGCGAAAAACCGCAACCATGGAAGACGGGCTTAAGAGGCAAACGGAAGCGAACGGAAATCGCACGGTTTGTCATAGCGTTTTTTGAAATTTTGTCTTCCCACTTAATAATTTTAAAAAATCAGATAGTAACGACCCATAACAGCCTAATAGACTATATAATGCCGCAAACTGGAGTTCATTATGACCTCAGGTGCGACCTCAAAGTGTTAAATACGATTATTTTAATAAAATAAACGAAAATTATCGTATTTAACACTTTGAGGTCGCACCTGAGGTCATAATGAACTCCAGTGTGCGGCATTATTTAGTATATTAGGCTGTTATGGGTCGTTACTATCTGATTTTTTAAAATTATTAAGTGGGAAGACACAATTTCAAAAAAACGCTCTGAAGAACCGTGCGATTCCCGCTCGCTTCCGTTTGCCTCTTAACACATGAGCATTATGTCCGCCGGTATCACATTGTCTGTATCGACACATCGAAACATAGATTTATTTTACCCATCCCTAGTTGTGGTAAAATAAAGTTCAAGGGTATGGTACCACTCACCACCACAGATTCCGTCCAATTCAACAGCTTATTCACGTAGAAGTACTCGCCAATGCCGGGAAACACTTCCCGTGGCATGACGTCATCGTCTCGTGGTGTGACGTCATTGTCACGTGGTATGTCGTCATCGTCTCGTGGCATGGCGTCATCGTCACGTGGTATGTCGTCATTGTCACGTGGTATGACGTCATATGCAGTAAATGACGCAACCACAGCCAGGACAGCCAGTGAGCGGAGCATGTGCAGTAGCATTCTAGAAGATGTTCACAAATTGGAGATTGTGGCACTTTGACATGGAAGGAATTATTTACAAAATATACTCTCATGGAGTAAATAAATGATGGTGAACGGCTAAGTTTTAGCTCGAATTCAGTTAACTTTTGTTGAGGAGAAATAATATTTAAATTGTCAACAATCAAACCCTCCGAACCCACATGCTCACCATATGATTTTACCTCGGAGGAGGGTTATTGTCTAGATAGTTCAAATGTGTAAAAAAATAGTTTTAATAGGGTAACCTACATTTTTGTTCTTGTACGATTTTGTGGGAAAATATGAAATTGTATAGTAAATAGTAATGGCGTTTTATAGAATACTTCCAAAGGAGTCGAGATGAATCCTGGTTAATATTGGTAATAACAGTTAATTTAAATAAGTAATATGTATTAAATATTGTTGCATAGGTACCTGCATTTTAATACTAGTATTAGTGACTAGTTCAGTTTTCAATACTCTGCTAAACTTTAAACTTGATTAAGACTATATTGCCATGGAAATAACTGAGGAGTGATGACATCCCATAAAAAACTTTTTATTTTTAACTGGATTTAACAGAGCCTTGCAAACCCCTTCCTGAAGTCTAGTATTAATGCATTACACATACCTTCTGTTTGATCTCTTTGTGATAAACGTACTGCTGCTAATTTAGAAAATGAAACACTTATCTATCATGATTGATAACTGATAGAATTTAGTTACAAATAACAATTGAGTGAAAATGATTGATGTTTACAATGTGTAATCCCGGCTTAACGGCGTTGAACATTATCAGTGAGTTTACGGCTTGGAAGTTGAAGCTTAGAGGGCAGCTTCGTAGGGCCTAGATGGGTAACATTCTTTTTTAGTAATTGAAATGTCCGTGGGATGGCGCCAGCGGTTGGGTAACATTTTTGTAGTAACTAAAATGAGTTTTAATGAGTTTAAATGACCAATTTATGTAATAATATCCTTTGGTAGTCAGTTGTAATCTCAAATACATTTAAATATGTAATTTACAGTGTCCTAGGTCCATAATATGATAATATCATTGTAAAACGAAATGTCATCTTTGACGTCCCAACATAGTTTCCATTATTCAAATTTTCGTCATCTTGCCGCGTTCTAATCTCTGCCCAGTAAGTAGTTTTCACATGAAAACAAGAGACGAATTCAGGATACATCTTTATACTATGTTAATTTTTTGAGGTTTTTTGTTTTTTTGTTAATTTTTGGGTCATTTTTAATAATGTAAACACTCTGTGCTGTAATTGTTTGTACCGGAAATCAAAGGCGAAATTACGTCATTTTGTTACCTATCTAGGCCCTACGTCACATTAACCTTAGAGCGTACACGTCGCCCTCAAGTGTTGTTTCAGAATAGCTCGCAGTTTGACCGATCAGCCACTAGATGGCATTGTCGACTTTGAAAAACAAATCATTTCACCACAAGTCTAGCTTTTTTCAGAGTCGTCTGCAAACGAAGTTAGCATTCAAATAAATATTTCTAAATATTGTCATAGCTTGTGTACCATGCGATTTCGAAAATGTGAACAAGATTAGAGCATAGCTAATTACTGAGCCGACTCAACAGCTTATCAATAAAATATTTGTTCTTTAACAAGTAGACAATCTAAACTTTTTCTATTTTTCAGAATTTCCACTTGTTTGGGCCGGTTGTGACCGGTTGTGGATGGAGTTTACGAAAAATTCATAATAAATACAATACCTATAAGCACATTTTTTATTCATAATTTGTTTCCAACATTTCAAATGTTTGAAGAAAATAATGAAGATATGAAATTTTAGTAAACGTATTTGACTATAAGTGAGATTGTTAATTATAAAGTAGCAAAATTATATATATAACTTTATTTAGGTTCTCTGATCAATAAGTAATTCATAAGATCTAATGTACGAAACATTTTTTTCTGATGCTGCACATTGTAATATCATGCAATATGAGCGAAAAAGATGTGAAATTACAAGGGTTACGCATTATTTGTTGATCTCATTTATGGTCAAATACGTTTACTAACATTTCATATCTTCATTATTTTCTTAAAACATTTGAAATGTTGGAAACAAATTATGAATAAAAAAATGTGCTTAGGAGGTATTGTATTTATTATGAATTTTTCGTTATTTGAGTTGAGAGCATAGTTAAGAAATGGCAGATTTTCCACTCACCAGACGAAATCTAGATTCAACAATTTTTCTGCCAAGTTATATTACCCAGTTGATGTCACCTTCACACGTAATAGTTACGTTAGATGTTTGATAACAAAAGCCTGAAAGTTGTAAGGAATTGGACGAGTTTTAACATTAAGTTGCAGGAGTTTTACAAAACTTTGATAAACTAAAAAATAAGCAATGCTAACTTATTATTTTTCACATATTTCTTAACTTGATTGGTTCAAATGTTACACAAATATATTTTATCTCCAATGATTACCTTTTATGTTCTCCGAGTAGCTATAACTAAAGATCCACTGAATCAACCATTATCTTGTAAATAATAAGCCAATTGAACACCGATAAAGCATCCAAGAAAATCGTAGTCCATGCGTGATAATAACTTGTATTTCTGATATAGAGAATGTGTTGGAGAAAAAAAAACTATGTATATTTCAGACATACACGTATATGTCAATTAGATACTAAGCTAAATATTTTGAAAGACACACGTTCAGAGTTGAATTTGAAAACTTGTATGTTTGATTTAAGAGGTTTTAGTTGGTATTTCATCTGGGATTTGCTTGTCGCAGCTCGTCCACAAAGTTCTTCATCTCGTCCCTAACAACTGGATCCAGAGACGGTGAAGATTCTTCTCGGATCTCGTAATCCGAAGGAATTCCTGAAACACAGATAGTTTTAAAAGTCAACTTTTCTCCCGAATATTCCCGATATTGTTCGTCAGTCTATTGGTTTTCATAGCAAGATCGTTCGCCTAGTATCACAAAGAAATGTGTGATTATATCGTGATTCGTGAAATATTTGAAGCATTTTGAAGAGGATAAGAGGCCTGGGAATGCAACAAGAAACGAACTGTTCTTCAAAGATTTTTTTACAATTTTGTTTTCCCACCAAAGAATTTAAAAAAAATCAGATGGTAGCGACCCACTACAGCCTAATATACTTAAATATAATGCCACACACTGGAGTACTTTATGACCTCTGGTACGACCTCAAAGTGTTAAAGACGATATTTATCAAAAGATAATCGTATCAGTCACATGTCTTTACTTTTCATTTTCATCATTTTCCTTACTATTTAACTAACCTAACACGATGCTCAAATCAACCGAATTATGCTAGAAAACGCTCTATGAACCGCGTTGATGAGCGAGCAATCGTATTGTATGCGAATTGATAAGCGTTTGCAATATTCCTTTCTATAGACCTTGGAGAGAACCGAAACGAAATCGTCAAAGCAGTGATAAAATATAAGATATTTCCTATACAAGAAAATTGACACCATTTATTTCCAAGCATGCATAGAATTTACGTTTACTGTAAATAAACATTGAACAACAGATTAGTCAGAAAATTGTCAAAAACTCCTCAAATGTTAAAACTGCATGCAAAATTTAAATTAATCGGTCCAACGGGCTAAATTTTAAAATTAAATTTAGAAAAATCACATGATCCTGGACCCCTATTTCTGAAAAAGTGAGGGTGGGTATGAGAAAAAAATAACGATTCATTTATTATCAACCAATGGAATTCAAGCTGGCGTAGTTTCTAGTCATAGGTTGCATGTGATGTCATCCATTGTTGCCCTGCCGCCATCTTGATGGCACGCAGAATAGCTGTGATTATCTGCTTTTTTGGCGATATTTTATAGTTAATGAGTACCTGGGAAATTGTATAGGCTCCGGAGATATCTTAAGTACGCAGAGGAATCACTCACATTACAAAAATACATCGATTTACCTCAATAAAGTTACAAATCTGACTCGTCAACGTGCCAACGTAATGTCCGTCCTCAGGTGGAAAATTCAATAATTTAGGATTGCTAATATAAAACAAAAGAAGTTCGTGCAAGCTATGAACTGGCTGATAAACATTTTCTTATATTTTTTCTCATACTCACTCTCGCTTATTTCAGGAATAGGCTTCCTCTTCAAAAACGTAGACTATTTGAATTACATTGGTATGTATAAAAAATTTCAGCTCGATTGTTTGAACGGTTTGATTAGGGCACTGCTGACCAATCAAACACACACTCGGAGAAAGTGTCATAAGAATTGGCTCAATCACAATGTCGGCTTTGTCTGCACTGAGAGAAATTTCATGCGAAACTTACGCTGGAACAGCGTAAGAGTCTCATTGAACTAGACACAGGGATTTAATTTCACAAAAATAGCGAAAAGGGTTTCGCAGACTTCTACCGCAATATTTGTACTAGGCCAGTGAAATTTGTTTCACATATTTAGTGTAATTGTTTCCTTGTCTAAATATGCAACTTTAGTGATACAGTTTCGCTGGATTATAGCGAAATTTTTCGCAGGCCCCAATATAACACGTAAGAAAAAAACATAGCAAATATTGCGCTGGATTAGCGATTATTTTTCGCTAAGCTATACCAATGTTAAATTTTATTATTAAAAAATTTAAAAGTTATTTGACGATTACTTCACAGGATTTACTTACAACTACAATCTGAGTACATATTCACAGAGATGATTACATTTGTGACTAGAATCTGAAATTAAAACGCACTTTGATTAGTTGAGATTCGGGCGTGATTCGAACCCGGGTCGGCAGATTTCGAAGACAGCGTGTAGACCAACTGGCTGTGCGGACGGGTGATGGTAGAAGCGGTCACAATCGTACAAGAACGATGCGAGGAGTTAGCGAAATATTTACTGACGCTAGATTCAAAATGTTAAAATGTTACACTGGTTTAGTGTAAGTATTCTACTAAACGATCGATCACGTTTGCCGCTGCGAAAACATTTCGCAAATCTAGTAAAATTAAATCGCAAGACCCGAATAGTGAAAAGTCCTTCGTTATTCCTGCTAAATTTGTTGCTAAAACAATAAAAATTTTCGTTAAACGCAGCATAATGTTTTTAGCGTAAATAATTTCACAGCTTTTAAGAAAATAGTTACACAAAATTTGCGTAAATATTTCACTAAAAGAACGATTATTTGTCACATGAAACATTTCGCAACACTAGTGAAATTAAATCGCAAGACCCAATTAGTTCGGTTTGTGAAACTGATTTCGCTAATCCAGCGAAACGTGGTTGCTAAAACAAGTGTAAACTTCGCCAAAACCAGCGAAATATTTTCAGCGTAAATAATTTCACATTTATTTCTCTCAGTGTGAGGAAAAACATAAGCCACTATGATTTATCAAATTGATTTGGGAGACTTACGACGACGTGATTCTAAGAACCTCTTCTTAGCGATCTTCTTCGCAGGAGCAGCTGGCTCCAGAGTTACTAGATCAGAAGTCACATCATCTGGGTACAAAAACATATTTATGTTTGTTTTATATGAGTAAGATCTAGTGGAGCGGTCGCTCCACCCAGCCAAGTCGTACTGTACACTCACAGTCACTCAACATACCGTAAATGCCTAATAAACCGAGGAGCAGACCAAACACTTTTACTGTAAGCAACAACATGGCATTTTCGATCTACTGGATCATAAAATTGGAAAATCTCACATTGTTGTGAAATATCTTAATTTCGAGCTATGGCCCACCCCACCACATATACTAAATTTGGGAACAATAGGTTATGCCATTTGCGAGCTAGAGGGCCGTGAAAACAGTGAAATTACATCACTTTCATCTTCTTCTTCTTCTTCTTCTTCTTTAGATGATGATGATGATGATTCAGATATCAGGAAACACCGCTATCACCGCTACAGCCTAAACGGCTGAACCGATCAATCTGAAATTTTTACCACATGTGCACTTTTGGCGTCTGAGGTGCCTTTTTATAAAACCAACCGGAAGTCGCCATTTTGAAACCGGAAATGACGTTATATCTCGAAACCGGCTGAACCGATCGGAACGAAACTAGCGTCAAACTATTCGGACGGTCATATATATGAAAATACAATTCATGCTTTGCACGAGCGTCTTTTGTTTTACATCAACAATGTAAAAAAGTATATTTTCGGCCATATTGGTGATAGTTGTCAAGTCGATTTAAACTAGTTATTATCGGTTACAGTCAAAGATAGTTTGTAAATAAGTGGTTTTATACCTATTAGAACTTCTTCTGCTGCCTGCAATTGCACAGGTAAACCATAAATAATATCAAAAAATACTGAAAAACAGATTGACAGCCGTTCTGACAAGTATCACCAAGATGGCCGCACAACAATGAGATGACGTCACGTGCAAAGCATGAATAGTCTAAACAGAAATGTACTATTACTGAAACCGGAAATGACGTCATAAAAATGAAAAATCAGACTTTAATCAACTCTTACTACAATAACTACTTATTCACAAGGTTTATAATGATACAAAACATTTATATAAACAAATTCTACGTGGAGTGTTTTCAGCCGCCATTTTGATAACCGGAAGTGATGCCATATCTCGAAAACGGCTGGACCGATTGGAAAAAATCTTTCGGTTTTTTTCATGGAATATCATTTTCAGCATATTTTGGTACCAAACGCAACTTTTCTTAGTAACTAAATTGGAACTGGCTTATTTTTTTAAAGGAATTAGTCATTGTTGTTTCGATATGTGTTACAAATTGTTTAAATAAACTAAAAAAAATTGTGATATCCCCATAAAAAACACTCCGTGTAAAAATACCAGCCAAGTCTCTTTAACTATAAAAAAATAGAAGAAATCTAAAAATTCAGCACTGAAAAGAAGTGATATCAAAAAATTGGCCAAGTCAAACTTAATTTGAAAAACCAAAATATACTTGGCGCATCGTTTTTAAGGGCATTATAGGTATATTTTATATATTTAGGTACATATGATTTTTGGCATATACTTCTATACTTGATTAATACCCGATGCGCCAAGTATATTTTGGTTTTTCAAATTAAGTTTGACTTGGCCAATATTTTGATATCACTACTTTTCAGTGCTGAATTTTTAGATTTCTTCTATTTTTTTATAGTTAAAGAGACTTGGCTGGTATTTTTACACGGTGTGTTTTTTATGGGTATCTGATTACCCTAATTAGTGCAGGTCCAAGTGTAGAAAAAAGGCTTTCCGCTCGATTAGAGTGCCGAAATGGATTTTTTCATAATTATCGATTGTTTACATCATTCTTAAAATTACCTGACGTGCCTTCAATTTTTTTGGTGACCATCTTGGAAAATATGGCGGAAAACGTAAATTTTAAAAATTATTTAATTGTTGGTAGAGAAAAGGTTGAAAAATTATGAAATAATACACTAAAACAAAATCAAATATGGGGACTTGAAAAAAAAATACGCCGTGAACGAATTTTATTTTTTCATTGTTGGAATTGACCAATCAGGTTTCTGTGTTTTTTGCTCTCAATTTATTATGAAACGCGTGGACTTAGACTAAAATATGTGGAATTAAAATTTGTAGACAATTTCATTTTGAACAATGTGCGTTTTAATTTTTTGTTTTTTTTTTAATTGTAAAATATTTAGTTTACGGCGTATTTTTTTTTCAAGTCACTGTTTTTTAATTAGTTTTAGTGAATTATTTCATAATTTTTTAATCTTTCCTCCACCAACAATTAAATAATTTGTAAAATTTACGTTTTCCGCTCGTTTTCCGCCATATTTTCCAAGATGGCTACCAAAAAAATTGAAGGCACGTCAGGTAATATTAAGAATGATGTAAACAATCGATAATTATGAAAAAATCAATTTCGGCACTCCAATCGAGCGGAATTACATTTGCTCCCCTACTAAATCGTTTTAATGGTCATGTTGACTGTTGGCAGGAGAAGCAACTCACAGTCGAACGATGAAGTTTCCTTCTCGCATTGAATCTCCGTCTTCACCGTCTGTCTCTGAAATCAAACCAAATATTCTACGATAAAATGATAATAATTGTGTACACAAAACAAGTAATTAGCTACAGATGATGCAAGTATACGCTGGGAAAAATAATATTATGATATTAAGGTGGGGTGAGTGATATAATCACGGTCTTCTGAAAATTCTACAAATTTGCAAAGAATTTCGAATTTCTAGAAGGCCGTGTTACCATGGCAACACAATTTTACATGTAAAATCACACTTTTCAGATAGGAAAACGTAAAAATAAAGCAGTAAAGCCCTCATAGCTCGGTAAAACGTCCACGAAGGTATACATTTTAAAATGTTATAATAAAATATTGCATCTGATACACGCTATAATAGTTTTTTAAAAAATTCTATACGTGGGAAAGCCGCCAAATAAGCTTTTAAAAGTATCAGCATGACTTTTTCCGTATGGTCGCAATGTTAAACTGAGAAAAAAACTGTAACTTTGAAGCGATATATCTCGAAAATTAGTTCACGTTGACCAATTTTTCTCGCCATTTTATGATGCAGAACATAAAAATCTCTTTATGTGCGAAATTTGAACGATTTCTATACATAAGTGAAATTCGGAGATCCCTCCTTAATTAATTAGAAGTAGAAAGTTTTCTTTTATAAAAAAATATAAATGCCAAGGTGACAGTTCAGGAGGTATCAGTTGAGTGTTAAGTCTCGACACATCAACGAGTAAATTTTTCAAATTATGTTTATATTTATTGTTTCGTTGCGTCAATTGAATGGAAACTTAAACTTCCCGCAGACAATGTTTTCGTTGGACGGATACGTACCATTTGGAAGATGATTTCTACAAAGTTCTTCATCCTTTCAAGTAACGGAGACGACTCCCTGGGCAAGATGTTCGGCTGAACTCCAGTCGGCGCCAACCCTGTGACGAAGAAACAGGAGTTTGATATACCACTTGTGGTCGCCTAATACCTCCTATAATATACTCGGCCATCACCCGTCATTGGCAGGGAAGAGTTTGGTACCCACGGATGAAAGGTAGGTACCGCGGGGACAAGTCGATTTGAAATACATTTGCCACAATGATGGAATAAATTCTAGAACGGTTTCAAAATTCCATTCTGAATCTGATGAAATCCGGTCACGACTATAAGGACTAACATTGTATGAATCGATGTCCAGTGGAATTGAGAGTTTAAATGTTCTAGAATATAGGGTCCCTGCTATCCACGTGTACAAAATTCACTTTAATTCGTCACTTTCTTTGTGAAATCAAAAAGTGTACTTCCCAAACTAATCATGTGGGTAACTCTTACATTTGACCACATTGTTGTTTGGTGAGAGAAAACACTTACATTTGCCGTCTGCATATCCGACTGTCCTTGCAGCTTTTGGTGTCGTCACAGCTCCTGCATTGGTCGAGGAAGTTGCGAAGTATTTACTGTCCGAAAGAACGTCAAGTTGATGAATTGGTTGGTCCAACATATTATGATTCACGAAAACTGGTCTAGAGACCAAATTCAACATTCGGAACCACAAAAGCACGAAATGCTGAAAGCACGGAATTTATCTCCGTTTGAAAGGACTGACAGAATAGGGAAGTCTCACATAATTATTTGTATTTCAAAATATTTTGTATAATATTGTAGTTGAGATAATTGGAAGAAGTCTCGGAATTTTTTAAGGTGGCTGGAGCGATCGATATATACAAAAATATTTTTTTCTTGAATGCATAAGTTCAAATTTTTTTCCCAATATTTTTAAAAAAGGTATTTAAGTACTATAAATGATTCTTTAAATTTCTTTTAGCTTGCAACTTTAATCCAAAAGTGAGGTTTCAATTTTATGTTATTAGAGAATGAGCAAAGCTTTAACATGGCAAAAATAGTAAAATCATTTCGAATTTGGTTCTAACTTTTAAAATAGCACACGTTGGCATTGTTTAATTTTTCCTGATAGTACGTCCGTATATCTACAAGAATTCTATTGTTGTTGTTAAAATCTCTCTGTACAAAAAAATTAGAACTTCATTATAGGTATAAAGAAAACATAGAGGAGAAAACTCAAATTATCTCAGAAAAAGACACGAGGAGTGTATAATTTTTTCAGGTATTGTGTATTGCATGAATATCAGTAACTAGTAAGTGTACACACAAAAATATGAAGATCTGAGACTATGCCTCGATCGCTCCAGCCACCTAACCTTTTTTTTTTAAAACGGTAATATACATTTTGACATCATAGTGTATTGCCATGGCAACAAAGTATGCACTATGGTAACACATTGTTGTGGACTCAGAAATGACATCACCCGGCAGTCATGCGTCAAACATCGTTTTTCCGCCAAAATCGCAGATGAAATTTAAATTTGATATTTAATGAATAAATATTTCATTTGTTCGGATGATAAGAGTATTATTAGTATTGATATTAGAAAATTTTCAACAAAACAAGTAATTAACATCGGTCAACAGTGTTGTGATTAGATAATTTATTTTTATCTAGTTACAGATAAAGATAATCCGCGAAAAATGTGTCAAGATAAGATAATAGATACATTTCAAAGAAATCATTAAGATAAAAGATTAAGATAAAAAGTTATTATCTAGATTGTAATAGATATAGATAATTTTTTTAACACATACTATTGTTCACTAATTTTTTTTGAATCCAAAATGCAGAACTCGAGATTAAAAATGGGTCTAAAATATGGGCATGGTTCAACACACAAATGCATTTTAAATGTCATATTTTTTATCTAGATAATTGACAATAGATAACTATATTTTTATCTAGCTAAAGATAAGGATAACATTTTATTTTAAAGTAGCAATTTATCCTACTCCATAAAATGTTTGGAAAGGTGCTTTATATATAATAAAGTATGCTGTGATTTAAAAAAAACTAGATAAGCTTATATATAAAAATATATATCTAGATTATCTAGATGATTTAAGCAGCGATAGGTACGTCACAACAATGTCAGTCAACAGATACTCACCCATATCTCTGTACCGCGAGCTCGCTGATCTTGTAGAAGGAGATGCCGATCACCACCCACAACCCAGCATCCCACCAAGTCGTTTCCATCTCAGATGCAGTAACTCGACGCAAGCGCTGTGCCAGCTCTTTGCTCTGCTTTGCAAGATCTTCTCTTGTTGCTACGAGAACTTTCAATTCATGCTGGAGAAGCTCCTTCAGCTCTTTTAGTTCGGAGGTTACTTTGGCAAGTTCTGCAAAAACCTGGATGATGCGGAACATTGACAATAAATTGGGTTATTCCGTTAAGAGGGCTTGGTAGTGAGCGTGGCCTTGACGAGTTTTTTAATTGATTTCTATCAATATCTTTTTCCAGTGTAATTGTTAACAAAATAGGGCTATGGACGTGAATTCAGAACAGTTCAATGAAAATAATTTCATAGTTTCGAATAAGCTATTAGTTTTTTGTGTCCAACAGATGTTTTGAACCCGAAAATTACTAAATTTTTGGGTTCTAAACACCTGTTGGACAAAATAAAACTAATAACTTATTCCAAACTATGAAATTATTTTCCTTGAACTGTTCTGAATACGCGTAAAAAGCCTTATTTTGTTAACAATTACACTGGAAAAAGATATTGATAAAAATCGATTAAAAAACTCTTCAAGGTCAAACTCACTACCCAGCCGTCTTAATATTAATTAAATTGAGTGTAAATATCAAAATATTCAGCCAGAAATTACGAATTTAAGACGGCTAGGTAGTGAGCGTTGCCTTGAAGAGATTTTTAATTAATTTTTTTTCAATATCTTTTACCCATGTAATTGTTAATAAAAAAAGGCTTTTTACGCGTATTCAGAACAATTTAATGAACATTATTTTACAGTTTGGAAGAGTTTATTAGTTTTATTTTGTCCTACAGACGTTTAGTACCATATTTTTTTTACTAATTTTCAGGCACTAAACGTCTGTAGGACAAAATAAAACGAATAAACCATTCCAAGGTTATTAAATTATGTTCATTAAACTGTTCTGAAAACTTGTACAAAGCCTTATTTTGTTAACAATAACATTGGTAAAAGATATTGATAAAAATCGATTAAGAAACTGTACAAGGCCACGCTCACTACCCAGCCGTCTTAACTTGTCCATCATATCAACACATTATGACGTATACAAAATATAATACAGCATTTGAGAAATCTGTGATGTACAGAATGACATGTGAATATAGTCAGGAGACCAAAGTTTTCCATTGTAGAGCTATTTTTATTAAAACCCTTCTTCAACACATAAAAAAAAAATAACACTCTTCATTAACAAAGCACGGATATTTGACTTGATCATCCCAATGATAACATGCATGTTCCTAAAATACTTATATGTCTTCATTCATTCTCAAAATGACTTATATAAAAAAAACGTTTCATGTTTTTTTTGTATTTTCTGAATTCTTTGACTTCTACTTATTTATTCATGATGTCTCTCTTTTCCATTTCTATTTTGTATCGCCATCTTAAATTAAACCCTTTCCCACACTCAGGCCTGGCTTACGTGGGTGTAATTTATTGTTCAATTTATAAATCTCTTTTGTATTACCCTTTTTTGTTATTCAATATTGATCTAACTGGATGTAAACTAAATAAAAATGAAAATGAAAAATTTAAAGTGCAAAATTAAAAAATTAAACCAAAACCTGGAGGCCAATTCTTGAGTTTTCATGTTTTTAAACCATGTGTGTTTTCATTGTTTAAAACGTAAAAAAATTGAAAGCTAAGCATTAGTTGCCAAACGTTTCAAGTTTTATACAATGCAAACACACATGGTTTCAAAACATGAAAACTCAAGAATTAACCTCCAGGGTCCCGATTCACAAAGCTTTTCCCCTGGGGGTAATGAAATAAAATCTCTTCCCTCACTGCTGCCGGGGGGTAAACATTTTATCTACGATTGCAGTACTTCATAATCTGGCGTGATTATCTAGGATTGTATTGCTGGCTAATAAGGTGATACTAGCGCTCGGCCGTTTTAGAAAATTGAGAGAGAAAAATTGTTTCATAAATAAGTGTAACTCTTACAGGATGTTCACATGATCAGTCTGATTGTATATTAGTAGCACTTTTTCATTTTTGCTTATTGCATCGTTAATTAGGCGCCGGTTATTCAACAAAACAGCGCATAACAATGAAATTTGCGATACGTTTGGAGACCAAACCCGTAAACCAATTGATCTCAAATTTTAATCATGATTAGATGAAAGACAAACTTAGGGTTATCCCTTGGCATATTTTTGAAATTTAATTTTATACGGCGCCCAGGGAGAAAAGAAAATAGCTAATTCTTAACCAAAAATCCACTAATTATTACTAATTAACTAAACAAAAAATTAAAAATGTACCAAGGGATAACCCTAAGTTTGTCTTTTATCTAATCACGATTAAAATTTCAAATAATTTGGTCTACCCATTTCGTCTCCAATCGTATAGCAAAAAGTGTCTACAAAAAGCAGCAAAACCGCTCGCGCTTGCAGCACCTTAAGTCCCAGCTATTCTGTTGATCAGGTCGTACCTCGTCGGAAGTCTGCTGCGCTGATGGCAGGTCGAGTACAAGAACGTAGGCGGACGGAAGCGACAGAAGCAGCATCATTATTACTGACAGACTCTTGGCGTGCGACCCTGCTGGCGACTTCGTGTCTGGAGACCAACACGAACATAACTAAGAAAACGCTCAGTGTAACTCAAATTCCGTACCATATCAACAACACATTTCGCTAAATAATCCACAACATAATGTAAGCACGTCAGTCTGCTTACCAGAGGTTGCCATCCCTTCCTATCATCCTGACTCCATGGCAGCTTTCCATAGTCACTACTTTCTAGATTTTCCTTCTTGGCACACATTTGGAACCAAACAAGTTCTATCAATTGAATATTTAAATGATTTCAGCAAATACAGGTATGTATATTGAAGTATTCTCTAACACAATGACTCGTGTCACCATTTCAAATACTTGGATGAGGACAGAATTATTGATGTTTGAGCTCACCCCAAGAATCACTACAGAGGTCGGCTTACCACCAGGGCCCTCATTCACGTACATTGTCCTTATACTTGCCTACCCCGGGGTAGCCTACCACTTGCTTACCACCTCGGGGTAGTGAATGACACATTCGTATTCACGAAGCAGTGGTATCTTGGTGGAAGGTCACTGCCTACTTGAAATTTGAATAGTGTAAATAGAACGTAAATTTTAAGTAGGCAGTGGATTATTCCACCAATCAGATTCAAATATCATTTTCTGCGCGCGTGCATTTGTCTTTATTAAAAATAGTGACAGTTCAATTCCAAACGATAAACTACACAAATACTAAACAAAATGTGTTGGTTCAATAAAATCTGGTGCAACAATAGTTTTGTAGGGTGAATTAAGTGCTAACTGAACTCTGCAACATAAAAATATGTAGTTTATTACTTATATCTAGTGTTTAAGAAAATGTTTTGGAGGTTATATGGTCCATGGATTGACTTACTAGAACCAATAATACTATCCGATATTGTGTGGAATGACTAAATAAACTGGAACTAACATAGAAAACGTAAGTAAAAGACAAATTAGTTACAATAAACACACAATACAGCTGATCAGATGACGACGCGAAGGAATTACTTCCAACAGTTGTTTTGACAGTCATGTCAAGTTAAAAATGGCCGCCAATAAGTTACCACCAACTTCAAACTTGGTTACCACGGCTTACCCCTGCCTCGAGGTAGGGGTAGACTCTACCCCGGGGTAAGACATGATAACTTCTTCGTGAATACCGATACAACTGCCACCCGGTCTACCACGCCTTACCACCAGCTATCATGGCTTACCCCATGTACGTGAATGAGGGCCCAGAGGTGTGACTAGAGAAGGAAGGGTCCCACGCAAAAATAAATTGTGCTGCCCCCCCCCCCCCCCCCCCCCCCAATGTTGCCAATCATTTAAGTGGTGGCCTTCTTGGGCACCTTTTCAGGGTTGATTTCTCGCTAGATACGATAATTCAACCCCATTCACATTCACACATCCACGCAACCTACAAATTAACATACGTTTTTGGTGGCTGAAATGCCCCGCAGGTTTGTATTTTTCAATATGAGTTTATCACGTTTACGGCATAATTTTTGTCGATCCTGCACATTTATACTTCATTTTTGGAAAGGGACCGTGAACCAAGCAAGTTGAATAAAAACAGGGCATCAAAAGATATAATAAAACTACTTGCACATTGCCGTATCAGAGTGGTGCCCCTCGAACGTCAGGGGCCCCTGGAATTTGCCGGCCCAGCCACCGGGGATTGCGCCACTGCTTACCACAAAACCTGTCAATGCCGTGGATCCCCAAGTAGGCCCAGAAGATGATGGGAGACGTGAGAACGAGTCTCGGCGACAACCACACGACGCAACCCTGCGCCAAGGTCAAGAAGCTCATGACGTCAGCTGGGTTCGCGTTTGACACCTAAAGCCAGAGTAAATCATCCATCAGTCTACTAGTGCAGTTCATAAACCGAACAATAGTGCAAATAGTGATAGAAACATGACAATTTGTGTACTTACTAATTCGACCATTACAAATCCAAAAATGTATGGCCCCAAGCTGAATTCCCCCAACTTTTGGAGTAATTAAGTAATTAAATTAAACAATTAAATGTTAAATATCACAATAAATTGGCGGCTCTATTGAAATTTTAAAATTGAATATTATATAGAATTACTATTTTAAATATAAACCGTCGTTTCTTTAATTAAAATTTGATTAATTCAGACTTAAGGCCAATACATATCACGTGACTTTATTTCTCTACATCCGATCAAAAGAAATAGTTACCTATGAGTACATACCTTACATCGTTCATGTTGAGTATTCCAAGGTGATTTATGAAGGTAATTCACTGCATACTTGAGCTTATCAATATTTGCAGTCAATATTATTTAATTTTGCAGTGATTTTAATATTAAAAACAACACAAATATCGTGTATACGTACGCGTGTGAAGACTGTCAAAACCAAGTGCTGTTCGTTTAAACATTACATTCATAATAGTGGATATAATTAATATCTCAACATTTCGTTGGAAAGATGAAGAAAGAGCGCATGTTTTGTTGGCAAAATTGTGTCAGGTTTGTGATGCATATGTGCCCTTTTATTAGATTAAAGTTTGCTGTTCTTGGCAACTCATAGGATTTCCTTAAACTTCAGGTCTTGATTTGAGAATATTTAGGTGCAAGGAAGTAAAATCATCTAATAAGTTATTTTCGCAGTTCTTTTCTGCGTAGATAAGTTCCAACAGATGTGTCCTAACTTATCTGATGAGTGAAAAGTATTTGCTAAACTGAACCCTTCCAAATGAAAATGTGTAGCTTTTTGGTTGAAAAGTCACGTGATATGCAGCCACCTTAAACTAATTAGTACAGTCCCCATCAATTTTAGGTCACAATTAGGGGTTTGATGATAAACTTGTAAAAATTTTACCATATACTCAGAAAAATCAAATTCATATCAAATTTTTTCATATTTGGGGGGGTAGGAGGGGTCAAAATTTTACTTTCAATATTAGAATAAAAAAATGGCGGAGTTGGTGATAATAACTCAAAACTTTCACAAAATCCTCATTAAACTCATTTTATAATAATGTGCCTTTGTGCATGAAAATATTCTCATTATTTTGGGGGGGAGGGGGGGGGTAGACGATATTTTTAATTGTTGGCATAAACACTACGGGTTTGATGATAAACTTGTAAAAACTTCACCATATACTCAGCAAAACAAGCTCATTAACATAGGCTACGGTGCATATAAAATTTTTTCATATTTGGGGGGGTAGGGGGGGTCAAATTTTTATTTTCAATATAGTAATAAAAATGGCAGAGCTGGTGATAGAAACTCAAAACTTTCACAAAATCCTCATTAAACTCATTTTATAATAATAGGCTATTGTGCATGACATTATTTCCAATATTTTTAGGGGGTTGGGGGGTAGACGATATTTTTAATTGTTGGCATACAAATTAGGGGTTTCATGATAAACCCGTAAAAATTTTACCCCATACTCAGCACAACAAGCTCATAAGCATAGGCTACGGTGCATATCAAATTTTTTTATATTTTGGGGGGTAGGGGTAGTTTAATTTTGATTTTTCAATATTAGAATAAAAATGTCGGAGTTAATGATAGAAATCTATAAAGTTTACAAAATACTCTATATACTCATCTTATAATAATGGGTCATTTTGAATGACATTTTTTTCAATGATTTAGGGGGGGAGGGGGGTAGACGATATTTTTAATTGTTGGTATAAACATTAGGGGTTTGAAGATAAACCTCTAAAAATTTCACCATATACTCAGAAAAACTAGCTCATTAACATAGGCTACGGTGCATATCAATTTTTTTCATATTTGGGGGGTAATAGGGGTTTAATTTTTATTTTCGTTGTTGCAATAAAAATGGCGGAAACTTAAAAAAAAATCCTGCACAAGGATCGATTATTATAAGATGAGGTAAACGAGTGTTTTTTAAAAATTGTATGTTTCCATCATTAACTCCGCCATTTTTATTATAATATTGAAAATCAAAATTTGACCCACCCCACCCCCCAAATATGAACTTATTCGTTATGCACCGTAGCCAATGTTGATAAGCTAGTTTTGCTGAATACAAGGTGACATTTTTTCAAAATTGTTATCTAACTCCTAGTGTTTATCACAACAATTAAAAATATCGTCTACCCCCCCTCCCACCCAAAATATTGAATTTATTTTCATGCTGAAAGCCCTATCATTATTAGATGAGTATAAAGAGTATCCTGTGATAGTTTTGAGTTTCTATCATTAACTCCGCCATTTTTATTATAATATTGAAAATCAAAATTAAACCACCCCTACCCCTCCCCCCCCCCAAAATATGAAAAAATTTGATATGCACCGTAGCCTATGTTAATGAGCTTGTTTTGCTGAGTATGGGGTAAAAATTTTACGGGTTTATCATTTAACCCCTAATTTGTATGCCAACAATTAAAAATATCGTCTACCCCCCGTCCCCCCCAAAATAATGAGAATATTTTCATGCACAAAGGCACACTATTATAAGATAAGTTAATTGAGGATTTTGTAAATGTTTTGAGTTGCTATCACCAACTCCGCCATTTTTATTTTAATATTGATAATAAAAATTTGACCCCCCTTACCACCCCAAATATGAAAAAATTTGATATGCACCGTAGCCTATGTTGATAACCTATTTTTGCTGAGTATATGGTGACATTTTTACAAATTTATCATCAAACCCCTAGTGTTTATGCCAACAATTAAAAATATCGTCTACCCCCCCCTCCCCCCCAAAATAATGAGAATATTTTTATGCACAAAGGCACATTATTATAAGATGAGTTTAATGAGGATTTTGTGAAAGTTTTGAGTTGCTATCACCAACTCCGCCATTTTTATTTTAATATTGAAAATAAAATTTTGACCCCCCCTAACCCCCCAAATATGAAAAAATTCGATATGCACCGTAGCCTATGTTGATAAGCTAGTTTTTCTGAGTATATGCTGAAATTTTTACAGGTTTATCATCAAACCCCTAATTTTTCACCTAACTGACTGTACTAAATAATTAAGAAATTAAAATCAATCTCCAAAGTGCATTCATTCATAAATAATGAAAATCTAGAAGGCTTTGATTGAACCAAGGTACTTATATTCTGTTTTAATAACTTGAAAACAGCGTGTTAATTTGACATTTTACTAAAAAATGTGAATTAATTAATTAATTACTCCGAAAGTTTTAGGAATTCAGCTTAGGGCCATACATTTTTGGATTTGTCATGATCGAATTAATAGAATTGCAAGACGTAATGGCGGCGTGTACTACCGTAGTCAAGTGAACGTATACCTAAACATGTAAATATCAATATAATAATCAAAAAATGTGTATAATACTCCAAGCTATAGAGCGCGCCACTGGCGATCATACCTGGTTGCTATGGCAACAGTCAGTTGACAGTTACTAGATTTGTCTGAATTGAAAACAAAATAAGTTGTTTAACAGTGATCTTCCAGTATAAAAAGTAAGTACATATAAATAGTAGGCTATAGGTAATATAAAATTACATTTTAAATCAATTACCTTCACTCCAAACACAACAGTTTGGCATTATATTTCAAATGCAAGAAGTTTAAAGTGAGCTGTCATCTAGCTGTCATTTTGTACAGAAGCATGCGCGAAAGGAAAAAGGTACATACCTCGCTAGCGCTCCTAGTGAGAGCAATCCATTTTAATTTCAAATTCAATTTTTCTTGGACTTCTTGTTGTAGCACATACGATTTCATTTGATTAATTTGATTATATTTCATTGATTATGAATTGATTTTCATTGATTCATTTGATTATTGTTTCAAGTATAGTAATATTGTTTCGTGACGTTCCTTTAATTTTGAATTGCAAGAATAGCCAATATAGAATGTTGAACATTCATTTATTACATCAAGAATATTGGATAAGGCATTAATTTCTTAGAAAACTACAACGAAGGACTAGTCAATGTCAGTGGTGAAAACTGCTTAGTTCTTCAGAAGTGGCAATTACCTTTTTCATGTAAAGCCATTATAGCAAGTTGTTTCGCATGTTACAAGGTTTTTCATGGAATTCATATCAGTCAAAGTTTAGTCAAAGCAAAACCCACTCTGACAACATTGTAGCATATATTACTCTGCATTGCAATTCAATATTGCACTCTATGTTTGAAGAAGTGACTGAAAATGTTGTGCTCTAGATTATTACCAATAGAAAAAGCTATCGATACACGCTGGAGAAAAGACAAAGCCAACTACATGGACATAGATTTATGATAAGACAATTTTATCTTCTTGATCAAACGATTTTGTCAACTAATCATATGAAAATACAACAAAACAACTATACTAATGTCTAAAAGTTCTAACATATAAATCGTGTACACCAGCTAATTGATTTTTTTTGTCTGGGGCTTAACGTCGCACTGTTCTGCAGCGAGGCTAATGGCGACGGATGAATGATTATGAGGATGATTGGGAGATGATGGTGAAGAGTAGGTTAGGATGGAAGGTGCGAAGGAGGCGGTCGTGGCCTATTAGTAGGGTACCTTCCCAGCATTTGCCTGTCGACTGAGGGAAAACCACGAAAAAAACCCAGTCAGGAAGGACGGCCGCGGGAATCGAACCCGGGCCTCCGGAATACAAGTTCAGAGCGTTAACCACTCACCCAACCTGTTCCGTGACCAGCTAATTGATTTTAGTTCTTTCTCCATAACTTTATAATTCCTGTTTCTGCTATATATGATTCAGGGCATTTGAATTAACATTGCATCGAATCGGATTCTAGCCGAAGGGGGAATTATAAAGTTATAGCTAGAATATGCCCCTGGTAATACACAACGCTTTCCCAGAAATTGCATGTCAGTTATTTGGGTTATTTAGACAAATCACACCAATTATCTGATAGTCACCAAATAACAAACGGCTGTAAGCCACGAAACACTCGCGTTTTAAGTTTACTCGACGAAAGTTGATTTACACAAACACAAGCACTTTATCAAATAAACTTGACATTATTCGTGAACAATAAAGGGGTTGAAGCTCTGATGTGTACCATATGCATGACTTGGATGCTGATTATTGTACTCACGTCTCCAAATGATTCATATGCAGGTGAGTTGAGAACTTCGGTCCATCTCTTTAAAAACTTATAGAGTTGCCTAGCAACGATGTCAAGTACAATAAACTGTATTGGAATGTAGTACCTCTGATTGTTGTTATAGCGGCCCCAGATGATTCATAAGAAATTGACCAATGTAGATCTCCTCCCCCCACTACGTCATAAAATGGTCAAATGTTTGATCACTGACAGCTGTCAGTGACCAAACAACTGTCAGTTAAAAGCAAACAGCTGTTTCTTACAGAATTTAACAGTTTAACAATCTACAAATTGCCATAAATAATAGTAATGATTTAAACTATCTACTTGAATATTGTTCAGTCTTAATTAACTTATCATAAGAGAGGAAGGGCCTTTTTAAGTTGACGAAGCAATCCGGTGACAGAAGCCATTAAAAAGTAAAACAATTTGGCAACATACCTGACAAAATATAATTTGTTTCGTTGTGCCACTGTCATAATTGTCCAGCATATCATCAAACATGATTTATAAGAGTTTAAATATATTGATTGTACTATTTCAAGTGGTAAATAAAACTATTAAACACGTGTGAGCTAAATTCTTTGATCTTTTTGAATTTCATTTGTTCGAATGAAAAATTGTTATTTTCTAAAAACCCTGGAGTTACCATGGTAATACTTTTGTTTTTCACAAGACAACGCCCACCTTCATTGGTCAATTGTGTCTTGTCTTCATGTATTAGAAGAAATAAGTTTTCATAACATGGACTTAATCTTTATAACAAGACACCAGACCTCCTATCCTGTAACTAAATGAAAGATCATCCGAGCCATGGAACCTGCTTATAAATAAACCGAATTTGTATGAGCAGTAATTACTTTAGAAGGAAAGTAGGTAATTGAAATGAATGAGCTGGATGTAAGAAAAGTTCGTAATATTTTAAACCTAGTAAGTAATATCCCAGAAAAAACACTCCGTGTAAAAATACCAGCCAAGTCTCTTTAACTATAAAAAAAATAGAAGAAATCTAAAAATTCAGCACTGAAAAGGAGTGATATCAAAAAAGGAGCCAAGTCAACGAATTTTCCAAATTTTAATCGTACCATTGAAATAAAAATATCAACCCCCGAGAAATACTTAAAAAAAGGACTTGGCGCATCGTTTTTTTAAATACACTTTTCTATCCTAAAAGTATAGGAAGAACTCTACAAGTATATTTTCCTGAGTATATCACATTCATTATCGACGAATCATACTACGTTTTAATATAACTAGTACTCTTACCTACTGGCAGTTTTGGTATTTTGTCAATATTCAGAGGAAATAAACGGATAAACGAATAACGAATAAACAGAAGCGGCCTAGTCTATTCGTTATTGCCACTATTTCTAGGGTCATATTAATAGAAGACTTCTCAATATCGTGACTGAGGGAAATAGCGAGAGCGCTCATTACAAGAAGGCCGTCAATGAGATTTGTATAAGTGACTAGTGCACTGAGCCATGCTGCTCAAATAATTACTGACTAGATTTTTATCTAAAGTAATACGTTATGTAATTTATGAATTTTGTTTTGTATAAAATGTTAATTAATAGCAATTAATTACACGGCGAGAAGGTTCAAAGTATAATGCTGTAGTAGGTATGTTGATGTACCCACAAAACTATAGGTACCTACCAATCACAAACACAACTGTTCTGTATTTATTGCTTGTAAGACAATGCTATGTTTCTTTGCGTACTTATATTTAAATTTAAAATATTTTACAGAATGTTTAATATTTAATTTGAAAGTTTTGTCCCAATTTTTCTAGGCATTTCTGAACTACGTAGTATGTGAGTGGCATAAGCTTAAGAATAGAAAAATGTCTTTAAAAAAACGATGCGCCAAGTCCTTTTTTTAAGTATTTCTCGGGGGTTGATATTTTTATTTCAATGGTACGATTAAAATTTGGAAAATTCGTTGACTTGGCTCCTTTTTTGATATCACTCCTTTTCAGTGCTGAATTTTTAGATTTCTTCTATTTTTTTTATAGTTAAAGAGACTTGGCTGGTATTTTTACACGGAGTGTTTTTTCTGGGATATCACTTCTTTTGTTAGTTTATTCATACAGCTTGTAGCACATGTCCGAGCAGGGACTAATTTCTTTAAACAAATACGCCTCAACCGATTTGGTTACTATGAAAAGTTGCGTTTGGTATAAGATGAAAATGATTATCCAAGAAGAATAGCTTAAGTTTCGTTATAATCGATCCAGCCGTTTTCGATACATGACGTCACTTCCGGTTTTGAAATAGCGGCCGAATTCCGGTATAGGTAATAAGAAAACAATCTAGTTTTATCTAGTTGATACCTTCATGAACGACCATCTGAATTCCTAATCCCTATATTTCCGTAAAATCGGTCATGCCGTTTGTAATATATGACGTCACTTCCGGTTTCATTTAGTGGTTCCTGCCGCCATTTCCGGTACCATTAATTTATTTATTCATTTTTCACAATTGATTTTTCAAATAAATAGCAGAATGAATACGCAGGAGCTAGTTCAGTTGCAATCGGTACAGGCGTTTTAGATATATGACGTCACTTCCGGTTTCAGGAATGGCGGCCGAGAACACTGCTACCTTGAATATATAAATTGTATTGTCTATGTTACAATGTAAGTTAATTATGTATGTATTTTAAGTATAATTTGTTGAAATAAGTTAAATATTGCGTATTTATGACGTCACTTCCGGTTTAGAAAATAAGAAAATAATATTTTTTTTATTGATACTTCATATAGATGACCATCTTAATCGAATGGCGCTAATTTCGTTCTAATCGGTCCAGACGTTTTTGAGTTATGACGTCACTTTTGGTTTAAAAATGGCGGCACAAAAAATCACAAGAGGCAAGGTATCATCAGACGCCAAAAGTGCATATGTGGTAAAAGTTTCAGGTCGATCGGTTTAGCCGTTTAGGCTGTGGCCCTGTCAACAATGTTTCCTGATATCTTAATCATCATCATCAGATAGCTTTAACGTGATTCATTCGATAATAAATTGTCCGCTTCCGAGCTAGATGGCGACACTGTGGTTGACTTAACAGCTATATCCGTTACAGATTAGAAATATAACATTCACACCCACTAGCCAGACTCCTCTCTTATTGGTCGCAGTGTTCTATGTGGGTCTATTGTTCAGCGCATGTTTACTCATTCCACAACGAAACGTAAGACGAGACAATTCCAGATAACAAACATAATGTGGTTCACGGTCATTCACCAACATTGTGAAATACGCAAATAAAAACAAGACTTCCACCACACGTACAAATTGAATACCATATTATTTTCTACTAATTGAAGATTTGAATCTTTAAAAATGATAATTAAAGTGATGCAAATAATTGCAATGAATAACAATCAATCTAAAATAAACGAGGTTAGAGGTAAATGAAGTAAAATCTCGAGTAAAAGTCATCCCAGAAAAAAACACTCCGTGTAAAAAAGGCAGCCAAGTCACTTTACTTTAAAAAAATTCAACACCGAAAAGGAGTGATATCAAAAAAGGAGCCAAGTCAATGACATTTCCAAATATTTAATCGTATTTTTGAAATAAAAGAATAAACACCGAGAAAAACTTTACAAAAGGACTTGGCGCATCGTTTTTTTAAAGACATCATTATTCATTCTATCCTAAAAGTGGACAGAAATTTACAAGAAGGTACATTTTCCTCTTTCTATAAGAGCCAGAATCTATGAATATCAATATCAATTTTATTAGTAATGGCTATTTAATAGTTTTGTCAATAGCGATAGAAGAAAGATTTCATGCTTTAATAGATCAGTAATATAAGGGTGGAAGAATTAAATAACAATTGGAAGTGGGCTCATTCATGTTCTTGCAGTACTTTTAATATGGTGATATTATAAGGGTATCTTTTCATAATTTGATCTTGACTGAAGGAAATCATGAAACGTTGTCAAATAATTACTAACTATCTATGGAACACTATTATATATTTTTGAATTGTCAAGTGTATTAAGATAATTTGTTTAATATAAATTCAATGTGACGTCACTGTGTACTTTGTGAAATGTATTTTATAAAATGTGGATTAATTGAAATGTATTTCATGATGCGAAGGTATAACGCATGAGACTTAATTATGTTGACCACGAAACAATATTACGAAGATAACTATTGTGTATTTATAGAAAACATAGGCAACAAGTTTAATCGCGTATATATTTAAATAGAAAATATTTTACAGTAGGTATGTATAATATGTAATTGAAAGATGTTTCCCTAAGATGTTTCCCTACGATTGTATATAAATGGCATAGCTTATGAATAGAAAAATGTCTTTAAAAAAACGATGCGCCAAGTCCTTTTGTAAAGTATTTCTCGGTGTTTATTCTTTTATTTCAAAAATACGATTAAATATTTGGAAATGTCATTGACTTGGCTCCTTTTTTGATATCACTCCTTTTCGGTGTTGAATTTTTTTAAAGTAAAGTGACTTGGCTGCCTTTTTTACACGGAGTGTTTTTTTCTGGGATATCATTTCTTTTGTTAGTTTATTCATACTGCTTGTAGCACATGTCCGAGCAAGGACTAATTTCTTTAAAAAAATACGCCTCAAACGATTTGGATAGGTACTAAGAAAAGTTGCGTTTGGTAAAGGATTAAAATGATTATCCAAGAAGAAAAGTTAAGGTTTCGTACCAATCGGTCCAGCCCAACGTCTATACAATACTCTCTTCTAAAGGTTGAGCCGAGCGAGGGATTTCAGTACTCGGAAGTATTCGGCTTTTCCCACTTCGTGACGTCAACACAGCCGGCAACTGCTTGATAGTCTGTATGCGCTGGCATGTGATTTAGATAGAAATGTCCTACTCCATGACGTCACGGAGTAGGACAAAGCCGAATACTTCCGAGTACTGAAATCCCTCGATCGGCTCAACCTTTAGAAGAGAGTATTGTATAGACGTTGGGTCCAGCCGATTTCGATATATGACGCCACTTCCGGTTTTGAAATAGCGGCCGAAAATAATGTCGTCTTGAATTCATAATTATAAGTCCTACAAAATTACATAATTTGATTGCAATCGGTACAGCCGTTTTCGATATATAACGTCACTTCCGGTTTTGAATGGCGGCCTAAAATAATGTCTTCTTGAATTCATAATTATTAGTCCTACATTTTTCCAAAACTTGGTTGCAATTGGTACAGCCGTTTTCAATATATGACGTCGCTTCCGGTTTTAAAAATGGCGGCCGAAAATAATGTCGTCTTGAATTCATAATCAATAATCATATGTCCTACATATTTACATAATTTAGTTGCAATCGGTACAGCCGTTTTCGATATATGACGTCACTTCCGGTTTTAACAATGGCAGCCGAAAATAATTTCGTCTTTAATTCATAATTATTAGACCTACACATTTCCTAAATTTGGTTGCAATCAGTACAACCGTTTTCGATATATGACGTCACTTCCGGTTTTAAAAAAGGCGGCCGAGAACACTGCAACCTTGAATTTATAATTATTTACAATGTACGTTTACTAATATCTATTTAAAAGTATAAAGTGGTGAATTTTGTGTCATTTAGCATATTTATGACGTTATTTCCGGTAGGGTAATAAGAAAACAATCTAGTTTTATCTAGTTGATACTTCATGAACGACCATCTGAATTCATAATCCCTATATTTCCGTAAAATCGGTCATGCCGTTTGTAATATATGACGTCACTTCCGGTTTCATTTAGTGGTTCCTGCCGCCATTTCCGGTACCGTTAATTTGTTTATTCATTTTTCACAGTTGATTTTTCAAATTAATAGCAGAATGAATACGCAGGAGCTAGTTCAGTTGGAATCGGTACTGGCGTTTTAGATATATGACGTCACTTCCGGTTTCAGGAATGGCGGCCGAGAACACTGCAACCTTGAATTTATAAATTATATTGTCTATGTTACAATGTAATTTAATTATGTATGTATTTTAACTTTTAAGTATAATTTGTTGAAATAAGTTAAATATTGCGTATTTTTTACGTCACTTCCGGTTTAGAAAATAAGAAAATAATATTTATTTTTTGATACTTCATATATTATATGACCATCTAAATCGAATGACGCTAATTTCGTTCTCCTAGGAAACAATGTATCTAGTGTGCACGCTGTGACAATAATTTCAAATACCTAATAATAAAAAGATAATGCAATAATAATTAAGTAAACAGTAATAAAATTATAGTATGCGTACAATTTTGAAGGCAGGAATAATCTTTTCACAAATTGCATGATTTCTAAGATTTAAATAATCTCTGTTTGTTGAGACGGGTGTTCTAAATGCAGTGGTCGAATTGGAAGTCAGTCCATAGGGGGATTGTGTACTGGTAGGATTTTTTCCTGGGGGGGTGGGGGCAAGTGAAGGTACAAAACTTGTCACGCGGTAAGGAGGGGGGGCGCCCCATACGTTGCCCCGCAGGGAGTTTTTTAGTTTTTGACACTTTGAAATTAATTTTGAGACGTTCTGAGGTGTATTTTGTTTTTAAATATTTCACAGTTTTCACTCCAAATAAGGTAAGGGGGGGCATACCCCAAAAACCTTGCCCCACAGGGCGTTATTTGGTTTTTTGTTACTTTGAAATCAATTTTAAGACGTTCTAAATTGTATTTTGATTTTCAATTTCTTTTTTAATTTTTCCCAGTTTTCACTCCAATAAGGTGTGGGGGGCATGCCCCAAAACCTTGCCCCGCAGCGCGTTTCTTGGTTTTTTGACACTTTGAATTCATTTTGAGACATTCAGAGTTCATTTTGTTCACAAAATGTACAATGTACATGTACAATGTACAATGTACAATGTACAATGTACAATGTACAATGTACAATGTACAATGTACAGTTATTCCCCATAGGGGGATGCCGTTCGGATCCCCCCGCATCCCCCCCCCCCCCCCCAATTCGACCACTGCCTAAATGTCACAAACAAAGTAATAGAAAAAGAAAAAGAAAAAACGAAACAGATGTCCGAGCTAAATGAGTAAAAAGAACTCTTGCATTTCTCCCGCAATAAATCAATCAATCTGAGAGAGATGTTAGGCGGCAATTGTCATATTTATTGACGCCGGCAACTTATTGACGCAGACGTGCCGCCGACAATACAAGAGAGCTTATACTTCAACTTCGTGAAAACTAAATTTTAAGAAACATTGTGAAAAAACTACATTAGAAGCCAATTATACACTCATCATTGCGCTAGGATATTCAAAAAGTATAAATACAAATTGTCAGTGCAAATTGTGGGTTCCAATATGTATTATGGAGTCCCAGGAATAAGTATATCGTTATAAGTGATCGTTATAAAATTTAAAAATGTCTAAGGGATAAAAAAATAATTGTTATAAAAATACTCACACTTTATGTCTATCTTTCAATTATTGTGGTTAAATATGGTAGATATTTTAATCCAGAAAATATTGCGAATGAACTGTTTCAGATAATACGAAGACGAAAAATAGATATTTATATGAAATAGTCAGAAAATATTTTATAAAATTGAATTCAATGTGCATGCATAATGAGCTCGGATAAATTAATGGCTTACTTTATGACGCAATGATTATTTATCATCAACACCCAAGAAAAATATTGTTTTCATTTGGTATTTCGTTATTTGTTTTGAATATCAAACTGTTCATTCAAGTCTTCAGTACTACGAAGTGAAATATAAACCTATTTCTTATCTGCCTGGGGCGATAACGCTCAGCCATTCACGCTGCAGGCACGAACCTGCTGTTGACGCCGAGACTGGTGGGCGGGGTCTAGACAAAACCTCGCATTCTTACAATTGCACAATATATGCTTCCCGCTTCACACAGCTTATTAGTATAGGGATTTTTGCGGCACAAAGATTCGAATCCCACTCAGCTATAAGTATGACTATTGAGTCGCATGATGTCTTAAAATGTTCGTCATGTCTACACCTACATCACTAGTTTCTTAATTTTACTTGCAATTCATACAACAATTATCTACGAGATAATACAAGTTTTGATGAAAATTAAAACAGTCGGTAATAGTCAATTTTTAAAAATAAAAATAAACAAAAAATAGTAGGATGTACATATTATTAATCTCTATATATCGTGTAAATTTGAATGTCCTACGGTCATCGGGGCAGAAGTGGGACTCGAATATAACTCGAGTTAAAAATTTGGGAAAAAATATGACAACAAATTTTTTTAAATTTTTTTGGAGGGTCAGAGTGTGTTTTTAAGATAGGTTTGAATAATATTCAATCGAAAAAAAGGATACGAAAATCGTGCATGTATGGCCTTAAGAAGGGGTATAATTTCACTGTTTTCATGGCCCTCTAGCTCGCAAATGGCAAAACCTGTTGTTCCCAAATTTGGTATATGGGGTGGGGTGGGCCATAGCTCGAAATTAAGACATTTCACAACAATGTGAGATTTTCCAATTTTAAGATCCAGTAGGCCGAAAATGCCATGTTGTTGCTTACAGTAAAAGCATGTAAAAGTGTTTGGTCTGCTCCTCAGTTTATTAGGCATTTACGGTATGTTGAGTGACTGTGAGTGTATAGTACGACTTGGCTGGGTGGAGCGACCGCTCCACTAGATTTGGAAGAAGAGCTTTAGTGAAAGATTAGTGAAGATATTGCACTTTGTAAATTGCATTTGAATTTGTTTACGATTATATGTCCTTGGTATTATGATTATAAATTTGTATACATAATTATTAATTGTTCAAATCACCTTCCAAACTTACACACAGCTGTTAAAATGATATTCCAGATGATATTGATATTATGATATTTCATGGTATAATAATGATATATACTGTCTTTACAATGCAGCTTTTGTAACCATTACATGGTAACATTCATTAAGACGGCTGGGTAGTGAGCGTGGCCTTGACGAGTTTTTTAATCGATTTTTATCAATATCTTTTTCCAGTGTAATTGTTAACAAAATATGGCTATGGACGTGAATTCAGAACAGTTCAATGAAAATAATTTCATAGTTTGGAATAAGCTATTAGTTTTATTGTGTCCAACAGGTGTTTAGAACCCGAAAATTACTAAATTTTCGGGTTCTAAACACCTGTAGGACAAAGTAAATCAAATAAACCATTACAAGCTATGGAATTATTTTCATTGAACTGTTCTGAATGCACGTCCATAGCCCTATTTTGTTAACAATTACACTGGAAAAAGATATTGATAAAAATCGATTAAAAAACTCTTCAAGGTCAAACTCACTACCCAGCCGTCTTAACCGGATGGTAAGTGTTCCAATCGCTTTTTCAACATAATAACATAACCTTCACTGACTTAAATATCCTCGGAACTGATGTCTTATCAATCACCTCTAATTTAACTTCGACTTGTAGCTTGACATGTACACTCCCCCAAATAATAAACGGTACTTGGTACAAAACGTATTGCCTGCTGGGCCGGTTCCTTGACAATCAATCCTTGTTATTATCAATGAAATCAGAGCTCACCTAAAAGAGTTAGATAATGCGTAAGCACTGACTTCATGGAATGATGCCATCAAACCTTTTATCAGTCAATTCATTTTCTTTCGAGTACCGTTTATTATTTGGGGGAGTGTACGTACTTGCATCATAAAGCTAGCTGAGCGAGCGTCTACACTTGAAACTTAGGGCTCGAATCTCTGTTTTTGATTTGATTTTTTTATCTGTCACGAAGCATTTTTTTTTTTTTACAAAACATTAATTACTATTAAGTGCAGAGTGCCAATGATTTCCAGCACATCGACGCATTTGGTTTCGCTGCTCTTTCCAAGGTCTGTAGAGCAGAAACTTGCAAACGGCTAAATCTGAAGTATTCGAGAAAATAAGGAATACGACTGACCTCTAGTGGATTCTTTGGTACTAGCCTTAAGGGGAATAATGGAGGATATCACGGGGATATTTATATAAATAAATTATGTTAAATTTGCTTTAGTTGTTTGTTGTGGCTGAAAAAGTAAACTAAATCTAAATTTCAATTGTTTCACCTTTTTCACTGCCCTATGGAAACACGAACTTCAAAATAAAAAAGTACATCTAAAAGTTTGCTGCCAGAAGTGGCTCCATCACGTATCGCTTATTTGTTCGAATTGTGTTTTTGCATGTATTTCAGAAGGCAGTGTGGGCTGTTTCGAACGCGGCAACACACAAGGATGGACACTGGTATTGATGATGACGCAACCCTCGACTCCTCTATGCATGAGATTCTGTACAAGTCACAAGTACGCAGGCATTGAAAACAGGTCAGTCATATGCTGTGACATATAATGTGGTACCACTTTCTTCACATGGTGTGGAATCACATACAATATTACTGAAAACGCTACGTGTAACGCGTTGGGGAGTGAGATGCTTTTTGATAAGTTGCATTTTGTAAGAATGCTCTACAGGCCTTGGAACTGAAGCATTAAGATCGCAGTGCTGATAATTAAAATTCCTGGCATAAATTTGCAAATACTTTAAGATTATAGGACCAAAGGTCCAATAACTTTCGAAGGTAACTACAGAATAGTCTGAAAATTGGCAAAATAATGGTCCCAATGACAATGCAAAATTTTAAGGGGATTAGGTCAAACGGTTCTAGTTTAAATATCAAACAATCACAGGAAAGATGTTGTTTAAATTTTAACCAACTGGAGGATTTGGCTGAAACTTTGTCAGATTTGAGAAAATGTAGGTCGTTAGTATAAAAATCATTTTATTCAATCGACGAATTTACCAATACGAATTAATTGTGCATGTTCTTTTCAATTGTAAAATTATTTTATTGTATTCGAGAAAACAAGGAACACGACTGACCTCTGGTGGATTCTTTGGTACTAGAGATAGGGTGCATAATGGAGGGTAGAAGGGGGATATTTATATAAGTACATTATATTATATTTGCTTTAAGTTGTTTGTTATGGCTGAAAAAGTAAACTTGTAACTAAATCAAAACTTGTTTCTCCTTTTTCACTGCCCAATGGAAGCACGAACTTCTAAATAAAAAAGTGCATCTAAAAAGTTTCCTGTCAGAAGTGGCTCCATCCTACGATCACCACACTTTACAGGGATCGGAAACTGTCTGACTAGCTGGCCATGTGCTTGGTCACCTTGAACACAACAAGAATAGAACAAGCGGCTGTGATGTCGCTCACGTGACACATGTCTTTATCTCCCGCCAGAACAGAATTCAAATATTCGACAATGCGCTATCATCTTTAGCAGCGGCAAGTTTGAGAAGCTCGTTCAAACCTGGCGGCAATTGTGTGAATCAAATTAAAACACTCCAAAATCGTACTTTTTAAATTTCGCGGGTCACCGGCCGGAAGTAAGACGGAGCAGGAAGTAGGAAAGAGCAAATCGGCGGCCCAAGCACTGGGCCGCCATCATTTAGCATTGGTCTTATGGGAGTGACGTCACAATACGCAGACAGTTTCCGATCCCTGTAAAGTGTGGTGATCGTAGCTCCATCACGTATCTCTTGATTGTTCAAATTGTAAATGTATTGTATGAGTGTTAAAGTGTCCAATATTATATATGTAGGTAATCAAACGAACAAAATAAAACATAATAGGTATATCAATTATAAAGACTTGGCAAAAATTTAAATTGATCGGACCAGGTCTATCGGAAGATAAGTTTTTTAAATTTTAACCAATCAACGGATTACAAAAAAATAAGGCACTGCAACGCCCTTAGATAGTCTTTGCAGACCCTAATTAACTAACAAAATAATAATTTTTATGTGTGCAAAATTTCAGTTTGATCGAAGAAAAAATGTGGGTGGGATCGTGTAAATGACAACTTACTTGTCACAGCGAAAATTGTCCGGACTTCTCGATGCGACAAAGAAGTTGTCATTTTACACGATCGCTCCCATCGTATAACTTAGCCCGACAATCGATCGACATCTCTTATGGGAGATTAGCATTGACTCGACGTTGTTATCGATCGACTATGACGTGTCAATGTTATTCTCCCATAAGAGATGTCGATCGACTGTTGACAAAAGTTATACCATAGTATAAAGATCAGTCCGTTCACTCCTTCACGTAGTAGCGTCACTTCAGCATGAAACTGGTTTCAGCGCCGATGGTGGCGCCCCAAGTAGCCACCTTAGTGCAACTCATTCCAGTAGGCGCGAGAAATTCAAACTTCAAAGAGTTTATTGAGCTCCAATTTAATTGATTTTGTAAAGGTACATGTAACATTATGTTTGCATTTGCAATAGTGTTTAAACCTTTCTTTGTTTATTGAGATGTTATTATGATTATTATGTTATAGAAATAGTGTTTAAGCCCTTCTTTGTTAATTGAGATTACTATAAAATGTCTGGGGGAGCTTACTGCTCAGCAATTAATTGCCCCAACAACAAAGGAAACAATCCCGAGCTATCCTTTTTTACATTTCCAAAAGAGAATGAAAGGTAACAGTATAATATTACTCTTTAATGTTTAATAAATATTCCATTCTATCAGATATACTCTCATTAAAATATAAATAACACACCTTAATGAGCAGGTGATGATGGTTTTGATTATGTAATATGTACTTGGTACCTACTTCCTACATACCTACCTACCTACCTTACCTATCTATACCTATTCCCAAATTGTAGATGCCACCGATGGATGATCAATACACGGAGAAATGATTTGACCACATCCACAATTAAACACCGGTCATTGTGTACAAATCACTTTGAGACCAGTCAATTCATGAATGAAGATAAAAAGAGATTAGTCTGGAATGCAATACCAACTATATTTGAAATTCCCAATCCACCAAAGCCGATTTCTGGTAAACGCAAACTGCCATCAGCTAGATCAAGTTTACCAAAGAAGAACAAGAACTCAGGTTGGTTTACAATACCTACCTACTATGAACCGATGTAATTTACATAGGTTTTTACTCGGTGTTAGAAAAACAGCTCTGACATAATATTATTTTACAGAGACATTGCACCTTGAAGCCAGAGTTGAAACCGAAGAACCGCAAACAGTTAAACAAAGTAGTACTAATTCTGAAATTGATCTTCTGAAGAAAAAACTAAGAACAAAATGCATACTACTTCAAAGGGCTCGCCAACAAATTCACAGACTAAAGATTCAGAATAAAAAAGCAAAAAAATTCAATACTAGCAATATAGAGAACGACATTCCACGTATCATAGCACTAGCATCCAAATACCTGTCGGAAGGATCCCTACAATTTTTTGTATCACAGCTTAAAATGTCAGGAAGAAAGGCAAACGGTCATCGGTGGACCCGAGAAGACAAACTGTTCGGCCTGTGCTTGCTGTTCCGAAGCACGCAAGGCTACAAGTTTCTCGCAGAACACTTTTGCTTACCTAGTATCAGAACTTTGCAGAAGTGGATTGAGAATGTAGACTTCAAGACAGGCCTGAACGAAGCAGTTTTCAATTTAGTTAAGGAAAAGACCGCGAGCTTAATTGATAAAGAGAAAATATGCACCCTCTCAATGGATGAGCTTTCTGTAATGTGTAATTTGAACTATTCTGCAGCAGATGACAAGATTTACGGATTTGAAGATTATGGAAGCGGTAACCGGAAAAACAAGATAGTTAACAACGCATTTGTCATAATGGCCTCAGGCATAACTACAAAATGGAAACAACCACTCGGCTATGTGTTCTCGAATGAAGCACTCTCATCAGACGTAGTGCAGAATCTGTTGGAGACATTGGAGACAGCGATAGAGAAGCTGCAAGAGATTGGCATAACTGTGAAAGTAGTGATTACCGACCAGGGGTCAAATTTTACAAAATTATTTAAAAACATGAATGTATCAGTGACAAATCCTTATTTTATTCACAACGATCAAAAAATATTTGTTTTTCATGACCTACATCTGTTAAAAAGTATCAGAAATAACTTATACAAATATGACATTCACTGTGGCTACGGAGATTATGTAGCCAAATGGGAACATATCGAGAAATTTTACAAGTTTGATTCTGAAAAGCAGTTTCGTTTAGCCCCTCGATTAACAAAAAAAGCCATTGAGCTACCGCCATTCTCAAATATGAAAGTTGGGACTGCAGCCAAGGTTTTGAGTCACTCAGTAGCTGCTGGTATGCAGACATGTGTGGAGCTCGATATCTTACCCAGTGAAGCCATAGGTACAGCTGACTTTTGTGCTACCATGGACAAACTATTTGACACCTTTAACAGTTCGCAGAGATATTGCAAGAAAAAGATCAAATGTGCTATTTCCTCTACAACCTCACACATACAATTTCTTAAAGAAGTAGCTGTGTGGATGGAATCTTTGAAGTTTTTTACCCGGCCAAGTATTGGGATCAATGGAAATGTTATTCCCTCTAAAGACGTTTCTTCCCGCATTAAATGCAAGAATGGATGGCTTATGACGATTAATGCATTACTTCAACTGTGGGACGATCTGCACACAAACTCGGGGTTTGGTTATTTGCTCACACGAAGACTCTCACAAGACTGCCTGGAAAATTTCTTCTCGGTTATACGGCAAAGAGGAGGCCACTGCAGTAATCCAACGGTCCAAATGTTCATCAGCTCCTACAAACAAGCATCAATCAATCATCTACTTCGTGCAACAAAATCTAGCAACTCGCAACCAATTGATTGGGGTACGATATTTAAAAGTCAGCACCATCATTCTAGTTCTGTCCAAGTACTGGCCAATACAATACCCGATGTTCGAGTACAGAAAAGAAACCATTCTCTTCCAAACATCCAGACGCTGTCAGATACTGTATCCTTGCACGAGGAAAATGCAATGGTGTATGCATTCGGTTTTATTTTGAAACATTTTTTAGAAACCCATAATTGTGACAAGTGCAGCAAAATATTGCACGACTCGAATGCTCAAGTAGATACTGCCAGCAAAATATTTTGCAGTTTCAAGGCTTATGATGGCAAGGGGCCTTTCCACTCCTTATACATATGTACAAGCAAATATTTTGATTATTTAAAAAATTGTGAAGCAATATTGATTGAAACATTCCCTGCAATAGCACATGAAACACAAGTTGGACAAAAATTATTAAAGCAATTAGAACAACTTGAATTCCCAGCAGGCTGCTGCCCAGCTTCAAAAAGAACATCCGACAGCTACTTCGTCCGTGTGCGTATACACTATATAGTGAAGTTTGCTAACAGGGATCTGGCAAATAAAGATATACCAAGAGCGAATAAGAAATATTTAAAGTTTTGCCACCTGGGCTGCTAAAAGGTCTTTAAAATAAAATGCCAATAATGTTGTTTAAATGTGTTCAAACATTATTTGAAGTCTACGTAAGCCAAAGGCACACTATGAATTTCTGTCATTGCGAGTAAACCGGTTCAGTTTGAAAAATAAGCATCAAACGAATCGAGTTTTGCTGCAGCGGCAAAAACGTTTTGCGTTCCGGCACTCTGCCGTGTTACGGATAAACAATGTATCGACTATCGATGAAAGTGGGCATCTCACTTGGTTGCAAACCGCGTATGGAACACGCGTATTGACAAAATGATCAATATGCGCATGTACAATGACTAAAATATATTTCTGCACAAGTACAGAACAATCTTGTGATTCATACGCGGGTTCCAGCCACGGATTGCAACAAAATGTGATGCCACCTCAACCCGTACTTTCTTGGTCGATACCTAGCTACGTTGTTTATCCGCAATTGGTATGGCAGCCCGCAGCACTGATCGAACAAATAAGCGATACGTGATGGAGCCACTTCTGGCAGGAAAATTTTTAGATGCAATTTTTTGTGTTGATGTTCGTGTTTCCACAAGGCAGTGAAAAAGTAGAAACAAATGAACTGTAGATTTAGTTACAAGTTTACTTTTTCAGCCATAACAAACAACTAAAGCAAATTTTATATATTTTATTTACATAAATAAACCCTTTACAACCGCCATTATCGTAGTACCAAAGAATCCACCAGAGGTCAGTCGTGTTCCTTATTTTCTCGAATTGAAATTGAACCAATTGTAAAACCATGGGCCGTAAAAATATGAAAGTCATTTGATAATATTATATAATATTGAATGCTGCAAGCCATGATTTAGAAAAATAAATATTTCTGTTACAAATTAAATCCAAAAGCCAACAGAACAAACAACACATTGAAATTATGTTTAATTTGTATTGATTATTTTTATTGATCAAGCAAGCGTCACACTATAGATCATGATGTATGAAATACATTCAGTTTTGTAGGTATATGAACTGCATTCAAACTGTTCGAGATGGTTGATTGACAGGTAGAAAGAAGGTAGGTTGTTCAGGCTTTGGCACACCAAGTCTTGCATTCTTTCTCCACTCCCGGCAGACGAGATTAAAATCCAGACTGTTTCTTCAAATCTATGTGCAAAGACAAGTATATTTAAAGAAAAGTAATCATCTCACTCAGTCAATTTATTGGAGAAAAAAATATAGCAATACTAACCTTATCCAGTCTCTAAGCCGTGATGTTTTCAATCATTAAAATCGCACAGGAAATTCACTTGATTTTGCTACAAAAACTGATTTGCGTGAAGCGAAATTTACCATTTTATATTGTGTACTAAGTGTCACATGTCACAAGCAGCATTATTTAATAGTAAATAGTGAAATTGTGCAAAAAGACGTCAATCTTGGCTGTGTTTACATGCAAATGTCAACGTTGAACTGCTGTTTACTACTGTGGTTACTAGGGGCGCCACCGTCGACATTTGAAACTAGCGCGCCAATGTTAAATTAGCTAAGTGACGCTACTATGTAGATGAATATACTATGGTTATACGATCCCAGTGCTGTAGCGGCAGTAACAGAAAAAAAACACACACAAAACCAAAAGGCCGTGCCAAAAGAGCTAAAAAAAGAGTCACTCGCAGCTCTCTCGTTCAAATACGCATCTGTTTTCTTTTTGATGGTACGAATCCATTTTTGAGCACGCGAAGCGAGCGTCTCCTTTAGGCTCTTTTGGCACGGACCTATGTTTTTTCTGTTTTTTTCTGTTACAGAGACTATACAGGTCAGAGTTTTTCTTCGATCAAACTGAAATTTTGCACAAGTGTACGGAACATTTCTGGGCGTTGCAGACCCTAATTTTTTGAAATCCATTGATATGGTTTAAATTTAAAAAAAAACATTTTCGATTGGTTAGCTCGATCAATTTAAAATTTTGACAAGTTAATACCACCAACATTGTCCCCAATCTTACAAAGTTTCAGCCAAATCCTCATATTGGTCAAAATTTAAAATTATCTTTCCATGTGATTTTTGAAATTTAAAATGAAACCGATCGACCGATCAACTTAAAATTTCGCATGGTCATTGAAACCAAAATCTAAGGTAGTATTTTGCAAATTTTTAGTCTAATCTGTCGCTATTTTTAAAAGTAATTGTCTTTTCAAAAACATTTTAAACTTTAAAACGCATAGATATGAAACCAATAATTACCGGTCAACAGATCGATCTGATATTGTGTACACACACTATATGACTATGAGTGTTCCCAGGTAGGTATATTTTTTGAACGAGATCCTGTGGTTTTTGGAAGTTAACAAGAAACCGTTTGATCAATCAACTTAAAACTTTGCATGGTTATTAAGACCAATATTTTAATAAGAATTTTCGGAGACTTTTATACAAGTATGTGGTGAATTCAAGAATGATTGCGCTTTTAATGACATTTTCGATATACATAATTTCGGTTCGAGGTGTTGCGCGTATCCGTGCTCGCTCATCAACGCGTTACACAGAGTGGTTTCCTATTAGTTACATTAACATGTTCTATCTTTCTCAGCACGCAATGCTACTGTGGAGAGAATCTTCCCCACACCACCCTGGCCAGAGAGCAGTGCGATCAGAACTGCTACGGTAGTTTAGACTACACATGTGGAGGAGAATCGGCTATGGATGTTTACGTTGTTCCACTCGCTACGCACGGTAGGAAACTAATGGAAGCGTAGTCTTCTTGTTCAATTATAAATATTTACTATCTTACGGAAAAGGAAATTCATCAATTGAATAAAAGCAATACTTAGTAACTAAGAAAACGCTCAGTGTAACGCGTTGATGAGCGAGCTAGATCCATTTAGCAGTGGAAACATTCATTTGATACGTCATTTTTGACAGTTTATTAAAACTGTCAATAAGTGCATATGTTCTTGACTGATTTGGCTGAAAATTTGTAAAATAAGAGATAATGTTGGTGTTATAACGACCATGCAAAATATGAGTTTAATCAGATTTCTAGAAGAATATTTGATAGGTCAAACGGTCGTGTATAGCTACAGGCCATTTAAAATTAAGCATACAAACAAATGTCAGTAAAATGTCTATTACTCTTGAAGTTCATTAAAGATTTGTAAAAATACACTTATAATGCTGGTGCCAATGACAATGCAAAATTTGGTGATGATCGGTCAACCGATTCCAGTTTTATTGGCACACAGAGTTGACGTTTCTTTCATATTGCCAAGCCAAGTACTACTAACTACAAATCAAGTTTCCGATGAAATTAATGGATCGATTTTGCTGGAAATCAATAACCTTCTGCATTGGATAGTAATTAATCTTTTGTGAAAAAAAATTGTCAGATCCATTACTTCGTTTAGAAGATAATGTGAAATACACAGATAAAAAAAAAACAGAGATTTGTGCCATAAGTTTCAATTGTGGAGACACTCGCTCCGCTCGCTTGATTAATTCTTTAAGACATGATTTAAAGATATACAATCTCCCATAGACAATTTTAGATTTTAATGAAGAATTCAATTAATACCTATACCTATTTAGAGTTCACTGAACATACTCTTTAATTTTCATTGAACCCAGTATTATGATCATGCACCTCCTTTGCAAGGAACTAGTATGCTGGTATCGAAGCTGGGTCCATGTCGTTGGCACACCCACCTTCGATTTTTTTTTTTTGTATTGCAATCGTTTGTGCTAAGTTTGTGCCGGATTGTGCCGTCAATTAAATCGTTTGTGCCGCTTTCCTAACCCCCGTTTCTAGGGATTGGGTAGTGGTGTGCCAACGACATGGTTGCACATCCACTATCAAAATGTGACATTTTTATTTTTACTTTTGAAAGATCTTCGTTTGTGCTGGATTGTACCGTATTTTTTTTACGTTTGTGCCGCAAATCTTCACCCCCAAATAATTGATACAAGGGGGTGGGTTAGCACACCCACTTTCAAAATTTGCGATTTTTATTTTTGATATCGAAAGATCTTTGATTGTGCTGGATTGTGCCTTTTTTTCGTTTTTTGCTGCAACCCTTCACCCTTCATTGGTGGATTTGAAACCTGATTTAAAATCGTGTGCTTGCATCAAAAGATATTCCGGTTTGAACATAGAATAATTTTGACTTTTTGGGCCCCCCTGACCGCACCCACCAGGCGTCAAAGTGCAGACAAGTGAAATTCAACTACAAATTAAACGGTATTTCGAAAAAGTATAGTCTCCATGGTTAAATAATATCTTCTGATTTGTCGCCAATCAAAATGTTCCGATAAATGTCAAATTTTCGCATGGTGATCAAAAATTCACCACTATAGACAAATATATCTAAAATTTTACACAGGTAATTAGCCCAATCAGTCAAGTGATAATTGTCATTTTAAGTATTTAGTATGGGTTGTCAAAAGAGATTTCAGGAAAAAGTATGTAGGTATACGTCACGACACAATGGATCTGATATTCATCCAGAGTATTTATATGGAGAATTGAAAGTTGCAGAGAAAATCGTCTTGTGCCGTGTCGTGTATCGTGACTGGGTATCGTGTATCATGTTCTGTGCTCGCTCATCAACGCGTTACTCTGAGCGTTTTCCTAGTTATACCTACACTGCTAATTTTTCAACCAATTATACAAACTTGATTCTTCGACTTTGTAACCTTCTATCATACAATCCAATCATTCAAGTATCTTGAATATTGAGTATCTTCAAGACACTTAAATATCATGTATATTGAGATACTTTTTGTGAAATTATCTTTGAATCATGAATCTCATAGATACTTTTTGAAAGGATCTTGCCCAACCCTGTTCTTATGAGAGGTAAATATTAAATAGGAAATTAATTGGTGTCATGTTAATTCTGAATTGCATGTTTACAATATATTTTTTTCTTATGTACATGATCACTTGGACACTTTAACAATAATATGTTGTGATTTTTAGTACGAGTGGGATGTTTCCAGAAGTTCGTAACTCTTGAAATAGTGGCAGGCACCTTTCATGGCGGATGTCACATACTTGGACAGAACATTACTCTGCAGATTTGTATCGAGATTTGCGCTGATCAAAATTATTCAGAATTATTACAAGGGTGAGTTATTTCAATAATTATTCACACTGCAATAATGATAGACAAATTATTGAATTAGAATTAATCTTAATGAGCCTGCGAAAAATAAACGCGCACTCCCCGGATTCGAACCTGGATCCTTAACGGTTAACCGGCGACATTTGGTTGCCACATAACGAATTTCTGTAGTATTGGAGTGCTTATTGCTTTCTACAACCGATTCCTGCAGTCTTGATCAATGCATTCAAGTTTGCATAATGTTGTTTATCAATCCATCTCAAGGGGCAGGCCGACTCGCGGGTACCGCGTACTCGGGGTAGGTCGACCCTGGCTTCAGTGGAACATTGCCCAACACAACTACCACCGCGCTATGTTGGTGTGGGGGGGGGGGGGGGGGGGAGATTGGTTATATAATGTTAGGAGTCATGATGCACGTATCTAATTACAGAGAGTATTGCTGCTGCACAGAGGGTACTTTTGAATCACCGCTGCCTGTGCCAGATGACCACTGTTACATGCCATGCGAGCTAGACCCCGAGATAACTTGCGGTGGTGACAGCGCAATGGAACTCTATCTCAACCATCCATTCGAACCGTCCGTCAGTAAGTACCTCAATCAGGAGAACGCTCTGTAAAACACATTGATGTGGCATCGTATTGTCCAATCCAAGTCCAAGTTCAAATGTGTATGTATTTTAATAATAATTGCATAAATTTGAAATATGGTTTTTGCTTATAACCTCAGATCGGTAGATGTGAATAAATAAAAACTGAAATATTAAAAGATATTCCTTAAGTGGGATTCGAACACACGATCTTCAGATAACCAGTCTGATGCTCTACCAACTGAGCTACCAAGGCAGTTCGTATTGCAGCGGCATACTTCTATATACAACGCAGCTTATATTGAACACAGTCACTACAATATGAACTGACTTGGTAGCTCAGTTGGTAGAGCATCAGACTTAATATATGAAGGTCGTGGGTTCGAATCCCAACTCAAGGAAAGTATTTTCATAATGCAATTTAATTGGTATTAAATCACAATTGTATAAATGTCTTCTCATCAAACCCGGAGAGTACTTTAAAAGCTCACACAAACCAAAACGTCCATCTCTTTTCTCACAAAAATGTACTTGTGTCGTTCTTTCCATGAACGTTAAAATTTAGGTGAACGTTGTTCAACACAACATTTTGCATCCAATTGCAAAATTTGATGTTAACCTGAAAAAGCAGAAAATAAAAGACACATACAAAGTGTGATAATAGAACCGTGGTGGCTACTCGATTAATAAGAGCACTTTTGCAGCTAATGTTTCGGCACAAGCTGGATATCTTGGATCTTACAAGATGGACGGAACTGAGGCATGGATCGGGACAGATGTGTCGTCTTCGACAACTCCTCAGATGTGCAAGAAGCTGTGCGTCGGCCACAAGTATGCAGGCTTAGTAATTGAAAGGTAATAGCTCATTTTCATCATAAGCGTGCGAGGGGTTCGTTGACTGGATATTTTTAACTGCTACTATATTCAAGCCATAGAATCATTCCACACCAAAATATCAGATCGATTTTATTCCTAGCCGAAAGAAACATAACTCTTTCAGCTTTAACTCTTAAGCCGCTTTCAATAACACGCGTTTCGCGTTTTGCTTTTCGCGTCTTATTCTTTTTTTTATTACGCCTAGAAGAGGCCGTCGAAAACAGAATGTTGATATAAATGTATTATTATTGTTAGTAACAATATGGGTGTTATTAGATATTATAAGATGGAATAATATGCACTGGTAAGCAATTATTAACATTATAGTCTTATTTTATAGTTTATTTTATAGTTAACGTATAGTGACGTCATTTCGCCACGCGCGGTACTGAAAAAACCTCCCTACAATTGAGATAGGGCGGTTTAATAATAAAACGCGTGCGGCGAAATTTTCGGTGGTTTTGATGGGTCCAACAAAACGCGAAACGCAAAACGAGAAACGCGTGTTATGTAAAACGGCCTTTACTTTGGCTGTTCGCGCTAGAACTTCTTTACCGGCCCTATGGTTTAGTTCCTATACCCTCCCCATAGGGTAGGTTGTGTTTGGTGACCTTGATCACGTAGGGTATTTCGGCATCTTTGGTCGGCTCGAAGCAAGCGCACGGTATTTTTATGATGTCTCGATCTTTCAAATGTGGTGCAAGCAATATTCATATTCATATTACATTCCAAGATATGCGTACATTCATAATAGTGGAGTATAGATAATTACTTAACGCAACATTTTGTTGAAAGATGAAGACCGAGCGCATAACATTGTTATAATAATTGTGTCAGATTTGAATGTAGATATGTGATTTTTCAAACGAATGAACTTGGCTGTTCTTGGCTTCGTTTTACTTGGGTTCGGGTCTTCATTTGAAAATATTTGTGTAGGGGAATGTGGGGAAATATGGGATAATCATGTAACATGGGATGATGTGTTGCTCTTAAACTACAAGTGGTATCACCTGAAATTCATAAACTTGTTTGACCCCTCTGTCATGATTGGTGTGAAAATAACAGCAAGTAAAAAGTCACGCCAAGTCTGATGTTGCACGGACTTTTGCAGTTTTGACGTTTTTCTGCACAAAAGGAAAGTTGCTTGTGTTTATGTACTTTTTAAAGTAATAATGACATAACAACATGTAATTTATGATGCAATTTTATACTTCTAACTCTCTTTAATAAGAATAATTGACTTAAATACAATTCAAGTGTCCTCGTAATATGGGATGGAATGGAATAGTGAAGTTATGTAAACCACATATTTTGACAGTCATTAGATTGTTGTCTTTTTAACTTAATTTTTACATTATTTTGGTGTTATATGTTCCTACAACTAATTTCATTTTGCAAACGCCAAGATAAAATGACAAGAAAAATTTGAAAATTTGATATTTTGAAAAAAATTATGGTCCGGAGTCAATTCACATCGCTTTTAATACTGTAAGAGCATAAAATATGGGTTAGTCAACAGCAAGCTGGAGTTTACATGTGAATTTTGTTCAGACTGATTAAATATAACCAAAATCTCTCATTACATTCTTCATCCCTTATTACCTACAACTTAAGGGTAATATGGGATTTAATCATAAAGATTATTGGTACTTTACTGATTAACACTCTATTTGTTCTAATCTGTTGTGAACAGATGTCTTATGAATTTCAAAAAAAAATCATTATCCAATTCATTTTTCTGACAAGTTTTCATTCCCCCACATTCCCCTACATGCAAGCAGAATCACGTCCACACTTCTTTCGTATAGTTGTTAGTTATAGTATAAGGTAGTATTTTTGATTTATGGTAATTTTAATTTTTCTGTATAACCTTTTAATTTTAATTTAATTTTAATTTTAATTCAAGTTTAATTTTAACTTTATAATTAATTTCATGTATTTTATATTGAAAGTTATTCTGTGTTTATACAACCTTTGTTAATAAGGCAGACTTTATTTCTGTGAATAAAGATAAACAGGTATTCTTTACTGAGTAGAAGTATAAGTTTCAACAGAAGTGCAATTAAGGATGAACCATCGCAATTTGAATGACTATATTCATAACATGAGATAAATTAATTCAGAAAACGCATGTTTAAACTTTAAAACATAGTTTTATAATGTAATAAGAGGAGAATAATACGATATGAGATGATGAGGATTTTTTTAACAAAGTTTTCGTAAAATAATTTTGTTAAGAATACAGCAGTGGTTTTGACTAGTTCAGTTGTCCCATGTTAAATGGCCATATAACAAGATTTTCAAACATTTAAATGCCATTATCTCAGAAATTAAGTCGGTGACAAGAGTATTTTAAGTTTTCAATGCATTCAGTATAAGTCGAAGAATATTTCTTTAGTTTTCTGTTGAAATTGTTGGTGCGGATTAAAAATAATTTAGAATAATGTAGGAAATTAATTCGTTCCCCCATAAGAGCCATGTAAAAATCTCGAACTTTGAAAACATTTTACACAAAAGTTAGGTCGGTAAGGTATACATTTTTTGATCTTATATTGTAGATAATACTATTAGGAACAAAATAAAATGGGTTTGCAAAAAATTGTTGGTAGATGACCTGGTGATGGTTCATCCTTAATTACTTATCTGATCCTGTTGATCTCTCCTAGCACGCAATGCCACTGTGGTGATGATCTGCCCATGAGCTGTGATAATGACTGCATTGCCAGCACGGGGGACTCGCCCATGGATGTTTACTCAGTTCCGATTTCAAAGCACGGTAGGCAATATAATTCATTACAAACCTATTTGTTAAATGTGTAAACGTTTAAGAGGCAAACGGAAGCGAACGGGAATCGCAAGGTTCGTCAGAGCGTTATTTTGAAATTTTGTCTTCCCACTAAATAATTTTAAAAAATCAGATAGTAACGACCCATAACAGCCCAATAGACTAAATAATGCCACACACTGGAGTACTTTATGACCTCTGGTGCGACCTCAAAGTGTTAAATACGATTATTTTACTAAAAATATCGTATTTAACACTTTGAGGTCGTACCAGAGGTCATAATGAACTCCAGTTTGGGGCATTATTTAGTCTATTGGGCTGTTATGGGTCGTTACTATCTGATTTTGTTAAATTATTAAGTGGGAAGACAAAATTTCAAAAAAACGCTCTGACGAACCGTGCGATTCCCGTTTGCTTCCGTTTGCCTCTTAAAACTTAGAGATCAAATGTTCCATAAGTGAGTGTAAAGTGGGTATCACACTGAGTTTCAACCCGTTGCTGGAACTCTCGTATGGAAACTTTTGTTGCAAAACGAGGTAAAAACCTATCACACGCAACTGTTTGGGTTGATGTTGGTTGGTTCACAATTGACACTCTGAGTTGCGCAGAAAGCACGGTTCCGGTTACTCCCTATTGGTCAGTTCACGTCAGGTGGTACCACAACAAATTGTTGGAACCGGAAAAATAGAGAATTCTCTATTTTTCAAACCTGCCCGTGGGTTGACGATATTCAGTCTCTGCACATGCGCGGCCAACCATATTTTCCAACCGCCGGTTCCATACACGGCTTGCAACTCAGTGTGATAGGGCTTTAACTGTGATAGAATGTTCAAATGATCGGTCTGATTGTATTAGTAGCACATTTTTATGTGTGTTTTGTGCTGTGTATGGTCGCTGATTATTCGACAAAACCGCGCCAAACTACGAAATTTCGTATACGATTGAAGACCAAACCCGTGAACCAACACAATTTGTTCAAGTGTGTTGTTCAAGGATGAACTTTATTTGTTACCTGGCATAATTTTAAAATTAATTTTTATACGGCACCCGGCGAGACAAGAATATAGCTAATTTTTCACCATAAAATCAACTAAGTTAACTAAGTTATCAATTGATGTTGAAAATTAAAAATGTAGCTAATGATAACCTTAATTTTTTTTTAAATTATGATACAAAAAACAATCAAATCAATTAGTCCACCCATTTCGTCTCCAATCGTATTTAAACAAGTGTGTACAACAAGCAGTAAAATCGCTCGCGCTTGCAGCACCTTAACACTGCCTTCACTTGTGTTTGTAGCTAGGGTCGGATGCTTCGAGCTCAACCCATGGACCAACATCATTCAGATTGACGCGCCTAATCTTTACAACGAGGATGGAACTAACCAATATCCTCTGAAACTTTGCATGGAGATGTGCGTTGATTACGTATTCGCTGGGATTGCAATGAGGTTAGTTGATATAAATCATTCAAAACTATTTAGAGCAACATTTCATTGGATTGACTTCAACCCCTGAATGGTCGCGTGAGGTCATAACCCCAGCCTTGCCATTGTCCCTGTTCCTCATTAATAAGAAGTATTTTGTTTCTTTCTCAGTACCTTCAAGTAAAACCTTGAACCATGCCCGACGATTATTAGTGATTCAAACTTCTATGGTGTCGCCAGTGTCATTATTTCACAATTACCTAAATAAATATTACTCTGTGTACAGTTATTTTACTCTTTTGATACATTTTCTTTAGTATATCATTAATGTTGGATAAATCCCATTGTTGAATTCAGACATTTCACTCCGGGGGGTGGGGGGGGGGATTATTATTGTTATACTAGGGGACTGAAAAGTGGGCCTGGGGGGGAGGGGGGGGGGGAGTCTGCCCCCCAGAAAACTACCGTGCAGCGAAATTTTTTGAAGACTGGCTTATAATTAGTTTAAAATCATTGTAGAACATGAAATCTTGTGAGCTGGTATTCGCAACAGATATAGAAATTCACTACTACCAATATGATAATTTGAGATATGAACATTGTTTTAAGATGTTTCTTTGTAATTTTAAAATAAACATGAATGATATGCGAATTGAGAAGTACAGAATAAAATGTATGTGGAAATTGAATATTTTCCCAGGATGGTGGGGGGGGGGGGGGGAGGAGGGCACTCACCACCCTTAGGTAATCCTGGATTCAACATTGAGCGAAGAGTGAAATAGTTAAAATGTTGAATGTCAACAATGTTTGTCGGATTCAGCGCATAAAAATAAAAAAGAATCACTTTTTAGATTTTTAACACGTCGGGCCCTGAAGTTTAAAATGTTTTTTTTTTTCTAGAGAATACACACAGTACTGCTACTGTAGCAACGTCTTGCCTCCAAACGCTCTGCCTGAAACCCGCTGTTGGATGCCTTGCAACGGCGACCATCAGCTCACATGCGGCAGTAAACTAGCACAAGATATTTACATCACAAATCCAAACCAAACACATGCAAGTAAGTTATTGAAACGTTATATCGCGATGACGATTTGGTGATGCAGAGTTGATCAGTAAAAATTGATCAGTAAAAATTCGGTATGTTTTTGTTTTCTTTAACTTGTATTCTTGTTGTTCGTGTTGTTGTTAATTGTATTGAACTTGTGGGTTCATCCCGTTGTCAATAAAGATGTAATAATAATAAAATACGATGACTATACCTCTTACGTCGACACAGGATTGGCTCCTATGGTATAGCTACTCTTCTGTTGGATCAAAATTGATATGAGTCAAGTCATGACCATCTTGTATAAAATCATCTTTGAAGTCAATATCATAAAGCAACAAAGTTGTTGGAAATTATTTACTCTTAGAGCAAAATGTTTAACATTTTAATCGTGCCCAAATGCTTAAACTTTCACTTGGAATTGGAAGGATTCGGTGAGACCATAATTTCTCCTGCATCGGATAAGATGTGCTTATTCGTAGTGGCTATAAGTGTAAGTGTAAGAGTGGCTAAGTGTGAGTGTAAGAGTGGCTTAGTGTGAGTGTAAGAGTGGCTAAGTGTAAGTGTAAGAGTGGCTAAGTGTAAGTGTAAGAGTAGCTAAGTGTAAGTGTAAGAGTGGCTAAGTGTAAGTGTAAGAGTGGCTAAGTGTAAGTGTAAAAGTGGCTAAGTGTAAGTGTAAGAGTGGCTAAGTGTGAGTGTAAGAGTGGCTAAGTGTGATTGTAAGAGTGGCTAAGTGTAAGTGTAAGAGTGGTTAAGTGTTAGTGTAAGAGTGGTTAAAAGTTAGAGAAGCTCTGGTTTAACTTCGTCACATTTACTATAAAGAATATTTCTATTCTTTCTTCTGACAGTACTAAATAAATAATGGGTTCAAGGCACTCATCATGGGTATATCGTACACAATTTGTTTGTGTGAATCAAACACAACCATAATTCTTCTCCAGAAATGAAATATGTTTAAAACTGAATAACTTATCTGTACATTCATTTTCATTACAGTTAGCTAGAAAATTTACTAGCAAACATTTTAGAAAATATTCCATTACATTTTTGAAATATTTTTCAAGCAGTTTGGAGATCTGGTTTCCCAAAACAATGGGAAAGTTTTTTTTATTAGTTATGATAAATCGAAATGAACCTGTAAATTATAAATAACTAGGAAAACGCTCAGTGTAACGCGTTGATGAGCGAGCACCGATAAGTGCAACAACTCCAACCAAACTTGATCACCTCAATCTTAGAGGACCATCAACTGTCAACTGACAATCAACTGTTTTCCAATGTCTATAGACTCAGGACTAATTGCAGATCCATGTGGCGTGGTTTTGTAACTTAAATAGTAATTATTCTGTAAATACTTTCCTAATTCGGCTTAGAATTTTGTAAAATATGAGATAATGTTCGTCCATGCAAACCCCATACAAAATTAGAACTTCATCGGTTCATTTTGATTTTCGACCAATCGGAATATTTTTTAAAATATTAACCAATAGAAGATTTGTCTGAAACTTTGTAAGATTTGAGACACAAATTAGTATTAACGATCCTGCAAAATTTCAAAATGATCGGATCAACCAATCAAAAGTGTTTTTTCCAATTTGAACCAATCAAGGCATTTCAAAAAAACTTGGGCCAGAAAACCCCAGTTTTGGTCTTTGCATGTGTGCAAAACTTCAGCTCGATCGGAGAAATGGTGTGACCTGTAGAGCCTCCAGGACACAAAAAAAACAGAGGTCCATGCCAAATAAAGCCAAAAGGAGTCGCTCGCTCAATAATCCTGAAGTTTAAAAATTAAGAAACATAGCATGATATTTTGAACTCTTTGCAGACGACACAATGTCCCCACCTGGCAGCAATGGATGCTTTGCTACTGTCGCTATGGAGACCTGGGTTGGTCAGGATGCGTTCGATTACAACACTCCTGACATCTGCAAGAGGCTCTGTGCAGGCTACAAGTACGCCGCCTTGACCCTGAGGCGAGTCACATGACGTATAAGGATTGAGTGTCCATTTCGTGATAAAAGCATGCCATTTGGTGGAGAAGTTCCTTAGAAGATATGACATTGATATGACTAGGATATCATTCGAGTTTGTACCCCTGACGTCAGTTATGGCCTCTGGAAGTCAAATTACATCAAATCCTCATACCTAATTACTGAATCCGCATTTTTGTGAATGTTTACTTTATTATGATTGCATACATAAGGGATTTGAAAAATAATTAAGGTCATTTTGGGGTCAATTTGTGCCAAATGAAAAAAATCTATATTTTGATGCAATTTAACAAAAGTGCGTAAGTACATTTATGTCTACAAGTCACCAAGAATTTTTTTATGAACATTTTTCTTGGCAACCTCTAGAGGTACAGGTTTGAAATTTTTATATTATGTTGTAGTCACAACTATAAATAATGAAATCGACTAGAACCAAACATGAGACTTACATAATATTGTTTTAATTAATTATTTAGTGAACATTGTTTTTAAAGACCCATTTTTGTTGAATAAAAAATTTAATAAGGGCAAGATATGAGACCTAAAAGTTTCATTTTTAAATGAAACTTCTAGGTTGAAGTTTATGGTAGTTTATGGTAATATGAAGTAACATTAAAAATCCAGCTCTTTATCTATTATAGTTTAAGAAATATATGTTCCTTAACTTATAAATGTGTAGTTTTGAGATACTTATAGGCACCGAGTGTTCATACCCCCAGCGCCACTAGCGAGATAAATCGGCAAAACTGTGCAGCGAAGAATCAGCAATATTATAATCTCTAATTGGCCGTGGCCATAGCAACCGATAAAAATCCACAGATAACTCAAAATAGCTCAGAATTGGTAAAAGAGAGAAGCAAACTAATAATTTTATCAGACTCAGTGGAGTTTTTTACACTTCATACATTTTGCACAGCGAAATTACATTTGGAGTATTAGTGTAAGAATGCATACAATGAGTAATGTTTACTAATTGCTGCAACTAAGGGTATGAGGATCATACCAAGAGTTGCTAATTTAAGCCACTCATGGCGCTGTTTCTCATTTTTAGAAACAAAAGTGAGCCAACACTCGGTGCCTATACGCACAATTGAAGTTTCACGATGCTATTAAAATGGCCAGAGAGGACACTTGAAAATAATTTTTTTCCTAGGTTTAAACAGGGATTATATAAGACGTATTTTATAGAGTGAGAATAACTTAAAGAAAAAATAATATCAAATGAAAAAAATTATCTTTAAATAAAAAATTATTTGTGACTACCCCTCCTCTCTAATGATTAACAACCCAACAAAGTTTATTTTTTATATCATTAATAGGTGGTACTTTAATCACTATCTCAGCAAACTCTTGATATTATATAGTTTTCTTAGCGATATTAAGGTTGATTCTGGCGTCATCGTTAAATTTGATATGTTTATATCTCTGGGGAAAGAGTGACAGTAAATAGGGTGGGGTCTACAATTATTAACAGTAAAATTGTACTTGACATTACTATTGTAATTATAAGGTTGCCTTAAGATCAAAACGTTGAGCCGTTTATTCTTTGTCCCAGTCAGCAGGGTTGCCAGATATTGTAGAAGAAGAAGAAGAACGCCCATTAGAAGGGTTGTAATTTAATTGTTTTCACAACCCCTTACCTCGTATTCATGGCTTATTGTTCCCAAATTAGGTACATGCGCTAGGGTGGGCCATAGTTGGCCAAATTTGGAATTGGATGCTTGGTGTAAAAGTAGTTATGGCCACTCTTCGGCTGTTTATATTTGAGTTATAGTAGGAAAGCAAATGTAATTCCACTCGATTGGAGTGCCGAAATTGATTTTTTCATAATTATCGATTGTTTACATCATTCTTAATATTACCTGACGTGCCTTCAATTTTTTAGTAGCCATCTTGGAAAATATGGCGGAAAACGAGCGAAAAACAGAAATTTTACAAATTATTTAATTGTTGTCAGAGAAAAGATTGAAAAATTATGAAATAATTCACTAAAACTAACTCAAATATAGTGACTTGAAAAAAATACGGCGTAAACAATTTTTTTTTACATTTATTTTTTATTTCTTTTTTTAAACATAATTTTTTTTAAACGCATATTGTTCAAAATGAAATTGTTTACAAATTTTAATTCCACATATTTTAGTCTAAGTCCACGCGTTTCATAATAAATTGAGAGCAAAAAAACACAGAAACGTGATTGGTCAATTCCAACAATGAAAAAATAAAATTCATTCACGGCGTATTTTATTTTCAAGTCCCCACATTTGAGTTTGTTTTAGTGAATTATTTCATAATTTTTCAACCTTTCCTCTACCAACAATCAAATAATTTTTAAAATATACGTTTTCCGCCATATTTTCCAAGATGGCCATCAAAAAAATTGAAGGCACGTCAGGTAATTTTAAGAATGATGTAAACAATCGATAATTATGAAAAAATCAATTTCGGCACTCCAATCGAGCGGAAAGCCTTTTTTCTACACTTGAACCTGCACTATTAGGTATTATAACGGTATATTGTGTGAGTGTGCGCCGTACGACTTGGCTGAATTCAGCGAACGATCCACTAGATAGTGATCAATGAAACATTCTGAACAATTTTTGAAGTGATATTCTTGATAATCTTTGTTTTTTTGTCTTTGGCTGGGGCTTAACGTCGCACTGTTCTGCAGCGAGGCTAATAGCGACGGATGAATGATTATGATGATGATTGGGAGATGATGGTGAAGAGTAGGTAAGGATGGAAGGTGGTAGGGAGGCGGTCGTGGCCTATTAGTAGGGTACCTTCTCAGCATTTGCCTATCGACTGAGGTAAAACCACGAAAAAACCCCAGTCAGGAAGGACGGCCGGGGGAATCGAACCCGGGCCTCCGGAATACAAGTTCAGAGCGTTAACCACTCACCACTCACACTCACAAAATGATAATTCGTATCATTAGCCGAACAAAAGTGATTGAATAATCGGCGGAAAACCCAATGGGTGGGATGGATGGGTGACCATTCAACTCTGTCCTGCCAGTTGCTGCCGTTGGGCCAGAGCGACTGGGGTGGTTGGGGGTTAGTGTAACGACCTCCCTCCACCTGTTATCAGTCTCTCGACGGCGTGGGTTGTGGAGGCCCGTGCTGTGAATGTCACACCGTCCTCCGGATGGGACGTTAAGCCGTTGGCCCCCTTGGTATCTTTCGACAGAAGTAGGCTACATGCCGGTACCGGGTTTCCTCTCCTCCCTTCTCTATTACATTCTTACTTGTGGAGCCTCGGCTCCGTTGAGAATATAGAACAAATAATAATAAAAAGTAATAATATTAATAAGAAGTGGCGTTTTGATTGGTTTTTAATCCAATGTAGACTATTTAATTAAAGATTTAAATAATAATTTAATAAGAGCTTCGCGCGGCGATGAGAGGTCCCGGGTTCGATCCCCGGTTAGGTCGGATATTTTTCACAACGCATATCCCTTCTTATCTTCCTGACTCCATGAAAGTTTTTCACGGAAATCTACTTTCTCATTTTTTTTTAAAAATTCGAATACACTTTTTATAAAGATTTGCTTGAAAGTACAGTCAGGCCAACGTATGTTTGAACTCTCAACAGAATCGCGCTGATCGTGAGTTATTCTGCTAGGCCGAGAAAGAGTACATTGCAATGTGAGCGCACAATTAAGTCTTTCTCGGCCTAGCAGAACAACTGACGGAGGCTTCTCATCGGGTGAGTGTTCAGACGTACTCTATCCAGACTGTATGTAATACCAGCTCTATCTCCAAATCGAGGTTTTGCATTATTTTTGTTTTGATTCGAATATATTTATAATGTTTGATCTCTCCCAGCACGCAATGCTACTGTGGGGACGCTCTGCCCATGCGCTGTGATCATGTCACCACCTACTAGATCTTCCCCCCCCCCCTCCCCACCCTTCACTGCCTAGCAACTGGCTGATAAACCAATGCTATTTGAAAAAATATATTTAGTTCATAAATCCCCCAACAGATGTCTCACGGGGACTCACAAGACTACTTTACCGACATTACAGGCTGATCTTAACTCTATTTTCATAAAGGGCGGTGAATTTTCAAAATTCAAAATGTCAATAGTTCGATTTCTAATAAAGAACAAGTTAAGTATTTTCAGTTACTGACGATAATAATCCATATAACCTATTATTATTATATATTTGTGATTAAAAACAATGCTGAAATGCAAAAGGAATGATGTAAGACATTGTATAGCGTACATTCTATTGTTCAATTCAAATAGTTCCTTTAGTTCCTTTCTCTGCCACCTCGCCAATGACAGCGCTCGGGTACTCACATGTCGGTAAAGAAGAGAGAGAAGAGCGCTATATTTAAATTTCATTAGATACCTGTGAGTTGCCAGGCAGTGAACAGGGAAGGGAGGGGAGGGGGAAAGATCTAGTAGGTGGTGGATCATGTATATGTTTGATCTCTCCCAGGTCACAATGCTACTGTGGGGTCGATCAGCCCAACACTTCTCTGCCTCGCTCAGCCTGTGATCTAAAATGTAAACGCGACCCGAGATATACTTGTGGAGGAGACTCTGCTATGGACGTGTATGATGTTCCATACATTCCACAAGGTACAAGGGACTGTTTTAAATGTTTATGAAATGCGACGATTTTATGATTTTGATCGTTTTTGAACGGGATCCTGTGATTGGTTCGAATTAAAAAATTATACATCTGTAACAGTTTAAAAAACTATTACCTACCTAACATCTGTTCCACCTATTGGGTTTTGTATTTTCCCACTCTTTTACTGTTAGTTATCTGTTCGGCCGTGGGATAGCGCCACTGCTCGGTCAAGTAAGTAGCATGGTCCGACCTTGTAGGTTTTGATGCGAGCTGTCATTCTGACGTTGTACAGGTAATTTTCCATTACCGGATGTAATGTAAGGGATGATATTTTGTCTTGCTCGTAAATCATGTAACTTCCCTCGAGGTCTTTTCGTGTCGTCTACCGAGGGGTTTGGACGTGAACTCCGCGAGCCAGGGTAAACCGGGAAGCATGGTAAAGTAGATTCACATACGGCTTACGCCTTTCAGTTTTAGTCTATGAATGTTTTCTTAGACTTTCATTTGTGTTTTTGCTAAGAAGTCTTGCCCTTAGTCTATTTGTAGAGCCAAGCTGGTTTCGTTCATTCGATTCAGTTTGTGAGTTTGTGGCGTTTGATTGTCTTGCTTGCTACCGACGTTTTGCCAACCTCGTGGTTTTCTTGAGGGGCGTTCTCTGATCAAGACGTCCTGTTTGTTCCCTTCGGTTTTCGTCTCGGATAGACCATTATTCCGTTTAGATCTGTATTTCGAAATTCCATTATTATACAGCTATTTTATGCTTTCCACAATTTGAGTACGTATGAGAAAGGTATAGAAGGTACCAGAGTAAATGTGCACGGAGGTTCTCGAACCAAAGTGTTAGCCTATTTTGACTCTAGTGTTTAGTAATCTGTCGAGGAGGCTCTCGAGGTAAGTGTTGGCATTGCCACACTGTATTATTTAATTATTTACTTTTCTTTCTTCTTCAATCTAGTAACTTCATGGGCCGGAGGCCATTTGCATTTTTCTACTCAAACCATGTGCTATTTATTTTATGCCTGTTCAGTTCAGTAACTCTTTTGAGTTGATGGTTTTGTATAATAAAACCACCTGTGTGGATTATTTCTTTTGTAATTCTGAGTATTGAGTTGTACTGAGTAACCACTGCCGAACATCTTTGTAGTCTCCTAGTTCCTACTTTGTTTAATTAATTGTTTTTCTATGCTCAAACCCATCGACCTATCTATGTCTGAGCTAGCCACTAGGCAAAGACACACCACGACCTGCTCGTGGTGTTAAGGTGGACGCTGTCAGCGGCCGAGGTTACTGACGCGGCTACACATCTTTCGATTTGTTGGTCCGATCAATATGAAATTTTGTTAAGTCATTGCACCAACATTTTCCCCAATATTACAAATATTCAGCTTAATCCTCATATTGGTTAAAATTTAAGCCCATATTTCCCGTGATTTATAAAATTTAAACAAGAACCGATGACCGATCAACTAAAAACTTTGCATGGTCATTGGAACCAACCTTGTAGGTATTTTTGCTATTTTGAAGACTAATCTGTAGTATTTTCAAAAGTTGTCATTTTAAGGACATTTTCTTTAAATATTTGAAAAAGTAGGTATACTTAATTTTTATTTCTGCCTTCTTGATGTTTCAGTTCCAAGGCATGTAGTGCAGCTAATACTTGCAAACGCTTATGAATTCGGATGCAGTACGAAGGCTCGCTCATCAACGTGTTACCATTTACTCCCGCTCAGTATGGGATTCGTGACTGCTATAGCTGCAGCACTGAATGCTTTCGCCGATGTCTGAGGCCGCACTGCTTTATCAAATTATGGCAATAAAAGGCTTATTATTAATTTTGGTCAATGCTACGCTGTGTCTACATATTTATACTACAAGAGCATCCAAAGCATATCGTTGTGCTGCGTCAGCTTTCCCTGCAATCTTGGCCTATGTAAGACGATCTCAGCCGGACGAGTGAAGAATTTGACCTTGGTCTGTACGTAAGAACGGAGCGGTTTCGTTTGTCATAGTGTCATAGTTTGTTATAGTGACAAACGGAACCGCTCCGTTCTTACGTACAGACCAAGGTCAAATTCTTCACTCGTCCGGCTGAGATCGTCTTACATAGGCCAAGATTGCACGGAAAGCTGACGCAGCACAACGATATGCTTTGGATGCTCTTGTAGTATAAATATGTAGACACAGCGTAGCATTGAACAAAATTAATAATATGTCTTGCCATAATTTTATAAATCAGTGAGGCCTCAGACATCGGCGAAAGCATTCAGTGCTGCAGCTATAGCAGTCACGAGTCCCATACTGAGCGGGAGTAAATGCGTCCACAGTCTGAACTTTTTGTACGCTACCACTTGGGGGTTTAAATGCCCTTCATTTAACTGCCTAATAATTGTCCAATTGTTTCATTATTAAGCTCCACGTTTAAAAATGGTTACCAGTCAAACTTCTTTCAATTTTACTAATTCATTCTTAAAGGGCGACAACAGTCAGAATATGAAAAATTACCATAATTTCATCTTGTCATGTTTATAGATATAATTGATAAGTGCAAATGTGCCAACGGTATTGTAATAATTAATAATAATTATTGACTGTATTGCATATTAGTTCACATGAGATTTGTCTTATGGTATCAACATTCTTTGAGCAGACTGTAATAGATATTTAATGTGTTGTGTTATGATAATGCATGAAATTGTTTAGTTTATGGCTATTTTATTACTATTTCAAGTGTCAGCAAGCGCTTAGTGAAAACAATTTGGGTCCAGTTATAGAGAGTGGGAGTGAGACGTGCAGGAATGTACCTTCTGTACAAAAAATATGGGACCTTCTTGGTGTATAAAACAGTAGCGATTTGTTTTTATATTTATTTGCAGCTAAACGGTTCAATTCACAGAAAATTTTAAAAGAGATAAAATGAAGAAAACACTCCTATTTATATGTAGCAGAGCTTCCTTTATTTCTATCTATTTTGGTTCTCCTACGTTCCCAATAGACATTTTGCGTCCAGCTTATTCCTTATGGGACTAAATTTCTTTGCATACTTTCGATTAAAATCACGTTTTTCGATTTGCTGCTCTCACTGTCACAACCGGATTGGTACCTTCTCATATGTCTTACAGATAAAAATAGTTTGATGTGTAATTATGGTAAAATTTTAATTTCTGACCGTTGCCCCCCTTTAAGATTTTCCTCTATTTCTATTAATATAAAATATTGAACCACATTTTGTTGTTTTGCAGCTCAAGTTGGATGTTCGGATTCTAATGGAATAATAACTGTGGTTCCAATCATCATCGTAGATATTTATCCTCAGAAATGCATCGAAGCATGCACAATTTATAATTATGCTGGTTTAAACTCAGGGTAAGTCAGTTTATGGATATTCAAGAAAGGATATTTCCTTGATAATGGAGAATCACAAATTGCCCCGGGATTTATATCACATAACATGCCTTAAGGTGGCTGTATATCACGTGACTTTATTTCTCTACATCAGAGCAAAAGAAATAGTTACCAATGAGTGCATACCTTACATCATTCATGTTGAGTAATCCAAGGTGATTTATAAAGGAAATTCACTGCATACTGGATCTTATCAATATTTGCAGTCAATAATATTTATTTTTGCAGTTGTTTAATTTTAAAAAAAATAAAAATCTTGTAAATCCGTACGCGTTTGAGAGCTGTCAAAACCAAGTGCTGTTCATTTAATCATTTCATTCATAATAGTGGATATAATTAATATCTCAACATTTCACTAGAAAGACGAAAAATAAGCGCATGTTATACATTCTGACATTGCGTCAGGTTTGTGATGCATATATGCCTTTTTATTAGAGTAATGTTTGCTGTTCTTGGCAACTCGTAGAATTTCCTTCAACTTCAGGTCTTGATTTGAGAATATTTAGGTGCAAGGAAGTAAAATCATCTAATATGTTATTTTCGCAGTTCTTTTCTGCGTAGATTAGTTCCAACTGATGTGTCCTAACTTATCTGATGAGTGAGAAGTATTTGCTGAACTGAACCCTTCCAACTGAAAATGTGTAGCTTTTTGGTTGAAAAGTCACGTGATATACAGCCACATTAAGACAGAACATAACACGGTCGTTTGGATCTTTAAAGTTAGAATCGTCCGTGTGCATCGCTTTACGATGCAGGTGCTAAATTGGAATGTTGTGTTATGTGGATGTTTATTTCTCTTTACCAGAAAATAATTAATTTTCATCATGTATTCTCTTTCAACAGGGAATTGTGTTACTGTTTTGACGAAATGCCAAGAGAGTTGATTCACGAGGCCAAATGTAATATTATGCCCTGTCCAGGACAAGCTAACGAGACATGTGGCGATTATACCTCTACAATGATATACGTAGCATCTGCTTTTAAGCCACCTCATAGTAAGCCAAGCACATTATCACTCAGTGTTCAGTCGTTTGTCTTACTTTGGCTTCTAGTCCAGGAATAATAGGGTTTGACCCGAAACAAATTGATACATTTGGTTTTTTGGTGTCATTCTCTTCAGAAAAATATTCTCTATAACATATCAAAAGTCCCCAAAAATCCGCTCACCGGAAGTACTTTTTATTCACTTTTTAAGTAAATTTCCCATGTTAATTCCATCTTCCAAAAAAAAAAATTTTCATGTAACTCCGATTTAGACGAAATTTGGCAGAATTATTCAACATCCTAAATGAACACAAATAGCTCTTAAGCGTGTTTCTCTAAATCTTATCGTTTGGGAAATATGGGTCTTGCAAAACGTCAAATTACACTCTGAAGTGACTAAAATTCGACTTTTCAATGGGCCATATTTCCCAAACGATAAGATTTAGAGAAACACGCTGAGAAGCTATTTTTGTTCATTTAGGATGGTGAACAATTCTGCCAAGTTTCGTCAAAATCGGAGTTACATGAAAACAATTTTTTTTAGAAGATGGAATTAACATATGAAATTAACTTAAAAAGGGAATGAAAAGTACTTCCGGTGCGCGGATTTTGGAGGATTTTGGATATGTTGTAGCGGGCATTTTTCTAAAGAGAATGACACCAAAAAACCAAATGTATCAATTTGTTTTGGTTTTGGTCAATATTTGCAGTATAATGACTGGACTATTCTGCAAGAAATTAAATTTAATAAACCGGGTGGCCCAAAAAACCCCATCAATGGTCAATACATCGCTGTGAGTAAACTACTATACGAATAAGACTGAATATGTTATAAAATATAAACAAAATACTAAGGTTTGGTGTGTGAAAGTTTTCAAAAAGTCTACTCTTGGGGGAATAAAGTTACTGCTTCTAGAATTAAGTTGTCGAAAAATCGATTATACGGAGCCGCGTTCTAAAAACGGCCATTGATCGGGACGCTGTTTCTTCAAAAACTACTATTGTGACAACGATCCAAATGCATTGAAAATTTTACACAACTGATGGAAGTATATTTTGAATAATATTTAATTGAGTGCAGTTTAATGATGGCTGTATACTTTCAATAATATTTAAAATATTATTCAAAATATACTGCCACAATTGTGTAAAAATTTCCATACATTTGGATCGTTATCGCAAAAAGTTGCGGAATCTTTAGGTTGAGCCATCGAATAAGCCACATCAGCGATTTAGTTTCAAGACTGGCAAAAAGCGGCCTCCTAAAAGGATTCTGGCGAGGCAATGCTCTACATCAGTGATCAGTGCTGTACATTTCGCGCTTGTCCAGAGTATTCTATCCTACGGAATTATATTCTGGGGCTCGTCATAAGCCAGTTAGAAGGTTTTTACGACCCAAAAAAGGATAGAACGTCATATGATGAGGCGCGGCCCTAGGGAGTCGTGCAGACAGCTTTTCTGTGAGCTCAGGATCCTTCCTTTACCTTGCCTAAACATCTTCAGCATCTGTATGTACACTCGACAATTCATAAAACGGTATATGACCATTTGACCAAACGGTATTTGACGGTAATTACCATTCATCTGACAACATTAACACATTGTATTTTGTTATGTTTATTAAATGTATTTAATTGTAATCAAAAAGCTAAAAAAAATAATAAAAAAATCTAATATTCGAATAATTCTTTCTTTCATGAAGCTTCAAAAGCCTACACGTGCATCGACACTGTAACGCCCTTGGACACCTCTGCCCGGGAATATTGGTACAACAGAAACAACGACTTTTTCGGACTGGCATTAGCATGCCAAACGAACTGCGACACGTGTTCGCTGCCAACAGACTACAATTCGCTATCGGAATCTGACAAACATTTGTGCGCTGGTGGGATTGTTCCCTATCACAACGAATCTTTGTTCAACCCTTTTATACCTCCGGTAACAATCTTAAGAGGCAAACGGAAGCGAGCGGGAATCGCACGGTTCGTCAGAGCGGTTTTTTGAAATTTTGTCTTCCCACTAAATAATTGTAAAAAATCAGATAGTAACGACCCATTACAGCCTAATAGACTAAATAAAGCCACACACTGGAGTACTTTATGACCTCTGGTGCGACCTCAAAGTGTTAAATACGATTATTTTTTATTATTTTACTAAAAATATCGCATTTAACACTTTGAGGTCGTACCAGAGGTCATAATGAACTCCAGTGTGCGTAATTATTTAGTCTCTTAGGCTGTTATGGGTCGTTACTATCTGATTTTTTAAAATTATTTAGTAGGAAGACAAAATTTCAAAAAGACGCTCTGACGAACCGTGCGATTCGCGCTCGCTGATAATTTGCATAACCTGTGCAAACTTTTTCCACGTAGTACCTACGATCTTATTATTTCGTTACGATATCATATCGTGTATCGTGTTCTTGACCGATTTTCTTAATATAAAAGCTAATTCAATCGAATCAATCAAATTTTCAGCTTTTATAGAAATTTTGTTACAGATATATTACTAGGAAAACGCTCTGGGTAACGCGTTGATGAGCGAGCACGGATACGCGCAACACCTCGAACCGAAATTCTGTCTATCGAAAATGTCATTAAAAGCCAACCATTCTAGAATTTCGTCACAGACTTGTATAAAATTCTCAAAAGATTCCTAAAATATTGGTCCAAATAACCATGCAAAGCTTTAAGTTGATAGATTGAACCTTTATGATTAAACGGTTCCGTGTGAATTTTCAAAAATCCCAGGATCTCCTTCAAAAAATATACCTGGGGCCACTCATATGATATAAGTGTGTCTACACAATATCAGATCGACTGTTGAACGGTTATTATCAGTTTCATATGCGTTTGAAAGTTTCTGCTCTAACTACCTTGCCTTGACCTGAAGAGTCGAAGTCGCCGTGAATTTGACAGCCAACATGCAAAATGTCCGTATAATGTCAATTAATTGGATTTCAACACAGATTAGTATGAAAATTGAAAAAAAATTCAGATAATGTTGGTCTCAACCATCATGCGAAGTTATAAGTTGATCGTTCAATCGGTTCTAGTTTAAATTTCAAAAAACACAGAAAAGATGGGTTTAAATTTTAACCAATGGGAGGATTTGGCTGAAACTTTTTATGATTGGGTACAATGTTGGTTGAAATGACTATGTTAAATTTCAAATTGATGGGATCTACCAATCTAAAGATATTTTTTTTTAAATTTGAACCAATCAGGGGATTTCAAAAAAATTGGGGTCAGCAATTCTCTTATTTGGTCTGGACATGTGTGCAAAATTTCAGTTCGATCGAATAAACGGTGCAATCTGTATACGAGCTGACGACAGACAAAAAAACACACAAAAAAAACAAAGGTCCGAGCCAAAAGAGCCAAAAGGAGACGCTCGCTTCACTCGCTCAATTATTTTATTATTTTCTATATTCTCAACGGAACCGAAGTTCTACTCGTGTGAATGTAAGAAGGGAGGAGAGGAAACCCGGTCAAAGCGAATAGAAATACCATGCTTCTATACATAAGAAGAATACAGTTACCATGGTACCCAGTGTTATTGATTTTGTGATTGGAGGCGTAACCTCATTCATGCATTGCGGCAAATAGTTGAACTAGAATCATATGATCCGAACTCTAACACAACAGGCAATGTTAGAAGTTCTCTATTCTGCCGCCATGGTCGCATCGTCTATAAAAGTTGGTCGTCTGTGTTACACGTTTTACCATGAAGTTGACTCACCGTCTATTCTGTGCATACAAGACTGTGATTTTCTATTCACTCTGACCCGGTACCGGCATGTAGCCTACACCTGACGAAAGATACTAAGGGGGTCAACGGCTTAACGGTCGAGAGACTGATAACAGGTGGAGGTAGGTCGTCACACTAACCCCCAAACACCCCAGTCTCTCTGGCCCAACGGCAGTAACTAGTAAGCCAGAGTAGAATGGTCACCCATCCAACGGCTGACCGCGCTCAATGGTGCTCCTCGGTGATCTGACGAGAACTGAGGTATCCATTACACCAGCCGTTGGGTTATATATATTTAGTCTGGATTCAGGAACATAATGCAAACCAGATGAGGTAGCAGTGAGCTTTCGTAAAGGCTTAAAACAAATCAAGTTTGCAATTGCAGATCAAGGTTTATGGGAGCAATTTGCAAAACAGTAGGCTTAAATGTTAGACCTTTTGCTCTTGACCGATTTGTCTAAAAATGTTTTAGATCTAATTAAATTTTGCTACAAATACTCATGTAATAGGTATCCCCATAAAAATCACTCCGTGTAAAGGTATAGTTAAGTCTTTTGTACTAAGAAAAAAATAATCTAAAAATACAGCATTGGAGAGGACCATCAAACAATGGGCCTAGACAAACTATGTAGTACCTAAAACATAAAAAATGGCGTATAGTGTATTTAAATAAAATACCTAGCCGTGTAAGCCATAAATCAAATGTATAACTTACCTATCTATATTATACCTACCTGTAATGCACAAAAAAGCGATGCGCCATGTATTTTATTTTTTTTATTGATTAATTAGATTTGACCTGGGGCCATTTTTTGATGTAACTTCTTTTCACAGCTTATTTTTGTGATCTCTTTGATCCAAAGGGCAGCTCAAAGTATTGTGTAAAAATAATGTAATTATATAATTTATTTGCAGACAAGTTTTGCCGCAGATCCTTTCTTTGCTGCCGGAATTAATCTACAGTCCGGGTCGACAATATTCTACGAACAAGGACATCCGTATCCGTGCGTTGTGTGTGTGAGAACCTATCATAGACGAGAGGGGTGGGATGAAGGTGTACTACAAAACTTCCCTATAGGTTATCACTTAATCTTCTCCAGCAACAACCCAGTTGACGACGCAACTGATCTGAATGAGAACGGCACATTGATCCAGACACTTCTCCACGAAATAGTCAAAATACTGCGCGTAGAGAACAAGGTTTTACACTTGTTGAATGCGTCCATCACGGAGGATCAACATGTGGTTGTTCACATACGAGTCATAGAAGATGCGTTCCATTACGATGATAAAACTACGTACACGGACTTCAAAGTGATTGAGTGGTGGTTGACAGAGAGATGTATGGAGGAGACCACTGCAGGGCCGAATGGAACAGAATTTCTCTGGACTGAAGTTGAAAATGGTAAGAATTACTGTGTGCATTTTGCCCTTCAAGAACTTTTTCATGGTAGTTATATTTGTACTGGTAAAAACGTAAACGTACTGTGGGTAATAATAATGTCTTAGTGATAGTACGAATACATTTGTTAAATATATAAGATTTAATTAAATTATCTACGTAACAATATTATGCCGATGTAATATTTTATTTTTAATTAGTTCCATTTAATGTTCTTCCACCAATAGTTTTGCTAAAATGAAATAGTTCAACTTATCATGAATCTTGCTAAAAATAAATAATTCAAATTATCCTGAATTATACCTCAAACAATAACAAACGCCAAACCATTCTATCAGTTTTGAAACAGTTAGATAACACTAGTGGAGCGGTCGCTCCACTCGGCCAAGACTTACTGTACACTCACACTCACTTCCTAATTCAACTAATCTAGTAGAGCGGTCGCTCCACGCCAGCCAAGTCGTACGGCGCGCACATTCTCTTATAAAGCAACCCCACTTTTACTGTAAGCATCTAAGTGGCATTTTCGGCCTACTGGATTTTAAATTCGGAAAATCACACATTGTTGCGAAATATTTTAATTTCGAGCTATGGCCCACCCTACAACATAATATACCAAATATGAGAGCAACAGGTCACACCCTTTGCGAGCTAGAGGGCCATGAAAATCGTGTTTTTGGACGGTTTTATCAGTAATCTTAGTAGTTGTCTCGAATTCAAATCCGGTAAACAGGCCACAGCATAAATGGCTGAACCTATAAATCTCAAATATTTATCACATGTGCCCTTTTGGCGTCTGATTTGCCCTCACCCCCATGACTTTTTTTGTGCCGCCATTTTGTACCGAAAGTGGCGTCATATCTCAAAAACGGCTGTACCGATCGGAACGAATTTTTTGCCAATCGATTCAGACGGTCATCATTATGAAAATATCCATTGATCATATACTAATTTATATTTACTGGCACAGGAAATGACGTCAAAAATATTACAAATTTAACTAAAAACACCTATAATTACAATAACTACATATTTAGAAGGCTTAACATTGATACTTAACATTTATAGATGTAAATTCTAGGATGTAGTGATTTCAGCCACCATTTTGAAAACCGGAAGTGATGCCATATCTCGCAAATGGCTGGACCGATTGAGACAATATTGGAATTGGGACAAGAACACGAATTTCTTTGTTTTAGATGGTGAAGAGTCAAATGTAATCCCAGGAACGCAGATCATCGCAACGAGGAAGTGTCAGTGGAATTTCTCGGAGGAGATCCAAGACTCTCAGTGGCTCAATGAGGAATACTTCGCTGTCTCCTGGAAGTCGTGTAGTCGAGATGAATCAGTAGACGACATACAGAAGAATGCAACGCATATCAGACACTACATCGGCAACGGGGCTTATCTGACCTTGGTATTGTCGTTCCGTGCAAATGCCGACATTGATGAAGCACACTTAGCAATCACTAGCACGATAATTGATCATTATCATTACTGGTATTATTTCCATGCAAATATAAATGAAGTTACAACTACTTATCGTGTCTTACCTGGAGCCACAATCGCAGTAAACATCTTTCCAGCACTGGAAGCTATGATTGTGAAGATACATATTCCGACTGGGGATGATTTGTTGATGATTGGAGAGCCGCACGGGTTTACATCAATCACCGTAGTGAATTTGAAAGCTATAAATGACATTATTGGAGTTGAGTCACACTACTATCTCTCATTCGATCGCATGATGAAATCTAAGAAAGTTGTCTACTCTAAATCCACTGTCGACGTTGAGTCTGCAGCAGACATTAAGATAACTGTTTCAGACTCTCTGTTAAGTGATAATTCTCGTCTAGGAATTGTCATTTATCATCATAAATTCGACAGTGAATCAATCACAATACAAGACATGATAATTGCAGAAGAATATGAGGTCCAAGTGGTTTTATATAGCGAATTGGAAACATCAATTTACTCCACAGACTACGTCGATGTTTGGGTGAATAACACTTCCAAAGTTCCAAACACACATCGTTCTTGCGCTTCCTACGACTTCGCCTCCAAATCCTTCTCCATCATCAACTGCAACCCACTTAGGTCGACGCGAGATGGGCTGGACGTGTTCAGGTGCAGTCACTTAGGACACGACAACGGCACCACTCGCGGGTACTTCCATGTTTACCCGCACAACCCCACGTTTGAGGAGTACCTAGAGAGGAACACGGTGTTTAGATATATGATGAATGTCAATGGGGTCCTCTCTGTACTCGGTTTGTCCGGTTTCTTTCTAACTGCGATCTTTTTCGACGAATGGCGTAAAAATACCGGTCACAAGATGCTCATTCTCATGGTCACCGCCTTGGCCGTGAACCTTGTACTTGCATTCACAGACCTCAATGCTAGTGTTGACACTTCAAGCTGGACATGCGTTCTTCTCGGCGTCATCCGGCATTACACCTTCCTAATGATGTTTTGCTGGATGTTGTCGGTGTCCCTTTTGCAAGTGAAGCGTTTAACCACCATCACAGGAGCTAAGGACATTTCCCATCTGCTGTTGAAGGTGTTTTGCTTTGCTTGGGGTTTGCCGATTATTCCAATAGCCATTCTTCTCTGTTGGGGAGTGAGATTGTATAAGTCTACTGACGACAGCAGCGGCTCTTGCTATCCTTCTGGTATTCCATTCAAACTAACTGTACTAGCGCCTGCAGGATCCATACTGGTGTTTAACTTCGCTGTGTATGTTAAAGTGGTGATGCACATATTCGAGATCGGGCGATGTGAAGATGGTCCAGTTGTTACAAAACACGTACAGAACGACCGCGCTGTTCAAATGGCTCGACTGAAAACCAGTTTCATTTCCTTCTTTTTGTTCGGATTTACCTGGTTCTTCGACATCCTCGCTGAATCGAAAGCCGTCCACAGCGACTACATCTACGAGTATATGTATCTCATGACTGCGAGTTCTCACGTCTTCATGTTGGCGCTGTTGTTCATCTTCCTGGACAGGAAAGTGCAACACTTCTGGATTCCTTCCATTGTTAAAACAGCGGTGTAATAATCAAATAACAAGCGTCACCACAAACAACTAGGTACCATATGGATCATCCTCCGTTTCAGTTTGAGCTTATTATTCCATTTTACATAGTACATTTTACATTTCACAGTATAAAATAAAGTGCTACACACTTTATTAGGGTATTTGGTATTCCTTTATAGTAAAAAAAGTAGGTACTAAAACTAATTCATTTGTTTTTATTTTAAAATCAGTGCAATCAGCACCGGCACGCCTACATTTAAGTGTTGTTTCCTTCTTGTAGTAAATTTTCTACTTTCATTAGATATAGTTTCAATTAATGCCTAAAAATAGTGTATTTTGTTTATATTTTGGATGTTTTTGGGTAATGCATTGTATAATTTAGTGTAAATGTAGTGTGAGTTTTGTTGAGTGAACTTTGTTCCATTATTATATTGTGTGAATGTTGGCTTGCTGTCGGGTGTCATGGTTTTGAATTGCGTCTGTTTTCAATTTTGTTTCTACAAACGAATCCTAGTAGGAAAAAGAAGGTTACAATTAGACTGCAAATGACTCATGTGACATTTGGGGCTCACCGCGTAATTGCTAAGCACTGGACGAGCCAAAGGGTTGTGATTGTAGCAAGAAAATAGCCTCCTTGATTTCTGTTATGGAATCTGTTCTTTGTAAAACTGGATTTACATGACAAAATTAAAGTTTCTGAAAAAAATGACATTTTCTGAAAAAAATAATGATTTTTTTTTTAGAACAAAAGAACAATTTTAGAATCGTTTTTACTGAAAGTTTTGTTGTTTTGTTTGATATTTTAATTTTTGGCAGTTGAATTTTTAAAACATTTGACATGATTGTGACTTGAGTTTCTCGGCAATTGGGTTTACGATTTGATTGTTTGATGCACCTATTTTGATCATGTATTGGAATAAATAAACATATTGTTTGATGTTTTCCGTCTTTGATATTCTCTATGAAAACCAGATCGACGCCACCAGAACTTATTGTATATTATCGTCTATGGAATTATCATCGTGACAATACATGACTCAAGAAGAAGTACAGTCAAAATTATTTAGGCAGTTTGTGTCCCTGAAAAATCAATTTTTAATAGTTTTCAATAAATAAAAAGTATCAATTTACAAGAGCACCGCTATAAACCATAATATTTTCACAATGATCAACAGGTCACTTGGACTCCTCCTGCGTTCCTTGATTGGTTGAGTAAGGACACACATTTAGCTTGGTTTTAATTTTAACATTGTCCTGGTATTTTCTCGCCGGGTTAACATTTAGCTTTGTCTCTCAATGTTCTCAACGAAGATATGCAGATATGAGATAGGAGTTGCATACCGTATTGCCATCGCCTATGTCTTCACTTATAAAATCATTATTTGGAATAGTTTGGATTGGAATGTTTAAAATTTCTGGAATTGTGATGATTTATCGTCCAGAGTAACTAATAATTTTCATATTTACAATGATGAATTCTGATCATAATACAGTGTCCAGACAAAATATACGTGGAATTTGTATAAACGCTACTTTTAAATTATTGTTAGCCTTGATCTTATGAATCGCAACCAAACGTAGTCAAAGTCGTTGAGGCAACAAAACAGGCGCGTAGAAACTACTTACAACAAGGAGTGGGGGATTTGCGACCTAGAGGGGGAGGGTCTGGGTGCTCCTGGCTCCTCAGGGCGTTTTATCGAATACAAGTTTGATTCAGGGATGTTGAACTGCTCAAATTTCAACAAACAACGCCCTTTCGTTGCCCCACAGGGCGCTTTTTTGGGGAATTTAATTTGTTTTAAGTGAAGCAATTAAAAGTGTTAGGATATTTTGTCATGTTTTTGTAAAATTATTTATTATTTTGTCTAGTTTCGATTTTTCTATTCAAATCTTCCTCGGGACAAAGCTTAACAAATATTTATTTATATTTGTTTTTTATGTAAATTTGTTAAGCTTTGTCCTGAGGAAGATTTTAACAGTAAAATCGAAACTTTAGACAAAATAATAAATATTTTTACAAAATCATGACGAAATATCCCAACACTTTTAATAGCTTTAATAATAACAGTCATTTTATATAAATATGTATCATTTCATAACATATAACTAAACTAAACTCTGAAACAAATACTCATTTCCCTCCTCCTTAGGCGTTTTTTCACTATCCATCCATAAGAAACACATTTTACATTTCAAACATCGGCCATTTTGCCGCCTACTGCAAAGTTACTGCATTTACATCACCTCCCTACCCAGCTGTAAGAGCAGTCACTGCGCAGCTACTGTCAGTGTCAAATCGAACACAATCGCAGTGACGGAACAGCAAGTTTGATGCAAAACGAACGGATTTGCAGTGAGCAGTAAAGTGCAGTAAGCAAAACGAACAGACCTAATGTTCGTATTACTCGATGTGACCTAGAACTGCCACGAGGCGTACGTCGCCTCTGTCGCCGAGACTGCGGTCCAGGAAGGGAACTGACTGACGAATGACTGGAGTGTGGCCGACTGTTTGTTCGGACCGTGGACGAAGTGCCCCGATGCGGCGATGTCGATGCGATGTGTGCCGGCTGGACCGCCTCCCTGGATGGAAACAAGCTCACGATCAAATTACTCGTCATGGGAGTCGTGTACATACATTGATCGGAAAGTAAATGCTTAGAAATAATAGAGTTGCCTCGATTAGAAACAAGCTTACTCGAGGAAAATCTTTTCACATTGCAGCTGGTATTTATTAAGAGGCAAACGGAAGCGAACGGGAATCGCACGGTTCTTCAGAGCGTTTTTTTTTTAAATTGTGTCTTCCCACTTAATAATTTTAAAAAATCAGATAGTAACGACCCATTACACCCTAATAGACTAAATAATGCCGCACACTGGAGTTCATTATGACCTCTGGTCTGACCTCAAAGTGTTAAATACGATTATTATCGTTTATTTTATTAAAATAATCGTATTTAACACTTTGAGGTCGTACCAGAGGTCATAATGAACTCCAGTGTGCGGCATTATTTAGTCTATTAGGCTGTTATGGGTCGTTACTATCTGATTTTTTTAAATTATTAAGTGGGAAGACAAAATTTCAAAAAAACGCTATGACAAACCGTGCGATTTCCGTTCGCTTCCGTTTGCCTCTTAACATTTACCTAACTGAGGGAATCAGTAAAAACCATATTTCATACATATGCACACTCATCTGCTTATGAGAAATCCAAGTCGAATGAAGTTAGTCAGTTGTCAAACGTGGATGAAATTCACGGTCTTCTGACTCTATCTTTTAAATCATATGTAAGTTGCTAACGCAGCTTATATTGGAACACAGCCGCTGCACTGTGAACTGCCTCGGTAGCTCAGCTGGTAGAGCATCTGACTGGATATCGGAAGGTCGTGGGTTCGAGTCCCACTCGAGGAAAATCTTTTCACATTGCAGTTGGTATTTATTAAGCTTTCTAAACATATGTTTCAGATTTTTATTTGTTGTAAATGATCACTGAGATTACCCAGCACCACAAAAACGAAAATGTGACTGTCTTCAAGGCTTTCATATACAATCAACAACAAAATATAATGTAATTGTGTGTCTCAATAATACTTATAAAATCGTAATCAATTTCGAAGGAAATGCCTAGACATTCTTATCAATTAATTTTATTCTAATTTGTCCTGGGCCAGGACCACTCGCTTGATGAGCTCTTGTTCGGAAAACTGTTTTTTAATTTTACTAATATTGTTATTTTGGTCGTTGTTAGATTTTATTTATTGTTTATTTAGTTACCTACTGACATTATTGGCCATGTGGAAGACAACACTTGTCGAAAAGTTGGTATATCTACAGAAATATTGTCCACATCTTGATCCGAAAGACATAAAACGTGTAGAACTCTCTTTAATTCCAGAATTAGGTTCTGCTCCCTGCTAATACCATAACGTTACCACTCTGCAGATCACTTACCCTGATATCAATCCAGAACTTCCAGGGCACCGGGTCGCTGGCGCAGCTGTAGTACACGAAGTAGATGGGCCGATCCTGGACAGAGGTTTTAGTTGCGCTCGGCGTTCCCTCCAGCAGACTCCAGTCAGCCTTGGTTGGAATCGGCTTTCCCTCCAGCAGACTCCAGCCGGCGATGTCCACGCCCGCCAGCGGAGAGAGCATGAGGGTGATGTGGTCTGGTCCGGTCACGGTGAAGCTCAGGCGTATGACGTTGCCCGGGTGCCGGTCCTGGGAGTCCAGTTGCAGCGTGGTCGGGATCGCCACCACGGGAGCAGGTCCTGGAACCCAGTGGGTCTTCCTGTGGGAGAGACCTGACTTAGTTGACTGAAATCGAGTACGTAGTGGGAATTCTATTATAGCAAACAGATTGTATGTATCTACCCCTCAACGCTCAGAATAACGCGATGATGTGCAAGCACGAGTAAGTGCCAATTCTCCCAACAGACAATGCGTACACAACGCACATAAAACATATACATCCATATTGAATTGAAATATGATCCACTCAATCAACACGAAAGTATATGCTATTCATCGAATCTTGAAAATAGCATCTAATAACCCTGGGAAATCAGATAAAGCAAATCAGATTCAATTCAAATGGCACTGGAAAACATTAATTTCGATACTTCTTTTCTGACAGCTAATAAAAATTTCAATAAGTGCATACGTTCTTAACTGATTGGGATAAAAATTTGTAAAATAATAGACAATGTTGGTCTTAATGACCATGCAAAATATGAGTTTGCTCAGAATTATCGAAGACCATTTTCATATTTCAACCTCTCAGGAGATGTTTATTTAAATTTCAACCAATGAATGGATTTCAAATCAATTTAGGTCTGCAAACAGAAAAGGTTTTCTCTACATGTGTGCAAAATTTCAGATCGACCGAAGAAAAACAGTGATTTGTATCGCCTCAGATAGAAAAAAAAGGTATTTGCCAAAAGAGCTAAAAGGAGACGCTCGCTTCGCTCGTTCAATAACAGGTGTGAATCAACTGACTAGACCAGTGTGAGTATCGGCAGCAGGTAGGGCAGCCCGCAGTAGAGTTGCGTGTCACAGGTGTCCACCAGTTGCATGTCCCTCATCTCTGGGATCAAGGACTTGACCGTGTGAGGACCGTCATGCTATGACAGGTGTGTGAATCAACTCACCAGACCAGTGTGAGTATTGGCAGCAGGTAGGGCAGCCCGCAGTAGAGTTGCGTGTCACAGGTGTCCACCAGTTGCATGTCCTTCATCTCCGGGATCAAGGACTTGACCGTGTGAGGGCCATCATGCTTTTATGATGGACAGATTAGGAGGACAGGTGTGTGAATCAACTCACCAGACCAGTGTGAGTATCGGCAGCAGGTAGGGCAGCCCGCAGTAGAGTTGCGTGTCACAGGTGTCCACCAGTTGCATGTCCTTCATCTCCGGGATCAAGGACTTGACCGTGTGAGGGCCATCATGCTTTTATGATGGACAGATTAGGAGGACAGGTGTGTGAATCAACTCACCAGACCAGTGTGAGTATCGGCAGCAGGTAGGGCAGCCCGCAGTAGAGTTGCGTGTCACAGGTGTCCACCAGTTGCATGTCCCTCATCTCCGGGATCAAGGACTTGACCGTGTGAGGGCCATCATGCTTTTATGATGGACAGATTAGGAGGACAGGTGTGTGAATCAACTCACCAGACCAGTGTGAGTATCGGCAGCAGGTAGGGCAGCCCGCAGTAGAGTTGCGTGTCACAGGTGTCCACCAGTTGCATGTCCCTCATCTCCGGGATCAAGGACTTGACCGTGTGTGGGCTGTTCTGGTCCCAGTTCATGATCCAGTAACCGGTCTGGTGGCTGGAGACGTTGCCCTTCAGGTCGTGGTAGGTCCGTTCAGTGTGCTGGAGGAAACAGAGGAGCATCCATAGATATGATCTGGCTTTGCTTGGGATCAAAACCTAGTTATAAAAGTTGCTCATATTTAAACAATAATAACACTTTTTAACAAATATTTTCTAACGATAACAAGATTTGAGTCTTAATGAAAATTGATGGCATTAAAAAGTAATTATTTTCAAATCTGTATTTTTGACTCTGAATAACCATTGACTACCGCTCAGTATGGGACTCGTGACTGCTATAGCTGCAGCACTGAATGCTTTCGCCGATGTCTGAGGCCGCACTGCAAGCCAAGATTCTGGCAATATAAAGACATATTATTAATTTTGTTCAATGCTAAGTCATGCCTTCATATTTATAACATAGAGTTAAATTAAGCATATTGTTGTGCTGCGTCACCTTTCCCTGCAATCTTGGCCTATGTAAGACGATCTCAGCCGGACGAGTGAAAAATTTGACCTTGGTCTGTACGTAAGAACGGGGCGGTTCCGTTTGTCACTAGACATCGACGACAGATGACTGGCCAGTCGCATGTCCCCACCCCTAGTGTACGTCAATGGAATAACGTTGAGTTTTTTAAAATCCCAAACACCCGGCAAAACTAAAAACGGTATTTAAATACAGTTGAATGACTGGTATTTGACCATTCACGAGTGACCAGCAAATACTGGTCCGGTGAATGAATGTTCTTTGACAATTCATCCGTATCAATGAAATGGGGGCTCACCTAGAGCTAGATCTAGATAGTTTGCATAGACTACTTCTGTTGTTGCGATCAAATAATTTCAGGCTACCCGTTTACTTAAGAGGGCTGAGTAGTGAGCGTGGCCTTGATGAGTTTTTTAATCGATTTTTATCAATATCTTTTACCAATGTTATTGTTAACAAAATAGGGCTTTGTACTCGTCTTCATAACAGTTCAATAAAAATTATTTCATAGTTTGGAATAATGTATTAGTTTTATTTTGTCCAATAGTTGTTTAGTATCATAATTTTACTCAATTTCGGGCACTAAACATCTGTAGTACAAAGTAAATCTAATAAACCATTCCAAGCTATGGAATTATTTTCATTGAACAGTTCTGAAGACGCGTACAAAGCTTTATTTTGTTAACAATTACATTGGTAAAAGATATTGATAAAAATCGATTAAAAAACTCTTCAAGGTCAAACTTATTACCCAGCCGTCTTAAGTACCGTTTTATATTATGTCTAGTGTACTCTGGTATTTTATTGGAATTTGGCATTACAATAATGACCACAGAATCATTAAATTGCTCCTAATGTACGAGTTCAAATCAAACTGAAGAAAAGTCACGCGTCCTGATATACTTCTCACAAGAGCGAAGCACGAGACCAACGTGCATGGAACGTGCTTCACACTACTATAGGAGATGTGGGGACTCTTCAAAGCATCCCCATTGGCTATCTTGAATACGAATTATAGGGGAATTAACTTTTGAGCAGCTGGCGCTCTATGTGTTGTGTGGCAGACATAAGAACTAATTTAAGCTTGCATTTCGTTCCAAAATTCAAATTAGTTCCACTGTTCACTACCTGAGCGCCACCTGCTCAAAAGTAATTCCTATGTTAATCCATTGGTCAATTCCCCATGGAGCTGGTATCACCAAGAATGTTCAAGTGTCCCCACCTCTTCTATAGTAGTGTGAAGCTAGTTCCATCCACTGTGACGAGACTCACCACCACCGCATATCGCTGTGGCGCCGGCGCCGCTGGATCTCCCGAGTAGGGGAATCCGAGTGGCGTGAGCACGAGGAGCGCGATGGCGACGAGGAACAACCCCCCGAGGAAGCTGACGACCCTCCTCGGCGTCCTGACCAGCAGGATCATGGGCACGACGCCGTGCAGCAGCAGCGTGAACATGGCGGACAGCAGTCCGGCGACCATGAGCTCTCCGTTGAAACTGGCGCCGGCGCGACCCATGATCGGCAGGAACAAGTGGATCGCCCCCAGCATAAGGTAGAAGCACTGGGCGAACGGAACCAGAAGCACGGCACAGTGCAGCAACATCCACCGCCAGTCTGTAACATTTTATCTTACTGGTTCAGTCTTTCAATAATCTACTAACTTTGTTTGTTGATTAGGTCTGTAATGTCATGGCAACAACCAATGGCATTCATAGAATTACTGTGTTAACCTAATTACTGGTTAAAGCGGAGTATTAACACTGGAACAAAAGTATTCTCGAGTCTACCCGCATTTGCTGATTTATGTCAATTAAGAGTCGACAGGACTCGCAAAAATTTTCGATTCGGATATGAAAAAAATCCAAAAAATGCACGAAAATGCATTAGCTCTGGGTTGTACGTGACATTTGTGACATTTAATCATTGTGTTGCATGTTGCATATACTGCTGTGAAGTAAGTTATTTTAATTCAAACATTAAAAACCACAAAAAACCATAAAAAGGCGGCCCCTACTTTTTTCTTTATGGCTTGACCAATTGTCTCCAAATTTTTACAGCATAGAGATAAAGAGTAAATCTGTGCCTCTAGTGATTCAAAAAAATAATAACAAATGTTATTACTCGTGTTGAGGAGGTGCCAAAATGGGCAATATATGGGTATTTTGGCACCTGTGCCCTGAAATTACTGAACAAAAAATAACACTTTTGGCCCACTAGAGGCACAGATTTATTATTTATCTATAATCTGTGAAAATTTGAAGACAATCGGTAGAGCCGTTTAGAAAAAAGTAGGGGCCGCCTTTTTGTGCTTCATGAAACATGGATTTCATCAAGTATCGTAGACTCTTAAGCCTGACACTTGACAAAATCCAGTATATCTTTATTTGATCTCTTTGAAAAATTTACTTATGACTTAAATCCAAAGAGCCATTTCAAGAGGAAGGACTAAATCGAAATATGCAAGAATGCAACAGAATAAACAGAATGCAACTTGTCTGAGACAATCAAAACTGTGTTTACCTAAAGTAACGCGTTTCTCTAAAGGTAATTCCACTTCCCAAATCACTTCAAAGTCCTCACTCTCAAGACAAGTAAATGTGTACCTTTCCAATTCATGAACAGTGACTTGCGCAGAAGTGTGTTTGCGCAGGAGAACAAGACCCACATGAGCGCGATCAGACCGCTGCGAATACCGAACACTGTGGTGACTCCCAACAGCATCGTCCACCGCAGCTGGTTCGCGTCGCAGTTCATTTGGAACAGGATCCAGGACGACTTCACCTGGATCAACACACAAGACACATGAGCGCGATCAGACCGCTGCGAATACCGAACACTGTGGTGACGCCCAACAGCATCGTCCACCGCAGCTGGTTCGCGTCGCAGTTCATTTGGAACAGGATCCAGGGCGACTTCACCTGACGTCATCAATGTACAAGACTTGAGGGAATTATTGTAAACACTTATTCTATTCCCTGTTCACACTGAGGATTCGATCATGATCCAAAATCTCGATTGCAAGCGAAAATGTGTGTGAACTGAACTAAATCGAACTCGATCATGATCCAAATCTCGATTGAGTTGTAAGAACGCAATTGAAATCTGAATCATGATCGAACTCAAGGTCAAACAAAAGAAATCATGAATTTTAAAAACGAAAACTTACAAAAGCATGCTCTAATTTGCATGTAACAAGCATTATAAAGTTTAACTTGAATAGTGCCTCCATTTTGATTGCGATTGTAATTGAACTGGATCATGATCGAATCCTCAGTGTGAACAGGGTATTAGAGGGAGTCTGCTATATGCAGACTTGAGGGTTGGGATGATTTTCAGTGTTGGGCACAACATTTTGAAGGCGTTTTGTATGTGAATATGCGAGGTATAAACAGCCTTCAGATGTTGTTAACACGTTGTGCCAAACAGAAAATGTAACCAACCCAACCTGACGTCTTTGCTTAGCATATACTCCGCTACATAATATATTTTTAGTCGCTGTACAAATGTGAAGGTTACATATGTTCCGTTACCTTATTCATACTTCAGACATATTGACTTATCATCCCGTGGAATTGTGCATAAATCATTTACCAGGATATGCAGAATATGTTTTCTTCGCATATTCTCGATTTCAATACAAATTCATTAAGTTTTCAGTTAAGTTTATTTAGTTCATTCAATTCATTAAAAAAGACTAAGGTAAAAAACAACAGTTACAGATAAGCCTTCCTTTTCAAACCGTCTGGTAACCCTATACAATTTAATTGGTATACGGCATTGACGAATCAATGAAATAAGAATCCATCTTTCTACATCTAAGAAACATACTCACTTTCCTCCACGTCGACGTGAACTTGATGAAGACCATCGGCACAAAGAGCGTCGGACAGACATAAAGGAACACGACCCAGACTGGCCTCGCGAACCAGCACATGGAGCGCCCGAGCACAGTGAGCGTGAGCGCTATGCCGAGACACGTAGCGATAGCTAGCAGACCTGCGCAGAGGGACATCACGCAGGTCCAGCCCAGATCCTTGGCGTAGACGCGTCTAGGCACGCCGCTGTCCACCGCCTCCTGCATGTTCAAGTACACCGTGTACACGGACAGCGCCATGACCGCGATGTTGATGACGCCGTTGAGGAACTCCGACCAGCGCAGCATGACGGCGCCGAGGAGGTCGACGAAGACGAGGTTGCCGGCGGCGTGTTTGTCGACCTCGGCGAGCTCGTGGCCGTTGACGATGGCGAGGGTGACGGCCAGGATGTTCTCGCCGGTGCGCTGGAGAGTGCCCAGAGGGATCTGGTCGACGTTGTCGTACTTCGTGTGCCAGACGTAGCCGTTCGTCGCCCACGCGAAGTCCAGGCCTGACAAAATAGATGCAATATTCTATCATTGTTATTCTATCAACGTATAAATATATATTCATTTGTGTCACATCGTGAAATCCCAAAATCTCTTTAAATTTCAAATATTTGCAATGTTTCTAAAATTATTTGAAATCGGAATGCGGTATTGCAGAATTGATAGATATTATGAAAGTACGTGCACGTGATATGACTCTGAGTTATTCAGCCGGACGGACGAACTCCAGGGTATGAGCCCCGGTTCGTCCGAATACTTTTCACTTCGAAACTCCCTTTTTATCATCCCGAATTAGCGGAAATTTATATTATCAATACTGTTTCTCATTATTTATGAATCGTACTTATCATTTTACAAAAATAGAAAGTGGATACTAATGGGGAAAATTTTTGAATTTAAATTACATTAAATTACAAATAGTTACAATTATCATATATTTTTTTAAATTACATTACTTATAAATTGCAATTACTGTTACACATTGTAGTGGATATTTACATTACAAATACAGACTATTACAATCGAACTAACAAATTACCTTGCCAGAGATTAGGGGGATGCATTAATACTAAAAAAATTATTTTGTATTTACTAGTGCAGCAACCAAAGAACATACATTACTGTTGAATAATTATTTTAAAAAATAATGAATCAAGATTAAAAACTTTCGTGTTTTAAAGATTGGTGTGGAACGACGTCCCGTATGTTTCAATTAATACTTGTCTTATTTATCAGTAATAAAAAATGAGTATTTGAGAAGTAATTAAAAACTTTAAAGTAAACTAAAAATTTAAGTAATTTGAGTATTTGAGAGTATAGGTATTTACATATACCTACTAAGGGTAAAACTACACTGACGCCCGCAACAAAATTCATTCCCGACTCTGTTTGAATGTGACGAAGTGTTACCCGAGAGCTCCCCGAAGTGTTACCCTAGAGATCCCCGAAGTGTTACCCTAGAGATCCCCGAAGTGTTATTCGAGAGATCCCCGAAGTCCCCGAAGTGTTACCCTAGAGATCCCCGAAGTCCCCGAAGTGTTACCCGAGAGCTTCCCGGAGTGTTACCCTAGAGATCCCCGAAGTCCACGAAGTGTTACCCGAGAGCTCCCCGAAGTGTTACCCTAGAGATCCCGAAGTGTTACCCTAGAGATCCCCGAAGTGTTACCCGAGAGATCCCCGAAGTCCCCGAAGTGTTACCCGAGAGCTTCCCGAAGTCCCTGAAGATGCGGTAGTCCGTGTCCCCGGGCACGATGCCGCTCTGGAACAGCTCCTGCGCCATGGACGACGCGTAGGGATAGGGCACGGAGTCGGCGTACTTCTGCATGAGCCACGGATGTTCTGGACCCGCCTGGAACAGGATCTCCCGCCCGCCAGCCCCGCAGGAGTCCAGGTTGATGAAGGCGCGGATCTCCGACGCCCACTTGTGCTGCGTGATGAAGCCGTGAGACGCCTGGAGCAGGTTCTCCTCGGCGCCGTTGAAGAGGAGGATGATGTTGTGTTGGATCGGGGCGTCGCGTTGAGTGATGACGCGGAGGATCTCAAGCATGATGGCGCAACTGGCGCCGTCGTCGCTGGCGCCTGCATGCAAATGTTATGGAGTCAAATATGATATTTCGTTAGTTCCATGCTCCATTCTCAACTTTGATGCAATGTTAAAAATACCCCATTTCGTATTTATTTAAAAATTGCTGGACATATCAACTTCAAATTTCCACAGAATAGAGATAATTATTTGGTATAAATACGTATGCCAAATAATTTACTGTCATAAATGTTCATTAATATATTTTAAATATGGCGACTTATCCGCTAAAGAACAAGAAATAAAACAATAATTTTCAATTAATATTATAAAAACTATCCAGGATTGAAGTCAGTAGACAATGTTAAAAAAATTGCGTGTAGTTTTCTTATCATACAATCTAGATAATATTTAATTGTGTCTAATGAACAAACCGTAAATGAAATCTGGGGTCATTCGTTCCTTCAATGTATTTTCCATGGGCGTATTCAGGGGTGGGCCGGAGGGGCCGTGCCCCCCCCCCCCCCCCCATACGAAAACATAATTTCATCTAAGAAAATAATCACATTTAAAATAATATGTGAAAAAAAAACTTAAAAATAGACCGATCATGTCAAAAACGATCCAAAATGGTTAGAAAAATTGAGTTAAAATTCCAAACATTTACCTATTCTTAGGCCAATTTTTGGATATTTCGTGATTTATAATTCCCCAAAATAGCTTCACAGTGCGATTCAAAATTGCACTTAAATGAATGACCGTGATCCAAAATTTTCTCGGGGCGTGCGCCTCCGAACTCGCTGTTTTTACTGTGATTTTTCAAAATATTAGCAATATCCGCCCCCCCCCAAAAAAAAAAATTTAATCCTGGATACGATTTGGTATTTTCTGTCTGCAGCTAAGTCTAAAACCAAAACACTCACCAGGACTGTCGGGTACTGAGTCGAAGTGACAGTTGATGAGCAGACTGTGCGGCGACTCATCTTGAGAACTCAGCCGAACCACCACGTTCTGCACATTCCGGTACACGCTCGTCATACCGTCCAGGAACCCCAGATAGAACGAACCACTCACCAGGACTGTCGGGTACTGAGTCGAAGTGACAGTTGATGAGCAGACTGTGCGGCGACTCATCTTGAGAACTCAGCCGAACCACCACGTTCTGCACATTCCGGTACACGCTCGTCATACCGTCCAGGAACCCCAGATAGAACGAACCACTCACCAGGACTGTCGGGTACTGAGTCGAAGTGACAGTTGATGAGCAGACTGTGCGGCGACTCATCTTGAGAACTCAGCCGAACAACCACGTTCTGCACATTCCGGTACACGCTCGTCATACCGTCCAGGAACCCCAGATAGAACGAACCACTCACCAGGACTGTCGGGTACTGAGTCGAAGTGACAGTTGATGAGCAGACTGTGCGGCGACTCATCTTGAGAACTCAGCCGAACAACCACGTTCTGCACATTCCGGTACACGCTCGTCATACCGTCCAGGAACCCCAGATAGAACGAACCACTCACCAGGACTGTCGGGTACTGAGTCGAAGTGACAGTTGATGAGCAGACTGTGCGGCGACTCATCTTGAGAACTCAGCCGAACAACCACGTTCTGCACATTCCGGTACACGCTCGTCATACGGTCCAGGAACCCCAGATAGAACGAACCACTCACCAGGACTGTCGGGTACTGAGTCGAAGTGACAGTTGATGAGCAGACTGTGCGGCGACTCATCTTGAGAACTCAGCCGAACAACCACGTTCTGCACATTCCGGTACACGCTCGTCATACCGTCCAGGAACCCCAGATAGAACGAACCGCTCGACTTCTGGACATCCAGTAATATCTTGTGCACCGGCTTCGCGTCTTTGATGATCGAATTGATTTCACTTTTGAACAGCTCCACAGCCAGGACTTCGTTGGCGTGGCTAGCAGTCGGCCGCGGACCCAAATCAGCGAGCTTCACTAGGAAATTGAAGGAGCGTTCTGCTATAAACCTTCCTGGATTGTCCGCTACATCATCGATCATTAGAGGAGTCGGCAGTTGTTTTTCAACGTAAACTACAATGGCTGATACTAATGTGAATGCCAAGATGGCTATGATGAGATGGGAGGATGGCGAGGGCAGAGTCTGTGGTCCTCTCTGTCTCTGTAGACGCTCCTTCTGGGCTGGAGATGAGAAGAGAGGATCACGGTCCCTTGTTCGCTGTCGAAGTCCTTCCACATCGCTCCGCTGTAACATCAGTGCATTGATTAGAGGCCAGGACTTGACAAATGCAGCGTGTAGATTAATACATATAATATATTGAATCAATTCTTATCAATTGATAAGAAGGTATATTTGGATCTTCATAAACTATTTATTTATTCATAATGTATTATTTCACAAAATTCTATAGGCAAATAATTCATCAAACGAAGTCTGAAATTAGGAAAACAGCCAAGAATAAAAATATGAAAGTAAAAAAAACAAAGAATATGAACAATTGCCTGAAGAGGCTCAGTGAATACTGGTAAAAAAAACAAATAAATAGTTTCTGGAAGTGAAAAAAACTTATCACTTAAATACCTTTTAACCAAACAAAATAACTGATAAGAAATTTAAATTAATATGCAGCATATTGTTGTGTCAATAGTATAGTATGTTCCCTGTCACTCTTTACTTTTCAGCACTATCTCCACCAAAATGGTAAATTCAGTTCAAAACAGCAATGACACATAAACTGTTTTACCGTTCAGGTCGGAGCGAGTAGAAAATTTTTAAAACAAACCAACATACCCAATAACTAAGTACAAACAACGTTATGCGGCTGTACACCATAACGGAACGATAAAACGCTGATAGGTAAGTGATAAGACATTATGTAACCGATATGTCTGTCTTAAATTAAAATACAATTAGCTAGGAATCAGTGTTCTAATGTATGAAATATTGTCGTCTTCTGTACCTGCTTGTTTCTGGATCCGGACATGACCCTGCAATTCCCCGCGTCTGGTTGAGATGATCTACTATGTGAGAGAGAACCAGCTGCTAGCTGAGCCACACTTCCACGCACGCTGCCGGCAGGACGAGATATCGCAGTGAAAGCGCCCTGATAACAGCGCATAGATTAGCCGTCAGCTGAGATAAGACGTCCAGATTAACACGTTCCGTTTGATTTCAATCTTAAGTACAGCCGTAATCAAGAATTGTTGCTACTATGCTGTCATCGGGTCCGTTTTTTTGCTTCCCTCGATGTTCACAGGCAATTCAAGATAAGTTTAAAAAATTGCAATTGGTATAATCAAAATTTCAACTAAAATTCATTCCTTATTTTAAGGTTAATTTAAGCTAATTTTAATTTTTTCAATTTAAGAATTGTTGCTACTACTGCCATCGGGTCCGTTTTTTTTGCTTCCCTCGATGGTCGATGGTCAAAATTAACTGTCATCTGGATTTTAATTTTAATACCATAACTGTGTTCAAATTGAATGTAATTAAAACACTGTAATTTGTCTCTGTTCATTGTTGACTGATGTGTTATTTAATATTATCTTGTTAAATGTTCTGTTTTTATTCTTATCTAACGAACCTGTTTCAGGGAAATCTGTTTTGTCTGCTATATGTTTTTATTATATTTGCACATTGTGGAATTTGGTTTCTGTTGCAAATAAAGATATAATAATAATAATAATAATAATAATAATGTTCACAGGCAATTCAAGACAAGTTTAAAAAATTGCAATTGGTATAATCAAAATTTCAACTAAAATTAATTCTTTATTTTAAGGTAAATTTAAGAAAATGTTCAGTGTGCCCATTCAGCGATTTGCCGTGTTGGTAATGCATCCATTTGAAATATGGATATCATGAAAATTTCTATCTTCTTAGCATTTAATAAATATAATTTATGTAAAGTAGTTAATGAGTACCGTACCTATGTACAAGATACAAAATTTAAAAAATAACAAACATGAATACATTTGTCTCGAACATAGGGTATTTCATTTACGTGTCAAACATCACGTAATCGTACGATCGTATCGGAGTCTAATCAACTCTCAGGGTCACTAGCAGTTCATTCGTGAATAATGTTCGTCGCGGAAGAATCTATAATATCAATACCCCCCCCCCCCCCCCCCCCCCCCCGACGGCTGCCACCTTATCGCGGTGGTGGGGTTTGTGTTGGCCAACGATCCATTGCAGCTACGCCGGCGAGCATATGCTCATGTGTAAGGGCTACCCATGCCGGACAGATCAGTGGTGAGGTCCAGACAAAGAGCAGCCAGGGTCGGCCTAACCATGTCCTCCCTTGAATTGTGGTCCCCTCGGGCCGGCCTTCCCCCTCGAGATGGTGATCCCCCTGAAATCGGGTTCCGCCGGCCCGAATCCTCACACCCCCCGGTCCGTCCCCATTCCGGCCTGGCCTCCCCACCAGTGTTGGACTCCCCCGGATCGGGCCCGCTAGGTCTACCCCTCCCCTTGCCCTCCAATTATGATCAACAAAGTTAAATTTTAAAATTAATGTGCGCAATATAACCTCGTCGTTGACGCGCCATTAAACCAAACTAATCTAATCTAATCTATCAATACCTTCCGTTTTGTCTCGCTCACGACTATGTGAACACACTCCAAATCACCGGCACTTTTTTGACGAAACACAACGCAAGTACAATTACTATCGGCGTATTTAAAATTACACTTCTACCAGACTCAAAAAATATCAACAATGAGCCAAGAAGTATAAATACATGCCGTTGTCGTATCGTTCCATTGGATTTTTCCTCTTGAATGACTAGCCCAGCGATCGTGTATCTATTGTCGACAACTATTATGACAGAATCACATTGACACGTCGAATTGGAGGGTGGGGGGTGGGGGGGGGGTGGTAACCCCCCCCCTGGGGAATATATTGATGGTTCCACCCTCCCCTCCCCCATAGCTAACTTGTCCACTTCACCATCCCCCCATGAGCGATTAATTAATGAATTTTGGGCATGCTCCCAACACCGTACTATTGGAGTAAAAACTGCGAAAAATTAAAAAATCAAAATCAAAATACACTTCAGAATGTCTTAAAATTGATTTTAAAGAGTCAAAAAAACAAAAAACGCCCTGCGGGTTAAGGTTTTTGAGTCATGCCCCCCACACCTTATTGGAGTGAAAACTGTGTAAAATTAAAAAAGTTAAAAATCAAAATACACCTCAGAACGTCTCAAAATTGATTTCAGAGTGTCAAAAAACCAAAAACCGACCTGTGGGGCAACGTGGTGGGTGCACCCCCACATTCCCCTCAACGCGTGGCAAGTTTTGTTCCTTCACCTGCCCCCTTGGCAGAAATCCTGCCTGTACACCATCCCCCCATGCACAGACTTCCAATTCGACCAGCTGTTGACACGTCACTGTCGATCTAATGCTATTCTTCCAGAAGATTTGTCGATCGACTCATGGGCGTCCGCAGGTTTTCTGTCAGGGGGGGGGGAAGGGGGCAGAGCAGGGAAAACTATTTGCGTCGGGTTAACGGGGGTGTGGGGGCGCACTCCCCACCCAGCCCGGCAAGACGTTTTTCGTTTTTGGACACTTTGAAATCAATTTTGAGACGTTATGAGGTGTATTTTGTTAAAATATTCATTTTATTTTAAATTTGACGCTTTAAGGTGGTGGAGGGTATGCCCCCACCTTGCATGCATAAACTGTCCGTGCATAAACTGTATATACTATCCGTAGAATATCAGTTACTCTGGAAGTTCTTGATAGATTTGACTGAAAAGTTTTCAAAAATACCTTTAAAATGTAGGTCCCTATCGATCAAACGGGTCAATTATAAATTTTCACTAACACAGGATCTCGTTCAAAAACTTTACACGATATCGCTCATGGTCATTGTGCTTGTGCAAATTTTCAGATCAATTGGTTGAACGGTTTGACCTGAGCAATGCTGGCAAAAATACGAACGAACAAAAAACACGTAGAGAAAGAGCTTTAAAAGTCTTTATTATCTAAGCACATCGAAATACACTTCGTGTTGAAGCGTCCAATTCAAATGTAGTGTTGAAATGAGTTACCTAAAGGCATGCACAATTGACGCAGACGCACGACGCGGACGGACGACGGAGACGGATACAATGTTAAAGTCGTCGTCCGTCCGCGTCCGATTGTGAACAGCCAGAGTGAATATGTCATACCTAAACATCGTATCCGTCTCCGTCGTCCGTCCGCGTCGTCCGTCTGCGTCAATTGTGCATCGGCCTTTAGATATGACGTCTGCGTCGTCCGTCCGCGTCCGATTGTGAACAGCCAGAGTGAATATGTCATACCTAAACATCGTATCCGTCTCCGTCGTCCGTCCGCGTCGTCCGTCTGCGACAATTGTGCATCGGCCTTTAGATATGACGTCTGCGTCGTCCGTCCGCGTCCGAATTGTGAACAGCCAGAGTGAATATGTCATACCTAAACATCGTATCTGTCTCCGTCGTCCGTCCGCGTCGTCCGTCTGCGTCAATTGTGCATCGGCCTTTAGATATGACGTCTGCGTCGTCCGTCCGCGTCCGATTGTGAACAGCCAGAGTGAATATGTCATACCTAAACATCGTATCCGTCTCCGTCATCCGTCCGCGTCGTCCGTCTGCGTCAATTGTGCATCGGCCTTTAGATATGACGTCTGCGTCGTCCGTTCGCGTCCGATTGTGAACAGCCAGAGTGAATATGTCATACCTAAACATCGTATCCGTCTCCGTCGTCCGTCCGCGTCGTCCGTCTGCGTCAATTGTGCATCGGCCTTTAGATATGACGTCTGCGTCGTCCGTCCGCGTCCGATTGTGAACAGCCAGAGTGAATATGTCATACCTAAACATCGTATCCGTCTCCGTCATCCGTCCGCGTCAATTGTGCATCGGCCTTGATGTAATTATAATTTGATTGCGTTCATTGTTCAATTGTGATATGCACGATGTGTCATGCCGATCAAATGGGAAGCTAATCAGAGCTAATTAATCTTGTTTAAAAGCAGAATCCAGAGCGACTAGAATGATCAACTAAAGTACACAGCCCGACCGAAGTACGATAAAACACCGTGAAAGACGCCACCTTCCTTATCTATGTTTACCTGCTGTTATCATTTCACTGCATTGCGTTCAAAGCCTCGCGGTTTATCAGTAAAACAAATGCGTGGGATTGACGTTGTTACGTTATTTGTAGACATCTAGTGGAGCGGTCGCTCCACCCAGCCAAGTCGTACTGTACACTCACACTCACTCAACATACCGTAAATGCCTAATAAACTGAGGAGCAGACCAACTACTTTTACTGTTAGCAACAACATGGCATTTTCGGCCTACTGGATCTTAAAATTGTAAAATCTCACATTGTTGCGAAATATCTAAATTTCGAGCTATGGCCCACCCCACCCCATATACCTAATTTGGGAACAACAGGTTATGCCATTTACGAGCTAGAGGGCCGTGAAAACAGTGAAATTACACCGCTTTTTCTTCTTCTTCAGATGATGATGATGATATCAGGAAATCCTATTGACAGGGCCACAGCCTAAACGGCTGAACTGATCAATCTGAAATTTTTACCACTTGTGCACTTTGGCGTCTGAGGTGTTTTTTTATAAAACCAACTTGAAGCCGCCATTTTGAAACCGGAAGTGACGTCATATCTCAAAAACGGATAGACCGATCGGGACGAAACAAGCGCCAAACGATTCGGACGGCCATCTATATAAAATATCAATAGTCGAAATAGAAATATACTATTACCGGGACCGGAAATGACGTCATAAAAATGCCAAATCTGACTAAAATCATGTCTTATAACAATTACTACATATTCAGAAGGCTTATAATGTTACATAACATGTATTAGATACAAAGTTTAGGTGGCAGTGTTGTCAGTCGCCATTTTGAAAACCGGAAGTGATGCCATAACTCGAGAACGGCTGGACCGATTGGAACGAAACTTTCGCTATACTTTATAGCATATTATTTATAGCATACATAGTAACAAGCACAACCGTTCAGTTAGCAACCAAATCAAAATGGCATATTTTTTAAAGAAATTATAGTCTTTGTTGCCACAATATATGTTACAAGTTGTAAGAATAAACTGAAAAAGGAGTGATATCCCCATAAAAAAACAGTCCGTGTAAAAATACCAGCCAAGTCTCTTTAACTAAAAAAAAGAAGAAATCTAAAAATTCAGCACTGAAAAGTAGTGATATCAAAAAACTGGCCAAGTCAAAACTTTTCAAAAAATACTAGGCGCATCGCCTTTTTAGGGCATTAGAGATATATTATATGTATAGATGAGTAAATTTGATTTCCGGCCTACTTCTATACTATTCATATGCACGATGCGCCAAGTATTTTTTGAAAAGTTTTGACTTGGCTAGTTTTTTGATATCACTACTTTTCAGTGCTGAATTTTTAGATTTCTTATTTTTTTTTAGTTGAAGAGACTTGGCTGGTATTTTTACACGGAGTGTTTTTTTTATGGGGATGTATATATAGATGTAATCAAGTTACATAAAGTGGTCTGCAAAAATTGCAGCAATTATTGCAGCAATAAAACCTCACTTTATTGCTTTAGGGCATGTAAAAGCGAGGACGTTCGTTCGTCCGCGGATGATCCATGACCGCTTGAATGGCGCTACCATCGAGACAGGTTAACTCAAAACTAAAACGTGAAACATGAAAATACGGAAAATACGGACTGTGTCTCAAAAAATACACCGATGTATAAATTACGAGTCTCGACGCCAGCGCCAACTACTGACCGACCTGTCGTCCGATCTTTGCATCGCCCTATCGTCAGAGGTAAGATTGGTTTATAGTGTTGGGATTTTTCATGATTTTTTTTAAATCATGAATTCATGATTTTTTTTTATTATTATTATTTTGAAATCCTGAGGAAGTTAAATTTTTTTTCTGGTAGGTGCACCGACATTTTTAATCGTATTTCTATCACGCATAATAATGTAACACATCTCCATTAATACTTTACAAAATAAAACAATTGAATATATGCTGAAATGTCCTCTGTAAATGAGTATTTTCATGAAGATTTTCATGAAAATATTCAACAGGTCTTGAAAATTTCTATGAAATGAAAATTTTCAAGTCCCAGCACTATTGATTTAAGCTACCACTTTAGGTTATTGGCGCTATGCATTAAGTATGCATGGTATTTTGCTACAGAAGGCATGCTGACCTGTTGCTCTCTCAATCAATGTTACAATCCTCCTCTTCCGTCAGGTTTGTGGCGAGTCTTGGACGAGCAGCGGACATGGAGCTACTACATGCGTGCTTGGTTCCCGCGCATTCAACTGCTGCGAGCCTGTTACCCTCTCAATCAATGTTACAATCCTCCTCTTCTGTCAGGTTTGTGGCGAGTCTCGGACGAGCAGCGGACATGGAGCTACTACATGCGTGCTTGGTTACCGCGCATTCAACTGCTGCGAGCCTGTTACTCTCTCAATCAATGTTACAATCCTCCTCTTCTGTCAGGTTTGTGGCGAGTCTTGGACGAGCAGCGGACATGGAGCTACTACATGCGTGCTTGGTTCCCGCGCATTCAACTGCTGCGAGCCTGTTACTCTCTCAATCAATGTTACAATCCTCCTCTTCTGTCAGGTTTGTGGCGAGTCTCGGACGAGCAGCGGACATGGAGCTACTACATGCGTGTTTGGTTCCCGCGCATTCAACTGCTGCGAGCCTGTTACTCTCTCAATCAATGTTACAATCCTCCTCTTCTGTCAGGTTTGTGGCGAGTCTCGGACGAGCAGCGGACATGGAGCTACTACATACGTGCTTGGTTACCGCGCATTCAACTGCTGCGAGCCTGTTACTCTCCCAATCAATCTTACAATCCTCCTCTTCTGTCAGGTTTGTGGCGAGTCTCGGACGAGCAGCGGATATGGCGCTACTAAAAGCGTGTTTATAAATAAAGAACGAACGGGAAACGAACAAGGGCATCGGTTTTCTCGTTTCCTGATGCCGACATGCAATATCGAGTGTTTATTAGAAATAACGGAAACGTAGATCGATGATGTGGGATCCTTTTGTGTTGGTTTTATGTCAAAACACATCTACCTACTGGACGAGTGGTTATGCAGCGTTTCTACTCCACGGGCCCCCTAAAAATATCTTCTTTTGTCACGAAACCCGTCACGAAAATGTCCGTAAATTGTCAATAACTTTTGGATGTAAACACAGATTAGTCTGAAAGTAGTCAAAAATACAGATTATGTTGGTCCCAATGACCGCACGCAAAGTTTTAAGTTGATAGCTCAAATGGTTCTAGTTTAAATTTCAAAAATCACATGAAAGATTTTTTAAAATTTTAACCAATTAGAGGATTTAGCTGAAACTTTGTAAGATTGGGGAAAATGTTGGTCGTAATGACTTGTCAAAATTTCAAATTGATCAAACCAACCAATCGAAAGATATTTTTTTTAAATTTGAACCAATCAATGAATTTCAAAAAAATTTGGGTCTGCAACAATCAGAAATGTTACGTACATGTGTGCAAAATTTCAGCTCGATCGAAGAAAAACTCTGACCTGTATATCCTCAGGCAAAGAAAAAAAACAAAAAAAAAACAGAGGTCCGTGCTAAAAGAGCCAAAAGGAGACGCTCGCTTCGCTCGCACAATTAATCTAGCCAGTTATGGATTTAAGTATTCAAGGAAGTAACTACCAACATACAATAAGCCAATTAAGGTTATTCTAGTGATACCACGTGACCATAAATATAAAATTTGTAATCGGCCAAACTACTGCACCCAAAGTTGTCAGAACGTTTTTCCCTAATTATAAAAGTGATTCTACAACTCACATAACCTTTTTCAACTAAAAATTTTTAATTTCAATTTTTTTTGCCGATATATTGCTGTTGCAATGGGATTTAACTTAGTCCCCCGATTATCTTTCTATACAGACTTGAATGTGGTTTTATTGTCTTCGTTATGATAGGCGAAGAAAACAACGCTGTGCATTTTTTTCAATAACTGTATTTATTACCCGGCCACAGTCCCTAATAAATAATGACTTCATTGAAGAAAAATCCGGGAAGTAAATATTTTGTTTGTAGAACGATTGTAAAACACCGTACAAAAGTAAACATTATTTCATACCCAGAAATATTTTTAACACGCTTCTTGAATTATTTAGCCAAAAAAATTGATTCATGTGAATCCATGCCGCCATGTTGAATTCCTGCTGTGTAGTCGTGTAATAGTAGAAGAGTCGCTTTTCAGCATACGAGGAACAAAGAGACAACTTTTATGTCATTCATGTGAGGAACAAAGAGGCAACTATCATGTCGTTCATGTGAGGAACAAAGAGGCAACTATCATGTCGTTCATGTGAGGAACAAAGAGGCAACTATCATGTCGTTCATGTGAGGAACAAAGAGGCAACTATCATGTCGTTCATGTGAGGAACAAAGAGGCAACTATCATGTCGTTCATGTGAGGAACAAAGAGGCAACTATCATGTCGTTCATGTGAGGAACAAAGAGGCAACTATCATGTCGTTCATGTGAGGAACAAAGAGGCAACTATCATGTCGTTCATGTGAGGAACAAAGAGGCAACTATCATGTCGTTCATGTGAGGAACAAAGAGGCAACTATCATGTCGTTCATGTGAGGAACAAAGAGGCAACTATCATGTCGTTCATGTGAGGAACAAAGAGGCAACTATCATGTCGTTCATGTGAGGAACAAAGAGGCAACTATCATGTCGTTCATGTGAGGAACAAAGAGGCAACTATCATGTCGTTCATGTGAGGAACAAAGAGGCAACTATCATGTCGTTCATGTGAGGAACAAAGAGGCAACTATCATGTCGTTCATGTGAGGAACAAAGAGGCAACTATCATGTCGTTCATGTGAGGAACAAAGAAGCAACTATCATGTCGTTCATGTGAGGAACAAAGCGGGAACTATCATGTCGTACATGTGAGGAACAAAGAGGCAACTATCATGTCGTTCATTAGAGTGAGATATCAGCAAGTAAGAGACGTGATCAATGATAAGAACAGGAACAGTTGGTGGATCATTGAGACTGCGATGCCAAAGTTAGGTGAGTATTAACAACATAATGGCTAGAAGAGTGGGCGGGCAGGACTTTTTTTTCCCATTACCTCGTTGAAGTCAAGATTACCACAGACTTCAGTATATATTTTTTATTGATCTATTATTATTTTCAACATTTTAACAAAAAATATCATGTATCTTGCAACTCACATAATAACTTACTTGTCGACTTATATTGACTTTTCAATTTTATGTCTTCCGAATATGCGGATATTTTTACTTAAGAGTTATAGAAAAATTATTTAGATATTGGTGTCTAACTTTTAAAAACATGGGTCCCATATTTAACCTGTTTTTACATGTGATTTTTCTTGTTTTTTTTTTCTCTCTTCGTATTGTATCCCTGAAGATGGTTGATGTAATTCTATCAAAACTTTCTAATACTAAAGATTGTCCAAGAGAAAATACGAAGACACACAGAGAATTTCATTTTTACTCTGATGAGATCTTGAGGACAGAATTGATACGAGGTCATATTAATTTTACTAGGAAAACGCTCAGTGTAACACGTTGATGAGCGAGCACGGGTACGTGCAAATTCTCGAACCGTTAATGCGTACACAACGCACAGAAAACATAATACATCCATATTGAATTGATTATGATATCAACTTAAAAGTATATGCTTTTCATCGAAACTTTAAAATAGCATCTAAGCACCTGGTTCATAAAGCAAATCAGAATCAATTCAATTGGCACTGGAAAACATTCATTTCAATTCTTTATTACTGACAGATATTAAAAATGTCAATACGTGCATACGTTCTTAACTGATTGGGATGAAATTTTGTAAAATAAGAGACAATATTGGTCTTAATGATCATGCAAAATATGAGTTTGATCAGAATTATCGAAGACCGTTTTCATTTTTCAGCCTATCAGGAGATATTTATTAAAATTTTAACCAATGAATAAATTTTAAAAAATTTTGGGGTTTGCAAACAGAAAAGGTTGTCTCCACATGTGTGCAAAATTTCAGCTCGATCGAAGAAAAACTCTGACCTGTATACAGTCAGGTAACGGAAAAAAAAGAGGTCCGTGCCAAAAGAGCCAAAAGGAGACGCTCGCTTCGCTCGCTCAAAAATATAAGAATTAAATTACTAGGAAAACGCTCAGTGTAACGCGATGATGAGCGAGCACGGGTACGTGCAAATTCTCGAACCGGAAATGCGTACACAACGCACAGAAAACATATACATCCATATTGAATTGATTATGATATCAACTTAAAAGTGTATGCTTTTCATCGAAACTTTAAAATAGCATCTAAGCACCTGGTTCATAAAGCAAATCAGAATCAATTTTCAATTGGCACTGGAAAACATTCATTTCGATACTTCATTACTGACAGATATTAAAAATGTAAATAACTTCATACGTTCTTAACTGATTGGGATGAAATTTTGTAAAATAAGAGACAATATTGGTCTTAATGATCATGCAAAATATGAGTTTCATCAGAATTATCGAAGACCGTTTTCATTTTTCAGCCTATCAGGAGATATTTATTTAAATTTTAACCAATAAATGGATTTCAAAAAAAAATATGGTATGCAAACAGAGAAGGTTGGTTTTACATGTGTACAACATTTCAGCTCGATCAAAGAAAAACTCTGACCTGTATAGCCAAAATATGAGTTTGATCAGATTTATCGAAGACCAGTTTCATTGTTCAACCTACCATCAGGAGATGTTTATTTTAATTTTAACCAATCAATTTTTTTCCAAAAAATTAGGGATCAGCAAACAGAAAAGGTTGTCTCCACATGTGTGCAAAATTTCAGCTCGATCGAAGAAAAACTCTGACCTGTATATCGTCAGTAAACGGAAAAAAAATCAAAAAAAACAATAAACAAAAAAACAGAGGTCCGTGCCAAAAGAGCCAAAAGGAGACGCTCGCTTCGCTCGCTCAATAAGAATTATTTGGAGTAGTGTATGTCCATCACGAGCTGCTATTTTGGGTGAGAAAATATATTTAACGGCGTTTAATTTTGAGATTAATCCAAATTCGTTGCAATCCGGGACAAAATTGATTCTTCTTTCATAAGAATACAAAGCAGCTAGAAAAGGAACTTCGCCTTGACCTGATTCTTGGAATTGTTCGAGTCACGAATATTCACGTGAAAACTGAAAACCGACTTAGTAAACACATACCACTGTTTCTACTTACAATATTCTCATACCTAGGTATAAGGAAATTTTATGTAGGTATAATATGAAGGTTGGTGTAATTTATTAATGGGCATAACATTTTAAAAGATATCAGTTTGTTGTTCGAATAACTTATCAATATTTTCAATTGATGAAACAAAATTTACACAGGTATCGATTGTGACTTGTAAAAGGCGTTTGATTATGTCGATCACATATTTGTGGCTGGAGAAAATAAGTACCTACACGCATTTTTGGGGACCAATTTACTTTCCGTTTTGATTATCAAGAGATGTGCCAGATCCCTCTCAATACATTTGACTCGTCACTTTATATGTTGGTTGTCCAAGGGAATTTTCCAGGGAAATGGAAAGTTGCCGTTATTTAAATTAAAATTATAAAAGATAGATAAGATAAGACGTTAGAAAAGATAGTGAATGCAATTGGTTCACTTAGTAAAAGCAGCAATGCAGTACGCGTCACCTCACCAATGGACTTCCACCTTGACGCGGTGGTGGGGCTTAAGGGACCGGCTCGCATAGCGAGTTGGTCCCAACCAAGTGCAGTCCAGGGTCGGCCTAGTCCCATGCCCTCCCTTGAATTTGCGGTCCCCTCGGGCCGGCCTCCCCCCTCGAGATGGTGATCCCCCTGAAATCGAGTCCCACCGGCCCGAAGCCTCCCCCTCCCCACCGGTCCGTCCCCATTCCGGCCTGGCCTTCCCACCAGTGCTGGACTCCCCCGGATCGGGCCAGTTAGGTCGACCCCTCCCCATATCCTCCACTTATATCAACAAAGTTAAATGCAAAAATGCAAATATTAATGTGCGCAATATAACCTCGTCATTGACGCGCCGTTAAACCACAATAATCAAACAATAATCAGTACGCGTCATAGATAGATGCTCAAACAATGGTGAAGAAGGGATGGAGAAAATAACGATGTCTACCTATGTCGATTGGTAAAAATTAACTTTTTTTATATATAATTCGTCTAAAACCTCTCGAAATAATGCGAGACACCGTAAAAAGACTTGAAATGAGACACCGGGTTTTGCACTGCACCAGGAGGAAAAAATGGAGTCTATAAGGAGGAAATATAATATTGAAGCTATGAATAATAGATAAATCAAATTTCTCATATGAATATTTAAGGTGGTTCAAGAGCTCGACCGTTTTAGCAAATTGAGTAAAAAAATAGTTTCATAAGTGAGTGTAACTCTGATAGGATGTTCACATGATCAGTCTGATTGAATATAAGTAGCAATTTTGAATTTTTGCTGCGTGCCTTGTAATTATAGGCGCCGGTTATTCAACAAAACTGCTCAAAACTATGATTTTATACAATTGGAGACCAAACTTATTTACCAATTGATCTCAAATTTTAATCATGATTAGAGTAAATACAAACTTTGTGTTATCACGTGGCACATTTTTATAATTAAGTTTCATACGGCACACAGTGATAAAAGGAAATAGACAATTCTTCACCAAAAATCAACTAATAATTACGAATTAATGTCTTGCCATCATTATTAATTCAAGCTCAAGTGAGATACTTGTGGACAATAGAGCATGATTCAAATCATTATTATATTCTAATATAAACATCGTGGTATTATATTTATTTAACAGTGAGTTCTTGTTAATGTTTATAACCGAAATATAATTTAATTTGAGAGGATTTTATGTTTATTTTGAATGAAAAGAAAAAAGTTGTGATTTGGAAAAAGCTAGCCAACATTTCAATTCAAAATTAACAATAAAATTTATAAAACTTATATCACATACAATTACATTATTTTGACCTAAGAGTAATTTATTGATGTTTAGATGACATGCTTTTTGTCACAAAAATGTGAAACAATTTGATTTTGTCGCGAATTACCGTTTTATAAGCATATTATTTGTATTATTGCCAACACACAACTGCAGAGAGTTGGTTGCAACATTGCTCCTTCGTTGCCAAGGAGACAGTTGTTTATTAGTAAAGTATAGAAAGATAATGGCTGCTGTCGAAAGTGTGGAATTCCAGTTGTCAGGAGGCATTTTATTAAAAAGAAAGATGATGCGAGATGAATGTCCAAATGTGAAGTGACAAAAAGTTCAACATAGTCTGTAGAATGTCGCGAAAACAGTGCCCAAGGATTACCTTGATCTTTATTTGTTAGCAAATGACATATGTACTGAGTGTAATCCAACCATTAACCCTCAAAAACCAAATATCGATAACATTGTGGATTAAACTTACTTAAACAGAAGATTATTGCTTTTATGAATCGAATAAAGATTACTGCATTCTATAAATGAAGACATACAGTTAATTATTATTAAAAGAATCGTGAAAGTAGTTCTTCAAATCCATGTTTGAAAACGGCTCGCTTCTAATCACCTTGATATCTCATCTTTGCAAAGATCTCTGTTGCCAGATGTAAGGATTGTAATTCAAAAATACAGGATTCCATTGGCTTTAAACGAAGATATCTAGGTAATTAATATGGTTACACATATTTTTAAAACTGTGATTCGATTGAGAAATATGTCGACTTCAAATTAATTTAATAAAAAAAGACTTGTATGGCGTAACTTTTTTAAAATCATGATTTGAGTGTGTTAGTAATCATGATTACCATGTTATCTTATGAGAAATGCCATCATATAAAAGAAGTCATATCTCAAAAAAGAGTACCACAAGGTGGTTTTTTGACATCAGATATGCATTTTTCTATGTTCAGTGAATACCTTGACAAAATTTCAAGGATTTTTTGAACTTTTTGAATAATGATGGAAAGACTTTAACAAAGAAAAAATTAAAAATTTACCAAGTGATAACTCTAAGTTTGTCATTTATCTAATCATAATAAAATTTTTAAATAATTTCGTCAACCCAAAAAGTGCATGCAACAAATGCAAAATTAAATGCGCTTGCAGCACCTTACTAAAAAGCGTGTGTACATAAATATTGCGTATTGTTATTAACTTGTAAATACTTAAATATATTTCTTTCAAAAGTAAACACCAAGAATATAAGATTTGGATTGTCGCTGTCAGATTTGTTTATTCCATATGTACTTTTAAAATGGTAACTATGGCAACATTTTCTTATGCAAGTAACCTATTCGAGAAAAAAAGGAACACTTCTGACCTCTGGTGGATTCTTTGGTACTAGACATAAGGGGGTTCATGGAGGATATCAAGGGGATTTTATATAAATAAATTAAATTAAATTTGCTTTAGTTGATTGTTATGGCTGTAAAAGTAAACTTGTAACTTAATTTCAATTTCAATTGTTTCTCCTTTTTCACTGCCCTATGGAAACACGAACTCCAAAATAAAAAACTGCATCTAAAAAGTTTTCTGCCAGAAGTAGATCCATCACGCATCGAAAATTTGTTCGAATAATGAAAACTTCTTTGTTCTCAGGTCTCTGGAGTAAAGACAACAAACCACGAATACTCAATTTGTCAATACAACTCTTTTATTTCTCTGCTGCATTGTTTATAATCTCACTCGCTGGCAGCGCCTTCACCGACAAGACCAGCATTGCAGGCATGTTGACTGGTGTTATACTTACATTGACTTTTACGGAATACTTCATCGGTATATTGACAATCACAAACAATCAGAACGACTGTCAGTTTATTATTAAAACTCTGAAGAAGATGAGCAAGCAAAAACACCGATTGGACCAACCAACTGCGCGCATGTATGAGAGATACAAGAGTATTGTGAAAGGAGTAAATTTGATTTGGTTAAGTTATGATTTCTTCTTAACAGTTGCGCATTTTGCTATATTTCTCAGCTGTCTCTCTGAAAGAACATTTCCTCACAGGTAGGTCGTATATTTCCGAACATAATTCCTCGATTGTCCATTTGTCTTGTATAACTTTTTGTAAATAAATATCTGTCGCCCGTTTCCAACACAATGTCGGGTTGGGGGGTGGAATTTCACCACCAATCTTGGGCCTTCACTTCAGTGAAGTCGGGTGGCCGGTCCTAACACATCACACTCTTCTTCTTCCTCCTCCTCTACGTCTTCTCTCCACCATGTCTCTCCACCATGTCTCTCTACCTCTCTCTGTCCTCCCACAATCTTCCTGCAATCACTCCTCACCTCTTTCCTCTACATCCCACTTCACCTGGTCCTCCCACTTCACTCTCGGTCTGTCTATACGGGTGGCGCAAAAAAAATCACCCTGTTTAAGAGGTCACTAGATCGAAACTAATATAGATAGGATTCTGAAATTTGTACCAATATTAGATAACATACCAAAATTTAATACGTGCAAGTTTAAAAAACATTACTCTTGAAGAAAAAAAATTACAGCTATTCAAATTTGGTTTTCAAAAAATTGATTAAACAGAGCTCAAATAGGGCGCGTCCAGAAAACTTCCAATGGCCGGGACGCTGTTTGTTCAAAACTACGTAAGAGCTCAAGCTGAAAATTTCAAATTATATTGAAAATAGATTCAGATCGATTGTGTAAAAATTTTAATCGATTTAAGCTAATGGAACGAAATTTATGGAATCTTGAAGTTGAGCGTAAATTCAGAATATGAAGATTATTTCTAAACATTTATTACACACGTTATAAAAGTGATTTTTTTTCACTATTCTGTTTTCAAGCTCAACTTCAAGATTCAATACATTTCGTTCCATAAGTTCAAATTGATTGAAATTTTTACACAATCTATCTTAATATATTTTCAATATAATTTTAAATTTTCAGTTTGATATCATACGTAGTTTTGAAGACACAGCGTCCCGCCCATTGGAAGTTTTCTGGACGCGCGCTATTTGAGCTCTGTTTAATCAATTTTTTGACAACCACTTTTGAATATAGCTATAACTTTTTTCCTACAAGAGTAATGTTTTTGAAGCTTGCACGTATTTAATTTCGGTATGTTTTCTAGTATTTGTACAAATTTCAAAATCCTATCTATAATAGTTTCGATATAGTGACCTCTCAAACAGGGTGATTTTTTTTTGCGCCACCCAGTATAGATATACCTTAACACTATAGCAGAGGTATTCTCACTCCACCAATAAACGTGAAGCCTTTTCAAAATTAGAAGAGTTGGCTGCCGGGGTCAGCGCTAGCGCATATATCAGCTACTAGTGGTAAAAATATTAACCAACTGCTAAATTTACCCATTGAGCCGTCGTTGCATTTGTATGCTATGCACGATCTTCTTTTGTTTTATATCAGCAATTTACAATTAAACTTAAAAACAAACTATAAAACTATTAAATATCGTCAAAAAACAGCTATTCTGCGTGCCAGCAGGCACATCACGTGCAAACTATGTATTAGCGGTTGAGCCATCGTCAGAGATAGGTCATCAAGTAATTCCCTCTTCACGCTATAGCGTGACAGCCAGATTTCCCCAATCACAGGGTCTGAAAAGGCTTCATTGCGGTCAAAGGCAACCGTCTCTACTAGCAAATGATGTCCATGAATCTTGATTGAGGCTCTCAACATCCAGCTTCTTCCTTATGTCAGTACGTCTTTGCTTCTCCATCTTCGAAGAATCTGTCATTATAATTTTGTCAGTTTTACATTTTGCAGATGTTGGACGCCGTTTGACCAAACCGCGTCACCTATGTTTGAAATCACACTGATTGTGTTAACATGTGGGGAATATGCTCTCAACTTTCTCTCCAATATTGCTGTAATTAATTTCGGTTTACCTGTATTCATACATAAGATCGCTCAGTGGAAGATTCTGAGATACAATCTGAGCCACTTGCCTCAACGCGCAAGAGCGAACATTCGACTTGAAGCTATTCTCACGCGAGCTGCTGGTGAGTGGATGAAAGCAGCGGGAGTTGGAAGCTTTGCTCGGAGATATCCTCGCAGAGTACGGAGAAGAGTTTTACAAAGAAGATCGCTGTTACTTGTGTTGGGCAGAGATTGCTCTGTGACCTTGGACTCTCACAGCCAAGACATTGTGGACAATCAGGCAGATGAGTTGCCTGTTGAGAGCGCCTGGTGGAGGAAAGAAGCCGACGAAAATGTTTGGCAACATATTAGGAAGAAGAGGTTTGACCTTGAAATGCACCGCCTCCTCGGCGACTGCGTCAAACATCATCAAGATCTGTTGGAGTAAGTATACTTGGTGTATCGTTGTTTTATAGAATTGCAAGTAAGTATATCTCTTGGAGCGGTCACTCCACCCAGTTCTGTTTTGAAAACCGGAAGTGATGCATTAACTGGAAAACGTCTGGACCGATTGGAACGAAACTTTCGCTTGACAAATCACAAAGGCGTATTTTTTAATGGAATTATATTCATTGTTGCCTCGATATGTTACAAATTGTATGAATTAACTAAAAAATGAGTTATATCCCCCCAAAAAAAACTCCATCCATGTTAAAATACCAAACAAGTCTCTTCGACTAAAAAATAATAATGAAATCTAAAAATTCTGCACTGAAAAGTAGTGATATCAAAAAATTAGCTAAGTCAAAACTTTATTTGAAAATCAAAAAATACTTGGCACATCGTGAACAGTGTTGTGACTTATCTAGATAAAATTAACTAGATAATTATCTAGATAATTATTTTTTCCCTTTATCTTATCTAGATAATTAAATAATGGGTTATCTTTATCTTTATCTAGATAAAAATATTGTTATCCAATGGCAATTATCTAGATAAAAAATGTAAATTCAAAATGCATTTGTTTGTATGAACCACTGTATGAACATGCACAAACCTCAAATATCGGATGAAATGAAAAAATAAATTCATCTCCGTTTAGTCGCATTAGTTGGATTGTTTTGTCGGCCCCATTTTTTAAAAACTCGAGTTCCGAATTTAGGATTCGAAAATAATTAGGGAACGTTTTTTAAATCTATTATCTATTACAATTATCTAGATAATTATTTGTTATCTTTATCTATTACCTAGATGATTTCTTGGAAATTTATCTATTATCTAACATGGATAAATTTTTGGCAGGTTATCTTTATCTTTATCTAGATAAAAATAAAATTATCTAATCACAACACTGATCGTGTATGTAAATAGTTGAGAAGTATATGCCAGATATGAAATATACATCAAATATACTATACATTATGCCCTAAAAAACGATGCGCCAAGTATTTTTTGATTTTCAAATAAAGTTTTGACTTGGCTAATTTTTTGATATCACTACTTTTCAGTGCAGAATTTTTAGATTTCATTATTTTTTTTGAGTTGAAGAGCTGGTATTTTTACACGAAGTGTTTTTTATGGGGATATCACTACTTTTTTTAGTTTATTCTTACAATTTATGTGTGACACATATCAAATGAACAATTACTAAATCCTTTAAAAAAATCACCCTTTACAATTTGGATATTCTCATGAAGAATAGCAAAGGTTAGATTCCAATCGGTCAACCTGTTCCGAGATATGGCAACACTTCGGTTTTCAAAATGGCTGCTGAACTTTCTGCACTGCCACATAGAATTTATAGCTATAAATGATGTGTATCATTTTAAGCTTTCTGAATATGTATTTATTGTAACTATAGGAGGGGATAATAAAAATTTATAAATTTGAATGACGTCATTTCTGGCCTCATAAATAGGAAAATTCTAGTTTGACTATTTCTATTCCATAGAATGGCCTTTCGAATCGTTTGGCGCTAGTTTTATACCGATCTGTCAACCAGTTTTCGAGATATTACGTTTCTTCCGGTTTCAAAATGGCTGCTGAAATCACTGACTTCTTGAATTATTGAGCGAGCGAAGCGAGCGTCTCATTTGGCTCTTTTGGCACGGACCTCTGTTTTTTTTTTGTTTTTTTTCCGTTTACTGACGCTATACAGGTCAGAGTTTTTCTTCGATCGAGCTGAAATTTTGCACACATGTGGAGATAACCTTTTCTGTTTGCTGACCCCCAATTTTTTAAAATAAAAATAAACATTTTTTGATGGTAGGTTGAAAAATGACAATGGTCTTCGATAAATCTGATCAAACTCACATTTTGGCTATACTGGTCAGAGTTTTTCTTCGATCGAGCTGAAATTTTGCACACATGTAGAGACAATCTTTTCTGTTTGTAAACCCTATTTTTTTTGAAATTCATTCATTGGTGAAAATTGAAATAAACATCTCCTGATAGGTTGAAAATTGAAAATGGTCTTCGATAAATGTGATCAAACTCATATTTTGCATGGTCAGTAAGACCAACATTGTCTCTTATTTTACAATTTTTCATCCTAATCAGTTAAGAACTTATGAACTTATTGACATTTTAAATATCTGTCAGATATGAAGTATCGAAATGAATGTTTTCCAGTGCCAATTAAATTGCATCTGATTTGCTTTATGTACCAGGGAACTAAGTTGCCATTTTCAAGTTTCTATGAAAAACATATACTTTAATGTTGATCGAGGTGCTCATCGCGTTGTGTATGCATTTCCTGTTGGAGAATATGCACGTACCCGTGCTCGCTCATCAACGCGTTATTCTGAGCGTTTTCCTAGTAATTTAAACATGATTTCATTTTATTATAAGCTGTCTCAAATAGTCTAATTTTATTGCATCAAAATGTAAGTTTGTGAGATTTTTTAAATGTGTGACGTCATCTCCGGTTTCGGTAAGGGAAACTGCAAATATTATTGATGAATATACATAATGTTGACCGTCTAAATTGTTTAGAGCTGGTTTCGTTCAAATCGATTAGACGTTATTGAGATATAATGTCACTTCCGGTTTCAAAATGGCGGCTTCCGGTTGGTTTTACAAAAAGTCAAATAAGATATCAAAAGTACATACGTTACATAAATATCAAAATAATTGGATCAAATTTGTTGCCGAAACGTTAATCGATGTATTTCAAATTTCATGACGTCATTTCCGGTTTCGTTAACATAATGTTTAGTCTTTTGCTAATTATAATCTATAAAGTTGACCGTCCGAATCGTTTGGCGCTATTTTCGTTCCAATCGGTCCAGCCGTTGTTGAGATATGACGTCACTTCCGGTTTCAAAATGGCGGCACAAAAAATTCATGGGGTGAAGGTTAAATCAGACGCCAAAAGTGCACACGTGGTAAAAATGTGAGATCAATCGGTTCAGCCGTTCATGCTGTGGCCTGTTTACAGGATTTTAGCTCCAGCCTACTACTACTACTTCTACTGAGATTACTGATTATGAAAACCGCCCTAAAACACGATTTTCATGGCCCTCTAGTTCGCAATGGGCGTAACCTATTGTTCCTAAATTTGGTATATGTTGTAGGGTGGGCCATAGCTCGAAATTAAGATATATCGCAATAATGTAAGATTTTCCAATTTTAAGGAGGGATCTCCGAATTATTGTCCCCTATAGAATTTCTTTAAATTTTGCATGTGTATGGACAATTAAATTCTCTATCACAAAGGCGAAAAAAAAAGTGGGCAACGTGCACTAATTTCGGAGATATTTCACTTTAAAGTTTGTTGTTTGCAGCTTATTTAACATGGCGGCCTTGGAAACTAGGGTGGGGGCTCAAGCAAAATATTTAATTTAGGACATTTCCTGCCTATAGATATTCTTTAAAAATGAATCGAAGATACATTAGGTTATGTAGAATTTTATAAAATATTTTAATACATATGGTCGTGGGCATTTAAAGGAGTTAGAAGGAATTTAAGTTTGCTTATGACATTTGACTTGGCAACACTATAATCGGTTGAAAAGGAGCTGCCTCTTGCAAGTGCACTCTGATTGGCTGTTGGACCTAGTATTGTGGCGCCTGATTTAAAAGTACTTGGTGGTTGCAGAGTGCCATGATCAAATAGAATTGACTATCAATTTTTCCTTCCAAGACAGTAAATAAAATAAATGTTATGATTAAAAGCAAATATATTTGATGATTGAAATTGCTATTTTGGCATACCAAGAGGTGAAACTCTTTATGAAACTGTGACAACACAATAAATAAACACTTCTCGTTGAAAAATGGTTTTATTTTTGTGGAACCATTATTAAAATGTGAATAAATGTCATGACAAATGATAAGAATCGAAAATACAAAAAAATCAAGTAAACATAAAAATGTGGTAACATATTCCAAAAACATTAATACATAATAAATGGAACTGATTCAATAATTAAAACTATGAATAACATTACAATAATACAGAAGCAATATAAATATTAAAACTGTGGCAGCAGCAGTTAGTGGAAGTTACCCACTCGAAATGTCTGACAAAAAGTGAGACACAATCATTTTGATAACTTTTTCATTTTTTGTTACTCTTTCTTGAAGAAGAGTCCTAATTCCAACAGAATTAGACTCACTGAAAGATTGTTTAATTATACTGTAATTTAATCCAGAATTGTCCATTTTACCAATCATTTGTGCAGATATTCCTAAGGTCTTAAATAGTTGAAGTGACGCTTTGTTATTTTTACATTGGATGGCATTAGATTTTTTACTGCAATAATCCTTAAAATTAACAACATTTCTTTCCATAAAACCTTCTGCTACAAAAACACATATCGCTTGCAACGTTAAAACATCGCTAACTGCATTGTGTGCCGTACCTAAAGAAATTGAGAGATCAGCAGCGATGTCCTCCTGTTTGTAGGACAACCGATCAGGAAATGCTGCCTTGCACACTTTTAAACTGTCCACAATATCACATATTAATGTTTGGGCATGTTGTAGGAGTCCTAATTCAGTGGTCTCCTTTATGAGAAATCTAATATCAAATCCTACATTATGCCCAATCAAGGTAACCCTTTTATTAATTTCAACCAAGAAATTAATAAACCCAGCCCATGCATCGTGCCCGGACACTGTGTCAAGCCGCTTTCCATGCAAGAATAAACTATTATTACTTTTAGTTAGACCAGTGACTTCCGTGACTTTTACAGGGATCGATGTTGGTAAAACATAAGCCTCATATACTTCATCTTTACAAACTGCTGCAATTTGCACAACTTGGGAATTGGTTGTTAATCCCGAGGTCTCTAAATCGAAGAAAACATACTCTGAATCTGCACTCTCGGAACTGGACAACATGTGAATAGGCAACACCTGGACTGTAGAGTTGTTTTCTCTTAGCAGCCCCATCCCGGATTGATACATTGTACCTTCCTTCACTTCTTGGGCAGATGTCTCGTTATTTCTTTTCATTCGTAATTGCACACGTCGTCGCTTGAAGTCGAGTTGCGCCCGTAACATCTTCTTCTTTATGCGTTGGGCATCCATCTTCTTGCGATGTGCGACAGTGTGGAAACCAGGGGACAAAGTTAGCTTCTTGCAGACTGGCAGCACGTAACTTGTGCCTTCATTGGTTTGAGAAACCGCACACGCCACACGGTAGTCCAGCGATTCGCTTCCGCTAAAACACTTCGATTTTGAGGCCTTCGATGCTACCACAGCATTGAAGGACTCGTTGACTCGTTGACGTTGACTTGAATCTTGCCGGCATTGCAAGCAAATCTTTGTAGTAAGTTCTTCAAGTCATTGAAGAGTTCAATTTTTGTCAGACACTCACCACGAGGTAAGCTGTTGTATTTGGCCAGGGGGTCAGCTTTGTGTTTGCACCAGCTCTCACATCCCGAATGGTCACCAAACACTTGATTGCAAATGTTAAGCAATGCCTTCTCTAACCCTACAGGATCACCTTTGTTCTGTCCAACAGCAAAAGAAAAGCACCGTTTTAAATATTGAATCACCTTAGTACTAAGAACGGTGTGCTTCTGTTTCAATTTGTAGAGTGCATTGTTGTAACCCTTCTTCACGTGATTCAAGTCTGACCACTTCACAATGTCAGACCGCCGAGCTCTAATACCTGCCATTGTTGACGAGTCTTCATCGCCGATGATGACACCTAGCTCGACACCACTGGTTTCAAAGAGGGGATTGTCTGTGGCGAGTTCCACTGCCAGGTCTGCCTCCATGGCTTTCGCACTTCTGTTGAAGTTGCACCGGCAGTCATGGCCTTCGATTGGCTGATCCTCTCGTTTGAATTGGCAATGCCGACACCACTTCACACGTGTGCCGTAACTTAGAACTTTTTTTGAGTAGTGACCCATCAAAGCGCCATGCCCTAAAACAAAGAAAAAAACAGTTGGATTAATTACTAGAATTAGTGTTACAAGTCAGTCAAAATGTTATTTTGACCACTCAATCTACCAAGTTTCATTTGACTGGTCAAATTTTAAAATACGGCACCTCAAGTATTTTACATTTATTTGTTGCTAGGAATGATTTCAACTTTCACAAAGCTGAAGGTAGAATTTCAGTAGGTACTCTACTACTACATTAATAAATTTGACCTGGAATTTCCTTCCTTACTTCATCACTATGAAGAAAAGCTCAATTAAAATTCAATTTTTTATTAGACTCTGAAAGTAAAGTTGTGTAATGTAAAGTTGAAAAGAAGTCAAGTCGTGTAAAGTTGTGAAAGTGTGTCTTCAAAATTCATACCTTGCCATCACAATTACATCCCTAATATTTGAAATATTTAAACCTAAATTCCAACATACCTGATAAGCTATTGTAACTTTTCCCATTCCCTCTGCTCTGCCAGCCCATGTCAAATGACCCAATTAGTCGGCTGGTAACTGGTGTTGGAGGAGTTTCAGTCGAACATGTTGGCTGGATGACTGACGTAGCAGCTGGTGTTGAGGTCGCAGAAACATCGGGCATCGGAACATCGATCGAAGCTGGTCGCTGGATAACTGATGTAGCAGCTGGTGTTGAGGTCGCAGAAACATCGGGCATCGGAACATCGATCGAAGCTGGTCGCTGTATAACTGATGTAGCAGCTGGTGTTGAGGTCGCAGAAACATCGGGCATCGGAACATCGATCGAAGCTGGTCGCTGTATAACTGATGTAGCAGCTGGTGTTGAGGTCGCAGAAACATCGGGCATCGGAACATCGATCGAAGCTGGTCGCTGGATAACTGATGTAGCAGCTGGTGTTGAGGTCGCAGAAACATCGGGCATCGGAACATCGATCGAAGCTGTTGGCTGGATAACTGATGTAGCAGCTGGTGTTGAGGTCGCAGAAACATCGGGCATCGGAACATCGATCGAAGCTGTTGGCTGGATAACTGATGTAGCAGCTGGTGTTGAGGTCGCAGAAACATCGGGCATCGGAACATCGATCGAAGCTGGTCGTTGTATAACTGATGTAGCAGCTGGTGTTGAGGTCGGAGGTGGAGTTTCGATGGTAACATCCAAAGCAGCATTAGTCAGTTGCCTCTCCAAATCAATCATCCTCAAACAGGATTCCTTAGCCACCGCTTCCACAGCCGGTCCAACCAATCTCTCGTGCCTTTTCAAAAGGCTTGCAGTCACTGGAGGGATGTTCAAAGTGCTGAATAGCATATTTATCTGGGCATGTCCCAGGCCAGCATCAAGCATTCCTGCAAAGGAAATACATAAAATATATCAGAATATTTTCTAATTTGCTGTTGTGAACTAAGGAAACATACCTACCTAGTTGATAGGTAATAATAAAAATATCCACTTACCCAGAGCAAGCTTTAAATTTGCATCGTACGTATCCCGACCAGGTTTAATGCCCGTGGTTTCACAGTGTATTTTCGACGTTTTGACTTTATGTATGGTTTTGCACTGCATACAAGGCACTTCTAGTAGTGAGCAGATTCCAATTCGTCTTTCTTTCACAATATTTCTGAGCGAAAGCGGAAGATTGCAACTATGGCAGAAAAGGTCGCGTGCCATAACCTGCAAATCTACTATTCTCCGGCCTTGCACAACTGACTGTGGACTTATTTCGGAAGTTACACTATGTTGTGAGACTTTAAAACAAACCTTCTTTCTCTTCTCAAACACTTTTTTACTTATAAAGCCACGTTTTCCTCGAAATGTTTCCACATGTTGTAATTCAACACCACTGGGAAATGGATTCGCCATCTTGAGAGCTGAGACTGCCAGAGAGAAGTTCAACGTTGCCTGACGTATTATATTACAGTGTTGCATGACGTTTAACTTTGAATGCAGATCCGAGTTTTGACAATTTCATGCAACCATTTTTATTAGATCACATATTTATAAACAGGTGTACAATTGGATATTAAAAATTACTCAATTAAAAGTAGAAATTCTTGTAAATATGATTCCCAAATTGTACACTTGGCATCATGGCTAATTCAATCCTACCCACTTCCTTTGCAAGTCAAATCAGAGACTATATCCGTCTTGAGAAAAAAATGCATAAATAAGAAGTTTTTTCAATGTGAATAATGGCGTAAATACCTTATATAATAATAAAACTAATATTGGTATTATTAATGCCAAAAATATAACCACACTGATAATTTATGTAAACATTATATTCAGAGTAAAGACGCTAATGTACTAGCTTTTGAAACCCACAGCCTCCTGAGTATGAGAAGAGGAACTATTGGAAGAAGTTGGGGTGGGCTGTGCTTATATCACTCCTCCCTCCTTAAGATCCAGTAGGCCGAAAATGCCATGTTGTTGCTTACAGTGAAAGTGGGTTTACTCCAGCCTTTTTAAATGAGTATGTGCGCGCCGTACGACTTGGCTGGCGTGGAGCGACCGCTCCACTAGATAAAAAAATATTTATAAATTCAGCACTGAAAAGTAGTGATATCAAAAAATTGGCTTTGTCAAAACATTTTAAAAAATACTTGGCGAATCGTTTTTTAGGGCATATATGTATAGATGGATGAATTTTATATATCGCTTATACATCGATACTAATTATATGCACGATGCGCCAAGTATTTTTGAAATGTTTTGACTTGGCCAATTTTTAGATCTCACTACATTTCAATGCTGCATTTTTAGATTTCCTCTTTTTTATGTTTTTCTTAATAATTAGTTTCATATACTTAGTTGGTCTATTTTCAAGGAGTGATTTGATGGGGTGTATCATGCATGAGGGAAGGATGTTTGACGATAATTCTTCTTCTTTACAGGGTTACCCGTAGATTGGAGTCAGCTATGCAGCCAATTACTCAATCATTTGTCTTTATATTCATGATCATCAGTACTTCCTGTCTTCTGTATTTAACATCGGTTGGTACTCAAGTCTGACGAATAGATGTTGACTTCAAAAGTAGAAGGTCTGAAGTCCATATTACGCGGATTCTTGATATTATGAGCGCAAATACCGCAGTGTTTCTTCTTTTAAACGTTGATTACCATCCAAATAAAAGAAAATACTTCAATACGACAGTATTGTTAACGTAAAGTTAAGACGGCCGGGTAGTGAGTTTGACCTTGAAGAGTTTTTTAATAGATTTTTATCAATATCTTTTACCAATGTAATTGTTGTTAACAAAATAAGGCTTTGTACGAGTATTTAGAATAATTCCATAGCTTGTAATGGTTTACTAGATTTACTTTGTCCTACAGACGTTTAGTGCCCGAAAATTAGTAAAATTATGGCACTAAACATATATTGGACAAAATAAAACTAATAGCTTATTCCAAACTATGAAATTATTTGTAAAAGATATTGATAAAAAACGATTAAAAAACTCTTCAAGGCCACGCTCACTACTCAGCCCTCTTAATTTGAAATTGTTCTAGATTCTTGATTTCTACACTCAAAATGTGTGCATCGGAAAATCAAGCAGATGGACTCCGGGCTTTCTACTTATGATGTTCAAAACTAATTGTTAATATGATTGAATAGTAATATCAAATAATGAAGTTATTAAAATAATATGCGTGATTGGTACTAAATAGGAGCACAGATTTTAAATTCTAAAACAAAAACAAAAACGAAATCAACATTTATTTTTTTCAGGTGAAACATTTTGGAGGAGAAGCTCTATTCATCGCGTTCATTGCTTTTATACTGGTGCTGGTCGCTGAGATGGTCGCTTGGCTTTCCCAGCGAATTGTTGATGAGGTTCGGCATTCTTTACCAATTAATGCGTAATTCATGTATTTTTAAGAGTCGACAGTACTCGCAGAAAATTCCGATTCCGATGTAAAATAATCCTAAAAATTCATAAAAATGCATTAGCTCTGGGTTGTACGTGACATTTGTTACATTTAATCGGGTGTTGCATGTTGCACATACATACTGCTGTGAAGTTAGTTATATTATGTCGTGGACGTTTTCGGAACCATCGGGGGGGATTACATTGCATTCTAATATTGAAAACCACAAAAAAAACAATAAAAAGGTGGCCCCACCTTTTTTTCTTCATGGCTTGACCTATTGTCTCCAAATTTTTACCGCACAGAGATAAAGAGTAAATTTGTGCCTCTAGTTCTTCAAAAAATAATAAAAAATGTTTTTACTAGTGTTGAGGAGGTGCCAATATGAGCAATATATGGGTCCTTTTGGCACCTCTGCCCTGAAAATACTAAACAAAAAATATCACTTGTGGCCCACTAGAGGCACAGATTATTTATTATTTATCTATAATCTGTAAAATTTTGAAGACAATCGGTAAAGCCGTTTAGAAAAAAGTAAGGGCCGCCTTTTTGTGCTTCATAAAACAAGGATTTCATCTAAAGGGGCTTTCTCTATTTTGCCTGCACTGCCCAGGTCAAACCGTACATTCAATCGATCTGAGATTTGGCACACTAAAGTAGTCTCAAGCTGCGTTCCCATACTTCGCTTTCGCTTCGCATTCGGTTCGCTTTCGCAAAATGGCTACCTTTTAACATAGAAAATCGTCCATGTTTAATTTCGTCTCCGAAATGCAAAAATGTTGGACCAACTTCAACTTCGACGAAACCGAAACGCGCGAAATCCGGAAGTGATGCGATATATCGAATCTCCATTTCCGGTCGACCTCGAGCTTATATTCGATATTCGATTAATGAACATATGTTTTGACGTTTTGACGTTTCAACTTTCAAGTTTCACTTTTTCCGCATTTTCTTGCCGTTTTTGCTTATTATCTGAATATTATCCGTCATTTTGTTTTTAACTATTGGCAGAATACTATTTATGTTTCGCGTATCCATGGATACGCAAAACGCGCGAAACAGAACTTATGGAAACGACTACAAACTTCGCGACGCGAAAGCGAACCGAATGCGAAACGAAAGCGAAGTATGGGAACCCAGCTTAAGAGGTCTAGCCAGGATCGACATTTAACGTGATCCTGTGATTGGTTGATAAATGAAAATGGACTGTAGCTAACACCGTTCGATCTATCAAATCGATATTTTTACAGTTGTTGAGGCCGTATTATAGTTAGTTGTAAGGTTATACATTTCATGGAAATCTGTTAAAACTAAAATCATTGTATTATGTGATTTTTTGAAATTTAATCTATAACCGTTTTACAAATCAATCTTTAAACTTTGCATAGTCATTAGGACCAACATTTTAGGTATGTTTACCAATTTGCAGACTAATCTGTCATTACGTTCAAAAGTTATTAAAATCATTTGAAAGAAATTTTATTCTATAATCTTGAAATATTTTCATATTTATGCCAATAATTTCAATTAATTTATTACTGCTATCTTGATGCACCAGTTCCACGGCCTGTAGAGCAGAGACTTCAACTAGCAAACGCATATCAAATCGCATGCAATACAAATGCTCGCTTATCAACGCGTTACACACAGCGTTTTCCCAGTTACTTCCCATAAATCACTTGAACATTCTCTATGTTCCTGTAGAGCTCGCTGGTACGGGAGGCTGCGTATGATACACAGTGGTACGCAGCAACAGATGGGTTCAAGAGGTCAATCCGTATCATCATGTCACGTGCTAATCAACCTGTTGTACCCACACTATGTTGTATGTTCCTGTAAAGCTCGCTGGTACGGGAGGCTGCGTATGATACACAGTGGTACGCAGCAACAGATGGGTTCAAGAGGTCAATCCGTATCATCATGTCACGTGCTAATCAACCGGTTGTCATTAAAATAGCTGGAACTGTGCCTGTAACAATGGATACCTTTGCAAATGTAAGTGCACCTAATTGCGCGCAGTTTGTTTGTTAAAGTGAATCAACCGGCTGTATTATTCGACTAAACTATATGAAATGAACGGCGTCTTCCGATTTTTGAGCGAGCAAAGCGAGCGTCTCCTTTTGGCTCTTTTAGCACGGACCTCTGTTTTTTTGTTTTTTTTCTGTGTTTTTTTCTGCTATTAACCGATACAAAGGTCGCACCGTTTCACCGATCGATCTGAAATTTTATGCACATGTAAAACCAACCTTCTCTGTTTGCAGACCAATTTTTTTTAATCCATTCATTGGTTAAAATTTAAATAAATATCTCCTGATAGGCTGAAAAATTAAAATGTCTTCGATAAATATAACCCCATAAAAAACACTCCGTGTAAAAATACCAGCCAAGTCTCTTCAACTAAAAAAAAATTATGAAATCTAAAAATTCTGCACTGAAAAGTAGTGATATTTAAAAATTAGCCAAGTCAAAACTTTATTTGAAAATCAAAAAATACTTGGCGCATCGTATATATAAATAGCTTGGAAGTAGGCCAATAATACATACATCAAATATACATATACATAGTATACCTATGCCCTAAGAAAACGATGCGCCAAGTATTTTTTGATTTTCAAATAAAGTTTTGACTTGGCTAATTTTTTGATATCACTACTTTTCAGTGCAGAATTTTTAGATTTCATAATTTTTTTTTAGTTGAAGAGACTTGGCTGGTATTTTTACACGGAGTGTTTTTTATGGGGATATCACTCCTTTTTTTAGTTTATTCTTACAACTTATGTGTTACACATCAAATAAACAATAACTAAATCCTGTAAAAAAAAATCACAGTTACAATTTGGTTACACCTAAAGAAAAACTGCGAATGGTGCGTATGATATATGCTTTAAATGACATTTCATGAAGAATAGCAAAGGTTTCATTACAATTGGTCAACCCAGTTCCGAGATATGGCAACACTTCGGTTTTCAAAATGGCAGATGAACTTACTGCAATTGCCACATATAATTTATATTTATGTGTCATTATAAGTTTTCTGTATATGTATTTTTTGTATAGTAAGGGAATTATAATAAATTTTAAATTTTTATGGCGTCATTTCCGGTTTTATATATAGGAAAATTCTAGTATAACTATTGCTATTCTAAAGAGTTGGCCTTACTAATCATTTGTCGCTAGTTTCGTATCGATTGGTCTAGCTGTATTCGAGTTATGACGTTACTTCCGGTTTTAAAATGGTGACTAAAAGTGAAACCTCTTACCCCATAAATTATAATTTAAACATGATTACAATTTATTATAAGCTGTCTCAAATAGTATTTATTTTATCAAAATTAAAATTTGTTGGAGTTTTAAAATGTGTGACGTCATTTCCGGTTTCGGTATGGGAATCTTCAAATATAACTGATGATTATACATAAAGTTGACCGTCTAAATCGTTTAGCGCTGGTTTTGTTCTAATCTGTTTAGCCGTTTTTGAGATATGATGTCACTGCCGGTTTCAAAATGGCGGCTTCCGGTTGGTTTTATAACAAGTCAAATGAAATATCAAAAGTACATACGTTACATAAATATCAAGACAATCGGATCAACAGTTGTTGCTGAAATGCAAATCGATGAATTTAAAATTTCATGACGTCATTTCCGGTTTCTTTAACATAATGTTTAGCCTTTTGATACTGATAATCAAAATAGATGACCGTCTGAATCGATTGGCGCAAATTTCGTTCCAATCGGTCTAACCGTTGACGAGATATGACGTCACTTCCGGTTTCAAAATGGCGGCACAAAAAATTCATGGGGAAAAGGGCAAATCAGACGCCAAAAGTGCACACGTGGTAAAAATGTGAGATCAATCGGTTCAGCCGATTAGGCTGTGGCCTGTTTACCGGATTTGAATTCCAGGAGACTACTACTACTGAGATTATTATTATTATTATGAAAACCGCTCTAAAACACTGTTTTCATTGCCCTCTAGCTCGCAAAGGGCGTAACCTATTGTTCCCAAATTTGGTATATGTTGTAGGGTGGGCCATAGCTCGAAATTATGATATTTCGCAACAATGTGAGATTTCCCAATTTTAAGATCCAGTAAGCCGAAAACGCCACTTTGTTGCTTACAGTAAAAGTGGGTTGCTACAGCCTTTTTAAATGAGAGTGTGCGTGCGCCGTACGACTTGGCTGGCGTGGAGCGACCGCTCCACTAGATCAAACTAATATTTTGCATGATCATTAAGACCAACATTGTCTCTTATTTTACCAATTTTCATTCCAATCAATTAAGAACTTATGAACTTATTGACATTTTTAATAGCTGGCAGTAATGAAGTATCGAAATGAATGTTTTCTAGTGCCTATTGAATTGATTCTGATTTGCTACATGTATAATTCGTGAATAAGGGGCTACTTATTAATACGTTATTTTTAACTTACAGGTAACCAGCTTCATATACAAATGTTTTAACATCTTGGTAGAGAAGAAACGTTTCCAAAAGTAATGACTTCACTTTGCTGAGAAGAACAATGATGTAAAGTTTAAACGTGACCATAGGCAGCGTGTTTAGACTACAGATAGCGCTTCAAAAAGTACATACAGAGCCACCTAAGCTGTGGTAAGGAAGCTTACCTTTGGCAAGGCGTCCCAGTCGCTGCAGTTATATGTTATGTTGCTGCACATATTACGCATTATCACTTCTTAAAATGTACACAAGTTTATCTAATGTTTATTCGCCTACAAAATATTAATAATAACGTGTTCACAATTTCACTAAATCTGATCACAATAGTAATTTGCGCGACTTGGTTCTGATACCGAAATATTTTGAGTACATTTGTTGACATTTGATCGGTTGCTAGGTCACGGCCAATGAGAAATGAATCAGTTGAAGATCATTCCCACAAATGTTGCTTATTTCTTTCACTCGTGGCGCTGGGGGTATGAACACTCGGTGCCCATACGAGTGGGGATTGCGGTCAGTGTCGGAGACGAATTTTTAAATTTCACTACTTTGAGACATATGAATTTAAGTAGTATTTGATATTTATTTTTGACAAATTAAAATTTGTGAACCTAATACACCTAATAAACCGAGCAATGGAGCCTTTTTATGTGGAATTCTTGTTTAGTAACTGATCCACCATGATTGGATTTTTTTTTTTATATATACTGGTTTGGGGTAACAATTTACAAACAAATATAAATTCTATTAGAGCGCTTCAAAATTTAATGATTAAATTTATAGACACAGCCATTTCAGAGAACTGTGTGAGCACGATTTAGTTTCTATGTGTCACTATTGTAATTTCTTACCGGTCGATGTTTTATTCGAATAAAGATTTATTATTAAATATTATTTTGATTCAACTTATAAATGAGATATAAACCATAAAATAAATACTAGGCATTGTGTCAATAATTATTCCGTTCCACAATTTAATAATAAGAACGGCAAAATAGCTTTTAGTGGTTCCAGCATATTGAAAAAAGTACCAACAGATTTTAAAAAAGTGAAGAAATTATAAGATTATTAAATATGAAATCAAAAATTGGCTATTACGTTCCTTGGAGTAGCTGATGTGTTACCACTTCTTTAGTATTATTATTATTAGTTACCTTGATTTTCCTCAATTAGTTTCTTTCAAATGTGTAATTTATTTCTTATATTATGTTAATGTTATTATTTACCAATTTATATTTTTGTGTATAATACCACGGACAAACGCCTCTTTAGGTGTTTCGTGGTCTAGTGACTGTATTACAATGTATTATTTATGGGTGTTTCTAAATAATAATAAAAATAAAAAACATTTTAAAACATTAGGACTTGCTCTTTGTATGAAATGGAATTATATTTTTTTTTCGATTTAATTAATAATTAATTACATTTAATTATAATTAATTAATGTGAGTAGACTTTAAGTATGTTGTATCTTACAATCAAAGGATCATTTCAGTAAAGTAAAAAAAACAAGTCTGGAAGTCAATTAGTTTGGTCACTGTGGCCATTTTAGAATTTTTTGGGTGTTTATTACCCCAAATTTTTTTCTATGTAGAAGGGTTACTTTGATCGTCTTGATTATTTTTTTATGGGATGTAAAACACATTGGTTATGAATAAATAATTGTAATCTGATGAAAATGTATCAATTACGTGAATTAAAAATAATTTATTTATTTTCAATCAACCCTTAATAAAAACAAAATGGAGGCTCAGAAATTGGTAGACTTTTTTTGTATGTACACTCAACACATAATAAAACGGTATTTGAAAGAAATTGATTTGCTGAAAACGATTTGATGGCATCATCCGATGAAGTCTATGCTAACACATCATACCACCAGTCTAGTAGAAGCTCTGATTTCATTGATAATAACAAGGATTGATTGTCAAGGAACCTGACCCGTTTCGTTCAAATACCGTTTTATGATTTGTTGGGTGTACATATATGTTCCCGATAATATTTAGCGAAAAAAATGGTTTGCATTTACTTTGAGGTCAAATTAAGCTAAGGTGACTGGAGTAATGCGAAGAGTTGCGAGCATACCGAAATCCTTTCGCGGAAAACAAACTCAAAATTACTTAGTTCAGTAAGAAAGTTCACATAGTTCACAAAACTGTATGGATATGTATACTCTTAATTTCCACACAAATAAATAATAGGTCGTCGCGAGAAATTTTTCACAAACGATTTAAATGTTAAAGTTTTGTTCATCCTCTGATGACATAAATTGAAAACTCATTGTTGGACTGGAGTTGCAAACCACAGAGAGTCTGTTATACTTAAATATGGTTGAAATGTAGAAACACGTTTTTTGAACTTGTAATTTAAAGAATAAATATTTTTGTATATATCGATCGATGGTTCCACCTTGAATAGAAGGTCCTCTAATAATAATCCGTGACCGCCTCATTCCTAGTTCAAAAATTACCGCTCATTATATGACATTAGTGTGTGTGCAATATTTCAGAATGATTGGTTGAATGGCAGTGAAGACAAAACAAAAAAACAGACAGACAAAATGACACTCTGTGAAATAGCTAGCTATGAGATACAGTGGTACGTGTAATCTTCATAATCTATCAGTTGACTTTGATGTATTAATATTTGATCCGGAGTTTGGGATTATGAGGTTTGTACTTGTATAATAAGAAGAGATCACTTAGGCCAGGATTTAGATATGTATACATCCACTTCATTCGCAATGACTCGATGCATTCAGTTTTAAGTCTTGTATTACGTCATAGGTATGATCGGGTATATAAAGCTTGAGCTGAAAGATAAAACATGTCAATTGTGTTGCTCCGGCAAACTACTTTAAAGTAAGCATACTTACATAGGTATTAATTAAATCAGTTTTAATTTTAATATTACCTACGCAGCTCGTGTTAGAGAGTCTATTTTCGAGTCGAAACCGCACGCGAAAATGTTCGACTATGCGAAATAAATGTGTAATCTTTTGTTTTATCAATGATAAATTTAGCTGCTAATCCATTGTGCAGTGGCTCATATTTCCTCATGGTGAACATTTTCAACAAACTTGAGATACAATATGCCAATTGACCAATGTAGGTGGGCGTTGCCTTATGAAAGACAAAAGTATTACCATGGTTATTCCAGGGTTCTTAGAAAATAACAATTTTTCATTTAGACAAATGAAATTCAAAAAGATCAAAGAATTTAGCTCACACGTGTTTAATGGTTTAATTTACCACTTGAAATAGTATTATCAATATATTTAAACTCATATAAATCATGTTTGATGATATGCTGGACAATTATTACAGTGGTACAACGAAACAAATTATATTATGTCAGGTATGTTGCCAAAGCGTTTTACTTTTTAATGGCGTCTGTCACTGGATTGTTTCGTCAAATTAAAAAGGCCCTACCTCTCTTATGATAAGTTAATTGAGACTGAACAATATTCAAGTAGATAGTTTAAAGCATTAATATTATTAATGGCAATTGTAGATTGTAAAAATGTTAAATTCTGTAAGAAACAGCTGTTAGCTGAAAAGTGACAGATGTTTGGTAAATGACAGCTGTCGGTTTTATGACGTAGTGGGGGGAGGAGATCTACATTGGTCAATTGTTGTAAAAGAAAAATGTTTAAAAGTTGATCAGAACCAATTAGGTTGAGAAATATGAGTTAATTTAAATTTAATATATAATTTAATCTAGTGGAGCGGTCGCTCCACCCAGCCAAGTCGTACTATACACTCACAGTCACTCAACATACCGTAAATGCCTAATAAACTGAGGAGCAGACCAAACACTTTTACTGTAAGCAACAACATGGCATTTTCGGCCTACTGGATCTCAAAATTGGTAAATCTCACATTGTTGCGAAATATCTTAATTTCGAGCTATGGCCCACCCCACTACATATACCAAATTTGGGAACAATAGGTTATGCCATTTGCGCGCTAGAGGACCGAGAAAACAGTGAAATTACACCACTTTCTGATTCTGAAGATGATGATGATTCTGATATCACGAAACGTCGCTATCACCGCCACAGCCTAAACGGCTGAACCGATCGACCTGAAATTTTTACCACATGTGCACTTTTGGCGTCTGAGGTGCCTTTTTATAAAACCAACCGGAAGCCGCCATTTTGAAACCGGAAGTGACGTCATAACTCAAAAACGTCTGGACCGATTAGAACGAAATTAGCGCCATTCGATTTAGATGGTCATCTTTATGAAGTATCAATAAAAAAAATATTATTTTCTTATTTTCTAAACCGGAAGTGACGTCATAAATACGCAATATTTAACTTATTTCAACAAATTATACTTAAAATACGTACATAATTAACTTACATTGTAACATAGACAATACAATTTATATATTCAAGGTAGCAGTGTTCTCGGCCGCCATTCCTGAAACCGGAAGTGACGTCATATATCTAAAACGCCTGTACCGATTGCAACTGAACTAGCTCCTGCGTATTCATTCTGCTATTTATTTGAAAAATCAATTGTGAAAAATGAATAAATAAATTAATGGTACCGGAAATGGCGGCAGGAACCACTAAATGAAACCGGAAGTGACGTCATATATTACAAACGGCATGACCGATTTTACGGAAATATAGGGATTAGGAATTCAGATGGTCGTTCATGAAGGTATCAACTAGATAAAACTAGATTGTTTTCTTATTACCTATACCGGAATTCGGCCGCTATTTCAAAACCGGAAGTGACGTCATGTATCGAAAACGGCTGGATCGATTATAACGAAACTAAAGCTATTCTTCTTGGATAATCATTTTCATCTTATACCAAACGCAACTTTTCATAGTAACCAAATCGGTTGAGGCGTATTTTTTTAAAGAAATTAGTCCCTGCTCGGACATGTGCTACAAGCTGTATGAATAAACTAACAAAAGAAGTGATATCCCAGAAAAAACACTCCGTGTAAAAATACCAGCCAAGTCTCTTTAACTATAAAAAAAAATAGAAGAAATCTAAAAATTCAGCACTGAAAAGGAGTGATATCAAAAAAGGAGCCAAGTCAACGAATTTTCCAAATTTTAATCGTACCATTGAAATAAAAATATCAACCCCCGAGAAATACTTAAAAAAAGGACTTGGCGCATCGTTTTTTTAAAGACATTTTTCTATTCTTAAGCTTATGCCACTCACATACTACGTAGTTCAGAAATGCCTAGAAAAATTGGGACAAAACTTTCAAATTAAATATTGAACATTCTGTAAAATATTTTAAATTTAAATATAAGTACGCAAAGAAACATAGCATTGTCTTACAAGCAATAAATACAGAACAGTTGTGTTTGTGATTGGTAGGTACCTATAGTTTTGTGGGTACATCAACATACCTACTACAGCATTATACTTTGAACCTTCTCGCCGTGTAATTAATTGCTATTAATTAACATTTTATACCAAAAAAATTCATAAATTACATAACGTATTACTTTAGATAAAAATCTAGTCAGTAATTATTTGAGCAGCATGGCTCAGTGCACTAGTCACTTATACAAATCTCATTGACGGCCTTCTTGTAATGAGCGCTTTCGCTATTTCCCTCAGTCACGATATTGAGAAGTATGATTGATTAATATGACCCTAGAAATAGTGGCAATAACGAATAGACTAGGCCGCTTCCGTTTATTCGTTATTCGTTTATCCGTTTATTTCCTCTGAATATTGACAAAATACCAAAACTGCCAGTAGGTAAGAGTACTAGTTATATTAAAACGTAGTATGATTCGTCGATAATGAATGTGATATACTCAGGAAAATATACTTGTAGAGTTCTTCCTATACTTTTAGGATAGAAAAGTGTCTTTAAAAAAACGATGCGCCAAGTCCTTTTTTTAAGTATTTCTCGGGGGTTGATATTTTTATTTCAATGGTACGATTAAAATTTGGAAAATTCGTTGACTTGGTTCCTTTTTTGATATCACTCCTTTTCAGTGCTGAATTTTTAGATTTCTTCTATTTTTTTTATAGTTAAAGAGACTTGGCTGGTATTTTTACACGGAGTGTTTTTTCTGGGTATATAATTACATTAAATTATATTATTTTTTATTATTGATTGCAATTCTGTAATTTCTGAGAAATATTAACTGTTGTTAATGATTTTGTATAAAAACTACAGATAAGTAATGGTTTAAAAGTGTCGCTCAATGCAGTCAAAACAATATTCACTGATAATGCAACAAAACTATGGTCAAATGGGAACTATTAAAGATCATACCCGTGAACCAATTGATGCCAAATGTTAGTAGTACGTGTTTTTCATGGACGTTATGCAATTGACACATTGAAAAAATTATTTATAATAATGCGCCTAACAAGAAAATAAATAATCACTATACCTAAAATTAAATAATTAATAATTAATTACTAGATTTCTGGCCAATCAAAACCCAACAACCGCGATTATGGGACACTAACATAACAAATTCCTGTAAATTGGTACACTCGCCTTCATATGTTGTAAAAATCCAGTGGAAAAACAGTCTATCAAGTAATTTTCTTTTATTTCACAAAAATAACACATACAAATACAATAATTCACAAAAATTGGTCGCGGCCACAAAGCCCCATTGGGGCTTGAATGTGGCAAATAATATATACCGGGTGGCGCAAAAAAAAAATCACCCTGTTTGAGAGGTCACTATATCGAAACTTTTATAGATAGGATTCTGAAATTTGCACATATATTAGAAAACATACCAAAATTTAATATGTGCAAGTTTCAAAAACATAACTCTTGTTGAAAAAACGTTACAGCTATTCAAATTTGGTTGTCAAAAAATTGATTAAACAGAGCTCAAATAGCGCGCGTCAAGAAAACTTCCAATGGCCGGGACGCTGTTTCTTCAAAACTACATAAGATATCAAACTGAAAATTTCAAATTATATTCAAAATAGATTAGGATCGATTGTGTAAACATTTAAATCGATTTGAGTTAATGGAACGAAATTAATGGAATCTTGAAGTTGAGCGTAAAATCAGAATATGTAGATTATTTCGAAACTTTTATTACACACGTTATAAAAGTGATTATTTTCCCATTATTCTGTTTTCAAGCTCAACGTCAAGATTCCATAATTTTTGTTCCATTCATTCAAATTGATTGAAGTTTGTATACATTGGATTTTAATATATTTAAAATAAAATTTAATATTATTAGCTTGATATCGTTAGTTTTGAAGAAACCGCGTCCCGGCCATTGGAAGTTTTCTGGACGCGCGCTATGTGAGCTCCGGATAATCAATTTTTTGACAACCAAATTTGAACAGCTGTTTCTTTTTTCCTACAACAGTGATGTTTTTGAAACTTGCACATATTAATTTTGGTATGTTTTCTAATATGTGTACAAATCTCAGAATCCTATCTATAATAGTTTCGATAAAGTGACCTGTCAAACAGGGTGATTTTTTTTTTGCGCTACCCGGTATATATAAATTAACACATTGAATACATTTTAGGTAGGTACATGAATACATATACCACCACAAATATAAATAATATGCACAAAGAGAGAAGGTGACAGATGGCAACAAAGTAGTGCAACAACAAAAAAAGCGACTATAAAAAAATGACTATAATATGTGATTATGTGATCTTGGAATTATTTCGCAGCTACACATTGATTTCAAAAACATAAGAAACAATCACATCATGGTTAGTGAAAAAACAAACATATACCTAAACCTCTGTATATACTAATACTATATTATGTTTGCTGTAAAGGGGCAAGGTTTATCAGGACATATGGAGGTGACGTACACATGTTCTGTTCTAGAATGTTCCTGCGCATGCTTGGAGTGTTGACTGTCCTGGCTGTTGCCATGGCAACAGATGACGTCACTCCACGAGCAGTGTATCCGGGTATTGGGGAATACTTCTACATTGGAGTCGCCTTCAACTGGACAGAAGCGCTGCTGGTCTGTTGTTTAAAACATACATTATCTTCTTTCATTCTGCACTCAATAACAACAAATTTTAACTGAAACTCTTACGTTCTTTAGACGTGTCAAGCGAGCAACGCTCACCTGACAATCATCGACTCAGCCGCCGAGGCCGACGCCATCAGAGACATGATGACCAACAATGGAGCCTCCTTCATCCATCTTGGATTCAGCGACCAATGGGAGGAGGGAAAATACAACGATATATTTGGTAGGATCCTAATACTATATTTACAATCCTCAGTTGTATGAACCATTAGTGTGTTCATCTGCATTCTGTTCTGTAGGAACTGCTATCTCTGGTGGCTGCGACGCTGGCGACCAATGGGCTCCTGGATCTCCTAAAGGCGGGTCGGAGTTCAACTGTGGAGGATTCAGTGACGCTGGATTCACAGACACCAGATGTGGAGACAAGCAAGTGTTCATCTGCATTCTGTTCTGTAGGAACTGCTATCTCTGGTGGCTGCGACGCTGGCGACCAATGGGCTCCTGGATCTCCTAAAGGCGGGTCGGAGTTCAACTGTGTAGGATTCAGTGACGCTGGATTCACAGACACCAGATGTGGAGACAAGCAAGTGTTCATCTGCATTCTGTTCTGTAGGAACTGCTATCTCTGGTGGCTGCGACGCTGGCGACCAATGGGCTCCTGGATCTCCTAAAGGCGGGTTGGAGTTCAACTGTGGAGGATTCAGTGACGCTGGATTCACAGACACCAGATGTGGAGACAAGCAAGTGTTCATCTGCATTCTGTTCTGTAGGAACTGCTATCTCTGGTGGCTGCGACGCTGGCGACCAATGGGCTCCTGGATCTCCTAAAGGCGGGTCGGAGTTCAACTGTGTAGGATTCAGTGACGCTGGATTCACAGACACCAGATGTGGAGACAAGCAAGTGTTCATCTGCATTCTGTTCTGTAGGAACTGCTATCTCTGGTGGCTGCGACGCTGGCGACCAATGGGCTCCTGGATCTCCTAAAGGCGGGTTGGAGTTCAACTGTGGAGGATTCAGTGACGCTGGATTCACAGACACCAGATGTGGAGACAAGCAAGTGTTCATCTGCATTCTGTTCTGTAGGAACTGCTATCTCTGGTGGCTGCGACGCTGGCGACCAATGGGCTCCTGGATCTCCTAAAGGCGGGTTGGAGTTCAACTGTGGAGGATTCAGTGACGCTGGATTCACAGACACCAGATGTGGAGACAAGCAAGTGTTCATCTGTGAGTTGGGAACTCCCGACCAAGGAGGACCAACGCTGTGAGTGGATATGTTGCTATTTACCACGAAAATGGGATATTATGAAATAAGAGATATCAAATATTAATTTTCTTTCTATCACACGCACAAACACACACAATAGCCACCGTGCGTTGAAACCCCAGTGCCACGAGTGAAAGAAATAGGCATAATTTGTAGGAGATGGTCTTCAACTGTTTTATTTCTCATTGGCCGTGCCCAAGCAATTGATCAAATGCCAAAAAATATACTCAGAAGAGATCGGAATTAGAAACAAGGCGCGCAAATTAATATTTTGATGAGATTCAGTGAAATTAGGTTCGTGCACCCAATTATTATTTTGATTGCGTATAACTTTGAATAAACTTGTGTACACTTTATGAAGTGATAAATGTGTAATATGTGCAGCAACATAACGTACATCTGCAGTACCTTCGAAGTGTTGCCAACGTACGCTTTCCTTCCCACAGCCCAGGTGGCTCTGTCTGTACTTTTCGCAGCTCCCTCTGTAGTCTTAGCTCCCTGCTTTTACCCCCACTCTGGCTTTGTTGTGTGTAGTGTTGAGGTAAGGGGAGGGGGGGGGGTGCAAAAATGTTATGACTTAACCCATTTTGCCAGGCCTGGATACACTTTGATCCCCAACTTCGGTTACTACAAGTACGTCAACAGCAGCGACAGGGTGCTCTGGACTCGGGCCGAGCAATTCTGTCGAGACGAAGGAACGCAGCTCTTAGTTCTCAACTCTCAGGAGGAAGCCGACATTCTTGTATCAACATTCGGTGACGGAGCATACTTCGAGACCTCGGTTGGCGTGCATCGCTTCTATGGTGGGAATGACAACTTCGTAACAGTGGCAGGTAATGAGCGAGGGTCACCTTAACCTAGTCAGATCCCAGACTGACTTCAATTCGCGTTTTCGAGCAAAGGGGGCACACTCTAGTGTAAGATAATATAAGTGCTGTAGACGCAATAGTTTTTGTTTCGGCCACGGCCGCCATTTTTATTGATGTTATCAATGTAATTTTAATCAGAAAGGCAGTACCTACTTATTATCTTCGGAAATGTACCAAAATTATGGTGAGGAATCTGGTGGAAATGATGAAATGAAGTAATAACAAAGTAATAACGTAAACAACACAACCCACAAGTTATTCCACATTCACTGACACTTCATTCCGCCATGACACCATGACACCAAACCAACGTAAACAAACCAATCCGCGTCACGGCGCATGACACTAAAGTCAAAGTGAATAGAAAACATGGCTGCTATACACAAGAAGCATAGTGTATCCACTGTATGCAGTTGCCATGTTAACCAAGTGTATACGATTTTGTCATTGGAGGCGAACCTTGATCTGATCGATGCGACCTCCTTCATGCATTAGCGGCAACAAGTTGAACTAGAAGATGACGTCACGAACTCCAAAACAACAGGCAATGTTAGTAGTTCTCTATTCTGCCGCTACGCTCGCATCGTTCCATAAAGTAGGTCTTTGGTGTTACACGTTTTGCCGAGCAGTGGAATCACCATACATTCTATGTATACAAGGCTGTGTTTTCTATCCACTCTGCTAAAGTGTCATGGTGGTTATAACAGACTGGAAAGTGCTGCCATCTGGTCAGCCCGAAAACAATAGTTCCGTGGTTTACCTACCCATAAGCTCTACGGTACGGGAATATATGTTTCGATGATTCGATACCGGACTATTCGACACTAAAAGTTGCAAGACGCCACTTAGCGGAAAAATAACATCTTTATACCCCGAGTACTTGTGCTCATGCGCACAGGGCGCGAGCAGGCAAGTCACTTATATGTCAATCGTATAACGAGTTCAGTAAAAGTTATAATTACATCGCGAAATAACAGAAATTGATGCTTACTTCAGTGTCAACAATCAAATACAATTGGCATATTTCATTACAGCACACATTCATTCAAATTCTTGTGAAAACGAGATGTCTATACACCAAAAATCACCATTTGACAGTTGCAATTGTTTTTCTCACGGCCTTCTGAAAACACATTTTTCTTGACGCATCGTTCAAACAACTGCAATCTGTCAAATAGTGGTTTTTGGTGAATATACAACTCGTTTTCATAAGAATTTGAATGAATGTGTGCTGTAATGAAATATGCCATTTGTATTTGATTGTTGACACTGAGGTAAGCATCAATTTCTGTTATTTCGCGATGTATTTATAACTTTTTACTGAACTCGTTATGATTGACATCTAAGTGACTTGTATGTAAGAGTACGCACGCGCTCTGGGACCAGAGTGGAGAGAAAACACAGCCTTGTATACATAGAATGTATGGTGATTCCACTGCTCGGCAAAACGTGTAACACCAACGACCTACTTTATGGAACGATGCGAGCGTAGCGGCAGAATAGAGAACTACTAACATTGCCTGTTGTTTTGGAGTTCATGACGTCATCTTCTTGTTCAACTTTTTGCCGCTAATGCATGAAGGAGGTCGCGTCGATCAGATCAAGGTTCGCCTCCAATGACAAAATCGTATGTACTTGGTTAACATGGCAACTGCATACAGTGGATACACTATGCTTCTTGTGTATAGCAGCCATGTTTTCTATTCACTTTGCTGGAACTGTACTCTCGTGAGCGGCCATCTTACTGATATCAGCGCGATCTCTTGGTACTTTTAGTGTCGAATAGGTATAGTGTATAGAGTATATTGCATAATGTTTGTGTTGCAGGAGAGCTTCTGGCAGATACCGGTTACTCTCGATGGAATAACGACGGCCAAGAACCGTACGGCGGATTCGACACTTGGTGTTTCGTAGGATACGTTCAAAGAGACCCGAATCAGTATGGCTTGTACACCTTGACTGCGAACACTCTGTTTGCATTCACTTGTGAATATAACTTGTAGCACTCATGAAGCCTATACTCTTACACCCGGCCTTCTTACAGGGTAATCGGACACTTTACCGACGGACACATTACCGAAAAACAGGGGGGGACACTTCACCGACCGACAGATTACCGAAATCTACCCGGACACTTTACCGACGGACACATTACCGAAAAACAGGGGGGGACACTTCACCGACCGACAGATTACCGAAATCTACCCGGACACTTTACCGACATTTTTTTTTAATTTTCCACAAATATTTTTTTTAAATCCAAAATGTCGTTTTAAGGCCGGGTAGGACCAACTCTGGATTAAGTTAACTCTCGATGATTAGTGGAAATTAGTGAATCTTATTGGCTTTGGAATTCGCGCCAACTTGTTTCATTGGTTAACCCTCGAGAGTTAACTTAATCCAGAGTTGGTCCTACCCGGCCTAAGATAATGAAATTTCACGTTTTATGGTGTTATGAAATTTTCGTGTTTCGTGTTTAGCTTTTTTTTTTTTTTTAATCTTAAACTAATTTTAAAATAGTATAAAACTTTGGCAATATTTAAAAAAAAATTAAAATTTTATAAAATTTTCGAGAAAAAAAGTGTAGATATTTTATAAAATTTTTGCAAAATTTTGGAAAAAATATTTGTAGAGATTAATTATAAAATTTTGTCAAAATTTTGGAGAAAAAAAGTGTGGAAATTTCATAAAATGTAGTCAGAAAACTATTTGTAAAAATTTTATAAAATTTTGTCAAAATTTTGAAAAAAATATTTGTGGAAAATAAAAAAAAAATGTCTGTAAAGTGTCCGGGTAGATTTCGGTAATGTGTCCGTCGGTAAACTGTCCGTCGGTAAACTACCCTAGATTCTTCTTACAGTATATCTTGCACTTTTACACCCTAGATATTATATTTCAATCATAATAATATTTTACGCAAAAAATTGCCACTGTTTGAGAGGTGACTTCGACAGAACTACATTAAAAACGAAAATAAAGATTCATGGGCACTACTTTCGGTATCACAGATTCAAAAATCTATTATAATGGAAACATCGTTTGCGCATGGTCCACAAGGAAATTGGTGGACCGAACAACATAAATTTACTTAATTCCAAAAATCAATAATACTGTTTTTTCAACTGCAACTGCAAATTCAATTTGTAATTTTTTTTCCTTTTTATAGTTTCTTTTTAAACTTGCACACATTAAATTTCGTTATGTTTTCTAAAATAGATAAAAATTTCAGAACCCTATATGTTAAAGTTATGAGGGCTTGGTAGTGAGCGTGGCCTTGACGAGTTTTTTAATCGATTATTATCAATATCTTTTTCCAGTGTAATTGTTAACAAAATAGGGCTATGGACGTGAATTCAGAACAGTTCAATGAAAATAATTTCATAGTTTGGAATCAGTTATTAGTTTTATTTTGTCCAACAGGTGTTTAGAAACCGTAAATTTAGTAATTTCAATATCTTTTTCCAGTGTAATTGTTAACAAAATAGGGCTATGGACGTGAATTCAGAACAGTTCAATGAAAATAATTTCATAGTTTGGAATCAGTTATTAGTTTTATTTTGTCCAACAGGTGTTTAGAACCCGTAAATTTAGTAATTTTCGGGTTCTAAACACCTGTTGGACACAATAAAACTAATAACTTATCCCAAACTATGAAATTATTTTCATTGAACTGTTCTGAATTCACGTCCATAGCCCTATTTTGTTAACAATTACACTGGAAAAAGATATTGATAATAATCGATTAAAAAACTCGTCAAGGTCAAACTCACTACCCAGCCGTCTTAAGTTGTAGTGACCATAAACAGGGGCACTTTTTTCGAGACAACCGGTTTGTTAATTTGGTAATCACAAATGTATATCTTTGGATACATTGATCATAAGATATGAAATGGAAATGATAAATATGTACGTTATATTTATCATACTTATCATTGGAACCACAGTATTTCTAGAAACCTCATTCGTAAGACAATTGTTAGACATCGTCAAAACTTAAACTTATTTGTAAGTCATGGATTTATCAAATCTTTAATTTTGTGTAACGAAAATGTAAAGAAAATAGCATCGATAATATAAAAATATCTATGAAGATAGTTATTTGTGTTATTGGTGTTTGTGTTATACTTGTGACCCACATACATTTGCAGCACTGTTGATCGTCAGTCTATTCAATTGTTAAGTTTGCATTAAAGTATGTCATTCAGTTAAAGTTCTAACTAGATGGTACTGACAAGGAAACATGTATAACTGTTGACATTTTATAGCTGGCTACATAACTTTTCACGTGTTAAATTTGTCGTCTGGCGGCTCGATTAATTGTTGCCTTATCGGCTTTATCAATTGCCAGGTAGTTTGTCCAGAAAAGTTTTTCAGGTGGGCGGCGTACAAATGTAATTATGGTTTTATGGTTTTTTAACAGTTAACAGTTACAGTTATTTTCTGCGAGTACTGGCGGTCATATTTTTTCCCCGCTAACGGTAAAATCTACAAAATTGTTTTCAATAAAAAAATATCATATGAAAGATTCATTATGTAGTAGTATTTATGGATCCCAGAGGTCACCCATATTGTGTGGTCAGCTGTCATTTTATTTATTTCAATAAAGTGAATTTCTCTCTCTTGCTGCATAGATACGAAAACATTTACGTTTTTCTTATTTTTCAGCTTTAAACATACAGATTAGTTGAAGTTCAGAGTACGCAAAGTCAAAATGATGTCGATGGTATCGAAAGTGAAAATAAAAAAGTAAGGGCTCGTCCGGGATTTGAACCCGGGACCTCTCGCACCCTAAGCGAGAATCATACCCCTAGACCAACGAGCCGATACGTGGTACGCTCTAACCAGTTTCATTTGAACGCTTGAGTGAAAGTAGTTCATTATTTCTATATACTTTCGAATACATCGCTATGAATAGTTCACAACTAACTTCCTTACGAATAATTGTTATGCAATGAATTTACAAGAATTATGAAATCAAGGATTGCTATGACTTGTTCGGACCTAATTCATCAAGTTGAGAGTCCTGGGGATCGCTAAGGAAACTGACGGATTGTGTAAAATTTTCCCAAAATACTTAAGTCTCCCCAAGGCTCATTATTTACTCCACTGTTATGCAACTTTGGGATGGGAGGTAGTTTTGATACCCATTTTCTCGCAAGACTTATGAGAAAATTAAATAAATATTTTAAACAACAACAAAAAATCACATATTTTATGAACAAATAATTTTTTTCAAGTATTTCTTAATTTCTCAAAAGTATTGCGAGAAAATGGGTAGGTATAAAAACTACATCCCAAAGTTGCATAACAGAAGAGTAAACAATGAGCCTTGGGCTTTTTGGTTTTTTGTAACTTAAAAATTAATTCTTTGCAGTTTTTGGATAAGAAATGAAAGTATACGTAAAACACCACAAAATTATAAGTTTTCCTGACATCCTTGCCCCCCCTCAACCCCCCCCCCCCCCCCCTTGTGGACGACTATGTATTCGGCACGTGTTTCTTCTGTAAACATTGGTTACTATGGTAACTAAGTTGTGACAAAAATATTGAGTAATGTTTGAAACGTCATGTCGTAAATGATTTTTATTGCAAATGAATTGTAAATCTGGAAGAATGACAATAAAAATAAAGATTTCTGCAATAATAATTCAGCATGTCTGAAAATCATTTTATGTTTAGGATTTAATGAAACTGAAATAATATTACATCGATTATATTCATATTTCGTTACGTATCTCACTCCTAAGAGGACGATGTAAGTAAAAATACTTCGCTGACAAGTTAATTATCACGTTGATTTGTTTAATCAAAATACGTTTAATTGATTCATAAAATATAATAATATACCTAACAACCTGTTGTACAAACTTTGTTCACGTGAATTGTATTAAAAAATCGGCGTAATGCTATATTATTATTATTAGTTAGTTGATTTGAAAATCAATAACAATATGAATAGGCGATACGGTTGGAGAGAGATAACGGATTGCTTATGTTTGGCTTACCGTGTCGGCATCGTGCGCTTTGTCATTCTTGATGTTGACGGACGTTGCCGTTGATGATTTGGAATGTTGAAAGGGTTCGACGTTGTAACTATAGGGTAAGAAAGGAATGATACGGGAAAAGATATTTGACTAAATTCATAAACTTAACAACTAACTGGGCGAGCACTTAGAGATCTGACAAAACGATGCCAAACGGTAAAGGTCGCTATGACTCACTTTACCTTACGAGCAAATAACTAAGAGTGAAGTGAAACATTCGTGAATGCCAATGCAAACAATCCAAAGAGAATAAGGGATGAAGAGATCAGTCCCACAAAATAGCGAGTTCACACGAAAGAAAAGCGGGAAAGCAAATGTACTGTCGTGAACAAATAAATTAGGTATGATGTATATTTTAATTCGCTGTGAAGAATATGTACACTCGGCCAAACAAAAATTGGTCGTTGATCAAATTTGAATGACTGCTGGTCATGTCCCATAACCAATCAAAGCTTGTTATTATCGTTGAAATGTGGGGTCACCTTCTAGAGTGAGACAATGAGATCGCTTAGACTGACTTCGGATGGTGCAATCTAACATTTATCAGTCAATCAAATTTGATCTACGATCAATTTTTGTTTGGCCGAGTGAACATACAGTTGCTGGTATCGATGTGTTTGTAATACCTAAGTATAAATATGCCCTATTTATAACGTTAAATTCAAGCGCCGAGTAGCGTTTCTAGACGATGTACAAAAGAAATAAAATTCAACTGCCTAATTTATCTCACCTTTATAGAAAGTCTCGTGAAGATTAGATTAGTTAAGATGTTGCTGAACACAGGTGTGCCATTATTTTTGTTGTGGGACGAACAGGTTATCAAGGAATTAATTTACAAAGTTTGGAACATTTCCTCTAATTTTATAACAGGAAAATTGACAATGACTTCACATTTTGCTATATTGCCATGGCAACAACGGAATCACCATGGTAACAAATTGTTGGAGACTTGGAAATGGCATCGCAGTTCTGATTCTTGATACATTCCGCTTTTCCGCCAAAATATCCTATGATATTTGAATTTGATTTAAATGAATGAAAATTTTAATTTTCCCAAGTCATAAGTGTGTTTGTCTTTATTATTTGTTTGTTTTGATATTTAGAAATGTACTATAACAAAATTTCACGAGACTTCCCGAATATTCAGGTATGTTTTAATATTCACAGTTACTCATCAGTAAGTGTTCGTTTAGTTCAATCTCAAATTTTAACAAGATTAAAAAATATCGATCTATAAGTGGACACGTATTACTTGAAAAAATTAGTAGTCTTAAAAATTAGTCTTGTACGGAAAGTTTTGGACGTGACTGTACAATGGAGAACCGTCGATAACTTTAAAATCAATACAACGAAGAATCTTTTGTTACTTAGCTATAAAATATTCAGCGATAAGTTTCAATACGCTATCACAATTTCGCATCGAGTTTAAGTGAGTTTACAGAGTTTCATGAGATTTGTTTGTTGGAGTTGTTGCTTGCGAACTTGTGTCACTCGACTGTTTGAGGTCAGCTGAAGTACATCATGGATTCGGCTGAAATCCGAAAGAAGATCAGAACTCTGCGCTCTTCTCCCTTTCTTGTCAGCATCTTCTACGCAATCGGTGAGAAATCAGCCAATCAATGTATTAGGTAACTTTTCAAACTTTCGAAAGAAGCGGATTACACGAAGATTCTATGCTAACTCGTTTTCGAACTCTGTAGATGAGATCTGATTTTGATAGTTAAAATGGATTGATTGACATGAACCTGTCCAGTAAATCATTTTCGTCCAAATACCATTTTTAATTGTGCCAAGTGTATTAATAGAAATCGTGTCGATACTTGTATTAATTGATAACGAAGCAAGTTGGCTTAAAATTGTATACCGTGGTCGAGATTTCGACTTCCGTCAGCTGCTTTCCTGATGGGGTCCTAAGTAGTATTAAGCTGGATCCACATAGACCGTTTTTGCGTTTTCCGTTTTCCGTTTTTTTTCTTACAGCCAATCACCAGTCCAGAAACCGCTCACGGCAGACTTGTGATTGGTTAATAGAAAAAAACGGAAACGCAAAACGCAAAAACGGTCTATGTGGTCCCAGCTTTATTTGGGAATACGTATTAATTTTCGATATCACGATTGTATTTTACCTCCTTTACCCACTGTAATTTGGTAAAAAAAGGATTAAAGATTATTATTATTATTATCACGTATGGGCGTCCAGGGGGGGGGGGGGGCGTGAAGAGGAGGACAAGAGGGACAAAATTCCAGAAAGGCTAAAAAAGCGCACCCGCGAAGAGAATTATTGGAACATAGCCGCTGCAATATGAACTGCCTCGGTAGCTCAGCTGGTAGAGCATCTGATTGGATATCGGAAGGTCGTGGGTTCGAGTCCCACTCGAGGAAAATCTTTTCACATTGCAGTTGGTATTTATTATATTTATTCATGTTTTGTTTTCCCTCTTACAATGAAAGTGACTTTTCTTTGCTTCACCTCAAACATTTTTGGCTACTTTCTTAATGGTCGTAAGTTTGTGATTCTAAAACAGTTGAGAAACATTGCTTCAAGTCAGCAGAAAACAAATTATTGAAGTATTTGTGAAAACAGTTTATAAATTTAGATCAAAGCGTGTCCAAAATGCACTAAAACGCTTGGAATAGAGTTAATTAACGAAAACTATTCGGTGGAGTGGGGGGAGCGGACCCGCAGAGGCACCCCCTTATTGACGCTCAACATGTTGTCCCCTCACCCCCATCCCCTACCACCGGCAGTGATCCTTCAGTCGGCATGACACTAAGAAAGGAAAGTATTTTATGAAATGAAAATTAATTGACCTTCCTCTGTTCATTGTTTTGATGACTGCTTGTCACATTAATGGCAAAATAATTATAATTTTTATTATGAATATTTGGTTGTAGGTACCTACTTACCTAATAATATAATTTACAAATTTATTGTTGATTGTGCTTTTTCCAAAGACAAGCACCCGTCCTCTGTGGGCTGCTTTTTTACAGCATTTGCGTCTCAACAAATTTAACAAACCTGTTGAAGGAAAATTCTTGTGTTTCATCATTTTAATTGAATAACGACAGCAGTCCTTCAAAAAGTAACGACAAACATAAAAAAATATTCCTTCGAACCATTTTATATACCTAAACGTAAATTTTCTATTAAATGATGTCATCATTGATTAAGAGGGCTGAGTAGTGAGTGTGGCCTTGAAGAGTTTTTTAATCGATTTTTTTCAATATCTTTTACCAATGTAATTGTTACCAAAATAGGGCTTTGTACGAGTATTCAGAACAGTTCAATGAAAATAATTTCATAGGATGGAATTGTTTATTAGATTTACTTTGTCCTACAGATGCTTAGTGCCATAATTTTACTAATTTTCAGGCACTAAACATCTGTAGGACAAAGTAAATATAAAAAAACCATTACAAGCTATGGAATTATTTTCATTGAACTGTTCTGAATGCTCGTACAAAGCCTTATTTTGTTAACAATTACATTGGTAAAAGATATTGATAAAAATCGAATAAAAAACTCTTCAAGGTCAAACACATACCCAGCCGTCTTAAATTGATTATTTCTAACTAATATGTATGGAACAACATCCTCCTCTTCTGTCAGGTTTATGGCGAGTCCTGGACGAGCAGCGGACATGGGGTTCCTTGTTCCGCGCATGGATTGTTCGCATTCAACTTCTGCGAGCCTGTTACTCTCCAAATCAATTTGTGGCGAGTCTCGGACGAGCAGCGGACATGGAGCTACTACATGCGTGCTTGGTTCCCGCGCATTCAACTGCTGCGAGCCTGTTACTCTCCCAATCAATGTTACAATCGTCTTCTTCTGTCAGGTTTGTGGCGAGTCTTGGACGAGCAGCGGACATGGAGCTACTACATGCGTGCTTGGTTCCCGCGCATTCAACTGCTGCGAGCCTGTTACTCTCTCAATCAATGTTACAATCCTCCTATTCTGTCAGGTTTATGGCGAGTCTCGGACGAGCAGCGGACATGGAGCTACTACATGCGTGCTTGGTTCCCGCGCATTCAACTGCTGCGAGCCTGTTACTCTCTCAATCAATGTTACAATCCTCCTCTTCTGTCAGGTTTATGGCGAGTCTTGGACGAGCGGCGGACATGGGGTTCCTTGTTCCGCGCTTGGATTGTTCGCATTCAACTCCTGCGCGCCTGTTACTCCATCCTGTATGCTCTCATGGGAATGTACACAGTGTGGGACGACGCAAGCAAAGCAGTGGAATCATTCAATTGCTTCATCCTCTACTTCATGCTATTCAACAAGTCCTTATCGGTGGTCTTGAACGAAGATGGCATCAGACGAATCTACGACGCACTCGAAGAACTCTGTGATTCTCGTCGAGTCGGCAGCAAATACAATGAAGGCATTCTTCAGAGATGGAATGCCATCATTCGCATGTTATTTATTTGTATAAGCAGTCCTTTGTGTGCTGGGCTAATGCTGCTACCTTTGTTAATGCTGCCTACAAGTATCGCAACAAAAGTGATACCATTCAGGTAATATGTTCTTGCATATGAATTCTTGCATTTGAAGAATAAGTGCACTTAAGAACATTGACTATTATTAATAATTGAAACATGTATAGGAGCATTAGTCAAAGTTGTATCAATCAATAAATAATAATAATAATAATAATAATAAATATTGCATTGGACAATACCTTTTGCGTGTTAAGGGGGTTCCAGGGTTATGTCATAGGAATGAGAATTTGTTGTAATTCACACCAAAGATTAATGAAACCATATTACATACAACTAGCAAAAAATATTTGTCCTTTACGGTATCATATAATTAGATATTCTTGATTGAAGATCACTTTTTCCCCCATAAGAGAACACAGGGAGACATGAAATCGTCCCGGAAAATTGGTTTAAATTGCACCTAAAATCGCAAGAGGAATGACAAATTATTGAAAATAGTCTCAAATTAAAGATAATAATTTTTAGAATAAGACTGCCGTTCGAAAATATGGGGTCACGGGCCAAATAAGAAAGAAAATGTGTACAATGTGTGAAATTTACCATAAATCTGGCAACATTGCACTACAAATATGAATTATTTTAGGATAGTTTAATTGGAACTTCAATAGACCAAAACATAAACTAGTGGCGCCCTCAAAGCGAACTAAAAAAGGGCGTGTCACTATGTGTGACCACTCTTTAGTGCGCATGATCCAAGTCACTTAAATGTCAATCTTAATGAGTTCAGTAAAAGTTATAATTACATCGCGAAACAACAGAAATTGATGCTTACCTCAGTGTCAACATTCAAATACAATCGGCATATTTCATTTCAGCACATATTCATACACATTCTTGTGAAAACTAGATGTCTATTCACCAAAATCACCATTTGACATATCGCATTTTTTTATCACGGCTTTCTGAAACCTTTCTGAATGAGCTCATTCAGAAAGGGAACGGTTCAGAAAACCGTGATAAAAAAATGCGTTCGTCAAATGGTGATTTTGGTGAATAGACATCTAGTTTTTACAAGAATGTGTATGAATATGTGCTGAAATGAAATATGCCGATTGTATTTGAATGTTGACACTGAGGTAAGTATCAATTTCTGTTATTTCGCGATGTAATTATAACTTTTACTGAACTATCGTTATACGATTGACATACAAGTGCCTTGACTGAATGTCACACAAAGCTGGAAGAGAAAATGGCGGATTGGGCATGCGCGTTTAGTTTATGTTTTGGTCTATTAAAAACATATAATTGGAGCGTACGGTAAGATATAATTGTGTTATGCTCTTGTTTGAAGTATTATTTCATCAGAGATTTGTATGAATTACGGCGAATTCTAAGCACCATGGCTGGAGCAGTGGGACCTCTTTGAGGTTGTTTGATTGTTCCCATACATTCCATAGCGTGCGGATAAAAATGTTGACCCACCCATGTATGTTCAGGATTGCTATCTAGTTTGCATATTTGGAATGTTTGTTTTTTTGTCAATAGCTTTTTAAAATAGAAAAAGTGCTTCATGTGACTGTAAATTATTAATGTCTATTGGTCAACGGTTAATTTACAAAATCGGTTCGCGTTTGACAAAGCCCTACTTTTCTCCCTTTCTTCTTTCTTGAGTGTTATAGTCGGACTTTGAACCTAATCAATTGAATATGTTATTCAATTGAATCCAAGTAAACCAGTTCAAAGTTAGGGGAGAATGAAGGTTCAATAATCGAATCCTTTCAAAGTAAATGCGTGTTTATTTATTTATTCATATCCTGTACAGCCAACGCATAAAGTCCTGTTAATTCTTCACCCTTACAGAATAGCATGATACCACCACTCGTACAGCGAAGCTCGAAGCTCGATAAGTTGCCTACAGCTAACCCATAGTTATTTTATCAACAGAGGGATGACTTGAAAAACTAGTTTTTGTCTGTCAACAACGTCCATATACACAAATATCTACTCGATGCGATTCAATCACAAAAATATCAATTCAATACTGTTATTTCCTATGAGCTGTGTGATTTCCCAAACTACTTAATACTTTTCACCTGTAACATATTGTTTAAATCTTAGTAGACCATCATTGAAAAATGCTAATTAGACACAAGATAAAGATTTTCGTTTATTCGACAGATCTCAGGATTTTGATATCAATCCGAGAGAATTATAAATGCTTTTTCATAGATTTTTTAGAGGAACAAGAAGAGAAGAAAGAGTGTTTAGTTGATGAGATCTTGCCATGATGCGTTTAACATCAGAACGGCACAATGATAAAAAAAAATAATAGTGATGAAACCTGTTTAACCAGGGGTTACACAGTTGGATTTATAACTTCTATAAATTTGTTCGGAGATTTATCTAATTTTACAGCCATAATGACATTTTTGTGGAGTGACTAGTAACTAGTGACGATATAAATGAATGTATCTAAGGTTTGATGGTTATAATAGGAGCTGTTTAGGTTTTTACAATAATAATCAAATATTTTCTGATCAATGATTCACACACTGATTGATATTAGATCAAATTACGTTGTCAGCCTTGACACCAGGATTGATTTAATTAACCGATTTATTCCATTGGGAAGATTTATTAAATACAAATTACATGCAAATAGACTATCTTAACTTCATTTTAATATAAAATAATTTTTATATTAAATAATTAAAAATACATAATAATTAAATAATTTTGAGTATTTAAATTAAATAGTTTATATACTCCAAAATATATTATACAATCGTGATAATCAAAAGCCGAAGGCTATACAATGTCTATGTCAATACCAATGAAATCCAATTGCACCAACCAACTGTATTTGTTTTAACCAGGGTGGTTTTAACTGAAAGTAAATTATTAATTCCGATAAAAGAAAGTTGCGTTGTTGTTATTTTATGTTAGTTCGATCGACATAACATTGACTTCCTTATCTGTGTGATCTATCTGGGGCTGATGAACACAACCCAGTAATTCAGTCATCACTCTGTTGACAAATAACTATGGGTTTGCTATAGGCAACTTTACGAGCTTCGCTGTACGAGTGGTGGTATCGTGATATTCTGTAAGGGTGAAGAATTAACAGGACTTTATGCGTTGGCTGTACATGGTCACGAACTGTTACCATCATTTCAGAATGCGTCTATATGCGTCTATAGCATTCAATTTTCACTGTAAACTTTGTTTTATAATTTTTGGACCGATACCCTTGAATGATTAATTCAGATAAGAGGCAAACGGAAGCGAGCGAGAATCGCACGGTTCGTCAGTGCGTTTATTTGAAATTTTGTCTTCCCACTAAATAATTTTAAAAAATCAGATAGTAACGACCCATAACAGCCCAATAGACTAAATAATGCCGTAAACCGGAATTCATTATGACCTCTGGTGCGACCTTAAAGTTGTAAATACGATTATTTATTATTATTTACTAAAAATATCGTATTTAACACTTTGAGGTCGCACCAGAGATCATAATGAACTCCAGTGTGCGGCATTATTTAGTCTATTAGGCTGTAATGGGTCATTTCTATCTGATTTTTTAAAATTATTTAGTGGGAAGACAAAATTTCAAAAAAACGCTCTGACGAACCGTGCGATTCCCGCTCGCTTCCGTTTGCCTCATAAGAACTGTTTAGTTTGTTGCAGTTTCCACAATCATGTGCTAGGTCAATTTGTTTTCCTATACATAGCTCATGATACATAGCTATGCTCGATGATATGATAAGTTAATTACGATTATGCCAAACACTTTTTTTCTACTAGTCGAATTGAGCGTTTAAGGGGAATGTACACTGAATTTTGTATCTCAGCTAATATAAGTGGCACAACCTTCAGATTTTAGCATCAAATAACAACTTACTCAAAAAAAATCAAAAAACTAATTTTTTGACAAATTTTATGGTTTTTATTTAGTTTTTATGCATAAAAACATACATACACCAAATTTGCTACTCCTTTTTTGAATTTCAAAATACAAAAAATGACAATTTTTTTTAGTTACCAGAGGCACACTGCATAAAACAACGTGGAATTTTTCTAATAAATTTACTGATTTTAGGAGTAAATATTTTTGGAATATGTACATTTCTGATTTTACTACTTTTACCTATTAATTTGACATATTTAGTGCTATTATTTTTTTAAAATGTATTCAAACATTTTTAACTGATAAAATAAGTTAATTTATTTGAAAAACTCCACGTTGTTTTATGCAGTGTGCCTCTGGTAACTAAAAAAAAATTAATTTTTTGTATTTTGAAATACCAAAAAAGGAGTAGCAAATTTGGTGGATGTATGTTTTAAGCAAAAAACTAAATAAAATCCATAAAATTGGTCAATTTTTTTTTTTTTTTTTTTTTATTTTTTTTTGAGTAAGTTGTTTTTTTGATTTTAAAGTTTGAAGGTTGTGCCACTTATATTAGCTGAGTCCAAAATTCAGTGTACATTCCCCTTAACCTGTCACAGAATGTAATGTTGTGTTGAACAGACATTGGTTTCCGTGGGACATCAGCTACTCACCTATGTTTGAGGTGTGCTGCATGACGATCAACATATTGACAGTGTTCGACGCCTTCTTCATCATCTGCTGCGACACGGTTTACATCAACGCGATTATCCACACGACCAGTCAGTTCCAGATGCTCAGGTAGTACATACCACTTGTTGAGCGAGCGACTCCTTTTCACTAGGTTGACACGGGCCTCTGTTCTTTTGTCTGTTACTAACAGATACCACGGGTCCCACCGTTTCACCGATCTGAAATTTTGCACACATGTAAACACCATCTTTTTGTTTGCAGAATAATTTTTTTTCTAATCCCTTTATTAATTAAAATAAAAATTAATCTCTGATTGGTTGAAAAATCAAAATGGTCTTCGATAGATATGATCAAACTCATTTTTGCTCAAATTTTTTGAAACATTATAAGGTATAAATTCGTCTTGATTGGGATATTTCATCCTGTACCGACGTAGTTTTATTTAAAAGGTTATGTCGAGAGTTTCGAGTTTAGTTTTGTCCTGAAGAAGATTCAAATAATGTGAATCGAAACTGTCGACATTAAATAAATTAAATAAAACTTATTAAATAAAAATATTAAATAAAACTACCCAAAGGATGAAATATTCCAATCAAGACGAATTTTATTAATTCCATCTTAAATCTTAAAAAATGATATAATAAGGTTTGTTAAAATTTCAGAACCTATCTTATCGTCGCAAATATTATTTCACAAAATTACACAATTTTTATTTTTCATTCACCTAATTATAGCATTTTTTACATCAAGGTAACCAATTACAAAAAAAATCAAATATCTTTCATTGAAAGTGCGATGAAGTCCAGTTATGTCGATCACATTAACATTGTCTTTTCAGCCACAATCTGCACAACGTGAGAGGCATTGCTGAGGACATGATGAAGAAAATGCATTCGCTTGGCAGCGGGATAATTAGAAAGAAAAACATCGCTGAAACGCGTCCAGCTGGTCGCGGGCTTGAGAATGCCAAGAAGAACATCATTGAAGGAGGAGAAGTAATTGTGAATGTGTTCGGGGAGATGAGGAAAGTCACTGACGGAGGAGAAAGATACGACATGAAGTATATTGAACAGCGAGACCAAGTCAACCGATTCATGGAAAAGTACTTGAAACAATGCGTGGACCACTACCAGACTCTACTGGGGTAAGTCTCTACTCTTAAAGCAGGGGTCGGCAACCTTTTTTGGTAAAGGAGCCAATTTTCCAAAATGTTATATATTGTTGAGCGAGCGTAGCGAGCGTCACCACGGTACTCTTAGGGCACTTTCTCTGTGTATATATTTTTTTTTTTTTTTTGTGGTCACAGCCCAGGTCAAACCGCTCAAGCAATCGATCTGAAATTTTGTACACATACAACGTACTCTATGCGGTCCCTGGGATCGTTTTTGAACGGGCTCCCGTGATTGGTTCAAATTTAAAAAAAATTGTCTTTCGATTGGTTGCATCAATCAATTTGAAATTTAGCAAAAACATTGCAACCAACATTGTACCCAATCATAATAAGTTTCAGCCAAATCCTCCTATTGATTCAAATTTAAAACCATTTTTCATGTGATTTTTGACATTTAAACTAGAACAGATTGACCGATTAACTTAAAACTTCGCGTGGTCATTGGTACCAACATTTTAGGTATTTTTGCCAATTTTCAGTCTAATCTGTCGTTATTTTCAAAAGTTTTGTCATTTTAAGGTCATTTTATTCCATAATCTTGAAAAATGTATACTAAATTGTCATCCCTGCCTTCTTTAAGCTTCTGTTCCAAGGCAAGGCCTGTAGAGCAGCCAAGCTATCCACAATGTACAGTAAAATGAAAGCATTTTTGAGCTAGCGCATAAAATCGGATGCAGTACGAAGGCCAAATCCTCTAATTGGTTTAAGTTTAAATAATGTCTTCTGATTGATCTACAATAAAAATGTTCACATTAAGTTCAAATTTTGCATGGTGATCAAGACCAACTTAATATTAAATTTTACATATTGTAAGCCCAATCAGTCAAGTATTAATTGTAATTTTACGAGTTTAGTATGGGATGTCACAAGAGATTTCTGGAGAAGGAATGTAGGTAAGACTTCACGACACAATGGATCTGTTATTCATCCAGAGTATTATGAAGATTGAAAAATTGCAGAGAAAATCGTCTTCTGCCGTGTCGTGCATCGTTACTATGGGGATGTTGCATGTTCTGTGCTCGCTCATCAACGCGTTTCACTGAGCGTTTTCCTAGTATAATAATGGAGCCGCAGTAGAGGCAATCAAATATAATACACCGAAAATAATAAACAGAATTATTAGTTTATTTTGATAATTTGACGAAGCTCCCTAGTTTTTGCCCAGCAGGGCGTTTTTTTAGAATTTCAATAATTTAACTGATTCTGGGACTCTAAAATGAATAAATTGAATCGTATAACCTTCCAATTGTTGCCCCGCTGGGCGTTTCTTAGAATTTAAAGAAATTAAAAGTGATTCTGGGTCTCTAAAATGAACAAACTGAAACAAATAACCTTCCAAATGTTGCCCGCAGGGAGTTTTTTCTTCGATTTTTTTTTTTTTCTATTTCAGTCTTTATTTAAATTATAAAGAGCCATTCAAGAACCACCAAGGAGCCGCAGGTTCATAGGCGTGCTCACGGTGGGGCCTTGGCCCCCCCTAATGGATCAGTCTCAACTAAAAAAATTATAAAATGTGGTCCTCATAGTGTCATATTTTTGTTTTAAAAGGGTTAAACAAAAAAATCTCCCTGCGGAGTAGACTGGAGTTGCTCAAATCACTGGAATGAAGTACTAGGTTGATCCAAAACACAATATTTTATAGAAAATACCACGAAAACATTGCCTAGATACCTTCCAGAAACATGGTTTTCTCATGAAACGCTATGTTTTTGCCATAAAATTTTATTTTGCTTACAGAAAGCACTTTTAACTTTCTACCAAAATATTATTTGTAAATTCAAAGGGCCATGCTATGTTCAAAACTCTTAAAAATCCATCAAATCCACTTGAGGATCACAATTTTTCTCCGGGGCTACGAGCCCTGGACTCACGTATTCTGGGGGCTCTTACCCCAGCTACCCTTTGTCATAAGTAAGAGATTTGGCTCCCAAAAGTCTCAAAATTGATTTTGAAGTGCCAGAAAACTAAAAAAAGGCCTGCGGGCCAAAGTGGGGGGCGCGCCCCCCACACCCCCCTTAACGAGTGGAAATTCCTTCCCCAGACCTTCCCCCCCCCTTGGCATTATTCCTGCCGGCGCATATTTGGCCCCCCCTAATGATTTCTCCTGCGCACGCCTATGCGCAGGTTGCCGACACCCGTCTAGCAATACGTCAAATGTATTTATTCCCATTTCTGTGAAACTCATTTACAAATCGCACATTATTTATGCCCCTGGTATTGTTTTACATATACAATGTGATCGAGTGACTCCTTATGCCACGGACCCCAGAGATACAGAACGGACACTATTTGCTTTTTATTTGTTTGTTTGTCTTTCTCTGCCTTATAGGTCGCGTTTTTCACCGCTCGATCTGAAATTTTGCATGTTATGTTAGACCATAGAGATATATTACAGATAGGGGTAACTACTGGTTAATGCTTGACTAATTTTGAAAGATCCTTTTTCTCCATATTGGAGATATTTAATAATTCACTGCCACTGAAATGGAAAATTAATTCGGAAGGCAGTGAAAAAATTACTTTGAGCTGTCAAATTTTAAACTTACTAGAAACACGTTTTTAACTTGAATCAGAAGACTATTACAATATTATATCTTGTTTTTACTGTACATTTATTTGTTCTGTGTTGTTTGTTACTGTGAAGTATGCACTGAAGGTTAGTACAAAGTAACATTCAAGTCTCTTGCCAACAACATTACAATCGAGGGGGGTGCCATTTTTAAAGTAATTTTTGAAATAATCTCCAAGATGGTGGCTGAGCATGCTCAGATCTACCCTGACAATGTACATCGCATCATACCAAGGCTGGCTATCTACTTGCCCCTCTCTGTAAGTATATGAATCTCTATGGTTAGACAAACTAGATCAGGGGTCGGCAACCTTTTTTGGTGAAGGAGCCAATTTCCCGAAAATTCATAAATTAGATAATAATGGGAGCCGCAGTAGAGGCAATCAAATATAATACACCGAAAATAAAAAATTTAATTACCAGTTTATTTTGATATTTTGACGTAGCCCCCCAGTTGTTGCCCCGCAGGGCGTTTTTTAGGACTTTAACGACTTAAAAGTGATTCTAGGACTCTAAAATGAACAAACACAATCAAATAACCTTCTAATTGTTGCCCCGCAGGGCGTATTTTGTCGAATTTTAAAAAAGGTTCGATTCCAGGTATTTTTTTTTAATTATCAAGAGCCATTCAAGAACTATCAAGGAGCCGCGGGTTGCCGACCCCTTAACTAGATGGTATCCCCATAAAAAACACTCCGTGTAAAAATACCAAACAAGTCTCTTCAATTAAAAAAAAATAGAAGAAATCTAAAAATTCAGCACTGAAAAGTAGTGATATCAAAAAATTGGCCAAGTCAAAACTTTTCAAAAAATACTTGGCGCATCGTGCATATAAATAGTATAGAAGTAGGCAGGAAATGAAATGTACTCATCTACACATGTCCTAAAAAAAACGATGCGCCAAGTATTTTTTGAAAAGTTTTGACTTGGCCAATTTTTTGATATCACTACTTTTCAGTGCTGAATTTTTAGATTTCTTCTATTTTTTTTTAATTGAAGAGACTTGGCTGGTATTTTTACACGGAGTGTTTTTTATGGGGATATCACTCCTTTTTTCAGTTTATTATTACAACTTGTAACATATTGTGGCACCAAAGATTATAATTCTTTTAAAAAATAAGATTTTGTGATTTGGTTGCTAAGAAAAGTTGTGCTTGTTACTGTGTTAATGCTATAAATAATATGTTACAAGCAAAAGTTTCGTTCCAATCGGTCCAGCCGTTCTCGAGTTACGGCATCACTTCCGGTTTTCAAAATGGCGGTTGACATCACTGCCACCTAAAATTTGTATCTATAAATGTTATGTAACATTATAAGCCTTCTGAATATGTAGTTATTGATATAAGAGATGATTTTAGTCAGATTTGTCATTTTTATGACGTCATTTCCGGTTTAGGTTATAGAACATATCTTCTTTCACTATTGGTATTCCTTATAGATGACCTTCTAAATCGAATGGCGCTAATTTCGTTCTAATCGGTCCAGCCGTTTTTTATATATGACGTCACTTCCGGTTTAAAAATGGCGGCACAAAAAATTTATAAGAACAAAGGTATCATCAGACGCCAAAAGTGCACATGTGGTAAAATTTTCATATCGATCGGTTCAGCCGTTTAGGCTGTGGCGGTGATAGCAACGTTTCCTGATATCTGAATCTGAATCTGAATCATCATCATCATCATCATCATCATCATCAGATAGCTTCTAAAAGGGGTGTAATTTCACTGTTTTCACGGCCCTCTAGCACCCAAACGGCATAACGTATTGTTCCCAAATTTGGTATATGTTGTCAGGTGGGCCATAGCTCGAAATTAAGTTATTTCGCAACAATGTGAGATTTCCCAATTTTGAGATCCAGTAGGCCGAAAATGCCATGTTGTTGCTTACAGTAAAAGTGTTTGGTCTGCTCCTCAGTTTATTAGGCATTTACGGTATGTTGAGTGAGTGTGAGTGTATAGTACGACTTGGCTGGGTGGAGCGACCGCTCCACTAGATACACACAATTTTTTTTTACAAAATCCTCCTACTGGTAAAAATTTAAAAATTATTATATTCCACTACCATTTTTACCGTGGCTTGTTAGATGTACGAAGTTAAAGTTAATAAAGTTCGTTTACTGTTAGAATAATGAACCGTAATGGCGGCAGTGCACTACTGTAGTCTAGCTACGTATACCTACACATGTAAATATCAATATAATAATAAAAAATATGTATAATACGACAGTAGATAAAAATAAATTAATTTTATTGAATTTTTCTAATATTTTCTACTATTAAAACTGGTGTATTTGACATAATTTATACAATTTTAATAATACAATGAAGAAAGTCTTGCCATTGACAGGGCAGTGTTCAAGTGAACGACCAAAACGTCAGAAATATTCTAACAGTGAATGAACTTGACACATTCGCATATGTGTGTAATTTCTAAAATGTATTTTATATTTATATTGTTTTATTTCTCTATTAAAGTATTTCGTCGGACATCCAGAATGTGTGCCGAGTTTCCTTTGCCCAACAAATTCTGATCAACGCTCTGACTGCATTCACTGCCTTGTACATGACAACACTGGTGAGTCCACAGCTAATAAGTATCCCAGAAAAAACACTCCGTGTAAAAATACCAGCCAAGTCTCTTTAACTATAAAAAAAAATAGAAGAAATCTAAAAATTCAGCACTGAAAAGGAGTGATATCAAAAAAGGAGCCAAGTCAACGAATTTTCCAAATTTTAATCGTACCATTGAAATAAAAATATCAACCCCCGAGAAATACTTAAAAAAAGGACTTGGCGCATCGTTTTTTTAAAGACACTTTTCTATCCTAAAAGTATAGGAAGAACTCTACAAGTATATTTTCCTGAGTATATCACATTCATTATCGACGAATCATACTACGTTTTAATATAACTAGTACTCTTACCTACTGGCAGTTTTGGTATTTTGTCAATATTCAGAGGAAATAAACGGATAAACGAATAACGAATAAACGGAAGCGGCCTAGTCTATTCGTTATTGCCACTATTTCTAGGGTCATATTAATCAATCATACTTCTCAATATCGTGACTGAGGGAAATAGCGAAAGCGCTCATTACAAGAAGGCCGTCAATGAGATTTGTATAAGTGACTAGTGCACTGAGCCATGCTGCTCAAATAATTACTGACTAGATTTTTATCTAAAGTAATACGTTATGTAATTTATGAATTTTTTTGGTATAAAATGTTAATTAATAGCAATTAATTACACGGCGAGAAGGTTCAAAGTATAATGCTGTAGTAGGTAAGTTGATGTACCCACAAAACTATAGGTACCTACCAATCACAAACACAACTGTTCTGTATTTATTGCTTGTAAGACAATGCTATGTTTCTTTGCGTACTTATATTTAAATTTAAAATATTTTACAGAATGTTCAATATTTAATTTGAAAGTTTTGTCCCAATTTTTCTAGGCATTTCTGAACTACGTAGTATGTGAGTGGCATAAGCTTAAGAATAGAAAAATGTCTTTAAAAAAACGATGCGCCAAGTCCTTTTTTTAAGTATTTCTCGGGGGTTGATATTTTTATTTCAATGGTACGATTAAAATTTGGAAAATTCGTTGACTTGGCTCCTTTTTTGATATCACTCCTTTTCAGTGCTGAATTTTTAGATTTCGTCTATTTTTTTTTATAGTTAAAGAGACTTGGCTGGTATTTTTACACGGAGTGTTTTTTCTGGGATATCACTTCTTTTGTTAGTTTATTCATACAGCTTGTAGCACATGTCCGAGCAGGGACTAATTTCTTTAAAAAAAATACGCCTCAACCGATTTGGTTACTATGAAAAGTTGCGTTTGGTATAAGATGAAAATGATTATCCAAGAAGAATAGCTTAAGTTTCGTTATAATCGATCCAGCCGTTTTCGATACATGACGTCACTTCCGGTTTTGAAATAGCGGCCGAATTCCGGTATAGGTAATAAGAAAACAATCTAGTTTTATCTAGTTGATATCTTCATGAACGACCATCTGAATTCCTAATCCCTATATTTCCGTAAAATCGGTCATGCCGTTTGTAATATATGACGTCACTTCCGGTTTCATTTAGTGGTTCCTGCCGCCATTTCCGGTACCATTAATTTATTTATTCATTTTTCACAATTGATTTTTCAAATAAATAGCAGAATGAATACGCAGGAGCTAGTTCAGTTGCAATCGGTACAGGCGTTTTAGATATATGACGTCACTTCCGGTTTCAGGAATGGCGGCCGAGAACACTGCTACCTTGAATATATAAATTGTATGGTCTATGTTACAATGTAAGTTAATTATGTACGTATTTTAAGTATAATTTGTTGAAATAAGTTAAATATTGCGTATTTATGACGTCACTTCCGGTTTAGAAAATAAGAAAATAATATTTTTTTTATTGATACTTCATATAGATGACCATCTAAATCGAATGGCGCTAATTTCGTTCTAATCGGTCCAGACGTTTTTGAGTTATGACGTCACTTCCGGTTTCAAAATGGCGGCTTCCGGTTGGTTTTATAAAAAGGCACCTCAGACGCCAAAAGTGCACATGTGGTAAAAATTTCAGGTCGATCGGTTCAGCCGTTTAGGCTGTGGCGGTGATAGCGACGTTTCGTGATATCATCAGAATCATCATCATCTTCAGAATCAGAAAGTGGTGTAATTTCACTGTTTTCTCGGTCCTCTAGCGCGCAAATGGCATAACCTATTGTTCCCAAATTTGGTATATGTAGTGGGGTGGGCCATAGCTCGAAATTAAGATATTTCGCAACAATGTGAGATTTACCAATTTTGAGATCCAGTAGGCCGAAAATGCCATGTTGTTGCTTACAGTAAAAGTGTTTGGTCTGCTCCTCAGTTTATTAGGCATTTACGGTATGTTGAGTGACTGTGAGTGTATAGTACGACTTGGCTGGGTGAAGCGACCGCTCCACTAGATAACCTATCAGGTTGAGTCTTGTTGAAACATCATTTGACATTGTTTCCTCCAGAGCAAGTCGGTTGATCTGATGGTGATTTCCACCGGCATCTGCTTCTTGGCGATGAGTACTCAGAGCTTCGTGTACTGCTGGTTTTCTGGACAACTCTCAACTGAGGTAATGATTAAAGAACATGTCCAGTGAATCAAAACCGCTCCAACTGCACTATACTCATTGCTAGGAAAAAATACTGAAAATAATTCAAGTACTTTCAATGCCAAAATAGACGAATCAATAAAATCAATAGAAATAATAATTAAATTTTTGGTGTTATTACTTTTTCTAAAAAATTCAAAAATGCGTGTAAAAAATAATGCCTCAAAATGGCGAATCCTCGTTTCGAAAGGCATAATTTTTTCCAGGGGTTCTTGGTTTTTTTTAAGAACAATTATAGGTATATGTTGCATTTTATAAAAGCCAAAATTGTTTTATTAATTCTATTGATTTGTAATCGCAAAACGTTTTTGGACCCAAGACTATACTTAACAAATTCAGAGTCCAAAATTATTTTTCTTCGCGAGAAGATATAACTTGCCTACTGCAATTACAAGTTCAAAAGAATAACTCTACTAATTGGATTGCTTTCTTCAGAGTTCTAAGCTGAGTTTCTCGGCATACTCCTGCGAGTGGCTGACAGCGAGGGAGGGATTCAAGCGCTCGATGATGATCATGATCGCGCGCAGTGAGAAGCCCGTTGTGCTGCGCGGAATGGGGATACCGTTGTCGCTGCGCACGTTCAGAGCGGTGAGTTGGTAGCGTGGAGCGTTCAATACAGGGACCCGAACCGGAACCGGAACCGGAACCTAGAACCGGTATGAACCTTTATAATTTCGGAACCAGAACCGGAACCGGAACCGTTATACTTTTTTCCCAAAGAACCGGAACCGGAACCCGAACCTTTATAATCAATTAGGTTCTTAAAGGTTCTTAAAGGTTCTTTAAGGTTCCTTCTTTTAATAAAAAATCATGTATATCACTTGGATATAATATTATTCACAAAGTTGTATAAAGTTTATTTTTTGAAAAAATTTCCAAATGTATTTTTTGTAGAAATTTTTAATTCTTGATAAGAAATAATAATTCTTCATTATGCAAACGCTGCTTAGTTTTCAATTTTTGAATCTGACTACTGCTATGAGAACTGCATTGCCGACAATTTGAATATGATAGCTCAGGAAAAATGAATGTTTACGTTGTCTTATGGAGAAAATTGCAGCCACTATACTGTCTCCTCTGATATTTACACTGCGCACCATCCTGTGAATTTTATACAGACACTGACTGCCTACACCTGTGCTTGCATTCATAGGAAAATCCAAAACCAATAATTCCATTAAATTTGACATTGGTAATACTGAAGTTTTATAATATAGTTTGATTTCAAATTTTAGAACCGGAACCGGAACCCGGAACCTTTATGCAGGAACCGGAACCGGAACCCAACCTATAAATTATTTGTTTCAGAACCGGAACCGGAACCCGAACCTTTATAAAATAAAATTGTGGAACCGGAACCGGAACCCGAACCTTTATTCACCAAGGTTCGGGTCCCTGGTTCAATAATGTGTATAATATACTGTATTGCAATAATTGATATATTTATAGTTGTTGATATTTGTTCACAGGTCTCCAAAATGGCGTACTATATCCATGCTTTGCTCATTAAAATGTACCACGGTCAAAAATTGTTGCAGTGATGGCTTCAGACCTTCGGAAGGGAGTCATATACTCCATTGGTATACCCCCCCCCCCCTCCCTACCCCGCGAATTAATTATAAAAATATGTTGCCATATTTCCTCTCATTGTTTAAGGGAAAATGGTGAAAATCCTTAATTCTACAATAAGAGTTCAATGGTTATGAAATTTTCAGGGTTTACTAACACATGAAAAAGGATTTAATTTTTTTTTTTTTAATAAATACAAATTTAAAATTTTGGCTTCTGGATTAATTTTATTTATTAAGAAAATTAGTTTCGTTAGTACAGTTTTATATCCACATTTTTTGTGATAACAAAATTCTAAAATTATTTTAGGTTATGTAAAATCATAATGAACAATCTGTTAAGAGGAATTTTTGAAATAAAATTTTGTGGGTGCACAAAAAAAATATTAAAAACAATAATAAATTATATTGTTGCAACATTATTGGTTACAAATTTATTGTAGAAGAATGAAGTACAATATGGCAAAATGACTCTGTCTAAACCTTTATAAATAATTCATGGACATACAGAAAAAAATAAGACAATCGCACGAGAACTTTTTGAGATAAATTCGCATCATCAATTTATTTTTATATATATGAAATATATATATCTAGTGGAGCGGTCGCTCCACCCAGCCAAGTCGTACTGTACACTCACACTCACTCAACATACCGTAAATGCCTAATAAACTAAGAAGCAGACCAAACACTTTTAGCAACAACATGGCATTTTCGGCCTACTGGATCTCAAAATTATGAAATCTCACATTGTTGCGAAATATCTTAATTTCGAGTAATGGCCCACCTGACAACATATACCAAATTTGGAAACAATAGGTTATTCCATTTGCGAGCTAGAGGGCCGTGAAAACAGTGAAATTACACCACTTTCATCTTCTTCTTCTTCAGATGATGATATCAGGAAACACCGCTATCACCGCCACAGCCTAAACGGCAAAACCGATCGATCTGAAATTTTTACCACATGTGCACTTTTGGCGTCTGAGGTGCCTTTTTATAAAACCAACTGGAAGCCGCCATTTTGAAACCGGAAATGACGTCATATCTCAAAAACGGCTACACCGACAGGAATAAAATTAGCGCTAAATGATTCAAACGGTCATCTTTATGGAATATCAATAGTTAAGGTAAAAATTTACTATTGCCGTAACCGGAAATGACGTCATAAAAATGAAGAATCAAACTTAAATAACCTCTTACAGCATATTACAGCATATAACAACATATTCAGAAGGCTTATAATGATACAGTACATTTATAGAATTAAATTCTAGGTGGCAGTTATTTCAGCCGCCATTTTAAAAACCGGAAGTGATGCCATATCTCAAAAACGGCTGGACCGATTGGAACGATGCTTTCGCAATTCCTCATGGAATATCACTTTAAGCTAATATTTAGTACCAAACACAATTTTTCTTAGTAACCAATTCGGTAATTGCGCATTTTTTTAAAAGAATTAGTCATTTTTGCTCCGATATGTATTACAAGTTATGTAAATAAACTAAAAAAATGAGTGATATCCCCATAAAGAACACTCCGTGTAAAAATACCAGCCAAGTCCCTTTAACTATAAAAAAAAAATAGAAGAAATCTAAAAATTCAGCACTGAAAAGAAGTGATATAAAAAAATGCGCCAAGTCAAAACTTAATTTTAAAAACAAAATTATACTTGGCGCATCGTTTTTAAGGGCATTATAGGTATATTATATAATATATTAAGGTACATTTGATTTTTGGCAAATACTTCTATACTATTTATATACACGATGCGCCAAGTATATTTTGGTTTTTAAAATTAAGTTTTGACTTGGCCCATTTTTTGATATTACTTCTTTTTAGTGCTGAATTTTTAGATTTCTTCTATTTTTTTTATAGTTAAAGGGACTTGGCTGGTATTTTTACACGGAGTGTTTTTTATGGGGATAATAGCATATATGAAATATTTTACTCCATAAGAAAGCATTGCGTTATCACAGTAAAACAATTAAATACAGTATCTTTTAAGGGAAAATACTACTTAAAAGAGTTAATTTCCATTTTATAAAAATTATATATAGAAAATTTGGAAATAAAAAAAATTGGAAAATATGAATTTTTGGTAGAAATTTCACCATTGTCCTCCCTTAAATCAAATTCTAAGTATTCAAAGTATACGAGTCCTGGCTACATCCCTGTTCGTACCTGCATGTTTGTTGTGTTCACCTTAAGTATGGGGTTCGCCCCTTAAATCCCTAAATTCCTCACTGGCACGTATGGATGAGGCTTTATGTCCTCAAGTCAATGTTCTCCTGATAGCATTAAAGAGAAGTTGAGTTTCTGTTGTGTAAGCGTGACGCAACTTCCAAAGTCAACAGCTATTACTTGCACAAGCGGACACGCAAGCTGCTTTCATTCATTCTTTAACATCATCATTATTTCTAATAACACATTGAGTATGTATGGTATTTGTATGACTGATTCAGAATCAGATTGTTTATTTGTTACAAATAGCATAAATACAGGTGGTAACATCTTAAGACTAATGTTTCTTATAACTACTTATGGATAATATTTTGATTGTAGTTATGGCAAGGTATGAAACTATAACATAATGGAAGTAAGCTAAGTATAAATCTTAATCTACAAGTAACAACATTATTGTCATTATAAAATTTAATAGTAACTATGAAATAAGCGCTGTTATTTTCCATTTTATATTTTTTCATCCTAGTCATTTTTCACTAGTTAACAGTTTTCTTTTAAAATCCCCTATTTTGCCTGATGCCTCCTTAAAAACACTATGTTTCAGTCCATTCCATTCCTTAATAGTTCTATTTACAAACGAGTAATTTGCTTTATCCAGCCTTGCCTCTATTAGCCTAATTTTTGCCCAGTGATCTTTTCTTCCATAGTATCTTGGTTCCTTTAATCTATTTCCTATTTCCCTCCACGCTCTTTGCCCTGTGACTGCTCTGTACATATTACACATCCTCATTTGCTTCCTCCTACTCTCCAACGACTTCCATCCCAACTCCTCGATCATCTTAGTCACACTCTCTGGTACCCTCTGCAGCTTAATATTTAGCCCTTCCTGCCTCTTAGCTTTAATAATCCATTTCCTCCTCCTTAACTTCCCTGTGACTCTTCTCGCTGCCCACCTCTGTATGCTTTCTAATTTCTTGATCTGCCCCACTTGATACGGATCCCACACCGCCGCCGCATATTCCGCGATTGGTCTTACCAACGTCATGTAAGCCTTTTCCTTAACAGCTTCGCATGTCCCTTCCAAGTTTCTCATAACAAAGTTAAGAGTTTTAGTTGCTTTTGTTGTTATTTTCTCCGTGTGATCTTTCCAATTTATCTCTTTATCTAACACTACCCCTAAATATTTATAACTTGGTTTCGTCTCTAATGTGACTCCACCCATTTCATACTTTGGTTCCTCCCCGTGATTCTTGTTCACGAACCTGACTACTTGGCACTTATTTACATTAAATTTCATCTGGTTTTCCTCCGCCCATCCCCATAGTTTGTTTAAGTCCCTTTGGATTTCATTCTCATCTTCCTGTTTTTCAATCTCTCTATATATAACAGTGTCGTCTGCAAATAATCTAATTCTCGAGTTAAGTGTTCCTTTAATGTCGTTAATATAAATTAGGAAGAGCAGTGGCCCCAACACACTACCTTGCGGCACCCCTGACATCACCTTGATCTCTGCCGAGACTCCCTCTCCCACCCTCACTTTCTGATTTCTTCCTTCTAGGAAGTCTTTAATCCAGCCCACAACTCTCCTGTCTAATCCTATTTCCTTCAACTTCTTGACTAGTCTGGCGTGTGGCACTTTGTCAAATGCCTTTTCTAGGTCTAGAAAGACAGCATCCACTTTTGTGCCCTTGTCCAGGCTGTCTATTATATCCTGTGTGAGCCCAGCAAGTTGGGACTCACAGGAGAATCCTTCCCTGAACCCGTGTTGCTCATCTACCAACCACCCTTTCCTATCCAAACATTCCTTAATGGATGTAATACCGGGTGGCTCAAAAAAATCACCCTGTTTGAGAGGTCACTATATCGAAACTATTATAGATAGGATTCTGAAATGTGTACACGTATTAGAAAACATACCAAAATTTAATATGTGCAAGTTTCAAAATCATTACATTTGTAGGGAAAAAGTTACAGCTGGTCAAATTTGGTTGTCAAAAAATTGATTATACAGTGCTCAAATAGCGCGCCTCGAGAAAACTTCTAATGGCCTCTCTTCTTCAAAACTACGTACGATATCAAGCTAAAAATTTCAAATTATATTCAAAATAGATTAGGATCGATTGTGTAAAAATTTAAATCAATTTGAATGAATGGAACGAATATTATGGAATCTTGACTTTGAGCTTGAAAACAGAATAATGGGAATAGAATCACTTTTATAATGTGTGTAAGAAAAGTTTAGAAATAATCTACATATTCTGACTTTACGCTCAACTCCAAGATTCCATAATTTTCGTTCCAATTATTTAAATTGATTGATATTTTTACACAATTGATCTTAATATATTTGAAATATAATTTGAAATTTTCAGCTTGATATCGTGCGTAGTTTTGAAGAAACAGCGTCCCAGCCATTGGAAAATTTCTCGACGCGCGCTATTCTGTATAATCAATTTTTTGACAACCAAATTTGAACAGCTGTAACTTTTTTCCCACAATAGTAATGTTTTTGAAACTTGCACACATTAAATTTTGGTATGTTTTCTAATATGTGTAAAAATCTCAGAATCCTATCTATAATACTTTCGATATAGTGACCTCTCACACAGGGTGATTTTTTTTGTGCCACCCGGTATACTTCGCAATATAACAGAAACATCACTTACAATAGGTATTGATTCAAATTCAGTTTGAAGAACATTGAATACATTTATTGAATCATGTAAATAAAGGCAGGTTTAGACCATTTATTGCTGGTAATTCATTTCATTCAATTCAATTGTATACACACACAGTTTAATTGTAATTTGTATACGCATTTTAAAATGTATTTAAAATAATAAATTCAGTAATTATTTTAAATTATGTTTATTTATCGCATGGAGTTTTTCAGTACGAAGATTACATAATAAGAAGAAGATTACAAGAAGAGAATAAAAATATTGCATGACTTTAAGATAATAGTTTACAAAATAATTATTTGAAAAATTACAACTGCAACGTCTAGCTTTGTCTAGTTCAGTAAAATTTTAAATGAAGTAAATGAATTTGAAATATGAATTTGATACGTTAAGCAATATAATATTACCACAGTATTAAATATTACCACAATATTAAATACCGGGTGGCGCAAAAAAAAGTCCCCGTGATTGAGAGGTCACTATATCGAAACAATAGATAGGATTCCGAAATTTGAACATATATTAGAAAACATACCAAAATTTAATATGTGCAAGTTTCAAAAACATTACTATTGTAGGAAAAAAGTTACAGCTTTTCAAATTTGGTTGTCAAAAACTTGATTAAACAGAGCTCAAATAGCGCGCGTCGAGAAAACTTCCAATGGCCGGGACGCTGTTTCTTCAAAACTACTTACGATATCAAGCTGAATATTTCAAATTATATTGAAGATATATTAAGATCGATTGTGTTAAAATTTCAGTCAATTTGAATGAATGGAACGAAAATTATGTAATATTGAAGTTGAGCGTAAAATCAGAAAATGAAGATTATTTCTAAACTTTTATTACACACGTTATAAAAGTGATTCTTTTCCCACTATTCTGTTTTCAAGCTCAACTTCAAGATTCCATATTTTTCGTTCCATTCATTCAAATTGATTGAAATTTTTACACAATCGATCCTAATCTATTTTGAATATAATTTGATATTTTCAGCTTGATATCGTACGTAGCTTTGAAGAAACAGCGTCCCGGCCATTGGAAGTTTTCTGGACGCGCGCTATTTGAGCTCCGTTTAATCAATTTTTTGACAACCAAATTTGAGCAGCTGTAACTTTTTTCCTACAATAGTAATGTTTTTGAAACTTGCACATATTAAATTTTAATATGTTTTCTAATATGCGTACAAATTTCAGTATCCTATCTATAATAGTTTCGATATAGTAACCTCTCAATCAGGGGGATTTTTTTTGCGCCACCCGGTATTACAACTATATTAAATATTAAATATTAAAGAATACAATATTACTACTAATATTAAAGCACAATATCCCTTTAATGACTATTATGAATAGCTTATACGACAAACACAGATTAAAAAAATGAGAGTTTCGAACCACCAGTTTCTAGTGGTGGCTGGATTCCGTATTCATGCAATTTATTTCATGAATGTCGACAACATTGTGTAGTAACTGTGCGATGTCCTTAACACCTGTAACACAACAAATATTCATCATTCATCATAATTTATTCGTGTGGGAGTAATGCTGCTCCATAATATACCTAGGAAATAGAATAAAATATATGAGACAAGGGAGCAAGTGATTAATTATTAGAAATATATTTGAACACAACTGACCAATATTTAAAACAAAGCAAATAATGTATACCTAAACCGTTAATATCTCTTGAAGTTCTTGACGGATGAATCTGAAATTTTTTAAAAACCTTTAAAATGTTAGTCGCAATTACCATGCAAAATTCAACGTTATTCGATCAAAATACTCCAGTTTTAATTTCCAATTAACATGAGTAATAATACAACTCTAGGTTAGATACTCGGACTCGCAAGAGCTGTATGGCAACCCAACCTGCTGATTAAGAATGCGTCCCGATAGCTTAATGGTTAAAGCATAGGGCCGGTAACCCGAAGGATCTGGGTTCGATTCCCAGTCGGGGTGCGCGTTTTTATTTCGCAGGTTACCTCTGAAACACTTTAATGGTATTTATTAATCAAGCCATACTCCACAACAGAGCCAGGCTCCACTAGTGAGAATGTTATATAGAGAAGGGAGAAGATGAAAACCCGGTACCGGCATGTAGCCTACTCCTGACGAAAGATACCAAGGGGACCAACGGTTTAACGTCCCAACCGAAGGACGGTGTAACATTCACAGCACGAGCCTCCACAACCCGCGCCGTCGAGAGACTGATAACAGGTGGAGGGAGGTCGTCACACTAACCCCCAAACATCCCAGTCTCTCTGGTTCAACGGCAGCAACCTGGCAAGGCAGAGTTGAATGGTCACCCATCCAACCGCTGACCGCGCTCTATGTTGGTTTGTTGGTTGAATGTTGCTCAATGTTGCCAATACACCAGCCGTTGGGTTGGGTAGTTGTGCAAAATTTCAGATCGATCTGTTGAACTTACAGTTTCAAATGTCTGCAGAGAGAGCGGTAGAATTCCTCCTGCTGTGACCACAACAGTTTGGTGAGACACGGATATCATGATCCGCATTGACCGCTTGAAACCCTCGGTCGCATCGAACCAATCACAGCCGTAGACAGCATCTTTCACATCCTCGATCTGAAACAGGGTCAGAGTCTTCATTGCACACGTATTATATGATTTTAAATATGACGTCATTTCCTGTTTCGGTATTACACACCGAGTCGTGGGATATGCAGCGCTAACAAACGATATGGTTGGAATTAACGGGGTTAAAGTAATGGTGACATTTGACAGATTGATTTGAGCGAGCGACTTCTTTTTGGCTCTTTTGGCAAGGACCCCTGATTTTTTTGATTTTTTTCTGTCCGTACAGACATACAAGTCGCACAGTTTCTTCGATCGTGCTGAAATTTTGCACAAATGTATGGACCATCTCTGGGCATTGCAGACCCTAATTACTTTTGAAATCCGTTGATTAGTTCAAATTTTTAAAATTTATCTTCCGATTATAGAGGCGATTATTATATTTCGATATATAATTCCGATTATATATTATAGAGGCATATCTTTAATGTGTTACTCTGCAAAAATTAATGAGAAGGTTTTAGATATGAAAATAAGATTTGAAATAGGGTCAGTTGAATGTAAACAATATGGGTTTTGACGTGGTAGGTCGACCATTGATTTAATCTTTGCTTTAAGATGGAAAACCAATGGGAGGATGATAAATCGACGTATATAACATTTCTAGATTCTAGATCAAAACAAAGTTTTGATCATTTGCCTAGAGACTTAAAGTTTGGTCATCTCTCAGGAATAAAGGGGTTACGGTAGATATTATCTGTGGTATCCAGAGCTTATATGAAAATTGTGAGAGTTGCGTACAAACTAGTTCAAGTAATACTGATTGATTTCAAATAAACTCGGATGTTCGGCAAGGAAGTGTACTTTCTCCAATATTATTCATAATTGTAATGGATGATATGTTCATTGAAGTGGAGAAAAGAAATAGAGGAGATACAAAAACAATTATGTTTGCGGATGACGTGATGATTTGGGGAGAGAACGTAGAGGAAGTACAGACGAGAGTTGAGAAGTGGAAGATAGTGACGGAAAAGTTTGGAATGAAGTTAAGCAAGCCGAAGAGTGAATCAGTTGTTATGCAAAGAGACCAAAAGAAAAAGAAAAGGAAGATCGTAGATAAGATACTTTTGGGAAATGAAGAAATTGATTTAAAAAGTGTTTTAAATATTTAGGGAGCATAATCACTAACAATTCAAAGATTGACCTTGAAGTAAATCAAAGAATTCTAACTGCTGCTCAGTTTTACCAAACATTTCAAAACTCTCTGTGGAATCAGGATTTTCCTGAAAAAAAATAAAATTTAACTTTACAAGTTGTATTACATTCCTATATTGACATTATGGTATAATTACTTGGTCTATGGGGTGGAAAGAAGAGAGTAAGATCGAAGCTGCTGAAATGAAGTTTTAGAGGAGTGTTGCTGGTGTATCAAAATTGGAAAAAAATTTAAGTAATATTATTAGAAAAAAGTAGGAAGATAGGAAATAACGATGTTTCCTACATCGATGTTGGAACAGGAAGATAACGATTAAAATGGTATGGAAGGATGAGGAGAATGGATGTAAATAGAATTTCGCGCATAGCATTTGAAAAGACATGGCAGGTCAAGAAGAAGAATTCTTCGTTTATTTCCTTGGTTCTGTTCGTGCACAGTGTCACTTTGGTGACAATATGTTACTCTGCACATGTGCAGAAGCAAGTTGATCAACGATACGGCATTGGTGAGATTTGTTTTGCCAAGCTGACTTCCTCACCTTCTCTGTAAGCTGATCGCACATAAAGCAGTAGAGACCGAATACCAATGTCGCGATAATGTTGATAATAAGTATAATCCAGGTTATGGTGTCAAAGGATCGCACCTGAAATAAAAAAAATAACATTTTATGAAAATAGGAAAGCATTCATAGAAGGTTATATCAAGGAGATAGAAGCTATTCGACTACTACTGGAAGGAATGTCAAGTGTGAGCTTATATTGAGGAGGGGTTTTGTGCGAAAGAACTACGGTATACTGGTCATGTAAAGGAGAACCAGTCCTAGGAAGTCTGTCCGGGTAAAGTCTTAGCAGAACTTTGGATGGAAGGGCAGTACACTAGTCGACTCATTGGCTGTAATTTGTTCAACGAAACGGTCCTAACCGTCCTTGGGTAACCGTCCTTGGGTAACAGTCCTTGGGTAACAGTCCTTGGGTAACAGTCCTTGGGTAATATCGCATTAGCACGCAAGCCCGCAACACACAGATGGCAATAGTGTTGCATGAGAGATCAACTCGAGAGTCAGAGAGCCAGATTGGGTCAGGTTTGTTGATTGATGGATATGGAAGAGATAAACTATTAATAACATTAGAAAACAAATGATTGACCTCTTTGCAAGTAGGTTAGACGCACAACTGCCCTCTGTTCAATTTGGATTGCTTTGAGTCTGGACTGCTTAGTAATGAACGCGGCTGTACGAAATAACATGCTTGATCCAGATATAAACTTACCACAGCAATGTAAATAACAGTCACTGTGAACGAAACCATACAGAAACCAATTCCACCAAATATCATAGGTTGTGCATTGGCGATGTAATCGTTAAAATGTCTGAAACATCAACATAAAAGGCATTTAGTTAACGATAAAGCATTTAGAATATACCTACTAATGGGGTTCCGGGGTTTCATCATACAGTACGCTTCACAAGGAATTTGCAACAGCGAAAATTCTATTTTCTGTTTAGAATTCCTATTTTCCACACTCATTTTGGCTAGTTTTCTGGCACTCCCTCTTCCTCACCTCATAATAATAGAGGACCAAAGAAAATCCACATTTCTGAGGGATTATACAACGTTTTATTGGCGTTTGCATTTTGGCAGAAAAAAAATAAACTAGGAGGCTGAAAAATCCTTGTAGAACGTATAGGAAATGAGAAATAGCCATGAAACCCTACATCACACATCTAGCCTAAAATCACTAAAATTTTGGTAACAATGACAGTAGAAAAATTTATGTTGATAGGTCAAACGGTTCCAGTGAAAATTTTAAAGATCACAGGAACCTGTTCAACAACGATAAACGAGACCACTTAAGCCCGTCTTCCATGGTCGCGAATTTTTGCCGCAACGCGATTCCACGCCGCAATCTTGGCCTCTCAGCCAATCAGTGCTCGAATCGCAGCGCCGCGTGACGTCACGCGAACCGCAGCTGAATGTTGAGCCAACTTCAATACTTGCGATTCCGCGACGCGGCGGCGGTTTCGCCGCATGCGCTGTAAACGACTACCGATAGGAGCGCTCTGGCGCTGTTCGTAATTGCTTAAAATTCCGCTAGGTTCGTCTCAAAATATCGCGCCGCAACGGCAAATCATGGAAGACGATGGGTGCGAAATCGTCCCGCAAAACCGCATCGCGGCGAAAAACCGTGACCATCGAAGAAGCACTTAAGATTACATTAGTGTGCACAATTTCAGATAGATTGGTTAAACGGTTTGACCTGGGCAGTGCAGGCAAAAAAAATCGCACACACAGGGAAAGTGCCATAAGAGAAGGTACCGTAAACATAACTAAAATCCGGTATTATCATTATCATAAGCTACGGTTAGCTTGAACTCCACTTCAGAAAATTCAGTGTATTACCATTAATATAATGCAATTTAATTACGTATAGCATATTTCCTCAGTTTACACTAACCTCAGGCAACATTGACTGCAGTTTAATTTAGCTATGCCGCAGAACATAATTGTAATACACCACATTTCCCGAAGTGGAGCTTAACTAAACTGAAGATTAAACTAATGGTAATTTGGCCCCTCAACTAAGTTTCCTACAGTAAGAGCGCTTTATGGTGTTTGGCGCAGTCCTTCATACGTCTCTCCATCTCCAAGTCAAGCTCCCGCTTCTCTTCATCAGCGTTGTGTCTGATTGGAAACCGATGCGCTCCAATCACCTTACAAGCTCTAGTACTGTCAACATAATCCAATAGCACGTGAGGTCCGGGAACGACGGTGTCCGAGGCATCCATGTTTCTCTTCTTCCCCTTGGCCATAATGTGTTTGAAACTGTCAGCCCGGATGTTCAACAGTTTGTCGCACAGTACTTGGAACTGACTCATCATGTGGATGATCCAAGCGAATGCCAGGATCTGTACGGTGACAAGCATTGAAGCTGACAGCATCCAAAAGATCGCAAGGTACAATGTAGCAAATTCACGATTAGGAAATAAGGTCCTGGTGGGGAATAAGACCCACATTAATTGTTTTCACCAATATCTTGGAAAGTAGGTTTAAAAATTTTCAAACACTAATTTATATTCATATTTCATATTCATAGGTTGCATGTGATGTCCTCTCATTGTTGCAGTCGCCATCTTAATGGCACGCAGAATAGCTGTGATTCTCTGCTTTTTTAACGATATTTTATAGTTAATGAGTACCTAGGAAATTGTTTAGACTCCGGAGATAACTGAAGAGAAATCACTCACATTACAAAAATACATCGGTTTGCCTCAATAAAGTTATAAATCTGACCCGTCAACGTGCCAACGTAATGGGTGGACAATTCAATAATTTAGCATTGCTGATATAAAACAAAAGAAGTTCGTGCAAGCTATGAATTGTGGTCAAATTGTATTGATATCATTAAAAACAAATATTGTAATCATCATGAAATATGAGGTTAAAAGAAAGGCAAGGGAGGGTCTTGTTTCCCACAAAAGGGTAGGAAACAAAGCTCACCGGTAGCAAATCACTAATCAGACCATTCAGGTCATATACAATCATCCTCATCACATCATGTTTTCAAGCTCATACACTTGCTTCCTCAAACCAACTACTACAGGAAAACGCTCTGTGTAACGCGTTGATGAGCGAGCACGGATACGCGCAACACCTCGAACCGAAATTTGGTCTATCGAAAATGTCAACAAAAGCCAATAATTCTTGAATTTCGTCTCAGTCTTGTATAAAAATCTCCAAAAACTCCTAAAATATTTGTCGCAATAACCATGCAAAGTTTTAAGTTGATCGATTGAACCTTTATGATTGAACGGTTAGGTACTTGTTAATTTTCAAAAATCACAGAATCTCGTTCAAAAAATATACCTGGGACAACTCATATGATATAAAAGTGTATGTACACAATCAATAACAGGTCGATCTCTTGAACTTCAGTTTCATATGCGTTTGGTTTCTGCTCTAACTTGCTGGAACTGAAGAGTAGATAAGTTGCCGTGATCAAACATTTTCGAGAAATTTGACAGCCAACACGCAAAATTTCCGAAAAAATTCAATTACTTTTGGATTTAAACACAGATAAGTCCGAAAATTTTCAAAATACATATAATTGAGCGAGCGTAGCGAGCGTCACCACGGTACTCTTATGGCACTTTCTCTGTGTTTTTTTTTTGTGGCCGCGGTCCAGGTCAAACCGCTCAAGCAATCGATCTGAAATTTTGTACACATACTAACGTAATCTAGGAGGTCCCTGGGATCGTTTTTGAACGGGATCCCGTGATTGGTTCAAATTTAAAAAAAAATTATCTTTCGATTGGTTGTTCCGATCGATTTGAAATTTAGCAAAGTCATTTTAACCAACATTTTACCCAATCATAATAAATTTCAGTCAAATTCTCCCATTGGTTCAAATTTGAAACCATTATTACGCTGATTTTTGTAATTTAAACTAGAACCGATTGACCAACTAACTTGAAACTTCGCATGGTCATTGGTACCAACATTTAAGGTATTTTTGCCAATTTTCAGTATAATCTGTAGTTATTTCCAAAAGTTTGTGTCATATTAGGGACATTTTATTCCATAATCTTGAAATATTTACTACATTTTCATCCCTGCCTTCTTTAAGCTTCTGCTCCAAGGCCTATAGAGCAGCCAATCAGTCCACAATTTAAAATAAAACTAGTGCTTATTAAATCGGATGCAGTTCGAAGGCCACATACTCCATTTGGTTTAAGTTTAAATAATATCTTCTGATTGGTCGACAATCAAAATGTTCCGATTTGGTTGAAATTTTGCATGATGATCATAAGACCAACATAATCTAACATTTCACAAATGTTAAGCCCAATCAGTCAATTATTAATAGTCATTATACAAGTTTTGTATGGGTTGTCAAAAGCAGGAAAAAGTATGTAGGAAAGTCACGACACAATGGATCTGATATTCATCCAAAGTATTTATATGGAGATTGGAAAGTTGCAGAGAAAATCGTATAGTGTTGTGTCGTTTATCGTGACATGGGGATGTTGCATGTTCTGTGCTCGCTCATCAACGCGTTACACTGAGCGTTTTCCTAGTATTATGTTGGTCTTAATGACCATGCAAAGTTTTAAGTTGATTGGTCTAACAGTTCTACAGTCGGTGACAGGCAAAGATGAACCCGCTCTAGCATGGGCCGCCCTATACATGGCAATGATAAAGTGGGTTTATCTTTGCCTGTCCCCGACCGTAGTTTAATTTTCAAAAACACGGTTTCATATTTTAACCAATGGGAGGATTTGGCTGAAACTGAGTAAAATTGAGGACAACTTAAAACTGTATTTGAGCTACTGGTGAGGTTCCTCGGGAATAAATAATTGCTGTTATCAATGACATCAAAGCTCTTCTATTAGAGTTAGAATAGCTAAGACTTCCTTGGACGATGCCATCAAATCTTTTTAGCCAATCCGTTTCTTTCGAAACCCGTTTTAAGTTCGGTGAAGTTGACATTAATTGTTGTACAATGAATCGAAATTATTTGCAAAATTTTAGCTCAACCGAAGAAACGGTACGACCTGTATTTCGGTACAGACAGAAAAAAACATACTAAAAAAACAGAAGTCTGTGTAAAAAGAGCCAAATCGTGTTATATTAAGGTGATACTAGCGCTCAGTCGTTTTAGAAAATTGAGAGAGAAAATTTGTTTCGTAAGTGAGTGTAACTTTTACAGGATGTTCACATGATCAGTCTGATTGTATATCAGTGCACTTTTTTTTTTGCTTATTGCATCGTTAATAAGGCGCCAGTTATTCAACAAAACCGCGCAAAACTATGAAATTTGCGATACGATTGGAGACCAAACCCGTAAACCAATTGATCTCAAATTTTAATCGTGATTTGATGAAAGACAACTTAGGGTTATCCCTTGGCACATTTTTTAACTTTAATTTTATACGGCGCCCAGGGAGACAAGAAAATAGCAAATTTTTCACCAAAAATCGACTAATTATTACTAATTACGAAACAAAAAATTAAAAATGTACCAAGGGATAACCCTAAGTTTGTATTTTATCTAATCACGATTACAATTTCAAATAATTTGGTCTACCAATTTCGTCTCCAATCGTATCGCAAAAGGTGTCTACAAAAAGCAACAAAATCGCTTGCTCTTGCAGCACCTTAAAATATTAATATTTTAACTTACCATTCCAACACTAAATTTTCTTTTCGATCCATAATAAAGATGATTATCCCCATTAAGACAAACCCTGCATACACATGAGGCATGAGCCGCTTGAACAAGAAGTTAGTTACTCTGGTAGTCTTCCTGACCATTGTCCGATGTCGTCTCTTCTCACAAGAGAATCTATTATGGATTTTCTCCAAAGTCGTCAACAATTCCCAAGCTCTGTCTGGTCTCCAATAAAAGCTGCCAATATGAATTATACAGAGTGTAATGAAGTCAGAGTAGAATATGTATTTTGGTAACTTCTGTACTGTGATGTTATCTAATTTCATGTATATGTTGATGGGCACCAGAAATACCACTTCGAGCAATGCTTCCATCAGTACGATGCTTGCTATGATGTAAGCAAGGCGACTGAGGAGGCTCTTCCCGACCTTGGATGAACTCACCAAACCTATTAATAAGACATTATTTTGTTATTCTTTCTTTTTTTGTAGAGGATATAAAACATTGCCGAAATATTGTGTGTTGATTCGGGTTTAGGGTTTAATTTTGCCCAGCGGAGTCCGTATAATAGGTTGACAAATTATAGTAAGATATTTTAAATCGCTCATGAATACGTCTTCCTAAAAGTATGAGTTTAAAACATCAAGGGATAAATGTGGATGAACGGTGCTCTAAACTAAAACATATGTTGATGGAAAGACATCGTTTCCTAGAAGAGAACTAAACTGATTTGAAATCAACAATGTCTCATTCTTGCAATAATAATGTACCAAAGTAACAAGGAATATACATGTTAAATGAATAAGTTTTTATTAAATATAATGTAATGAAGTACTAAGTCTTACATGAATGAGGAATAAAGATAACAGGTTAACTACTAAGAATTCAAACTATTTTCATGGAAAAATAAATAATGTATTTCAAGACAGACAGAGGACGATTGCCTCGTGTTGTAACGGAGTTACGAAAGGACTGGGAGGTGGCCCCTAACCTACTGTATCTTGATCTAACATGCATGACCGATCCAAGGTGACCCAGAGAATAAGAAAGTTTCGTCCTTGAATTAGGAGGGGGGAAAGGGGCAACAGTATCAATCTACCCACATAGGTAACACTTATAGGCAGATTTTAAAAATATTCTCAAAAATGACTGACGAATAAAATAATTAAAATGTGTCCTCGCCTCCCCACCCCCTGAGAATACTTCCGGCGATTCTGAAACCGAGTCCGATCTTATGAGTTAAATTCTCTCTAAATGCCCGGTTACAACCGGTAATATGTCCCGGGACAATGTCTCGATAATACCCCATCTACACGCTCACTTTGTATGTTTAACATACTCTAGTGAGCGTGCAGAAGGGGTATGAGTAAGATAAAGTGAACATTATAGCATAAAGTGGGTTTAGCGGTCTAGATGGCTGTGTATCATTGTGTTTCATGTGTACTGTGTTTTGTGATGATCGTGTTTTGTGTGTATAACATTTGAAAGATTGAAGTGAATGGTGGTGTATTGGGATCTTGTTAACTCTGTTTAGTTTATAAATGACCAGCAATCAAAGTAAGCCCCCATGTTATTTTCCATAAGTACTGAAACCCAGTTGCACCGGAAGTCGCTTACTCTAGTACTCTATAAGATAATAAGAATAAAACAAAAAATGAATGCTCACAATGAATGATACTTGCCTATTTTGTCCATGAGCTCGAAAGCTGGTTTGTAAATGTGCATCTGCTTGTTCTGTTCCATAGCTGATCTCTAAACACTGTAAGTCTTCTCTTCAAACTTTCAGAAATCTATCACAAACCTTCTCACCCACATCTACTGTGTAAGAGAAGAAAACTCCTTTGTTATGACAGTATAATTTTACTTATAAAAATTTCATTATATATCGACCCAAGAAATGTATAAAATGATAGTATGTTATTTTCATGAAGTAGGAATAGCGTGTACTCGTTGGGAAATATTTCCGACTATTCGATCTAGAACACGTCAGCTCATACTCATTGAGCTAAGGTACACTAGACCAGAAATCACTTCCTGAGCTTATGAGCTTATAGTCACATGGATTATAAAATCTGAAAATTTGACGGATTCTCCGTAGCTCGGTTTGTAGAGCATTAGACCGGCAGTCGAAAGGTCGTGGGCTCAAATCCCACCGGAGGTAAATCTTTTAACTTTGCAGTTTATATACGAAAAATATGTTTGTAATTCTCATGTTGAAATAGCGTCGATTTTTGTCACAAGAGTAAGAAACATTTATCCCTCATTGATGGAATATTATAATGTTTGCTTGGAACGTGTTTTTCATTCAGTTGCTCATATATTTTTTTCAGTTATGACGTTCGGAAGCATGCAGCATCTCACTTTTCATCGACCAGGTTTGCTAGCATTTTATAATAAAGGTGGATGAAACACACTTAATAGATAAAAATGTGCCTAAAGATACTTTTTTGATAGACAATCCGAACCAAACAAGCATTTTTATATTGCTCAATTCACTCGATGCCTATTCTCCAATAGTTTATGTCCGAGGTACATCTTGATGAGGTAAGCATGGAGGTAGTACGCCGCCTTGCTGACCTGCAGAGAAAGAGATCATAACAATGATGTTTCTAGTCAACTCAGACTGTAGTGAGCATGCGCCACGCTACTTACTAACCGCTCTGAACGTGCGCATGCTCCACGCTACCCACTCACCGCTCTGAACGTGCGCAGCGACAACGGTATCCCCATTCCGCGCAGCACAACGGGTTTCTCACTGCGCGCGATCATGATCATCATCGAGCGCTTGAATCCCTCCCTCGCTGTCAGCCACTCACTTGCGTACATGGAGAAGCCGAGACCAGAGCTCTGGAAATACGAGTTGATCCTTGCTGTACAACATACATACACTGGCCCAAACTTATTTGTAATTTATGTTTACCTCGTCATGAAGTTCCTCGGCATACCAGCACATTATGAAACATTCCACTAAGAAGGCTGATATGCCAAAGCCGGTGCATACTACCAACATGTCCACAGATGTATGCTGTAATGAATATCAACCATTACTTCCATTCCTTTGAACTATACTCGTAACATCGTATTATACATCATTGGTATTGTTGTCGTCAACAAGGCAGTGATTCTCGTTCTTGTATCTGTTTGAAATGAATGATACTAGGAAAACGCTCTGTGTAACGCGTTGATGAGCGAGCACGGATACACGCAACACCTCGAACCGAAATTATGTCTATCGAATGTCATTAAAAGCCAATAATTCTTTAGTTTCGTCACATACTTGTATAAAAATCTCCAAAATCTCCAAAAATATTGGTGCCAATCCTTGCTAAGTTTTAAGTTGATCGATTAAACCTTTATGATTGAACGGTTCCTTGTTAATTTTCAAAAATCACAGGATCTCGTTCAAAAAATATACCTGGGACCACCCATCAGTGGCGGTTTGTGCATGAGGCAAGGGAGGCTGTGCCTCCCTAAATATTAGAGAAGAAGAAAGGGATTGCATCGTATTTCACAACTCTTAACTGCATATATAATTGTGTATATCATTTTAATTTTAAATTATATAAATATTAGTATTTTACTTTGATTGATTGGTTTAATTCGCCACGCCAATCCCCGACAATGAGTGCGCGCGCTGCTGAATACACGTTAGCTTTATACGCGGACTGCAAGGGAGGCTGAGGTGCTTACAGCCTCGTGTAGCCTCTGATTTCTACAGGCGAGGGGCAAGCGCGGGAGTGCGGGGTAGCGCAACGCATGCAGAGCTATGATGACGTCAGTGAGGCGGCGGACATGCCCGAGAGACCCCGAGCGAACGACGAAGCTTTCTGCCCGCGCCGCTCTGCCCACGCGTTTACTATAGTATTTTATAATTCGTTTAATATATTAAACGTAATTATAAAATATTTTTCTGCCTCCCCACATTACAAACCCACAAACCGCCACTGCCACCCATATGATATGATATGTAGTGTGTGTACACAATATCAGATCAATCTGTTGAACGGTCATTATTAGTTTCATATCGTTTAAAACTTTCTGCTCTAACTACCTTGCCTTGAACTGTAGATTCGAAGTCGCCGTGAATTTGACAGCCAACACGCAAAATGTCCCTAAAATGACAAAAACTTTTGAAAATAATGACAGATTAGAGTAAAAATTGGCAAAAATACTTTAAATGTTGGTACCAATGACCATGCGAAGTTTTTAGTTGGTCGGTCAATCGGTTCCAGTTTAAATTTCAAAAATCACAGGATAAATGGTTTCAAATTTGAACCAATTGGAGGATTTGGCTGATTTTTTTTTTGATTGGGTACAATGTTGGTTGCAATGACTTTCCTAAATTTCAAATTGATCGAACCAGCCAATCAAAAGATAATTTTTATAAAATTTGAACCAATCACAGGATCCCGTTCAGAAAAGATCCCAGGGATCGCATAGATTACGTTAGTATGTGTACAAAATTTCAGATCGATTGGTTGTGCGGTTTGACCTGGGCAGTGCAGGCAAAAAAAAAAAAAAAAAAACACACAGAGAAAGTGCCATAAGAGTACCGTGGTGACGCTCGCTACGCTCGCTCAATTACCTATTGTGCTCAGTTCACACAACAGGTTTTCTTCCGGGGATCCACGGATCCCAGTTAAAGAACCGCTGGTCAATTTCATTATCACTTATGTCATTAAGGTAGTACCTTCATTATACATATATATAAAAAAAAAATCTTGAAATTACAAGTTCAGAAAACGTTTTCCTACATTTCAACTATATTTAAGTATAAATGAATCATAAAATGTCATTTAACTTGCAACCCCTGTCGTATAGCGAGGTTTCAATTTATTGCCTTCCGAGAATGAACAAAACTGTAACACATGAGGTATAGGGAAATCATTTAGTTTTTGGTTGATAGCTTTTAAAATAGCACACGTTGGTATTGTTTTCAATTTTTTTTCCTAATAGAATGTCCAACTATCTATCTAGAAATCAGTTTTTTGAAAAAACGTTGAACCTCAGTAAAATTCAAAACTCAAAAATAGCATGGAAATCGTCATAATTTTAATGGCCCCCATAAGACTACATGTTAAAAATAGGAATTTATAACTACAATATCTCAAAATCTAGACACGAGAAGTTGTTCATATTTCACAGTATCGTGTAAATAGTGATTATTGATACCTCTGCCAAAAATAGGCTTATTTGGAAGATATGAGATATCAGTTGTGCTACCTTAAAGTGGTCCCACTGCTCCAGCCAAGGTGCTTAGAATTCGCCGTAATTCATACAAATCTCTGATGAAATAATACCTCAAACAACAGTATAGAACAATTATATCTTACCGTGTGCTCCAATTATGTGTTTTAATTGAAGTTCCAATTAAACTAGACCAAAATAATTCATATTTGTACTGCAATGTTGCCAGATTTATGGTAAATTTACACACATTGTACACATTTTCTTTCTTATTTGGCCCGTGACCACATATTTTCAAACGGCAGTCTTATTCTAAAAATTATTATCTTTAATTTGAGACTATTTTCAATAATTTGTCATTCCTCTTGCGATTTTAGGAGCAATTTAAGGCCAATTTTCCGGGACGATTTTATGTCTCCCTGTGTTATCTTATGGGGGAAAAGATGATCTTCAATCAAGAATATCTAATTATTTCATACCGTAAGGGGCAAATAATTTTTGCTAGTTGTATGTAATATGGTTTCATTAATCTTTGGTGTGAATTACAGCAAATTCTCATTCCTATGCCGTAACCGTGGAACCCCCTTAAGTTTGTTTCGATTGCGTTCTTAAAAATGAATTACATTTTCTTCGTACGAAACTTTATAATAGACAACACAAAATCATATTTTCAAGCATTTTGAGATATTCTCGCGCTTACGTATGAATCGAGCTGGAAAGTAGTATAGCCTCTGGGGTACTTACAATTGCACTGACGTACAACGCGATCAGCCCGCAAATAGCAATTGTTAATATCTGCGCTGCCACCGTGGACCCGTAAATAGTTTGAATCTTGGAGGATAGCCTGATGAAGAAAATTGAAATTCATATAAATATCTAGTGATCTAATAATATAATTCATTGACTTCTCGTAAGGATTTATCGTCTTGTTGCTGATCATGGAATCCATATTTATCTAGCCACAGTACGACAGATAACAGCTGCATCTTACTGTAAGAGAGTCTCGTGGTGCTTCACACATTGCTTGAGATACTCCTCCATTGCTCGGTTGACTTGCTCAAGATGTGCGGCCTCTGCCTGTTCAGCGCACGCGCACGGTGCTTGTGGCTCACATGCTTCTTCTCTCTTCCGCACGATGTTGAGGATCAGTTCCTTGCGTCTGGAGTAGAGTGAACGATCCGCATTCGGCTGACAAATCCTCCTCCACGAATGCGCTCTCTCAATTTCTACAGAAATAATCTTCTTGTCTGTGATATCTTTCAAGACGATCTGTTTTTGATTCTCCAGACTGCACCTGTTACAAATTAGTAATTATTATCATGTTACTACTCTGATATTTTCAATAAAATTCAATAAAGCTGTCTCTGGGTTCGTTTTTGAACGGGATCCTGTGATTGGTACAAATATAAAAAAATATAAATTTCGATTGGTTTGGTCCGATTAATATGAAACTTTGCAAAGTCATTGCAACCAACATTGTCCGCAATCTAACAAAGTTTCAGCCAAATCCTTTCATGGGTTAAAACTTAAAACCATCTTTCCTGTGATTTTTGAAACTTAACTAGTACCGATTGACCGATCAACTTAAAACTTCGCGTGGTCATTGGTACCAGCATTTTAGGTATTGTTATCAATTTGAAAACTAATCTGTCTTTATATTCAAAAGTTATTGTAATTTTAAGGACATTTTATTCTATAATCTTGAAATATTTGAAAAATGTATACCACATTTTTATCAATGCCAATTCTTGATGCTTCAGTTCCAAGGCCTGTAGAGCAGCTGATACTTGCAAACGCATAACAAATCGGTGGCAATACGAAGGCTCGCTCATCAACGCGTTACACTGAGAGTTTTCCTAGTAGTTAAATAGTCAGAAGCGACGACATACCTGAGCATCTTGAAGTGGCAACTTGTGAATCCCATCATAGCTACCAATACCGTGTGGCACAATAATGAAAAGTACACATCCCACACAAATAACGCAGCCATTGTTAATAGTGTTAGCTCGTACACAGGTGAATACTTGTAATTGTAAGGAAGCCAATGTCTGTAACACAAAATGAGGCTGGTGTGTTGGATACCACAGTTCTTGTCAGATCAACTATTGTAACCGCGTAGACGCGAAATTGAAGCTATTTATTTAGGACTTCCTAATGTCCTTCATTGAATGAATTTTCATTGAAGAGTGTAAACTGGGTTTTAGATGGGTGACCATTCAACTCTGGCCTGCTAGCTGCTGTTGTTGAGCTAGAGAGACGTTGGTATTTGGGGTTTATACCCCCAACGACCTCCCCCACCTGTTATCAGTCTCTCTACGGCGTGGGTTGGGGAGATCTGAGCTGTAAATGTTAAACAGCCATTCTTCTACGCCATTAGCCACCTTCTTATATATCGCCAAGAGTAGGATATACTCGTATACATGCCGAAACCAGGTTTTCAATCCTCATTCTCAATAGTAAAGTATGGTGAGAATGCCTAATAATAACATCAAAGTATCTTCAATCTTCATTACCCCGCTTACTTACCTAAATGGAATTTCTTTACTTTTGAGCGTAGCAGGGGCCATTAAAATGCAAAATATTATCAAAATTGCGCATACACGTCTAGCGAAGAAATTATACATCTGCTTAAAATTGGTGTTATTTTCATCATAAATGATCGAATTGTGTTTGCCAACGATAGCAGATTGACATAAAGTTTCCAGTTGTTCGTAAGTTTTCTGAATGTCCTTCTGATGAAAAATTATTACAGCTGTTCTAAACATAAGAAGAGAGTAGACGACGATCATGATCAGTGCTTCAGTTAATGCATTTGTGTCCGTAGCGATGTGGGCGCTTATGAGTGCGAAGAGTATGGAGTAACAGGCTCGCAGCAGTTGAATGCGCGGGAACCAAGCACGCATGTAGTAGCTCCATGTCCGCTGCTCGTCCGAGACTCGCCACAAACCTGACAGAAGAGGAGGATTGTAACATTGGTTGAGAGAGTAACAGGCTCGCAGCAGTTGAATGCGCGGGAACCAAGCACGCATGTAGTAGCTCCATGCCGCTGCTCGTCCGAGACTCGCCACAAACCTGACAGAAGAGGAGGATTGTAACATTGATTGAGAGAGTAACAGGCTCGCAGCAGTTGAATGCGCGGGAACCAAGCACGCATGTAGTAGCTCCATGTCCGCTGCTCGTCCGAGACTCGCCACAAACCTGACGGAAGAGGAGGATTGTAACATTGATTGAGAGAGTAACAGGCTCGCAGCAGTTGAATGCGCGGGAACCAACCACGCATGTAGTAGCTCCATGTCCGCTGCTCGTCCGAGACTCGCCACAAACCTGACAGAAGAGGAGGATTGTAACATTGATTGAGAGAGTAACAGGCTCGCAGCAGTTGAATGCGCGGGAACCAAGCACGCATGTAGTAGCTCCATGTCCGCTGCTCGTCCGAGACTCGCCACAAACCTGACAGAAGAGGAGGATTGTAACATTGATTGAGAGAGTAACAGGCTCGCAGCAGTTGAATGCGCGGGAACCAAGCACGCATGTAGTAGCTCCATGTCCGCTGCTCGTCCGAGACTCGCCACAAACCTGACAGAAGAGGAGGATTGTAACATTGATTGAGAGAGTAACAGGCTCGCAGCAGTTGAATGCGCGGGAACCAAGCACGCATGTAGTAGCTCCATGTCCGCTGCTCGTCCGAGACTCGCCACAAACCTGACAGAAGAGGAGGATTGTAACATTGATTGAGAGAGTAACAGGCTCGCAGCAGTTGAATGCGCGGGAACCAAGCACGCATGTAGTAGCTCCATGTGCGCTGCTCGTCCGAGACTCGCCACAAACCTGACAGAAGAGGAGGATTGTAACATTGATTGAGAGAGTAACAGGCTCGCAGCAGTTGAATGCGCGGGAACCAAGCACGCATGTAGTAGCTCCATGTCCGCTGCTCGTCCGAGACTCGCCACAAACCTGACAGAAGAGGTAGATTGTAACATTGATTGTGAGAGTAACAGGCTCGCAAAAGTTGAATGCGTGGGAACCAAACACGCATGTAAAGTCATCCGCAGTCGATCTGTGGATTGGAAAAGGGTCTTTTTACTTTCCCGTCCCCTACTTTACCTGCGTGCGCACCATGCCCCATTGTTCATGCCGAGCCTTCTCTTGGGTTGAGCTCGCTAAGGGGTTCGTAAAATACCTGTTTTTCAAGAAAATCCCAATCCACAGATCGACTGCGGGTCACTTTAGTAGCTCCATGCCCTCCCAGAAGAGGAGGATTGTAACATTGATTGAGAGAGTAACAGGCTCGCAGCAGTTGAATGCGCGGGAACCAAGCACGCATGTAGTAGCTCCATGTCCGCTGCTCGTCCGAGACTCGCCACAAACCTGACAGAAGAGGAGGATTGTAACATTGATTGAGAGAGTAACAGGCTCGCAGCAGTTGAATGCGCGGGAACCAAGCACGCATGTAGTAGCTCCATGTCCGCTGCTCGTCCGAGACTCGCCACAAACCTGACAGAAGAGGAGGATTGTAACATTGATTGAGAGAGTAACAGGCTCGCAGCAGTTGAATGCGCGGGAACCAAGCACGCATGTAGTAGCTCCATGTGCGCTGCTCGTCCGAGACTCGCCACAAACCTGACAGAAGAGGAGGATTGTAACATTGATTGAGAGAGTAACAGGCTCGCAGCAGTTGAATGCGCGGGAACCAAGCACGCATGTAGTAGCTCCATGTCCGCTGCTCGTCCGAGACTCGCCACAAACCTGACAGAAGAGGTAGATTGTAACATTGATTGTGAGAGTAACAGGCTCGCAAAAGTTGAATGCGTGGGAACCAAACACGCATGTAAAGTCATCCGCAGTCGATCTGTGGATTGGAAAAGGGTCTTTTTACTTTCCCGTCCCCTACTTTACCTGCGTGCGCACCATGCCCCATTGTTCATGCCGAGCCTTCTCTTGGGTTGAGCTCGCTAAGGGGTTCGTAAAATACCTGTTTTTCAAGAAAATCCCAATCCACAGATCGACTGCGGGTCACTTTAGTAGCTCCATGCCCTCCCAGAAGAGGAGGATTGTAACATTGATTGAGAGAGTAACAGGCTCGCAGCAGTTGAATGCGCGGGAACCAAGCACGCATGTAGTAGCTCCATGTCCGCTGCTCGTCCGAGACTCGCCACAAACCTGACAGAAGAGGAGGATTGTAACATTGATTGAGAGAGTAACAGGCTCGCAGCAGTTGAATGCGCGGGAACCAAGCACGCATGTAGTAGCTCCATGTCCGCTGCTCGTCCGAGACTCGCCACAAACCTGACAGAAGAGGAGGATTGTAACATTGATTGAGAGAGTAACAGGCTCGCAGCAGTTGAATGCGCGGGAACCAAGCACGCATGTAGTAGCTCCATGTCCGCTGCTCGTCCGAGACTCGCCACAAACCTGACAGAAGAGGTAGATTGTAACATTGATTGTGAGAGTAACAGGCTCGCAGAAGTTGAATGCGCGGGAACCAAGCACGCATGTAGTAGCTCCATGTCCGCTGCTCGTCCGAGACTCGCCACAAACCTGACAGAAGAGGTAGATTGTAACATTGATTGTGAGAGTAACAGGCTCGCAGAAGTTGAATGCGTGGGAACCAAACACGCATGTAAAGTCATCCGCAGTCGATCTGTGGATTGGAAAAGGGTCTTTTTACTTTCTCGTCCCCTACTTTACCTGCGTGCGCACCATGCCCCATTGTTCATGCCGAGCCTTCTCTTGGGTTGAGCTCGCTAAGGGGTTCGTAAAATACCTGTTTTTCAAGAAAATCCCAATCCACAGATCGACTGCGGGTCACTTTAGTAGCTCCATGTCCTCCCAGAAGAGGAGGATTGTAACATTGATTGAGAGAGTAACAGGCTCGCAGCAGTTGAATTCGCGGGAACCAAACACGCATGTAGTAGCTCCATGTCCGCTGCTCGTCCGAGACAAACGTATTAACAAGTAGAAAATATTGTTGCTGTAGCAATATATTGTGATGCCGAGGCCATCGTTATACTCACTTCGTTCTGTGATGCTCGTATTCCGGTAGGCGTAATATTTCCTGGTTGGTCCAACCAGAACTATTGTTGGGCCTATACCAGCAACACATATTGTTACAATAGAAATTATTTTACTTGATAAGTATAATTGAGCGAGTGGTTCCTTTTGGCTCTTTTGGCACAGAGCTATTTTTTTCTCTTACTAAGGCTAATACAGGTCACTTTTCTTCGATCGAGCTGAAATTTTGCACACATGTACGAACCATTTCTGGGCGTTGCAGACCTCAATTTTTTTGAAATCCGCTGATTGGTTCAAATTTAAAAAAAACAAATATCTTTCTATTGGTTATTCCGATCAATTTGAAATTTTGACAAGTTAGTACGACTAAACATTTTCTCTAATCTTAAAAACTTTCAGCAAAATCCATTTATTGGTTAAAATTAAAAACCATCTGACCTGTGATGTTTGAACTTTAAACTAGGACCGTTTACCGATCAATATTTTTGCCAATTTGAAGACTAATCTGTCGTTATTTGCAAAAGTTATTGTAATTTTTATAAGGATATTTATTCTAAATCTTGAATTGATCAAATGTACACTAAATTTTCATCCCTGCCTTCTTGATACTTCAGTTCCAAGGCCTGTAGAGCAGCTGATACTTGCAAACGCATATCAAATCGGATGCAGTACGAAGGCTCGCTCATCAACGCGTTACACTGAGCGTTTTCCTAGTATAATATAGTAGCCCTTATGTAGACACTAAATTATTCATATTTTCAGACTTTAGAGTTGAAATTGGCCATCATTTTACATGTCTTCAGTATTTCCCATATCTTAGTACATTACACGTTTTTTAATTAAGAAATACTGATTTATATTTACCAATTTTATAGAGAATTGGAACTAAGAAAACTGCAAATTGCCGAGTTTCTTCTTTATCGCTGATTTGATGAAAATGCATTATAATTAAATGTGTTTAAGTCTTGGTTATACACAGTTATTAAGTCTAAACTAAATACTAAACTAACTAGTGTTCTGCTATCAGTAAAGTACCTCTTCGTCTGAATTCAGATATAGAGGGCTTCTAATACTTTCGATATCGATCACTAAACTTATAAGAAACATACATTTGTATTAATGATTCCCTTTGCAACCCAATAATGGTGTTTTGTTGTCTGTTTTTGAAACCCACTTGAAGCGGGGCGTTAGCTTCACGCAGCCATATCAACTAGGTATATAAATGGGACATCTACCATTGACTATGATCCATCCATGCAATGATTCTCTTTTGTAACCAGAATGCACCTATATCACTCATCTGTATCTCAGAGGTAGAAGGACGGAAGTCCATTTTTCGTTTATGCATCGCCCACTTTTGGATGATGTAATCAAGCTCTATCAATTGCTATTTGATTGATGTAAATACAGAAATATTGAATTATTCTCTTGCGCAAATACTTATTACAAGCAGTTTAGCTCAGTTTAAATAGATTTTAGATTGTATCTACGTGTTCCTCCATTTCTCTTTAGGGGTTCTTCTTGTGTAGATTTAAATCTTATTGTTTAATTTTAAAAATTAACCCAGGAATCTTAATCTATTAAAACATTTAAGTTATCAAGCTACATCTGCAGTGATTTAGCTTGTTGCTAAGCAAACTAAATAAAGTTTGATAAATCCACGGACTTGGCTGCATTTTTACATGGTTTATGTCGGAATTGGCTGGGAAATGTGGTGACTCAAATCGTCTTTATTACTTGTAACGAGAGTTTAACTCAAGTAAAATTCAGTTTCTAAACGACTTTATGTTGTTGAAGTTGGAAAGTTTAGTGAATCAATTACTTCTAAATGCTAAAAAAGAATTATTCATCGACTTGAACGAAATAAAATGCGCATAGTTTACAGTGTTGGGTTCCTCAAAAAAGGGAACTAGTTCCAGTTCCAGTTATTTTGAGCAAAAATGAACTAATTACAGTTCCTAGTTCCTTTCAAAATAAAGGAAAGTTACCAATAAGGAACTAAGTTACTTTTAAGTTACTTTTCCCTCAAAAAAACTATCAGATTTTTTTTTAATTACCGAGGTCTCTAAATTGAGTTGAGCAAAGGGAACAATTTTATTCTCAGAAATCAGGTAAATTTAGGTAGCCACAAAAATGCATCATCATTCATTATAAATTCTTGAAAATCATTTTACAGGACACTATACATGTCTATTCGAAAGGAACATAAGTTCCCAAGTTCCTTGCAAAAAGGAACTTTTTAGTTCCTAAGTTCCTTTAAAGTTAAAGGAACTAAGTTACCTAAAGAGTTCCCCAAAAAGGAACTAGTTCCTCGGCCAAACACTGATAGTTTATAATAATGAACTTTGAGTTGTACAGAACGACATCATTGTGATATGATTGGGCATTATTGTAAGGAATATTATTATTATCACTTGGAATGACCAATATATTAAACATGTTTTTAAAGATGCGTGACTATGAGGTATTATTAAAATAATTCAAAGTATTGGGATATTGCGTCATGTTTTATATAAAATTATTTATTTCGGAGAACAGTTTCAATTTTAATTTCAAACTCTTCCTAACTAAAAAGTGTTTGAAATTAAAATCGAAACGGTTGCCAGAAGTAAATAATCTTATATAAAACATGACGCAATATCCCAAAATTTGTACCAATAGAATATTTCATAGTATTTCAACAAATATGGAATCGGATCAATTTATTTAGCAATGTATTCCTTTCGTCTCTTTTCGACACTTTTTTTACTGTCTAAAATTGATGTAAAAATTTTCCAAACTAACTTCTATTGTTATAACAACGTTGTTATAATTGATATGTTGACGAAAACGTACATCACAACAAATATCATCACAACAAATTATTATCGACTTTGTCAAGTCAAGTCTAAAAAGTCAAGTCTAAAAAGTCAAGTCTAAAACAAACATGTTGTAAATATATTGATTTCTTGAGAACAAATACACTCACAGTTAGCAAAACACTTACAAGCCTCACGAGAAATAACATTTTATTTTCTGAAAGGATGCCTTCATTAAACCTTCATAAAAAAGTGACATAATCCAAACATATATTTAATCACTTAAATGACAACACAATTACGAGACTGACCTAATTATCCGGAATTCCATCAGTTGATGAGGAACTCTACTTCGAACGTCATGGGGTTTTCGGACGCTGCTAAACCACTTCTAAGAGCGTCGCAACTTTGTGGTCTAGCTCCATACAATCTAACTAAATATTCAGGGTCGTATTCTGTGTCACGGTCGTGGATCTTCTACATTATCGTTCAAACTGTTGTCCTGAGCACTGCCTTGAATCTTCTCTCATCACGAGTATTGGAGAATATGACTATACATTTCTCGCCCGTCATAGAATTCACAGCTTTTCTCGAGTCCTACATTTGTATTGTCACGTTTCTTTGTTCCCATATCAGTTGCCTCTTGAAGCGTCACCAGAAAGTAGACATGTTAAACGAAATGTCAAATCTCTGTGACAAATTTGATAGTATGAATAAGAAATATAGTAAGTACTCGTGGTTCTCTATCCTTCAAATTACCTTGATCATAATCGCATATTCGTTCGTGTTTAGCTCATCAATAATATTGTGGCCCTACCACAAAGAAATTCTTCCGTCGGTTCTCATTGTGTGGTTTTTTGAACTGTCGAACACAATTTATGATTTTCATTTCATAGACTCGATACTTGTTCTTAGTGAACTTTACTCTCAATACATTATCCAACTAATCGATTGCGATTCGCCGTCAAATAAAAAGCAGCCCTATTGCTCAAATAGAGTCGTATGCAGTACAAAGTCAACTTTGAGAACATCTTCAATCGGAAAACGTTTATCTCAAGAACCTTTTGATGTTTCTCGTAAGTTGCACAGTCGTCTTTACGAACTTGCCACTTCCGTAAACTCGATGTACGGAGCGCACATTCTCTTGTCGATCACTCTGGTATTTGTTCACATGGTTCAAGCCATCTACTTGAAAAGTTCGGAATTGCTCGGTTCGACTGGAGAGGCGAAAAACAACATGTTTATGTCATTTATCTTGCTTTGCGACGCCTCCGCCAGGTTCGCCAAGTTACTGATGATGGTGTACGCTTCCTCATCACTCAAGAGTAAGGTATGTAAAGTGGCTATCACACTGAGTTGCAACCCACGGTTGGAACCCGCGTATGGAAACTTTTGTTGCAAAAAGAGGCAACCGCCTATCACACGCAACTGCTTGGTTTGATGTTGGTTGGTTCACAATTGACACTCATGAGTTGCGCAGAAAGCACCGTTTCCGGTTCCGGAAAATGTTGCCATAGTAACCAAAATAAAAGTATAGGGAATAACAAATCTGACAGCGGCAATCCAAATCTCATATTTTGAGTGATTACTTGTGAAAGAAAGATATTTAAGTAAGTACAATTTAATAATAATACGCAATATATATCCATACACATGTTCAAGTTAAATATTCATCTGATAAATATGATGTATAGCTATTATTTATAGCATCGTCGCTGATAACCTCGCTGTTGAGCGCCATTACCCATAATATATTTATAGCATCGTATTGGTCAGGTCACGTCACGTGGTTCCACAAAAAATTGTTGGAACCGGAAAAATATAGACTTCTCTATTTTTCAAACCAACCCGCGGGATGACGAAATTCAGTCTCTGCACCTGCGCGTCCAACCATATTTTGCAACCGTCGGTTCCATACACGGGTTGCAACTCAGTGTGATAGGGCTTTAAGGGTGTCAGCATTGCCAGTAGGTAAAGACTTCCTGAATCTAGGCAACACAACTTATCTATAGCTAACTATACTAGGAAAACGCTCGGTGTAACGCGTTGATGAGCAAGCACCCGAACGCGCAACATCTCGAATTGAAATTTTGGAACGCACAAAACATATAACATCCATATTGAATTGAAATATGATACACTCAAACAACATAAAAGCATTACATTTTAGGATTAAATATTCAATGATAAAAGAACATGCTTTCAATTGAAACTGAGATTATCCATCTATACACTCTGGTTATATAAGAAAATCAGATCCAAGTTGCTTTGGCCCAAGTTTCCCATTCATTTCGATACCTGCAGTTCTGGTAATTATATTAAAAATGTCAATAAGTGTATACTTTCTTGACCGATTGGGCTGAAAATCAGTAAAATAAGAGAAAATTGTAGTTTTAATAGCTATGTAAAATTTGGAGTTGATCTGACCATTTTGAATTTCGACCAATCGGGAGATATTTTAATTTTTGAACCAATCGGACGGCAGCTTTCAAAAACCTATACACGATTAAGTAAGAATGATATAAGTAGTATGTGTGCAAAATTTCAGCTCGATCGGATAACAATTGTGGCCTGTGCCGTCGGGCCAAATACAAAAACACAAAAAATACACACAAAAGCAGAGAGTGTCCAAAAGTGCAGAATAGAGTCACTCGCTACGCTCGCTCAATAACTTGTATGTACCTTGTAGCCACACTTTTCCCAAGTTTCACCACGTTTCACCAAGATTCAACAGATTCAAACTTTACAAAGAAGTTTACAAAGAAATCTCCAGATCGGTAGTAAATCAACCACAGTATCTGTGATGCTAATTCAAAGCGAATTGCTCTATACAGCAAATGCATATTTCATAGAGCCATTCTTTTCCAGGCGAATGAGCTGGCGTACGTTGTGTCTAAATTACAGACAACTTCAAAAAGCGCTCACACAAGAGCTCTGGTGAGTATTCTCTGGTAATTGATTCCCCCATCATAACGCCCACGGTTTATTGTCGTAATTAGACTTAATTTCAGAACTACTCATAGATTACCTGTTTTGCATCTAACTCTTTCGGACCCTGATGTAAAAGTTGTTTTTATAAATGTTATTTAAGTGACATCTGATGAGAAAAACTGATAGCTCAACCGTTGATTATCGATAGATATTTACACAATCGGTCACAACTAAAAATAAAACAATCGTATTTATAGAAATAAATTAAACGTTTTAAAAAGTCCGCCAAAACAATTATTTTCCAGGGTCTGAAGGGTCTAGGTTACTCACATATAGGTACTAATGTTATTGAGAATATATAAAATCATTTGATCTAATTTTCTCTTACAAAATTTCAAATGATTATACTTGTCGTCCTCTGCTTACTAATTTAGTACACAATTTAACAGTTCAGTAAGCGTCTGCTTTTAGCATATGCCCGATCGATTGTTTGCGTAATATCTTCTCAACATATTATCCAACATACGTGGTGATATGAGATGTTGTCAGGGGTGCAGTCCTAGTGAAATAAGTGCCAGGGCGTCCAAAAATAACAAAATTCGTAGTGTTGACGACCCGCAGGGGGATTTGGCTCAATTTGACACCGGTTGATTTTTTTTTAAATTAACTATTTTAGTGATGATTTTACGTATTTGGAACTAAGTTTGAAAATATATTTTAAAATGCTGAATTTCAACAAAATTTAATGTTCATTTTATTTGCATTTTTAAGAATAAAATCGTAAACTATGGATACATTTAATGGATTTTGAAAAAGATGGCAGACCGCATTCTGCCCGGTTCCCAAAAAGAAGCCAGAGGGCGCCTTCAAAAAGGGTCCAAGGCACCGCCCTGGCCCCACTGCATCTCTGGATGTTATAAAATGATTTCCCCTACAGATGGACACGTTCTCAGCACAGCTGGTACATCGAAGAGTTGACATCACAGCATGCGGGTTCTTCCCGATTGACGCGTCGCTTATCTATTCGGTAAGCCGATGTCACTTTGTCCGACTATTCTTTGCCAAAATCACACAATGAAAAACATTTTATTTTTAAATATCTGTTTTTATTTCTTCAGATTGTTGGAGGAGTGACAACCTACATCGTAATATTGATACAGTTTCGGGAATCATCTGAAGAGTCGACTAAGAATCAAGAATAATTAATATCACTTTGATGCGACGAATACACCTTGCTTTTGATCCGTATACATTTTACGGAAAACCCACTCGTGTTTGTGGTTCAGAACAATAACAAAGACTAAGAAGTTGGTGGCGAACACAATCTTAATGTACTACAAACACTACAGCTTCAGCTACTACAGCTTCTTACAAATATAACTGGCATCTAGCATAAAAAATTAAGAGAATTGTACAAAAACATTTAAATTCATATGCAATGTCCAGATGAAACCGGATAACGAATCGATCTGAAATTCTCCACATGTGAAATGAGCCACCACAAAATGTAAGTTTTTAAACAATATCGTGTGATTGGTTGAAAATAAAAAAAATTGAGCCGTTTTTGAGCGAGCGAAACGAGCGACTCCTTTTTACTTTTTTGACACGGAACTCTATTTATTTTTTGTTTGTTTTTTGGCTGCTACCTGGAAAATAGAAGTCATACCGTTTCACCGATCGATCTGAAGTTTTGCACAAGTGTGTTTAGATGCTTTGTTCACGTTTCAATGAAAAGCAGATACTTTTATGTTGATTGAGTTCATCATATTTCAATACAATATGGATGTATAGAATGTTTTCTGTGCATTTTGTACGCATTTCCGGTTCGAGAATTTGAACGTACTGATCGCTCATCAACGCGTTACACCGAGCGTTTTCCTAGGATAGATTAACTTAAAAATTTTAATGGCCATTGTTGAGAACTTCAACTGTATAATAAACATTTGATGCAAATTGTATGCTTGTTGGAAATGTTTGTCAAATTCAAAGTTAACACGTGTAATGCAGTTAAAAATAAATGGAAACAAAACTAAATTGATGGACAATTGTGTTCCACAGCATCAAATAAAATATGAATGAATTGTTGCAAAGCGTGGTATTCGACTTTATCCAGCTTCTCCAGAACATTGCTCATCAACGCATGGGGCTTCAGTCAACCAACCTTGAGTTGGTTGACTCTTCTGTATCTCTTCTCTTCTCCCTCTTCTGTATCTGTATCTCTTCTCTTCTCCCTCTTCTGTGTCTGTATCTCTTCTCTTCTCCCTCTTCTGTGTCTGTATCTCTTCTCTTCTCCCTCTTCTGTATCTGTATCTCTTCTCTTCTCCCTCTTCTGTATCTGTATCTCTTCTCTTCTCCCTCTTCTGTATCTGTATCTCTTCTCTTCTCCCTCTTCTGTATCTGTATATCTTCTCTTCTCCCTCTTCTGTGTCTGTATCTCTTCTCTTCTCCCTCTTCTGTATCTGTATCTCTTCTCTTCTCCCTCTTCTGTATCTGTATCTCTTCTCTTCTCCCTCTTCTGTATCTGTATCTCTTCTCTTCTCCCTCTTCTGTATCTATATCTCTTCTCTTCTCCTTCTTCTGTATCTGTATCTCTTCTCTTCTCCCTCTTCTGTATCTGTATCTCTTCTCTTCTCCCTCTTCTGTATCTGTATCTCTTCTCTTCTCCCTCTTCGGTGTCTGTATCTCGAACTTGTTTACTTCTGTGTCGATGTGGCTTGTTGGAACTGAACCAGTATGACGAGATACGTCGTGATTCCTCCCGCAATCTGTGAACAAAGCCAGGAATCACTATCAGTCTCCGTATTAAAACTATATCAAAGTTAGAGATCAAGTTGAAACTTAGAAGAGAGCATGAGCGTCGGCAGGATTTCTGCCAAGGGGGTGCGGGGCAAGCCTATAGGAACACAATTTGCCACGGGTATAGCTGGGTCGGTTTTTGATTTTTGACACTTTGAAATTAATTTTGACACGTTCTGATGTGTATTTCTTTTGTTGATGTAATTTTTTTTTTAATTGATAGTGGGGTGGAGTGCCTGGCAGGGCATTTTTTGGTTTTTAACCCTTTGAAATAAATTTTGAGACGTTATAAGGTGTATTTTTTTTTTAAATAATCAATATTTTTTTATAATTTGACATAAGAAACAACATTAAAGTTAAAGTATTTTTTTGGTTTTTTGACACTTCGATTTTTTATGTGTTTTTGTTTACAAAATGAAACTACACGTTAAACCCCACAACAAATGAATGTTTTCCTGACATCCAGGAGGGGCAAGATCCCCCCTTCCCCCCCCCCCCCCCCCCCCACCCTATGGACGCCCATGGAAGAGAGCATTACCGAGTATACGAGTGTTGTGTCAATTGGAAAGAGTCCGTGGGCGGTGAACTTCACTTTGCGATGGAGCAGCTGGGCCGAGAACTTATCCATCTTAAACAAAAATATTCTACAATATTTAATATTAATTATTCAATATTATATTATATTATTACATTTAATTTCGCAAACAAATCCCCTTGTTTGAGAGGTCACTATATCGAAAGTACGGTTCTGAAAATTTTACCAATTTTAAAAACGTTCTTCCAAAATTAAAAATGTGCAAGTTTCAAACATTTTTGTTCGATAGGGAAAAAGTTAGAAATTATTGAATTTATACAGGAAAAAAATTAGTATAAACCAAATAAATTGCCTTATTTAAAGAATTGACTTAGAGTTTCTCGTGGAAATTAGGTATTTTTTTTGTTTGGTCCATTAATTGCCTTGTGACTATGTGCAAACGATGTTTCCATTGCAATATAGATTTCTAAATCAATCTGTTATATTGAAAATAGTGGCCTCATTTTTTGTTTGTTTGTCGTGTTGTTAAAGTTCTGATAAAGATTTATAACGCTGGTAATAAACTGTTTTTCAAAGTCTTAATTCAAATGTGCGTAATTCTTTTGCAAATAATAAAATAATTCTGAAAACAAAATCTGAATAAAAAAATTGCCATGTGTATTCTATATGAAAGTTTCGGATTTTTTTCTTCTTCGATTATAGTTCTGTCGAAGTGATCTCTCAAAAAGGAGGATTTTTGGCGCCACCAGGTACCTATGCATTGTATTACATAATAAACGCTTATAAATCATAATAATCACTGTTATTTTAGTACAAGGAGTCACACAATTATAAAGAATCTTATACTTGGTATCTAAGTTGTGGTGTTCTGGCAGAAGTTTGTAACTTGGACACGGCGTAGGCCAGCTCATCAGCCTGTAGATAGAAGAATCAATAAGATGCAGTCATCGGTTGCTAAGTCTGTACAATAATGTTATTAAGGTGGCTCATCCAATCGGGCATGTCTCATAATTTCATAATTTTTGGTCAACTTATTGATAAACATGCCATACACAATCCTTGAAAAAATTAAAACACTTCTCGTGTCTAGTTTCTGAGATAAATTGAGTTTTCTTCCCCATGTTATCTTATGGCAGACACGTAAAATCGTGTCACATTTAGGCTAATAATGTAGATCTAATTTTTATGTTGTCCCAACTTTGAACAAAAAACTTGTTTAATAATAGATAGTTAGACATTCTATTAGGAAAAAATTAAAAACAATACCATCGTGTGCTATTTTAAAAGTTTCAAACCAAAAACGAAATTATTTCCCAATACCTCCTGTGTTAAAGTTTTGTTCAATCTCTGAAATTAAACCTTGCTGTAAGACAGGAGTTGCAAATTAATTAAATTACATTTTATGATCCTTTAATACTTAAATATTGTTGAAATGTTGGAAAAAGTAATTCATGATGGCAATTTCAACAAAAAAATATTTTGGTATGTTCGATCGGTTGAGCCACGTTAAACAATTCAAGAGTAATCGTTACCTTCTTCTTAGCTGCAACGCATGCAGAAATCATGAATGCAATCTTCACAACTCTGATCGCCAAGTTGGTGATCAGAGAACCGAGGAACGACGGCGTGAGCGCGTTACCGCGGAGAAGTTGAACTGCAGATCAGCCATCGACGTTGCAACATCCATAATCATCATCGCGAAGATCATCAGGTATGTGTATAACATGTCACTACTGTCTAATTGATAGATGAAAACTGCGTAATTCAACACGTAAAGTAGAGTGAACAATGTTACTTGGAGTGAAATTACATTTCGATACCAAATGAATTGCGATTTTTCAAAACCCAATTCCTTTGTCAAATACGTCAATGATTTTATAACTGACAGAAAAGTGTCTTGATTCAAAAACCGAAATATAAAAACATACAGAATAACAAGTGCTTTGCAGATGGCTCGAAAATATTGAGTGAACTGCAATAAAGAGATATTTTCTGTCTCAGAAACCGTTCTTGAATAATATGATGAGTGTGATACGGTGAAAAGAGTTAAAAACAAAACTACTGACAGTATACATGATGTAATTGATTTCTCGTATTGGTTTGAAACATTTCTGTATGGAGCGAGAGCAAGTAGTTTCAAAATGTTTAGGAACGGTTTGATAGCGTGGTTGAAATCCATGATGTGTCTGGTCGTTGTTCTTCGTGAAATACTTCCATAGCATCATTTGTATTGATTGAAATGTGGGCGATTATGACTGACTTCAATCGGTTGAGTGCACAGGAAATTACATAAGTGCTTGTTTACTGAATAATAGAATTCAACTCGATGTATTGACTAGTCCTCTATCAACAAATAGGATTGTGAAGTTGCTCGAAACAATTGGTTATTAATTTACTTATTAGTATTCTATTCAGCCAACAGGTTTCAATACTGCCGTAATCTAGATTAGAGTATACTGTAGAGTATACTACCAATAAATTCAAAAGCGATTAATATGGTCCAACCTTTTTCAGTGATTGTCATCAATACATTTTCTTAGGAAATTACCATAATATTACAATTTTACCCTAGAGTATCAGATTATTTTCATCATAAATTTTTATGACAAATAACTTTGACATTATTTAGATTTTTTTTTCTAGTTACTTTTTAATTTATTATTGCTTAATAAATAATTAAGCAACTTAATTCGAAGAGAATTTTTGACAGAATGTTTTTTTGACATTTGATCTTCATCCTTCATCTGTCACAATACTCATATAAGAAAAATATTATATTGATCCTTTGACTGTCCACTTTTTAAACATAAATAATATATGATTTCTATTTTAATAATTATGATTTCAAGTAAATGACAAGTATAGGCACAATTGATGTCACCATGCGTCTATGGACTTATATATTTTTGTGTTTTTTTGTCATAAGTCGTGAGATAATATTTATTTTGTCACCACCAATGATACTTGTAGCATATTTCAAAGTTATTTGATGTTATTAATGTTAATTACTATTTTTTTATATATTAAAAAATAATTGTAAAAAATATTAAAAAATATTGCTCCATACATGGAGCAATATTTTTTAATCTCTCTTACTTACACTTTCTTACCTTGAGTGTATTATAAATGTATTTTTAGTGTATTAAGTGTTTTTAATTGTATTTATAATTAGTGTGTAGCCCCGCAGACAAGCCATCCTATTGGTTTAGCGGGGCTACAATAATATGTAATTTGTACTTTTCTAAATAAATATAAATTTAAAAAAAAATCTCTTTCTTACAATTGATACCAGATACCATTTAACCCAAAATGTGCCAAAATAATAAGAAATAAAGTATTTGGGGTAATGGGGAATTATAAAAGTGATGACGATATTTAGAACATATTATCTCTTTTGTTTACCTACGAGTTCGCTGCATGAAACTGGTCTTGACCTCTGCCGGGCGCTTGCCTTGAGGGAGTAATGGCCTGGGTCTACATGGATCGCATCCGTGCAGAGGCAGACAAGCAGCTAACTGTTGACATCGTCATGTGTATTCTTCTGGTCATCCTCGTCGTCAGTGGAGCAGTGTGTGCTGACGACACACCTAGAGGTAAGACACTATCATTAGCTTATAGTCCAGTCAAATCAGGCTTAAAAATGTCCAAACCCAAAATAAATTGTAACATTTAGTTTTTTTATGTGTCATTCTCTTCAGAAAATTGCCCTCTACAACATATCCAAAATTCGCCAAAATCCGCGCACCGGAAGTACTTTTTAATCACATTTTAAGTTAATTTCCCATGTTCATTCCATCTTGCAAAAAAAACTTTTTTTATGTTACTCCGATTTTGACGAAACTTGGAAGAATTGTTAACCATCTTAAATGAACAAAAAAAGCTCTCTTAGCGTTTTTCTCTAAATCTTATCGTTTGGGAAATATGGCCCATCTTAAAGTCATATTTTAGTCAGTTTTCGACTTTTCAAGTGTAATTTGACGATTTGCGAGGTCCATATTTCCCAAACGATATGATTTAGAGAAAAACGCTAAGAGAGCTTTTTTTGTTCATTTAGGATGGTGAACAATTCTGCCAAGTTTCGTCAAAATCGGAGTAATATGAAAAAAGTTTTTTTTTGCAAGATGGAATTAACATGGGAAATTAATTTAAAAAGTGATTAAAAAGTACTTCCGGTGAGCGGATTTTGGCGGATTTTGGATATGTTGTAGAGGGCATTTTTCTGAAGAGAATGACACCAAAAAACCAAATGTTACAATTAGTTTTGGGTGAATCTCTCATTTGACTGGACTATTTGTTCTTGATGATTAGAACACGAGTGAGCAGCTCTCTCATTGGCTGACAGCTGTCACGTGACAGCGTTGCCAGCTGTTCGGTCATGATCGAAAAAGCAAAGCTGATATTTTTGATAATGTGTCCAATGTTAGCGCTCGGCAGTTTGTTCATGATAACTATGATTATTTTTGTATTATTATTTTTGCTTTGTGTCTTCAATCCGCAAAGTTTGGATAAGTAAAATTTTTAGAAATGTTAAGTTACCGGTAATATTACCAAGCACGGTAATACTGCATTTTCTGCTCGGTTTCAACTGTTACGTTAGGAAAATGATCTTGAATTAGTTGTTCATGACTTATATTGTGTATTTATTGCGTGATACTGATATGTACAGTAGGTACTTCAAATTTCACAAGTTTACATCTAGGTATATAGGTACACTCGGCCAAACAAAACTTTGAACGTTGACCAAATTTGAATGACTGCTGGTCATGTCCCATAACCAATCAAAGATTGTTATTATCATTGAAATGTGAGGCTACCTACTAGAGTGAGACAATGAGATCGCTTAGACTGACTTCTGATGGTGCGATCTTACATTTATCAGCCAATTAGATTTATTGAACGTTCAATTTTTGTTTGGTCAAGTGTACCTAATAATAAGTACCTAATTAATATTATTTTTAAATTTTGGTTATAAAAATGATTGGACTTGAGCAAATTTTAATTATGCTGGAATCAATGCTGGAATGGCATTTATTCAAACTAAAAATTTAAAAAATGTTTTATATTTAACCAATTTAATGATATGCAATAGAATTGTAGTTAAAGTTAAAAATTAAAATTATGAATAAATAAAATGGTATAGGTAGTACATATAATAATTGAAATATAATATTTAATTTAATATTTAATTAAACAGCACCACGTATGGCGTGTATCTATCGTTAGATGGCAGAACGTTTTCAAGGTAATCTATTCCTCTCATTAAGGATGGTAATGCTGGTTAAATGACGGTAATATTACCGCTTTGCAGCTCTATACAAATTTTACACGCGATTTGTTGATGGATTTCCTGACACTTATTTTCGATATCGTTCGAGTGCTAAACGAGTATGAGAATTTGAGAAGTTCGCTGGGAATTTTCATGATTTTGTTTAGATTTACATTAAATATTTGATGTAGGTAATATTTATGCACAGCACAATGCACCGTAAAATTTACCATTTGATTGAGAAAAAAATGTGTTTTTTACCAGCACTTTGTAATTTTGAAATATAGTCTTAATAGTACATTTTTGCATATTCCCTATTGGAAAGTTGTAATGATAATCAGAAACAATGTATCTTTGAATGAATGTTTGTTTTTAGATGTACACTTGGCCAAACAAAAATTGAACGTTCAAAATATCTGATAGGCTGATAAATGTAAGATCGCACAATCAGAAGTCATTCTAAGCGATCTCATTGTCTCACTCTAGTAGGTGACCTCACATTTCAATGCAGTCATTCAAATTTGGTCAACGTTCAATTTTTGTTTGGCCGAGTGTACGTTTTGATGCTCGCTCATCAACGCGTTACACTGAGCGTAAGAGTTTCATTAGATTTCTAATAGTAAACTTCCCATAATAGTCCAGTAATTGTGTGATTATACCCACCACTAATTGCAACAGAAGGTTTCAATACATGAATCGATTCAGAAAAATGTCCTCTACAACATATCCAAAATCCACCAAAATCGCTGTACGGAAAAAGGGTTTTAATGACTTTTTAAGTTAAATTCCCATGTTAATTCCATCTTGCAAAGAAATATTTTTTTCATGTAACTCCGATTTTGACGGAACTTGGCAGAATTGTTCACCATCCTAAATGAACACAAAAAGCTCTCTGAGCGTTTTCCTCTAAATCTCAACGTTTGGGAATTATGGCACATTTAAAGTCATGTTTTCGAAGATTTAAGTGTGTAATTTGACGTTTTGCGTGGTCCATATTTCCCAAACGATGAGATTTAGAGGTAAACGGTTAGAGAGCTATTTGTGTTCATTTAGGGTAGTGAACAATTCTGCCAAGTTTCGTCAAAATCGGAGTTACATGAAAAATTATTTTTTTGCAAGATGGAATTAACATCGGAAATTAACTTAAAAAGTCAAAACCCTTTTTCCGTACAGCGATTTTGGTCGATTATGGATGTTGTAGAGGACACTTTTCTGAATCGAACGGCACTAAAATCGCTTCTGTTGCAATTAGTGGTGGGTTATGCTGTTTTTTTTTCACTAGAATTACTGGACTTTAATGTACCTACCATACTAGGAAAACGCTCAGTGTAACGCGTTGATGAGCGAGCACGGACACGCGCAACACCTCGAACCGAAATGATGTCTATCGAAAATATCATTAAAAGCCAATAATTCTTGAAATTCGTCATACTTTTAGGTATAAAAATCTCCAATTATTCCTAAAGTATAGTCCCAATAACCATGCAAAGTTTTAGGTTAATTGATTGAACCTTTATGATTAGAATGTTCCTTGTTAATATTCAAAAATCATAGGATCTATATAAAAAATATACCTGGACCACTCATATGATGTGTACTTACACAATATAAGACGATCTGTTGAACGGTCATATCAGTTTCATACGTTTGAAAGTTTCTGCTCTAACTACCTTGGAACTATAAAGAGTCGAAGTAGCCGTGATCAACATTTTTGAGTAATTTGACAGCCAACACGCAAAATGTCCGTAAAATGTCAATAACTTTTAGATTTAAACACAGATAAGTCTGAAAATTGTCAAAAATACAGATAATGTTGGTCTTAATGACCATGCAAAGTTTTAAGTTGATCGGTCATACGGTTCTAGTTTAAATTTCAAAAATCATATGAAAGATTTTTTTAAATTTTAACCAATGGGAGGATTTGGCTGAAACTTTGTATGATTGGGTACAATGTTGGTCGTAATGACTTGCCAAAATTTCAAATTGCTCGGAACAACCAATCAAAAGATTTTTTTTTTTAAATTTGAACCAATCACATGAGCCCGTACAAAAACGATCCCAGGGACCGCATAGATTACGTTAGTATATGTGCAAAATTTCAGATCGATTGGTTGTGCCGTTTGACCTGGGCTGTGAACACAAAAAAAAAAAACACACAGAGAAAGTGCCATAAGAGTACCGTGGTGACGCTCGCTACGCTCGCTCAACAAGAGATGTTCTGCTTTCTACTCAGGTCCTAGTGCCGATGTTCAGCCCCTGATATTCGGAGGAACAACTGCAGACCATGTTCCTTGGCACGCTGCAATCTTCCGGCCCAGCAGCAACAGTACCTACGAGCTGATCTGTGGAGGAACACTCGTGACTACCCGATGGGTGATATCAGGTAATGTGCAATTTGGGGGTCAATTGTGAAAATAGTGATAGGAACATGAAAATGTGTGTACTTACTAATTCGACCACGAGAAAACCAAAAATGTATGGCCCTAAGCTGAATTCTTGCACCTTTTGGAGTAATTGATAAAAGAAGTCATACTTTTTAGTAAAATGTTCAAATTACACGCTGTTTTTCATTGATTCAATCAGAGCCTTCTAGATGTTCATTCTTCATGAATAAAGACCAAATTAAGGATTTGGTGATTGATTTAAATATCTTAATTATTTAATTAAAGTCTGAATTAATCAAATTTTTATGAAACTATTGACGTAAAATAGTAGTTATACTTATATAAAATATTCAATTTTTTAATTTCCAAAAAGTCGTCTATTTCTTGTGTTATTTTGACATTAAGTTGTTTAATTTAATTAGTTACAAACTCCGAAAGTTACAGGAATTAAGCTTGGGGCCATAAATGTTTAGATTTCTCACGGTCGAATTAGTAAGTACACAAATATTCATAATTCTATCACTATTTGCACTATTGTTGGGTTTATAGACTGCACTAATGAGTTTTAAATTTTTTGTCATCAGAGAATGATGACACGATAAGTTTATCTACCGACTGTGATGTGATGTGATACGTAATACCATGCATACCATCGGAAATAGTGTTTGAAAAATTAGTGTGTTCTTTGTTTATTTTAATTAGTGTAAAATGCTACACTATTTTTAATAGCACAAACATTTATTGGTGGAAAATTCATGGAAAATCAATATATTTTTTTTTTATAAAAAGTATTTTAAAAATTTGTAAGTTTATATTTTTAATTAAAAATATATATGAATTGTATAGTTATTTTTATTTACGTTTTAAAATTCTTTGTGATTCACTAATAGGTAGATACTTCCAGTGATGATTGTTAATTATTTTCTTAAGACGGATGGGTAGTGAGTTTGACCTTGAAGAGTTTTTTAATCGATTTTTATCAATATCTTTTTCCAGTGTAATTGTTAACAAAATAGGGCTATGGACTAAAATTACTAAATTTTCGGGTTCTAAACACCTGTTGGATAAAATAAAACTAATAACTTATTCCAAACTATGAAATTATTTTCATTGAACTGTTCTGAATTCACGTCCATAGCCCTATTTTGTTAACAATTACACTGGAAAAAGATATTGATAAAAATCGATTAAAAAACTCGTCAAGGCCACGCTCACTACCAAGCCCTCTTAATGCAGGTATTATCATTTATCAATTGAGGCAGATTTAGTTAAACTACGACTACTTACGGGAAAATAGTATCGAGTGATGTAATATTTTATTGTAACCATGGCAACATCATTGTTGGTTGATAAAAATTATGTCACTCGTTAGGAAATGTCAGGAACAGTGTTTCCCGCCAAAATGACAGCTGATTTTCAATTTCATATTTATGAAGGAAAATTTACAATTTTGAGTGTGAAAATGGTGGGATTTACCAACGAATATGTTGTTATTTCGAAATATAGTAATTAATAAGTTTTTGCATAGCTGCCCACTGTTTCTGGGATTCGCCGTCCAACAAGCGGATCGTCGACGAGTCCCTGTACAAGATCGGCCTGGGCCAGATCATCAGCTTCCTGGGGTTGAACGAGGGATCCCAGAGGATGGACGTCGCCAACATCACGCTGCATCCAGACTTCCGCGGCAGGGACTTCAGATTCCAGCACGACATCGCCGTCGTCACGCTGGCCTTGGAAGCGCGGATCACGCAGTACGTCGACGTGGTCCTCGTGGATTGGAACAACACGTTCACGAGTGTACAGGAGGTCAACGATAGAGTTGGACTGGTAATTGAGCGAGCGACTCCTTTTGACTCTTTTGACACGGACCTCTGTTTTTTTTGGCTGCTATTTGGAGCAATGGAAGTCGCACGTCGTTTCACCGATCGATCTGAAATTTTGCACACATGTAGAAACAACCTATTCTGTTTGTAGACCCAAATTTTTTATAAAACCATGCATTGGTTAAAATAGAAATAAACATCTCCTGATAGGTTGAAAAATGAAAATGGTCTTCGATAAATCTCATCAAACTCATATTTTGCATTTAAGACCAACATTGTCTCTTATTTCACATTTTCATCCCACTCAGTTAGGAACGTATGAACTTATTAACATTTTTAATAGCTTTCAGAGATGAAGTATTGAAATAAATGTTTTCCAGTGCCAATTGAATTGAATCTGATTGTTTTATGTACCAGGGTGCTTAGATGCTATTTTCAAGTTCCGATGAAAAGCATTACCTATATACTTTAAGTTGATTGAGTAGATCATATTTCAGTTCAATATGGATGTATATGTTTTCTGTGCGTTGTGTACGCATTTCCGGTTCAAGAATTTCAACATACCTGTGCTCGCTCATCAACGCGGCACACCGAGCGTTTTCCTAGTTATTAATATGTACCTCAGAGGTAGAAGGTCCGTTGTCTATGTCAATGATTGTTGCGGGGAACTCAAAAGCCAGCAATTCTGTATTCATCCAATTACTTAATTGTGACACGAGTCATTGGTAAGGGAATAATATTTTGATATAACCACTCCAGTGGTTAAAGTGTAAATTAACAAGTGGGCGGACGCTCGGCGATTGTCAGGGTAAACATTTGATTAAGAAAACAAATGGGTGCTAGGGGGAGGGCCCTTCAATAGAATGTGCGTTACGAATTTAGGTTTTTTAATCATATTTTGTTCCCTTTTAAGCATTTTTTACACAATTTTAAGTCAATTTTTACTTTAGTTAAATCAAAAAACGCAAAATCGAGATCCGTCCTTCTACTTCTGAGGTACGGAATTACGAAACATAGAAATTTTGACTTTACCCCTTTTTAATATCAAAACTTATCAGTGCTGAAATTTTAGAGTTCACTAATATTTTGAAGCGACTCGTTGCATTGTTGCTCATTACTTTTATTTATTTTGGACCAGGCGAGTAGGAACTTTATTTTGAGTGGGGGGGGGGGGGGGGGGGGGGGTCAAAATTATCGGGGATCGATGGATGTCAGGAAAAGTAGTTCGCCGCTACAAGGGCTCTGGGGGACCTGCCCCTCCAGTTAGCCCCGCAGGGCCTTTTTTGAATATTTTATACAAAATAATAGAATTTGATGCAATTTTATCATTCATTTTAAAGAAATTTAAAATGTGTGATATGCAATTTATTCTTGGGGAAACTTTAGAGAAAATGAAAATTTTGTTATTTAATAAAATCCCCCATGGCCCCGCAGGGAAATTTTTGAATTCTAGTAAAAGAATATCGATTATGAAACAATTTTGGAATACCTACCTTTGAAAAAGGTTGCAAGAGCAACAATATGAAAAATCTGTATGTGTTTTGGTATTAAATAATTTAACGTTTACTTATTAAATTTTATTCATGAGGATGATCATGTTGGACAAATGAGTAAATGAGTTGTCTCATTGGATAATACCTCTGTTCAATTAGTTTTGCAAAACTTGAGAAAATTTTGAGAATTAAACCTCATAATGAAGCAAACCTGTGAATTTTTGCATCTCTTCATCAACATTTGTGTATTTCTGGGGGTGTTCAGGATCTCTAGCGGGGGGGGGGGTCAGGATATCTGGCAGGGGGGGTAGGCTCCAGACAGGGGGGGTCTGTTCCCCCTTTCCCCCCTATTCCTACGCGCCTGTTTTGGACGGTGTTCTAATGACTTCTCTCATCAGGTGTCTGGTTTCGGCGTCACCGAGGAGGGCACTCGCAGTCCGGTCTTAAAGTCCATCGAGCTGCCCTTCGTGGACAAGACCACCTGTTACGACTCCCTGTCCGAGGTTCTGCGCATCTTCGTCACCAACGACAAGTTCTGCGCCGGCTTCGTCAACCAGAACCGCAGCGTGTGCGAAGGAGATTCCGGCGGAGGACTCGTGTTCTTCGAGACCTCGACCAAGAAGTATTATCTGCGAGGAGTCGTCAGTGTGTCCTTCAGACCAGCGGGGCGGCTCGGTTGTTATTATGAGCATTACACGGCGTTCACTAATGTCAATGATCACAAGAATCTACAGTGGATGATTAGTTTAATTCCTCGAGGTATGTGCCCTATCACACTATAACACTCGCTTACCATAAGCATAGTTATAAGTTTAGTTTCAAAGCGCAATCTCAATTGGCCACATTTTTAAGTTTCAAGAACAAATGTGCTTTTCCAACCTAATACTCAGTAAGTTACTTGAACTTAAGTTGTGGATTTATCCAATGCGCAGCAGAGCTTCAAATTACTCGAAACAAGTCGAGGTGTCGGCTGGGTTCTTTATGGCTGGCAGAGAAGTAAAATGATTTTCAAATCATCCATGGACTCATTCCACATTTTTCTCGGTCTTCTCACATTTATATTTCCAACTGTTTGTAATAACGAACGTTTGGACACAGATTCTGGTCGGACATCTTTATTGAACTCCTTTATCCAACTCCCTGTTACATATAAGTACCTTGGTCTTTGCGCTCATTCTCTAGACACAATGTTCTTGATGATACCAACATGAGAACACTAAATACTCTAGATACTACATTCCTTCCTTTTTCACATGATGCAAATCCAATAATCAAAACATCAAAATCAAAATCAAACATTAGATAATATAGACCAAGGGTACAATCAATGCAAATACAAAATAATCAATTAATTAGAAGACCATTAACCGAATAGGTACAATCAAACAATACAAGAGCAAACAGCTGAGAATTTTCATTATTTAAATTTTAAACAGATCAATCATCTCGGTAGCGAGCGGGCAGCTTTTTCTCTCGCATCGGTCTTGCCGGTGAACCTCTTTTGTCGGTACTAGGTCCAGCGGATGGCGTTACTTCAGCTCTGCGTTCTGGTGATTTTACGATTTCTTCTCGTTCCGGCTCAGGAGAGGAGGGAGGTATGACAGGTGGAATGTACGGCTTCAGGAATGAGGAATTCCTCGTATATTGGGCTCCCTCTGGTGTCTTGAAAGTGACAGCGCTTCCCTGCTTGTGAGTCACAACATTTGGCACAGGGTTGTAAGGTGTAGACAGCTTGTTTGACTTTGTCTGCTGTGTAAGCACTAAATCACCTTCTTCTAACGAGCTCTCTCTTGCCTTTCGCGTCTTGTCATAATAGATCTTTCCTTTCCATTTATTCTTCATGTCTTCATCTCGTACTTCACCGTCGTCTTGTTGAACATTGTATGTTGGCAACTTATCTCTTACTTTCCACCGGAAGAACAGGTCGGAAGGGCTGGCCCCAGTTGTCGAGTGCGGTGTATTCCGGTATAACATGAGATATGCTATAAGCTCCTCCTTCCAGTCCTTACCCGTTCCTTGTGCAATTTTCAGACGTTTTAGCAGGGATCGGTTCTGTCGTTCCACTTCCCCGTTAGCTTGCGGCCAGAGAGCTGTAGTGTACCGCAGCTGAATATTATTTGTCGAACAATATTTCTGGAACTCCTCGCTACGGAACTGTGGACCGTTGTCGCATCTTATAGTAGACGGAAATCCATACCTTGCGAAAATCAACTTCAATCTGCCAATCATCAGTTCTGCCGTTGTAGACCTCATTATGTCGACCTCGAAGAATCTACTGAAATAGTCGACTGTAACAAGCAAGCTGTGTCCAGATGGCAAAGGTCCCATAAAGTCGATTGCTACATCCTGCCAGGGCCTCGATGGTAATTCCGTCCTACGAACTGGCTCCGGAGGTTCTGGTGAGGATACAATCTGGCACCCATGACACGACTTTACACAATCTTCTACATCCTGATCGATTTTCGGCCACCATACCTTGAGTCGCATTCTACGCTTCATGCTTGAAACTCCGGGATGTCCCTCGTGTCCCAGCTCCAACGTATGTTTGCGCAGCGCCACCGGTATCACAATACGGTCTCCCCTCAAGATAATGTCTCCTACCTGGCTCAGTTCTTGAGTAAACGCATGATAGGCTTTCGTTGAGTCATCCCACGATCCCGACCTCAGACTCCGAGATACTGCTTGAAGACCTGGATCGTCTCGAGTCCCCTCTGCGATGTCATCTAGTGTCAATGCGTTCGGAACTGTAGCTTGTAGTTGAACTTGAGACATCTTTCCCCCACATCGTCCAAACTGGGTTCTCCCTTCTGTATCAGTAACAAACGAGATAAGGGATCTGCAATGTTTGACTTGCCTGGTTTATACAGCACTTTGAAATTGTAACATTGTAATCTTAACACCCAACGCTCAACGCGGGCACAAGCCTTTGACTTCGGAGCGAAGATAAACTCCAGCGGCTTGTGGTCTGTTACTAATGTAAACGTATCTTTCCCAAAAAGATAACGGTGATAATGTTCACATGCCCAAACTAATCCTAACGCCTCTTTCTCTGTTTGAGAGTAACGTTTTTCAACGTCTGACAAACTCTTGCTGGCGTAACTAATCACTCTTGGTCCCTCCGATCCAGTCTGTATGAGAACAGCACCTAACCCGACCGGGCTGGCATCAGCAATGACTGTAGTACTTGCGTCTGGATCGTAAAAACCCAGGGTCCAACCTTCAGTAAGTCGTTTCTTGAGTAGGTCGAATGCTTCTTGCTGCTCAATTCCCCACGCGAACTTTGAATCCTGTTTGGTAAGTCGTCTCAAAGGTTCCGTGATAGTTGACAGGTCAGGGATAAATCTTCCCACGAAGTTTACAAGACCTAAGAAACTACGTACCTCTTCTTTGGTTTCTGGCGCACGGAAATTGTTCACGGCTTCAATTTTCTTGTCTGTGGCTGTTATTCCTGCTGCTGAGAGTTGATGACCCATGAAAATCACACTATTGACTCCCATCTTACACTTAGACTTTTTCAAAGTCAAACCCCTCGTTTCCAAAATTCTCAATACTTTGGACAGGCGTTTGTCATGTTCCTCCCGGGTACTAGCATGAATTAGGATATCGTCTATGTAGACAAGAGTTCCTTCGCAGCCCTGAAGAACTTGTTCCATAATGCGCTGGAACATCTCGGGTGCACAGGATATGCCAAACATTAGTCTCTTATACCTGTACAACCCGTCTTGAGTTCGAAATGTCGTTATATCCCTGGACTCAGGGCTAAGCTCGACTTGATGGAAAGCATTTTCTATATCTAGTTTACTAAATACCTTGCTTTTTCTCAATTCCGGAATCAAATCCTCGTAGCTCGGAATGTGATGTTTCTCCCGCTTCACTGCCTCGTTAGCCTGACGCATATCCACACATATGCGGATATCACCATCCTCCTTGGGAACAACCACCAGTTGTGAAGACCACTGGGACGGACCAGCTACTCTCTCGATGACGTCCGATGCCTCCAATTCCTGCAACTTCTTCTTCAATTTCTTGTGAAGCGGTGTCGGAATTCTTCTCAAAGGCTGACTGACTGGCGTCACGTCTTGATCGAGCGGTATCTTCAACTGAAATCCCTTCAGCTTTCCCAGTTTCTTCGTTTCAGCTAATTGATTCACATGAAGTCCAATCTTCAAAATTCCCAGATCCATGGAGGTCTGTTTCCCCAGCAATGGTGAACCTTCGCCTTTTATAACATAAAACAGCGTTTCGGTTTTTCGGTCTGGCGTAATTTCAACAACAGCTTTAAATTTTCCCAAAATCTTCAGTGGTTCCTTTACCCCGTAGGCATAAATCACCTTCTCTGTTGCATACTTTTTACACTCGATGTTCTGTTCCTTTAAACACTTCCATGTATTTTCCGAAATTACATTGCATGTAGCCCCCGAATCTACAATGAAACTTAGTGGTACTCCACCCACTGTGACTTGAATCATGTCCTTCGGATCATCGTTCAGTACATTCACAGTTAGCCTGAATAACTCTTCCTCACTTGATTCACTGTCGTCTTCATCTTCTACTCGATGAACTTTCTTCGTCTTCTTCGACTTCTTAGTACTATCTCCGAATGTCTTGGCACTCTTGAAACCTTCCTTCTTGGTTTTACAACACTTCGCAAAATGCCCCTTTTCCTTGCATTTTGTACAAACTGCGTTCCTCGCAGGACAATTCTCATCTGACTGAATGTGACCTTGGTACCCACACTTAAAACAAGTTGCGGATTTCGTCCATTCAGCTTTACCAGACTTAGGCAGCCAAGTCAGTTTCTTAATTTCTTCAGCGGCACCTTCGATCTGAGCTGCTTGTTGTTTCGACGCTTCCAAACATCTGGCCATTTCTTTCGCGACTTGAAGAGTCAGTTCATCCCCCTTCTCAAGAAACTTTGCTCGTAGCTCCCCAGAATTACACTTTGTTACAAGTTGGTCAATGATGGCTTTCTCTTCATTGTAGTTGGCAAAATCACAATGTGCAGCCTCACTCTTCAATCTTGTGACAAATTGGTGAACGCTCTCTTCCTTGTCCATTTCCATCTGGCGAAACTTGTAGCGCAGAAATATTACGCTAGCTTTCCCAGCAAAATGATTGTTCAGCGCCTGCACACATACCTGGTATGGGTTGAGCGGCCTTGGAGCGGTGCTCTCAGGTAACGTGAACCATACGTCCTGAACCTCTTGTCCAGCGTGATGCAGAAGTTTGAAGGTCTTTACTGATAAATCAGTGACGTTATTTGCTCCAGCAAATATCTCAAATGACTGTGTCCACTTTTTCCACCTCGCGGCGACCGAAGCATCGTCACCACGTGTGTCGAAATTTCCAATTGCCGGTTTTCCCATGATGGACTCCGTATTTAAACAAAAACTTTCGAATTTAATCAACAAGAATGTCTCCCGTCTCGAATTAAATCAAGGGAAACCTTTCCTAGAGTTCAAAACACTTTTTTTTCTCGTCGCCAATGTAATAACGAACGTTTGGACACAGATTCTGGTCGGACATCTTTATTGAACTCCTTTATCCAACTCCCTGTTACATATAAGTACCTTGGTCTTTGCGCTCATTCTCTAGACACAATGTTCTTGATGATACCAACATGAGAACACTAAATACTCTAGATACTACACTGTTGTACCGCCTTTTGCTCTCGTCACAACTGAAGGGTACAGGGAAAGAACGCTTTAAGTCACATTCGGATGGAACTGAGATAAACGAAGTTTATGTTAAAACTTGTACGGATCTTCCATACCGATCGATACTTCACGTGCATTTTTTCAAGACATTGTGTCAATATTTTCTAAAAATCCGGCAAGCTCATTAAAATCACTGTAAGATGATACCTACAACTATTTTTTTATTAGCTCATATAGCGTTCTTTCCCTGCACTACTCAATTCGTTATCCCATTCTCTCTTCATGCTCATTCCATTGCATTTTTCTCCTCTCCACCTGGGTAATCGAACGGAAATCGCACGGGGTCTTTTTTTAATTTTTCTTCACACGAACATATTGCAAAAAAATTAGATAGTAAGGAGCCATAACAGCGTAAAAGTCTTGAAATAATGCCACTTACTGGAGTACTTTATGACCTCTGGTACGAGCTCAAAGTGTTAAATACGATATTTATCGAAAAATAATCGTATTTAACACTTTGAGGTCGTACCAGAGGTCACAGAGTACTCCCGTTTGCGGCATTATTTAGTCTATAAAGCTGTAATGGGTCGATACTATCTGATTTTGTAAAATACTGTTGTGGTAAGACAAAATTTAAAAGAATCATTTTGACGAACCTTGCGATTCCCTGCGTCTTAACTTAATATCCCGCGTGCTCATGTCATGCAACAGTTCCAGTGAGATGTGCTGCCGTCACGGCGGATGCCGGTGGCTCAGTGGTGTGTACGTCACACGGCGCCCTGGTGGACTGCAACGAGTCAATGGCTGTCGGGACCACTGCTGTTCTGATATGCAGCAAGGCGCACCACATTGCCGGCAGGAACGTCACATCGGCAGCGTCAACTTGTCGACGTGAAGGCACCTGGAGTCGCCTGTTGGAATGCGTTCCAGGTATCATCCTCCGTTGTTCGTTAACTAGGAAAACGCTCTGTGTAACGCGTTTATAAACGATCCTTCGAAATGCCGGACATTTCTTTCGGATTATGCATCAGTACAGCATGGTATTAAATAGAAACCAATTCCGGTGAAATCAAGAGACCTATTTGCTAGAAATCAATAAGTGAACAGACATTAGTTTGAAGGCGATGTTTCTTCGGTTGACGCTCCTTGTGTTGATATTGGCCCCCAAAAGGGACGTGTAAAACGGCCGAAGAAACATCGCCTGCATCTGACAACAGCTCCCAGACCCTAAATCAACTCGGACATTAGTTTGATATAGTATTCTGAATACATCATAATATGGGTTGGTCGTTATTAAATACCAACTGCAAATTGAAAAGATTTTTGGACTGACATCTAAGAGCACGTGCAAGACTCCCCTCGAGATAGTGATCCCCTGAAATCGGGTCCCACGGGCCCGAAGTCTCCCCCCCCCCCCCCCCTCCGGTATGTCACCATTCGAAACTGGCTTTCCCACCAGTTTCAGGCTCCCCCGGATCGGGCTCGTTAGGTCGGCCCCTCCCCGGTTCTCTCTAGAATTCAACATAGTTAACAAAATCTAAATGTGCGCAAAATGACCTCGCTAATTCCTATAACATAACTGCTCCGCAGATGTCACCGCCACGACCACTGCGCCGACGCAGACCCGGTGTAGCGGCAAGGACAAGGTGCGCTGTAAAGACGGATCCGCTCTCATCTGCGCAGTGCAAGTCTGCGACGGAGTTCCCAACTGTCCGGGCGCAACGGATGAAGTTGACTGTTCCACAGGTGATCATCAATATGAATAGTTCCTATCAGTGCCGTAAATAGGGATTTCGGCGCCCGGTGCAAATCTTAATTTTGGCGCCCCCCCCCCCCCCCCTAACCCCACCTTCCAAGAAAACGCTATACCCAACCAGTGATGATTTCAGACTAGGACAAACCAAAACTTTGGTTATGCACAAAACAACATTATGCAAAACAGTGGTCAAACATTCCCACGGCCCTTGACAATGACAGCAATGAGGGGCCTGAGGGGGGGGGGACGACCTCCTTACCATCTGCGGCTCCAGAGCCCTGAAACGGAAAATTTTGATTCATTTTTGACGTTCAATTTAACTGAAATTTTTTTCAGCAGAATAATTATTATTATAAAACTTTATTTAAAAATTATTTAAAGGCGCATTAATTTCTGAAGGGGGGGGGGGGGGGGGGTTAGACCTCTTGGGTACTGAAATCATCACCAACATCAACCATGCCCCGCAGGGCGTTTTTAGTGTTTTTAATACGCAAAAATTAATTTTGGGTGCAAAAGTCATTACATAAAAATTTGGCTTCCTGGCGCCCCCTTGTTGGCAGCGCCGTGTGCTGCCGCACAGGAGAGGGGGGGGGGGCGAAATCAGAGCATATCATCTACGAAATCAGCACAGTTAAATTATTCATACGCGAACAAATATATTTAGAAAAAGAGGCAGATCGTATTGTCGAAAACACCAAAATGATTGAAATTGATTTAAAAAGTTGAGTTAATTCAAAAATTTCCTGGTGCTATGGACCCCTTACCTGCATTTCCTAAACATCTTACCAATTTGTGTACTTTTGTCATTTATATTTCCCCAAAAAACTACTATGCGGTTCAAAATGCAACAAATTGAACGACCTTGTACCTGAATTTTCTTAGGGTTTGCGCCCCCGATCCTCCCTGTTTTCAGCTGTAATTTTTAAAGATATTAAAAATTTCACCTTCCCCCCCCCCTCTCCCTCCCCCTCAAATGTTATCCTGTGTATGCCCAATTGAATCTCTTTGATCATTATTACATACTTTCCTGGGGACCGCTATGGAAACTGACGGATTGTGTCAAATTTTCTCAAATTACCAAAGACTCCCCAAGACTCATTATTTACTCCACTGTTATGCAACTTTGGGAGGTAGTTTTGATACCCATTTTCTCGGAATACTATTGAGAAATTTTAAGAAATACTTGAAACAATTTTTTTTTAAATTTTTTTCATTAAATATGTGAAAAATATTATTTTTTTTTTCTTTAAATATGTCTTAAATTTTCCCAATAGTATTACGAGAAAAAGGGTATCAAAACTACCTCCCAAAGTTGCATAACAGTGGAGTAAATAATGAGCCTTGGGGAGACTTAAGTATTTTGGGAAAATTTGACACAATCCGTCAGTTTCCATAGCGGTCCCTAGGGGTGGAATTACATAAAATGAGAACTATCTTGTCACGGTGACAAGCTTCTCATCTCAATGTTATTCACGGCCTTCTAGGGTCTTGTCACCGTGATAAGTAAGTTATCATTTTATGTGATCGCACCTCAGGTCTCTTAAATATTTAGTTTTAGTTTTTCATATTTATCTCGTACATTTCACCATATTATCATTATTCATTATGACAATAATATGAATGAGGTGAGCGATCACATAAAATTAGAACTTTCTTGTCACGGTGACAAGCTTCTCATCTCAATGTTATTCACCGCCTTCTCGGGTCTTGTCACCGTTGGTGCGATCACATAAAATGATAACTTCCTTATCACGGTGACAAGTCCCTAGAAGGCCGTGAATAACATTGAGATGAGAAGCTTGTCACCGTGACAAGATGGTTATCATTTTATGTAATCCCACCCCGTGACAAGAAAGTTCTCACTTTATGTGATCGCACTCCTGGGCACCGTTACAAATATTGAACCTCAAACACAAAAGCATTTGAACTCGATATTGACCTTCCTGTTTCCTAGCTACAGATTGTGGGACACGTGACATCAGGGAGTTCACTGTCGACGGAGAGACCGTGTTGTCAGATCAGCCGTGGCACATCGTCATCTACAAGAGATCGAGCTCAGCCGGCACTGACTGGACTAACCTCGCTGTTGGAACTCTCATATCGCCTACTCATGTCCTTACCAGTGAGTATAGACAGCATTTTATTGAGCGAGCGTAGCGAGCGACTCCATTCTGCACTTTTGGTCACTTTCTATGTTTTTCTTTTTTTTGTGTTTTTGGTCCGACGGCACAGTTCACAATTTTTTCCGATCGTGCTAAAATTTTCCCCACTTTTTCCACAATATTATTTTAACTTAATCGTGTATAGTTTTTGAAGACATTTGAGTCGGTTATACTAAAATATATAGAAAAAAATGTAGGAAAACATTTTTTGAACTTTGTTGTAGTTTCAAGAAAAAATATTTTTGTATACCGGGTGGCCCAATAAAAACGCACAGTTGGGAAGACATTGCTGTGACGAAATTACTGCACAAATCGGACTGAAAATTTCACTTAATATAAACAACATACCAAGGTTTGATGTTTGAAAGTTTGAAAAACATAACATTTGTGGGAAAAACGTTACAGTTGTTAAAATTTGGTTGTCGTAAAATCGATTATACGACGCTCAAATAGCAAGCGTTCAGAAAACGTAAATTAGCCGGGACGCTGTTTCTTCAAAATTACTAACGATATCAAGCTGAAAATATTAAATATTATTCAAAATATATTGCTTTCCATTGTGTAAAAATGTCAATACATTTGGATCAATGGAACTAATGTTACGGTATCTTGAAGTTCCGAGAGATAATTTCACGTGTTTTTCAGTTTTTTTGTTCCAATAATCCAAATGGATTTAAACTTTTACACAACTGACAACAATATATTTTAAATAATATTTCAGATTTTTAGCTTGATATCGTTAAAAGTTTTGAAGAAACAGCATCCCGTCCAAATGCCGTTTTCTGAACACGCGCTATTTGTGCATAGTCGAATTTTCGACAACCAAATTCTAACTGCTGTAACATTTTTCCTACAAAAGTTATGTATTTCAAACTTTCACAAATCAAACCTTAGTATATTGTTTCTATTACGTTACATTTTCAGCCTGATGCGTGCAGTAGTTTTTTCACAGCGATGTCTCGCCTATTGTGCGTTTTTTTGGGCCACCCGGTATATTAATCGATTGCGACAATTCAAAGTTTCATGAATGAAATGTTTTCTGTTTCAGTTGCGTGGGGATTGACTGACGACCCAGGCAAAGCAATCTCCACGTCCCTCCTGCGTCTGTTCTCGGGAAAACACCTCATCAACTTCCTCCCCGCCGAGCCCTACGCCCAGACCAACGACGTCATCGCGGTGCACATCCACGACGACTACGTCAGGAGCAGTGGAGCCAACAACATCGCCATGCTGGTCGCCGCCTATCCGTTCGTGCTCGGTTGGGACGTCGCCGTCGCCTGCGTGGATAGAAGCGGCCTGATGCGGGTGACACCAGGGGAAAGCGTACTTGTAAGTTGACGAGCGAGCACCGATATGTTTTTTCAACATTTCAACTATATTTTAATGTAAAAGATTCATCAAATGTCTTGAAACTTGCAACTCTCGACTTATATTAAGTTTTTAATATGATGTCTTCAAAATATGAGGAAATTTTAACACAGGAGATATAGGAAAATTATTTAGAAATTAGCGTCTAACTTTTAAAAACGTACGGTTAGGTGTAAATATAAAAATCTTAACAAATACCTCTATGTCTAATACACATAACACACACATAATACTAGGAAAACGCCCTGAGTAACGCGTTGATGAGCGAGCACGGATACGCAGAACACCTCGAACCGAAATTCTGTCTATCGAAAATATCATTAAAAGCCAATAATTTTTGAATTTCGTCGGACTTGAATAAAAATCTCTAAATATTCCTAAAATGTTAGTATCAACCTTTATGATTGAACTGTTCCTTGTTAATATTCAAAAATCACTGGATCTCTTAAAAAAAAATATGCCTGGGACCACTCAAATCATATGATATTATGATATGATTATGATTATGATATGATGAACGGTCATTATTAGTTTCATTTCGTTTGAAACTTCTGCTCTAACTACCTTGCCTTGAACTGGAGATTCGAAGTCGCCGTGAATTTGACAGCCAACACGCAAAATGTCCCTAAAATTACAAAAACTTTTGAAAATAACGACAGATTTGATTGAAAATTGGCAAAAATACCTTAAATGATGGTGCTAATGACCATGCAAAGTTTTTAGTTGGTCGGTCAATCGGTTCTAGTTTAAATTTCAAAAATCACTGGAAAAATGGTTTCAAATTTGAGCCAATGGGAGGATTTGGCTGAAATTTATTATGATTGGGTTCAATGTTGGTTGCAATGACTTTGCTAAATTTCAAATTGATGAAACCAGCCAATCAAAAGATATTTTTTTTTTAAAATTGAACCAATCAGGGGATTTCAAAAAAATTAGGGTCTGCAACGCCCGGAAATGGTCAGTACATGTGTGCAAATTTTCAGCTTGATCGAAGAAAAACTGTGACTTGTATATCGTCAGTAACAGAAAAAAAACAAAAAAAAACAGAGGTCGGTGCCAAAAGAGCCAAAAGGAGGCGCTCGCTTCGCTCGCTCAATTAGTTTTTGGAAAAAATCTATCTGTGGAAAATAGTTTAAATCTATAATATTTACTAAGAAAATAACTGTGTTTTTTGGACTTGCAAGTTAAAGATAGGGTTCCAATTTCCTTACACTCTGTAAGAATTGAGCTGTAGATCCTTGGGCCTTGATTTGGAATTTTCGATCGATCTTCTTTGACAGCTGTTTCAAAACTTTTAAAATGCTTTAAATGTGTAAAAATTGTGAGATAATGATAACATGTCGTGATCACATGCAAATTGAGTGTATCGGAACAAATTAATTTGAGATAAATCCGAAGATAATTTTTAAATTTTCACCGATTGAAAAACTTTATAAAATTCTATAAGATATTGGTCTTAATGGTCCTTCAAAATTTCAAATTAATCGTGCCACCAGTATTTTTTTATTTTAACCAATCAACGAATAAAGAAGCAATCCTCTAGCTCAATCATGCGTTCAAAATGTCAACTCGATTGGAGAAACGGCCTGTCTAGCGGCTCGGACAGACAAACAATAAAGAATTCCTGCCAAAGAGCGAAGAAGAGACTCTCTCTTATGTAACATTTAGGAACTGTCCTGCATTCCAGACCGTGGCGCAGAGTCTTGGCGTGAAGACTAGTAGCTGGGTGAACCTCGGCCAGCCCTCAGTCTTCCTCTCCCATCAACAATGCCTCTCATCCGTCTGGGAACACGCGCGCTGGCTGGCTCAACAACTCCTATGTGACATTGTGATCCTGCATTCCAGACCGTGGCGCAGAGTCTTGGCGTGAAGACTAGTAGCTGGGTGAACCTCGGCCAGCCCTCAGTCTTCCTCTCCCATCAACAATGCCTCTCATCCGTCTGGGAACACGCACGCTGGCTGGCTCAACAACTCCTATGTGACATTGTGATCCTGCATTCCAGACCGTGGCACAGAGTCTTGGCGTGAAGACTAGCAGCTGGATGAACCTCGGCCAGCCCTCAGTCTTCCTCTCCCATCAACAATGCCTCTCATCCGTCTGGGAACACGCGCGCTGGCTGGCTCAACAACTCCTATGTGACATTGTGATCCTGCATTCCAGACCGTGGCACAGAGTCTTGGCGTGAAGACTAGCAGCTGGATGAACCTCGGCCAGCCCTCAGTCTTCCTCTCCCATCAACAATGCCTCTCATCCGTCTGGGAACACGCGCGCTGGCTGGCTCAACAACTCCTATGTGACATTGTGATCCTGCATTCCAGACCGTGGCACAGAGTCTTGGTGTGAAGACTAGCAGCTGGGTGAACCTCGGCCAGCCCTCAGTCTTCTTCTCCCATCAACAATGCCTCTCATCCGTCTGGGAACACGCGCGCTGGCTAGCTCAACAACTCCTATGTGACATTGTGATCCTGCATTCCAGACCGTGGGACAGAGTCTTGGCGTGAAGACTAGCAGCTGGATGAACCTCGGCCAGCCCTCAGTCTTCCTCTCCCATCAACAATGCCTCTCATCCGTCTGGGAACACGCGCGCTGGCTGGCTCAACAACTCCTACGTGACATTGTGATCCTGCATTCCAGACCGTGGCGCAGAGTCTTGGCGTGAAGACTAGTAGCTGGATGAACTTCGGCCAGCCCTCAGTCTTCCTCTCCCATCAACAATGCCTCTCATCCGTCTGGGAACTCGCGCGCTGGCTGGCTCAACAACTCCTATGTGACATTGTGATCCTGCATTCCAGACCGTGGCACAGAGTCTTGGCGTGAAGACTAGTAGCTGGGTGAACCTCGGCCAGCCCTCAGTCTTCCTCTCCCATCAACAATGCCTCTCATCCGTCTGGGAACACGCGCGCTGGCTGGCTCAACAACTCCTATGTGACATTGTGATCCTGCATTCCAGACCGTGGCACAGAGTCTTGGCGTGAAGACTAGCAGCTGGATGAACCTCGGCCAGCCCTCAGTCTTCCTCTCCCATCAACAATGCCTCTCATCCGTCTGGGAACACGCGCGCTGGCTGGCTCAACAACTCCTATGTGACATTGTGATCCTGCATTCCAGACCGTGGCACAGAGTCTTGGTGTGAAGACTAGCAGCTGGGTGAACCTCGGCCAGCCCTCAGTCTTCTTCTCCCATCAACAATGCCTCTCATCCGTCTGGGAACACGCGCGCTGGCTAGCTCAACAACTCCTATGTGACATTGTGATCCTGCATTCCAGACCGTGGCACAGAGTCTTGGCGTGAAGACTAGCAGCTGGATGAACCTCGGCCAGCCCTCAGTCTTCCTCTCCCATCAACAATGCCTCTCATCCATCTGGGAACACGCGCGCTGGCTGGCTCAACAACTCCTATGTGACATTGTGATCCTGCATTCCAGACCGTGGCGCAGAGTCTTGGCGTGAAGACTAGTAGCTGGGTGAACTTCGGCCAGCCCTCAGTCTTCCTCTCCCATCAACAATGCCTCTCATCCATCTGGGAACTCGCGCGCTGGCTGGCTCAACAACTCCTATGTGACATTGTGATCCTGCATTCCAGACCGTGGCACAGAGTCTTGGCGTGAAGACTAGCAGCTGGATGAACCTCGGCCAACCCCTAAGTCTTCCTCTCCCATCAACAATGCCTCTCATCCGTCTGGGAACACGCGCGCTGGCTGGCTCAACAACTCCTATGTGACATTGTGATCCTGCATTCCAGACCGTGGCGCAGAGTCTTGGCGTGAAGACTAGCAGCTGGATAAACCTCGGCCAGCCCTCAGTCTTCCTCTCCCATCAACAATGCCTCTCATCCGTCTGGGAACACGCGCGCTGGCTGGCTCAACAACTCCTATGTGACATTGTGATCCTGCATTCCAGACTGTGGCACAGAGTCTTGGCGTGAAGACTAGTAGCTGGGTAAACCTCGGCCAGCCCTCAGTCTTCCTCTCCCATCAACAATGCCTCTCATCCGTCTGGGAACACGCGCGCTGGCTGGCTCAACAACTCCTATGTGACATTGTGATCCTGCATTCCAGACCGTGGCGCAGAGTCTTGGCGTGAAGACTAGCAGCTGGATAAACCTCGGCCAGCCCTCAGTCTTCCTCTCCCATCAACAATGCCTCTCATCCGTCTGGGAACACGCGCGCTGGCTGGCTCAACAACTCCTATGTGACATTGTGATCCTGCATTCCAGACCGTGGCACAGAGTCTTGGCGTGAAGACTAGTAGCTGGGTAAACCTCGGCCAGCCCTCAGTCTTCCTCTCCCATCAACAATGCCTCTCATCCGTCTGGGAACACGCACGCTGGCTGGCTCAACAACTCCTATGTGACATTGTGATCCTGCATTCCAGACCGTGGCACAGAGTCTTGGCGTGAAGACTAGCAGCTGGTTGAACCTCGGCCAGCCCTCAGTCTTCCTCTCCCATCAACAATGCCTCTCCTCCGTCTGGGAACACGCGCGCGGCTGGCTCGCCTCCGACGAGATCTGCATCCGCGCCACGGACAAAGCCACGTGTCAGCCCTCTGCGGGCGCGGGGCTGCTGGTGGAGCGAGAAGGCAGGTTCTTCGTCGTCGGCGTCGCCAGATATGAAATGCAGTACGAGAAGGAGGGTGTTTGTAAATATAGGATTATCATGTCGTTCACTAACTTAGCGGATCATGTTACATGGATCAGGCGTCATATTGATGTTTCGTTGCCTAGATTCAGGGACGGTGCCAGGGATGGGCGCAGGTGGGTGCGCGCCCACTCAAAATTGTCTACTGCCCGCCCTCTGCCCACCCAAAAATAATCGAAAATACTTTTAATATTGTATTTGAATTTGTATTTTTGGTTATAATTTTGAAATAAGTACCTGTAGCACAGATTGAATAATTTTCTAAAATCACACCGCATTCAAGTTGAAGGCTGTTAGTGTAAACCTTTGATTTTTTGTAATTTTACAAGCCAATCTTATTTTATGTGATATCCAAATATTATTTTAATCCAAAATAGTATTTTTTACGTCTCAAATTCGTTTCTATTAATGTTAAAGTCATGAATATGCCTTGCGGAGCATGGCTTTATACCTTCAGTGCAAAAATTATGCGCCCACCCTTAATATTTCTTCCGCCGCTCATTGCCTACCTTATTAATAATTCCTGGAGGCCAAGTCTTGAAACTTACGCCTTCAGGACGGAAACGCTCTAAGACGTCAACAAGTCCCATTTACTGTAAGAATGACGACCATTAAAATCTACAGATAACTGTTTAGCTTAATTTTGAGTAAGGTTATATGACTGTATAATATCTGTAATAATAATTATAATGTTAATAAATTGTATCTAATAGGTGGCTGGATGCCAATCAAATAAGTGGCTTGACTTTATGTTTGACCTATAGTTGACCTATAGTTTGTGGAGCTCCGAATCAAAATTTAATTATTTATTCCTTTAGTGTATTCCGAATAAAGATGTGTTATTGTTTTTTTAATGAAAGTTTTCTGAATTTATTGTCCTGATGAAGATTATGAAACTCGAACCTGTTGACAAAAATAATATAATAATAATCTTTATTATCCTTTTCCAAAATACAATGGGTAAAGGAGGTAGGAAAACCTACCCACACAAATGCAAGAGCCTATTAAACTAATTATTGAAACCGGCTGGCCGGGCCTGACGTTTCTTCAACTTCTGCGTTAGCTTCATCTTCTTCCACTTCCTCTTCCTCTTCTTCCACTTCATCTTCTTCTCTATCTACCAATGCCCGCCACAAGTCTCTATTTAACCACCATTCATCTTTATTCACCATCTCCCATTTTTCGCCTCTCACTTCGACATCTTCTTCAACTAAACCACGCCACCTCGCTCTCGGTCTCCCTCTTTGCCTCTTTCCCTGCTCCAACTTTTCAAATATATGAAATAAAAACTTGACACAATGAATAACAAGGAAGTGTATTGCGACTACAGATGCAGGAAACAATCTCGCCAAAGTACAATAAAAGAACGTTAGTAATATCAATCCCAAAAAAACACTATGTTAAAATACCAGCCACGTCTCTTCAACAAAAAAATAGAAGAAATCTAAAAATTCAGCACTGAAAAGTAGTAATACCAAAATATTGGCCATGTCAAAACTTATCAAAAAATATTTGGCGCGTGCATATATAAATAGTATCGAATTATAGGCGAGAAATAAAATATAGATCTATACATAGTGCCAAAAAACGATGCGCCAAGTAAATTTTGAAAAGATTTCACTTGGCCCAATTTTTGATATCACTTATTTTCAGTGCTGAATTTTTTGATTTCTTTTGTGATTTTTTTTAGTTGAAGAGACTTAGCTGGTATTTTTTATACGGAGTGTAAATATAATTCCTTTAAAAAATACGATATTTCCATAATTAGGTTGCAAATACAAGTTTCGTTTGGTGCAAAATGATGATTTAAATTATATTCCATGAAAAATAGCTAAAGTTTCGTTCCAATAGGTCCAGGCATTTCGAGATATAGCATCACTTCCGGTTTTTAAAATGGTGGCTGATATCACTGCCGTCAGTTCAATTATCAATGCCGTCAAAAAGATTCAATTATTTACAATTAATTCAACGAAATGGTTGGAGTAAATGAAACTTACGTCTACTAATTTGTAGAAATTGTCATTTCAAGCACACTGCGATTCGATATTATAATGCCATAATGAAAATACATAGATCGATAACAATGTAGATATTTTTTGTTTTGCAAATGGGATAGGATTGTTTTAAAAAATGAAAGAAGGACATAATCCCTTTTAAAATGTTAGCTATACAAACCTAAAAATAGCGGAAAAAAATGATTTCCTACCATACGAATATCCGGGATAGGTAATCAGTTTTCAAATTACGTTTTAAAAGAAAAAACAATTTTTCCAGGTTGTTTTGTATTTAGATGACCAAAAATAAAAAAATAAATTGGAATTCACCCCATATTTTTTTTAAATGGCAGGTTCTTTTATACCTATTATTTTGCAAACAATATTGTCTCGCAGTATAAACAGTTTTAATAGCATCTATGAGAAAATCGATGTCCCATAGTCTGCTACGACTCGATCATATTCATTTCTATTAAATTGCATAGCTTCAAGGTATATTTCAGATTTGATTTAAATTATTTAGAATTATTCTCAGGATTACAGCAAATCGTTTAATCACGAAATCTTCACCCAATGTTGACTTAAAGTAGGATATCGTCGTATTGTGTTGGTTGGTTTCATCAAGCAGGTCGAGTATTTCGGTGTAAGAAGTGGAATATGTTGAAGTTTGCAGTTGACTGGTTGTCAAAGATGCATCAACGATTCAGAGAAATGAATTGTATTCGAGAAGGAGAAAGTTGCTTTGAACTCATCGAGAACGCATTAAAGTTTTCGGGTAAGATGTTACGTTTCGTTTAAACATTAAGGTGCTGCAAGCACGAGCAATTTTGCTGCTTTTTGTAGACACTTTTTGCGATATGATTGGAGACGAAATGGGCAGACCAAATTATTTGAAATTTAAATCTAGATTAGATAAAAGACAAACTTAGGGTTATCCCTTGGTACATTTTTCATTTTTTGTTTCGTTAATTAGTAATTAGTGGATTTTTGGTGAAAAATAAACTATTTTCTTGTCTTCCTGGGTGCCGTATAAAATAAAATTTCGAAAAAGTGCCAAGTGATAACCATAAGTTTGTCTTTCATCCCCCACCGATGGCTGCCACCTTAGCGCGGTGGTGGGGTTTGCGTTGGCCAATGATCCATTGCAGCTTCGCCGGCGAGCATATGCTCATGTGTAAGGGTTACCCATGCCGGACAGGTCAGTGGTGAGGTCCAGACAAAGAGCAGCCAGGGTTGGCCTAACCATGTCCTCCCTTGAATTTGCGGTCCCCTCCCCTCCCCTCGGGCCGGCCTTCCCCCTCGAGATGGTGATCCCCCTGAAATCGGGTTCCGCCGGCCCGAATCCTCACACCCCCCGGTCCGTCCCCATTCCGGCCTGGCCTCCCCACCAGTGTTGGACTCCCCCGGATCGGGCCCGTTAGGACGACCCCTCCCCATGTCCACCACTTATATCAACAAAGTTAAATGCAAAAATGCAAATATTAATGTGCGCAATATAACCTCGTCGTTGACGCGCCGTTAAACCACAATAATCTAATCTGTCTTTCATCTAATCATGATTAAATAAAAAATCAATTGGTTCGCGGGTTTGGTCACCAATCGTATCGCAAATTTCATAGTTTTGAGCGGTTTTGTTGAATAACCGGCGCCTAATTAACGATACAATAAGCAAAAATAAAAAAGTGCTACAAATATACAATCAGACTGATCATTTGAACATCCTGTAAAAGTTACACTCACTTATGAAACAATTTATCTCTCTCAATTTTCTAAAACGGCCGAGCGCTAGTATCACCTTAAATGGTTTGACGAAATGATTTGAATTTTTAATCATGATTAGATAAAGACAAATAGGGTTATTGGTACATACATTCTTTGCTTTGTTAATTAGTAATAGTTATGTGCCAAAAGAGCTGCTCGATCAATTAGTAAAACCACATTTTGTATTTGTCCGCTTCTTTCAGGATTTTGGGTTAATGAAGATAGAACCTCAAGCAAAATAAAGACCACCATAAGAATCATTTTTCTTTCATTGTTCCTCTCTTCTGCCTATTACATGGCCGCCATCGCCTTTCCTATGGGAGCTTACACATTCTTTCCAGAAATATCAGTTGTTATCGAACAACTTATAATATGCTTTTCTGCTTGGATGGGCGTAACGAAAATCAGCTGCATCCTCTGGCAGCAATCCGACTTTAAACAACTTCTCGATCGAATGGACGCCATGTTTAAACGATCAATGCAGGGTGATGAATGGGAACAAATGTTGATGGGAGAAACTTTGATGATGAGTAAACTGATCACTAAAATATATCATTCAGGTGTACACTTTGGGACTGCTTTCTACTTAGTAACGATCACACCTTACTTGTGGATGCAGAGAAAGATGTATTTCCAGTAAGTATTACTCGGTAGGAGTAATTACCACTCCTACCAAGAGAGCGTTTTATGTAACGCGTATATATGCAAGCAAATTAGTATTGAATAGGAATTCACATATTATGTTTAAAGGGGGGCAACGGTCAGAAATTAAAATTTTACCATAATCACACATCAAACTATTAATATCTGTAAGACATATGAGAAGGTACCAATCCGGTTGTGATAGTGAGAGCAGCAAATCGAAAAACGTGATTTTAATCGAAAGTATGCAAAGAATTTTAGTCCCATAAGGAATAAGCTGGACGCAAAATGTCTATTGGGAACGTAGGAGAACCAAAATAGATAGAAATAAAAGAAGCTCTGCTACATATAAATAGGAGTGTTTTCTTCATTTTATCTCTTTTAAATTGTTTTGTGAATTGAACCGTTTAGCTGCAAATAAATATAAAAACAAATCGCTACTGTTTTATACACCAAGAAGTTCCCATATTTTTTGTACAGAAGGTACATTCCTGCACGTCTCACTCCTACTCTCTGTAACTGTACCCAAATTGTTTACACTAAGCGCTTGCTGACACTTGAAATAATTATAAAATAGCCATAAACAAAACAGTTTTTTGCATCATCATAACACAACACATTAAATATCTATTACAGTCTGCTCAAAGATTGTTGATACCATAAGACAAATCTCATATGTGAACTTATATGCAATACAGTAAATAATTATTATTAATTATTACAATACCGTTGGCACATTTGCACTTATCAATTATCTATAAACATGACAAGATGAAATGATGGTAATTTTTCATATTCTGACTGTTGTCGCCCTTTAAGAACGTTTATGCTCTATAATAGAACTTGAATAATCTAGAAGAGCGACAAGTGTCTAAGGAGCAGTGCTAATTTAGTCTTTGAATGAATTTGAATGAATTTGACATATAAAAACAATCTTAATTTGTTCGTAAATTTGAATGTCTGAATCATGATGCTACTTTGAACTATTCTATACATATCGGGTTTTAAATCACAATATTAAATTATTTAGTAAGATTTCGTGCAAGATAGGTAGAATATAAAGGGTTTCGTGCATGGACGTTTCAAGAAAGTCCCTGTACCTATAGTAGAACTTAGGTCACCATGATTTTAAAAATCGAATTGGGTCGATTATACGAATCCCGTGCTAGTTGTAAAACTTCCCATGGCCATGTGTTGTGATTAGATAATTTTATTTTTATCTAGATAAAGATAAAGATAACCTGCCCAAAATTTATCTAGATAAGGTAATAGATAAATTTCCAATAAATCACTAGATAATAGATAAATGTAAAAAATAATTATCTAGATAATTGTAATAGATAATAGATAATTTTTTTACCAAATACTACTATCTGAGAATCCTAAATTTGGAACTCAAGTTTTTAAAAAATGGGGCCGCCAAAACAAGCCAACTAATGTGACTAAATGAAGATGATTTTCCTTTTTCATATCATCTGACATTTGAGGTAGGTAATAGACACAAATACATTTTGAATTTTATATTTTGTATCTAGATAATTGCCAATAGATAACAATATTTTTATCTAGATAAAGTTAAAGATAACCAATTATTTAATTATCTAGATAAGATAATAGATAAAAAAATAATTTTGTAGATAATTATCTAGATAATTTTATCTAGATAAGTCACAACATGGCCGAGAAACGGTTAATTTAAATTCTACACAATATTAGAAACATATACCATTATTGCAGTTGTTCCCAAACATTTTTGGTTCACTTCTCTGCGCCCTGCGTATATTATTTTTTCCACTGCTAACCCAGACAGAACACATAGGAATTAGCAGGCAATTTGTCAACGGTGAACTCGGGTAAAAATAACATGTAGTTTCCGGCAAAATACCATCCTAGTCATTATTCTCTAAAAACATGTGTGGGAAACCTCGATGTTGCCCTCAAAAACAAAATCCCCACAGAAATCTACGGGCTAAATTAAATATGACATTTTATTGGGTGTGGAATGTATGAAAGTTGCTTAAACAATTTATTTTTCCAGTGGTTGGTATCCTTACGATATATCAAAAACACCCTATTATGAATTTTCTCTGCTTTGGTACGGTGTGATGGGAGTGTTGGGCATTATCATGATCGGCTACGTTGACACCATGATCTTGTCAATCTTCATGCAGATCATCGGCCAGTTCCAAGCATTACGTCACATTCTGCTGAACATCAGACAGATCGCTGTTAAGAGAGTCAATGTAAGACGCATGTTCCGACACAACACAATCAACTCCGAAGAAAGAACAAGAGCTGGAGGCAGGTGGAAGAGTTTGGTCTGTAAACTCAATGTCAGTGATGTGGATGAAGATAAACAAACTAGATACCTACCTGGTAGAAGAATAATATTTGGTGATAATTCTAATATCAAGAAACAGGTTGAATTTGAAATGATTTACATCTTAAGGGATTGCGTTGAACGGCACGAAAACTTAATAAGGTAATTTAAAGTGCTGCAAGCGTGAGCGATTTTGCGGTCTTTTGTAGACACTTATTGCGATACGATTGGAGACGAAATGGGTAGACCAAATAATTTGAAATTTTAATCGTGATTAGATAAAATACAAACTTAGGGTTATCTCTAGGTACATTTTAAATTTTTTGTTTTTTTTAATTAGTTATAATTAGTGGATGATTTTTGGTGAAAAATTAGCCATTTTCTGTCGTGCCGGGTGCCGTATCAAATTAAATTTCAAAAATGTGCGAAGTGATAACCATAAGTTTGTCTTTCATCTAATCATGATTACAATTTGAGATTAATTGGTTAACGGGTTTGGTCTCCAATCGTATCGCAAAATTCAGAGTTTTGCGGGGTTTTGATGAATAACCGGCTCCTAATTAACGATGCAATGAGCAAAAATGAAAAAGGGCTACTAATATACAATCAGACTGATTATGTGAACATCCTGTAAAAGTTACACTCACTTATGAAACAATTTTTCTCTCTCAATTTTCAACAACGTCCGAGCGCTAGTATCACCTTATAACTATGTTTTTACATGTTATTTAACTTGGTCAGTTTACGTTATTTGAATTGACATCTCTTTTTTCAGTTACGTTAAAGAAGTACAGAAATCACTACAGATTATATTAATCAACCAATTGGCGTGCAATCTTATTTCTACCGGACTCATGTGCCTGTATTTAAATCTGGTAAGAATATGGTCTTGTAAATTGCTCTGTTCGCGGGTCACCACTTTTCAGCACTTCACTTTCTTCTCCAAAATGGTAAAGAAGAGAATACAACGCTATTTTGATGTTTGACTGCTTACCATTTGGGTGGAGTACAGTGGTGAGGGATTCGAAGAAATTAAAATAAATAGGGCATATAAGAAGAGCGATTCAAAAAATGGGAGGGTAAACGTACCGGGACCAGGGGCCCAATTCTAAAACTTTTAAATTCCCAATTCTGATGGAATCTGATTCGGCGCAATGTTAATCCTTATGGCCGTGACTGGATTCCATCAGGGATGGAATTGGGAAAAAGTTCTAGAATACGCCTCCAGATGGCATTGGCATTACAGCTATTTAAAGACTATTTAACTATACGTACTAAATATACCACCGTGTAGAGAACAGCTTACTTCACACTACAAAATTTAAGGTGACGGCAATTCTTTACCATGGAGACCCGTGAATACGAATTACGGGCGGAACTCGCAGAAGGAAATGCTATGAAATGCACCCCCGGACGAGAATACAGAACATATACTAGCGCTAGTGTACGATTTGGCAGTTACCGGAACTGTTTTATCACTAGATCCAGTACATCATCTCTCTTCATTAATTGATAGTCAAGTAAAATTAAATCTTTGATCTAAATGTCAGATGCATGTTATCTTAGGTTATTGGGCAGTTAATTCATTTAAAAAGAGAATGAAAACACTCGAGAACGGGGAATTTCATTAAGGATGTTTTATTTATTATGGAAGGAGTTGATTTAATAGTGAATCCTTGTTTGACCATGGTTTTGTACCTACCGAGGTAAGATTCAAAACAAATCTAGTTTGTACTTCTATCAAAACGCTGCGCTAGTATCCGTTCTGTTCGATCCATAGACCTTGAATTGACCTTGACATTCCATTCTATATACCTAGTCTGAGTTTAACATTGCAGCAGATTTCACGTTTGAAGCTCTACTGCCGTCACCTTAAATTTAGTAGTGTGAAGTAAGCTGTTCTCTACACGGTGAATATACTATACGTTTGGATATCGGAAAGGGTGGTTGGTAGAAGAGCAGAGCAACACTGGTTCAGAGAAGGATTCTTCTGTGAGTCACAGCTTCCTGGGCTCGCTCAGTATCTATATGATAACTCAGACAAGGAAACTAGAATGGTCGTCGTCTTCCTAGACTTTAAGAAGGGGTCCATGTAGTTGGGCCCCCCTTTTTGTAAATTTGCCCCAAACTATTGCAATCGTTTGTACAACGTTAGTGCTGGTTTGTGCAGTCAACATGTTCGTTTGTGCCATTCTCGAAATACGTTACTTTGAGGGGTGTTAAACAAATTTACACCAGCCCCCCTCCCCCCCCCCCTTTTGGATTTTTGCCAATTTCCCTATCGTAATCGTTTGTGCTACGTTTGTAATGGTTTGTGCAGTCAACATTTTCGTTTGTGCAACTCTCTTTCATGCCCAAATTACATAATCAAAATTTGGCACCAGTCCCCCCCCCCCTTTTAGATTTGGTATAATTTTTCTATCGCAATCGTTTGTGCTACGTTTGTGCTGGTTTTTGCAGTCAAAATTTTTGTTTGTTTAACTCTCCTTCATGCCCAAATTACATAATCAAAATTTATAGCCAGCCCCTTTTTGGATGTTTGTCCATTTTTCTATAGCAGTCGTTTTTGCTGGTTTGTGCAGTCGAAACTTTCGTGAGCAACTCTCCTTCATGCCCAAATGACGTAATCAAAATTTGTCACCAGCCCCCCTCCCCCCCCCCATTTTTTTATTTTTGTAAATTTTTAAATCGCAATCGTTTGTGTTACGTTTGTGATGGCTGGTTTGTGCAGTCAAAATTTTCGTTTGTGCAGCTCATCTTCATGCCTAAATTACAAAACTAAAATATGTCATCAGTCTTCCCCCCCCCCCCCCTCCTTTGGAATTTTGCCCATTTTTCTATCACAAACGTTTGTGCTGGTTGGTGCAGTAAAACTTTTCGTTTATTCACCGCAACTGACACGATTTTGGTGTATCGTATACACAGAAAAGTCAGTTGGTATTCAAGAACTGAAGAGCCCCTTGCCATTAGTCTAGTTGCAGAACATTGCGACGTTAAACGATTAATTAAGGAGAGAATAGCGAAATAATCACGGTATTCTTGAAATTTACACAAGTTTGCAAATAAATGTTTATTTCTAGAAGGCCATTTCACCTTGGCAACACATATTGTACGTGTAAAACTTCACTTTTTAAAAGGAAAAACGTCAAAATACAGCAGTAAAACCCTCATATATCTCAGTAAATCATTCAGGAAAGTGTACATTTAAAACTGTTAGAATAAATTATTGTATCTGATACACGACATAGTAGTTTTTCAAAGAAATCTATTAATGGGAAAGCAGCTTAATACAATTTTTATAATATCAGCATGTCTTTTTCTGTATGGTCGCAATGATAAATTGAATGAAAAACTGTAAGAAGTAATATGTCTCGAAAATGAGTTCAGCTTGCCTACATTTTATTTACATAATATGGTGCAGAATTACATTTTCTATATGTATGAAGAAGTTTTATCATGGTTAATCCTTATTTTAAGGATTTCTTAGGAAATAGGATGTGATTTGTGTACTGTTTACTATTTACTCATTCAATTACTTATTTATTACAGGTACCATTATGGCATCCAAGTCCTATACTATTTCTTATACTCCTTATACTTTGCTTACTTCAACTCTACGTCGTATGTTACTTATGTGATAACGTTACAGAGGAGGTAAGAACATTTTGAAGATTTGCTAAGAGTTTTGTCACTTTCAGTAAGCGTATAAACAGGATTGGCGTGTTTGTAACCATGGGGGGGGGGGGACAACTAAGGGCCGGTCTTTCAATACCTTGCTAACTTTTAAACAGTCAATTAGTACTATATTGTCATGGCAACAACCAATGACAATCCTGGAGTAACTACTGGTTTAGCACACTATTGAAAGACCGTCTCTAAAAGTATCAGTGTACACTTCAAGAAAATACACAAAATAAAAATAAATATTGTACAAATTGATGTAAAAATAAATTAATTGAAAAAGTCAAAAGTTAAGAAAATCCATTAAAAAATTAAAAAGTTCTGACAAAATATAAAAAATTACATATTAATATTATCGTGATAGCTTTCAGAATCCATTTTATTAAATTATTAAATAATGCGATGCAAACTTGTCTCCTTGCTCGTCGCCTTGCATTGATTGATTTTTGAGACCATGATTATATTTATTTTTAGACCTTGCAATATTTTGTATTCATGTTAGTTTAGTTTTTGTTTTTCATAACCACCTGTTGTCTGTATTGTTTATTCTGTCATTCATAGAGGAAGACTGATACAAGTCGGTCGAAACTTTGCTGTTAATAAACTCATCTGAATATGTCCGCATTATTTTATAATTTAATTAGGTACACATTTATGATCAGATGAAAAAAATATGAAAATCTTTTGAAAATCAAAGGAATTAAAAACTTAAAAAACAAGTAGAAATCAATAAATCGAGAAGATGAAGATGAAGGAGAGAAGATGAAGGAAGTACATCCTTCGAAACGTCGCGAACGGCCCTGATCAGGGCCACCAGCACCTCAAACGGAACAAACCGTCACCACTGCCATGTCAAAAATAAAGTTATAAAATAAGTCAATAAATAAAAAAAATTGTTATCGAGAGGTTTTGTTTTGATAGCACCTTGTTGTTCCTCTTGTTAATCTTAATCTGAAACTGTTTCTATCTAAATGAGCAATATTTAATAAATACCTAGTTAAAATAGTCCATAACTTTAATTACTACCTTTAGCAGGCCCACGAACAAGACTTCTTTATTTATTTTTATTTTATAGGTATATGATCTGTTGATAAATAAACTTGATGCATCTCGGTTGCCCTGGTCATGTTGCCATGTTACAGAGCTCGCTGGTGAGGGACGCCATCTACAGTTGTGATTGGTTGGAAGCGTCTGCGAGTTTCAAGCAAGCCATGAGGATCATGATCTCACGAGCTAATCAGCCGATTGTGGTCAGAGTCGCCGGATTCGTTCCAATGTCATGCGAAACTTTCTTCGGTGTAAGCTTAATTAACAAATTAGATTAGATTATTAATTATTATTGTTAAACGGCCCGTCGACAATTATAAGTCATTTTGCGCACATTAATTTATACTTTTAACTTTGTTGATAATTAGTGGAGGACATGGGGTGGGGTCGACCTAACGGGCCCGATCCGTGGTAGTCTGAAACTGGTGGGGAAGCAGGTTCAGAATGGGGACGGGGGGGGGGGGGGAGGGTTCGGACCGGTGTGACCCGATTTGGGGATCACCATTTCGAGAGGGGAGGCCGGCCGGAGGGGCCCGCGAATTTGGGGAGGGCATGGGACTAGGTCGACCCTGAACTGCACTTAGTTGGGACCAACTCGTAATGCGAGTTGGCCCCTTAAGCCCCACCACCGCGTTAAGGTGGAAGTCCATCGGAGAGGTAAGACCGTACGCGTTACATACTTATATTCATATCACACACAATATCACGGGCCCTAATTTATATCTTCGGTAACTAAGGTACAGAAAAGTCTCACTGCAGTGCGGACGTGCAACTTTCATTTAGTGAGGTAAATCATTCAATTAAAGCCAGTATTGAATCAGATAAAATGCAGTCCTTTGCGCTTTTGGCTGGCAGCGAAAGATGGCGTGCCAACATCTCAGAATGAGGTAAATTTCAAATGTATTGCTAATTTTTAGCATACACTTTATATTCGATTTGCTAGGAGAAATTTACGATGGCTGAGTAAGTAGGTATTTTTTTTTGATTTTGATGGCAATTTTGGGGGTACGAGTATATTAAAAGCATTGTTATTACCATGGCAATATTTTACATTTCCGTATATTTTGCATAGCATCATCCAACCACCAGGAATCATAGGATATTTTATCTATGTTAAAAATTTAAGATATAATATTGATTTAATGTGTTTTTTAATGCAATAAATTCTGGTTCCAGTATTTTTGAGTCATGTTGAGTAATTTATTAATTTAAATGAAGATTAGGAAACATTTCATGAGATATGGGAACGTAATTAAAATTACTTTTATTTGTTTTCAGATCTCAAAACTAAGCTACTCCTATTTCATGGCCATCCTAACAGCCATCAAGAAGAGATAAAATACTTGTGTGGTTTTCAACCCTTCAGAAGCCACATGTTTGCTTCTGTAGGAGTCAATGTATTGTATTTCTCTTCAATAAATAAAAGTCTTTAAAGAAAATCAAATGTGATTAATCAGTCGTTAATTTTAGAGTAAATGAACAGTGTTCTTTACTTTTAAAGTTTTTTTTTGTCTGGGGCTTAACGTCGCACTGTTCTGCACCGAGGCTAATGGCGACGGATGAATGATTATGATGATGATTGGGAGATGATGGTGAAGAGTAGGTAAGGATGTAAGGTGGGAAGGAGGCGGTCGTGGCCTATTAGTAGGGTACCTTCCCAGCATTTGCCTGCCGACTGAGGGAAAACCTCGAAAAAAAACCAGTCAGGAAGGACGGCCGCGGGAATCGAACCCGCGCCTCCGGAATACAAGCTCAGAGCGTTAACCACTCAGCCAAGATAGATAGATATTACCTAATAGATAATATTATAAAATCTTATATTCTAATAATCTAAAATCTAATATACTCTATGATAAAAAGAATTGTTATTGCTTAGGTTTATTCTTTATATCCAAATTAATATTGTTCAAGAGCAACATTATTTACAACCTGGGAGTATTTATTATTATTATTAAGTCTATATTCTCAACAGAGCCAGGCTCCACTAGTGAGAATGTAATATAGAGAAGGGAGGAGAGGAAACCCGGTACCGGCATGTAGCCTACTCCTGACGAAAGATACCAAGGGGACCAACGGCTTAACGTCCCTTCCGAAGGACGGTATAACATTCACAGCACAAGCCTCCACAACCCGCGCCGCCGAGAGACTGATAACAGGTGGAGGGAGGTCGTCCACTAACCCCCAAACACCCCAGTCTCTCTGGCCCAACGGCAGCAACCTGGCAAGGCAGAGTTGAATGGTCACCCATCCAATCGCTGACCGCGCTCAATGTTGCTTAACCTCGGTGATCTAACGAGAACCGAGGTATCCAACACACCAGCCGTTGGGACAAAACTTCGGTCCAAAGTTCTAGCTTCACCACAAGAGCGCGCCACTGACTTGGTATTCAGTTAGTTTAGTTAACATCTGTTAGAAACAGATATGATACAAGCTCTCTTTCATTTCCAGTAGACCCGAACGTTCATTGCCCATCCGTTGCTTGATCGTCGCACTGTTCCGCAACTGAGCTAATGGCGTCGGAATGATGAAGATATGATGGCGAATAGGTTAGGATGACGGTGCGAAGGAGGTAGTCGTGGTCTATTATCATGGAACCCTCCCAACATTTGAATTAAGACGTTGATTGAAACCACGAAAAAGCTCAGACAGGACGAAATCGAACCCGAACCTCCAAAGCGCAAGTCCAGAGCGTGATTGCCAGAGAGAACTCTGAAACGATATGAAATTTTGCACACACACTAATGCCATAAGACACGTGTAAGTTATGGAGGAGAACCTGTAGTTGAATTGAAAATTGAAAATGGATCCGTTTGACCGATAGCTTAAATTTTAGCACGTTTATCGGGACCAACACTTTAGGAAATGATGTCGTGGACGTTTTCGGAACCATCGGGTGATAGCATGGCAGTGAAGCCGAAGGCTATACAATGTCTATGGCAGTGGTGACGGTTTGTTCCGATGAAAGTGCTGGTGGCCCTGATAAGGGCCGTTCGCGACGTTTCGAAGAGGTGTTACAAAATATGTTAGTTTTAATAATATCTTTGGTGTTTCTACCTTCATTTTCTTCTGGTAGTCTCAATTCTGGCATCGCCGCCAGAAGATGAAGGTAGTAATTATCAATATAATCGCTTGTTTATAGTCATATTATTATAGTCAGTCAAAATAAAAAAATAGTCCATGTTGTAATGAATGATGATAACAAGTACCTAGGTACTTGTATTTTAAATTAAATTCCACATTTTTTGGACGTATGTTCCCAATTATATTTAGTGTGCCAATTAACATGTAATGTATGATCATCAGTCAATATATATTTTCTTTTAAATCTAGATCTATATCTTGTTGATTTTAGCTGCTGCGTTTCCCAGCGGTAACAGAGAATGATGTACGACTGCCACATTATTATTATTATTATTATTAAGCCTATATTCTCAACGGAGCCGAGGCTCCACTAGTGAGAATGTAATAAAGAAGGGAGGAGAGGAAACCCGGTACCGGCATGTAGCCTACTCCTGACGAAAGATACCAAGGGGACCAACGGCTTAACGTCCCTTCCGAAGGACGGTGTAACATTCACAGCACGGGCCTCCACAACCCACGCCGTCGAGAGACTGATAACAGGTGGAGAGAGGTCGTCACACTAACCCCCAAATACCCCAGTCTCTCTGGCCCAACGGCAGCAACCTGGCAAGGCAGAGTTGAATGGTCACCCATCCAACCGCTGACCGCGCTCAATGTTGCTTAACCTCGGTGATCTGACGAGAACCGAGGTATCCAACACACCAGCCGTATGGTACTTACTTTTAGTGCATTCTCTTTTCTTCTGTGAAACACATCAGTGCCCTGTCCAATGTCACGTAGGAAACTAAAATCTTATAAATGATGCTTGTAGACTAAACGCTTTACTGTTATCATCAAAATTATGTACCGACATCATTAAAAATCTCTACTGTTATCACTAAAAATGTATACAGGCATCATTTAACTATATGGTGATATCATCAAAATAATATACAGATATCATTAAACCATATAGTGATATCATCAAAATAATATACAGGCATCATTAAAAATCTATACTGATATCACCAAAAACTTTGTTGATATCACTAAGATTCTGTGATGACATCATTAAACTTGATAGTGGAATCATTAAAATATTATACAGACATCTTTAAAAATTTCTACCGATATCACTAAGATATTGTTTTGCTGGTCTCAATTATACAGTAGGATTTAGGTTTTGGAGGTAACCTGCGAAATAAAAACGCGCACCCCGACTGGGAATCGAACCCAGATCCTTCGGGTTACCGAAGCATCTTTGGGCCTAAAGCATAGGGCCGGTAACCCGAAGGATCTGGGTTCGATTCCCAGTCGGGGTGCGCGTTTTTATTTCGCAGGTTACCTTCAAAACACCATCCCTAAGTGAGAGATTCACTAAATTTTCCATCATTATCAAAGGATTTAGGTTATGATGATATCAGTAAAAAAAAGTTCTAGTGATAGTTCAACCAGGGAACACCTTCGAAACTTCGCGAACTGTCCTTTTATCAGGGCAACCAGCACTTTCATTGGAACAAACCGTCACCAATGCCAAGCACTTTAGGAAATGTTTACAATTTTCTCAAAAATCTGTCACGAGCTTCGAGACTTAATGTTGATATTTTACGAATATTGTATGCTTGTCATAAGTTATTTAACAAATTTTATTCAAACAAATTTTAAAATAAAATCACTGCTCATTTGATTCATTTGATTGTCTTTTATACTTCCAAGGTAAAGAGCAGCAACTTTCACACTTGGATTAATTCGCACGTATTGCGAAGGCTCAGCGCGTTACAAAGCGTTTTCCTAGTAGGTAACGACATTCGGAAATAGTAGCATCGACAATGTTCTTGTATCACGTGCATATAAATTAGATTAATAGGGAATATGTAAAAGATTTTTAATGCGGCTAAAATCCAATATTTCTTAATAACCAAGCTATTTATTGGTAAATCACACTATTTTCACACTTAAAAGTGTACATTTCCATTTATGAATATGACATTTTTTAAATCAGTGTATATTTTGGCGGGAAAACGCCATCCCGGCGAGTGATGTCATATTTTATAGTATCCATGGCAACATCATTGTTGGTTGATGAAAATGACATAACTCGCCGTGATGGCGTTTTCCCGCCAAAACATGCCATGATTTTTAATTTTAGATTTGTCAATGAAAATTTACACTTTTTAGTATTTTGAATTATACTTTTCAATAAATTCATGCATTTAGGTTCCTAAATCCTACCTATACAATATTGAAATTGCTAAATCTGTCAATCAGCACCTGCTTCCAACTAACCCTTGTGATAACTGTTCTGATAAGCCGAATACATCTCACTATCAGCAGTTGTGATAACAGTTCTGGCGAAGTGTTGACCGATGTGATAAGAGACGCGTCAGAGACAGGCGTGTCAGTCATTGGATCGCATCACTCGACAGCGATCTCTTCCTTCTTAGTCTTCTGCTGCATCGACATCTGTCATGAGCTAGTAAGTAATATCAAGTCTTACAGTCGTGATACCTTACATACATTAGATACATTAGTGGATTGATTCAGCCACTACCTTTTCCAGGCGAACAGCGATAGATTTTCCTGTTTCTTGCGACACCCTTTTTGGTCCGATTTTATAGCCGTGATTCTGTGCTTTATTTTGGCGATAAGACGGCTGGGTAGTGAGTTTGACCTTGAAGAGTTTTTTAATCGATTTTTATCAATATCTTTTTCAAGTGTAATTGTTAACAAAATAGGGCTATGGACGTGAATTCAAAACAGTTCAATGAAAATAATTACATAGTTTGAAATAAGTTATTAGTTTTATTTTGTCCAACAGGTGTTTAGAACCCGAAAATTTAGTAATGTTCGGGTTCTAAACACCTGTTGGACACAATAAAACTAATAGCGTATTCCAATCAATGAAATTATTTTCATTGAACTGTTCTGAATTCACGTCCATAGCCCTATTTTGTTAACAATTACACTGGAAAAAGATATTGATAAACATCGATTTCTCATAATTTGAATGGCTCATAAGAAAGGACGATTTTTAGGAAATATTATCTCAAATATTTACCTTCGAAAACAGCCGACTCTGAAGTTTATTTTAAACATCTTTATTGAATAATATATACATAGATTATTTACAATTTCTAAAGTTATTTTAACAATTCCTGGCTTTCGCCACCACTTGTTCCGTATCACACTAACAATGCAAATTAGGCGTTTTCAATTTCTATAATCGATGAAACAGCGTTTTGAGTGAAATTACCTATCAAATTTGAATAGACCATTTTAAATATTATCTCGGTGGCTCTGCTTTCTAAGAAAAATCATATGCAGTATTATTTCCAGACACCTTAGACCTCGTTTTACCTATTGTTGAAACAGGGACTAAGGTGTCTGGAAATCAAACTGCATATGATTTTTCTTAGAAAGCAGAGCCACCGAGATAATATTTAAAATGGTCTATTAGTATACGTAGTGTGATATGGACTTAAGAAATGCAAAAGACTCAAAACATTTTTAGATAGTTATTTTCTTAAATTCCATGATCTTTCCTCCTCAAAGTTTGTACTTAAGTACGATTTTTTTTTAAATGATAAAACCGTGTTCTTTTATTGACACGTTTTAACAGGTCAGTTTTAATAAACTATGGCCTCGATATATTTGTATAAAAAGAGTGACTCCTACATGAATATGTTAATAAAATTACTCTGGTAACCATTCAACATATCACCAAAAAAGCTGCTCTGAATCGAGCCAACAGGATGACTCAACAATTAATGTCATGCAATCTATGATTATAAGTACCAAGATATTTATTCGAATAAAATTTCATCTGTGTTACGGAACTGCTATGCTCCAAGCATACTAGAATCAGCTTTGTATGTGATTGAGTTGCCATGAGGTAATTTGTGCAAATGAAATCCTCAAAGGCGTGCGCACGGGGGGGCCGGGGGGGCCTTGCCCCCCCCCCCCCTAATGGGTCAGCCTCAACTAAAAAATTATAAAATGTGGTCCTCATAGTGTCAAAATTTTGTTTTAAATGGGTTTAAACAAAAAAATCTCCCTGCGGGGCAGACTGGAGTTGCTCAAATCACTGGACTCACGTACTGGGTTGATCAAAAACACAAAATTTTGGAAAACAATGCCTATAAAGTACCTTCCAAAAACACGATTTTTCATGAATTTCTAGGTTTTTCCCATAAAAATTTCTTTTTAATATGCCTCAAAATTGCTCTAATATGATGTATGACCTTCAGAGAATATTTTCTAGGGGGCTTCGCTCCCGAACACTCTTTCATATCAATTTATATTTTTATGTCGTGAAAAAAAGTTTTGGGAACAAAAAGTGCCCAAAATACTAAAACGCTCTGCCGGACCAGGTTTTGGGGCATGCCCCCTCACCTTATTGTAGTGAAAAGGTGTGTAAAATTTAAAAAAAAAATGTAAAGAAAATGCTCCTCAGAATGTCTCAAAAGTGATTTCAAAGTGTCAAAAAACCAAAAAATGCCCTGCGGTGCAAGGTGGGGGGCGCTCCCCCCACACCCCCCTTAAGCCGTGACGATTTTCTATCCTTGGACTGTACCCCCCTGTCATTAATCCTGCTGGCGCCCATGTTGCCCCCCCCCCCCCTAATGATTTCTCCTGCGCACGCCTATGGAAATCCTACCTTAAGGGGAAGGACCGGCTGACTGCTCCTAGAGAATCAGCCCTTATTGCTATTGTAGGCGGTGTTTTTAAAGGTAAATAAGGCGGGATCAGATTTGGCGACGAATTTGTTGTCATTACTGCGTGATTGGTCTAGCTGGGAACAATGTTTGATATGAATGTTTTCTTCCGACTTTAGTTCCCATGCAAAAAATGTAAACAGAAGTGAGATCTGATACCCCGAGTATTGTTGTTATGATCGCTGGGTCCAGACTGGTTACCAACTCAAATGACATCATTGGCATCACTTTCACAACACGAACAAAATCATCGAGGATCAAGAATAATCACACGCAATAAAGTGTTCAACACTTATCTAATAGATTCAAAGATTGCAAATCCTTTTATTGATTTTTAACCATTATAACGGCGATATATGACACTGATCTTATTTCACCACCTGAGGGTATAATGCCATTGGAAAAATTTGTTTACGAATAGGTATAGGTAGTCTCATTTCTCTCTGGGTTCTTTACTAAGAGAATAATATTATCGCAATCAGAGCAAGAAAATCATTTTAGTTTTTGTGCATGTGGTTCTTGTAGTAGAATGTAGACACTGTCTACTGTCTACTTCTTGTAAGTAGAGAGTAGAAAATACGAAAAATAATGAAATAAAGTAATAAAAATACACATGAATATTTCCAGCCTTTTCTCCGGACTATATAAGTGGTATGTTGTGAAATTTATAAATCAATGAATTAGAAAATTTTGAAATAATATCATATATTATTTCATTGCTCAAAACTAGTAGAAAAAATCAACAAAAAGTCATTTTTTTTTTTAAATGTAATGGTTGGAGTAATGATAACGGTCAATACAACAATTAAATAATTATTCGCCGTTTGTCTGACAAATCATTGCTATCGGTGACCTAAACCTGTGTTCGGGATTAACGTGTGAAATAACACGTACAATGTATAATTATCATTCAGTTGCTATGATACACATTGCAACCAAAAATATTTCTTTACCTTTATAACATACAGTTTTCAGTTATAAATAATAAAATAGTGCATACAGTAGAGACACACATTGATGTGCTCTTAGCGAGCGTCGAAATTCATCTGTTATTCTGCACTTGTAATTGTAGACGGGAAAACTGTTCGACATTGTTGTCACAATGAGAATAAATACACATCGTGACATAACCTTGCCGAGATTGACTCAAGAATAATAGATAGCCCGAGATGCTACTATTTACAGTGAATTATTATGGATGCTTAGAGAAGTGTTGCCGATTTCAACAGTTATTCAATTAGCAAAAATATATTTATATCTTCAAAAAAACATACATATTAAAATTTAAATTTAAAAAATAGCATAAAAATTAATATTAAGTGAAGTCTTTATTAATACAACAGCGAATTTTCTTATGATAAATTAAATTGTTGGGAAGATTTGTACATGGCTGTTTTTAATATCAACATTCTATGTTTCTGAAAATTTTCACTTACATTTTATCAACTTACAATGAAAATTTAATTTTAGGCCATTTCCAACATTTTAGACGGTATACACTTTACGATAGATAGATTTTTATAAATTAGGTAAGATGATTTAGACAACTCTAAGGTCCGTCTGTCTCCAGTCGTCGTTGATTGTGTAAATGCCGGGGAAACTGATGATTATTGTTGACATACAAACTCTCGCTATCAGTGCACTATTTATATTTCCATGCTGTCTCTTAGGACCCTCCCATCATCCCCTTCCACACCGTTACTGGAACTCCCAGAATGTTTACTTGCAACTTCAGTCGGTTTCAGTGCCCCTGGTTTTATGCAAAACTCATTACATTGATGGTGTGAGAAAGCAAATTGTGCCTCTACCGATCAAGTTAGAAAAAAAGTTTCAAGAGCAAAGTTGCTTGAAATTAAATCTAGTTTAAGCGTCGTTGAACCAATTTTTAAAATTATTAGTTTTATTTACTCAATAATTACGCAACATATAACTACTTATAACTTTAAGGTGATTAAAAATTTCAAATAAGTGGTCAACGCTGCATAATCTGCAATTCATTCTCCACAACTTTGTCGCTTTAACATCTAGTCTATCTTCAACGAGACGGGACGATAACTGCTTTCCAGCCGAGGTCCTCATTCAGAGGCTCTTCCTTCCCCTTAAATCTATAATAATGAGGAGAAAGCGGTGAAAGACAAAGAGTTCCATCCTTATCTCATGTTTATGACAAATCACAAGCACAGGATATCTCTTATCTTTAGTCCGAAGCTCCTGCAATTATGTTTTGGATTATCAGGCTAAATATAGAAAGTGAATATTCATCGGGTGAAGTGCTACTCCAAAATCTGAAAACCGTCTGATTTTTAGTCTTTGGACTAAAAATTAACTTTGAAGGACGGTCATCCAGTCGCAAAACATAGAAATGTTTCACCAGCGAGGCAATGGTTCAGGGAGAATCGCTCTGGACATGAGATCCTTGGGTTCGATTCCAATGAGGGTCTTTCGTGATTTCTCTCAGTGCCATGGCAAATGATGAGAAGGTTCTCTACTCATAGGCCAAACCAACTCTGTCCCACTGTTATGCTTCATCTCTTCTTATACCATCATCATAATCATTTATTATGCCATTCTCTAGTTATTTTCCTATAACTAAAGTCTACTCGAGTGGAAGGGGGGGGGGGGGGGGGGGGGGGGGGGGGAAATAATCCTCAATTAGCGCTGCCGTTTTTCAAAATTGAGAGAGAACAATTGTTTCATAAATGGGTGTAACTTTGATAGAATGTTCACATGATCAGTCAAATTGTATATTTTAGGTCACTTTTTCATTTTTGCTTCTTTTCTTGTTAATACGGCGCCGGTTATTCTACAAAATCTCAAAAACTATAAAATTTCCGATAGGTACGAATGGAGACCATACCCGTCAACCAATTAATCTAAAATTTTAATCATGATTAGATAAAAGTCAATAAAAGTCAAACTTAGGGTTATCGCTTGGTACATTTTTTTAAATTTTATTTTATACGGCACCCATTGAGACAAGAAAATAGAAAATTTTAAACAAAAATCAACTAATTATTACTAAATAACGAAGAAAAAAATTATAAATGTACCAAGGGATAACCCTCAGTTTGTCTTTAATCTAATCATGATTAAAACTTCAAATAATTTCGTCAACCCATTTTGTCTCCAATCGCGACAAAATCAATCCAAAGAGTCAGAGCTATCTCCTTGTTCCAGCTACCAGCCCGCCCCGCCAGGCGCCGCCTCCACCGCGCCTGCGTACGACCAGCAACGCAACGACGACCTGAAGCGCAAGCTGGAGTGTCCGGTGTGCTTCAACACCTGCATGCCGCCCATCTACATGTGTCTGAACGGTCACAACGTCTGTTCCAAGTGCAGTGAGCAAGTGACGGAGTGTTCGGTCTGTAGAGCACCGGGCAGACCCACGGTGCGCAACCTGTTCGCCGAGGACATCTGTGGCCAGGTACACTCAACATGCTCTCATATGCACTGCAGGGACACAGTGGGGTCAGGTCGAACCAGGGCTGCTTTTTGGGAAACGGGCAGGGTACGCTCTGCCATCTTTTTCAAAATCCATTAAATTCATCCATGGGTTAAGATTTTTTCTTAAAAAATGCAAATAAATTGCATCTTAACTTTTGTTAAAATATATAATTTTAAAATCTATGATGTCGTGGACGTTTTCGGAACCATCGGGTGATTGCATGGCAGTGGTGACGGTTTGTTCCGATGAAAGTGCTGGTGGCCCTGATAAGGGCCGTTCGCGAAGTTTCGAAGGTGTTACTACCTTCATCTTACACCTTTGAAACGTCGAGAACGGCCCTTATCAGGGCCACCAGCACTTTCATCGGAACAAACCGTAACCACTGCCACGTTTAAAATCTATTTTCAAACTCGGTTCCGAATGAGTAAAACATAACTAAAAATAGTGATTTTTTCAAAAAATTCCCGCCGGGATCAAATTGGGGGGTTGTGAACACTACGGATTTTGTTATTTTTCGTCGCCCTGGCACTTATTTGAACCCCTGCCCTCACTCTGGGACTCTCAGAAGTCAGCATGCTAAGTCCCTTTCAGAGGCTTCGTAGATTTGGAGTGGAAATTAATGTATTTATTTTTAAATTTACGTAAATGAATTACCAAGAAAGCAATCACTAAAGATATATACAAGAATTGACAGTTCTAAATGGTGTAAACTAGGAAAACACTCATGAACCAATTCGCACTGCATGAGATTTAATGTGTGTCAAATAATATGACCAACAGGAATTCCGTACCAAACGTACAGAAACATACACATCCATATTGAATTGAAATATGAACCACTCAATCAACATAATCTATTGAAACTTAAGAATATCAATCTATACACTTTGGTACAAAAAGCAAATCAGATTCAGTTGCAGTGGAAAACATTCATTTCGATACTTCATTTCTGACATTTATTAAAACTGTCAATAAGTGCATTTTTTTTTGTCTGGGGCTTAACGTCGCACTGTTCTGCAGCGAGGCTAATGGCGACGGATGCATGATTATGAGGATGATTGGGAGATGATGGTGAAGAGTAGGTTAGGATGGAAGGTGGAAGGAGGCGGTCGTGGCCTATTAGTAGGGTACCTTCCCAGCATTTGCCTATCGACTGAGGGAAAACCACGAAAAAACCCCAGTCAGGAAAGACGGCCGCGGGAATCGAACCCGGGCCTCCGGAATACAAGCTCAGAGCGTTAACCACTCACCCAACCTGTACCGTGCATGTTCGTGCATGCAAGTGCATGTTCTTGACTGATTGGGCTGAAAATTAGTAAAATAAGAGACAGTGTTCGTCTAACGACCCCTTGCCCCCCCCCCCCCCCCCCCCCCCCACCGCCACCACCCCCGAGGACGCGCTTGGTTTTACCTAGGAAGGTGCTGGTTGGGATACGCAACTCCATGACGTCACCCACGTTAACTGAAGCAGTAGGCATTTTACAACGTGTGAAAGAGGGGCGACGGAAATGTCTTGTTTGGGTTTGCATCGTCAGGAAATACTGTAGAGATATGTGTGTTGCATCATTGTCTTCCTTATATTTCGGAGCATTGTCAGATAGTAATTTAATTCAAATATGTTGTGTGGGAAAAAAGTTTCGACAGTTTTAATAATTCGGGAAAAAGATGAAAATATTGAAACCAGAGCGAGCGGACAAAATATCACTTAAGCACATTCTCAGCTGCGTCTCACATAGGCATCGTATTGATGTCTAAGATACACCATTTTTTGTCTCCCTAAAATATTAACGGATGGTAAGATATATAATTTGTGACATTTTATTGAATGATTTGAGGTATTTTCATCTGTTATAAAAGCGCGGCATTCCCTTTGTTTCACACTTTGCAAACAAGATTCCAATCCCCCCAGCCATCATCCTAGATTTCACACGTTCTTCATCTCATCCAGATCAAGCTGCCGTGCGGGAACCAGGACGAGGAGTGCAAGGGCATGTTCACGATGTCCGAGCTCAAGGATCATCTGCCCAAGTGCCACGAGCAGTTCCACTACCGCTGCCATCTGCCGGCGCAGCAGGAGGGCCCCTTGGGCGGAGTCCTCCAGAGCGCGTGGAAGCAGCAACCCGATGCCTACGCATTCAATATGAACAGTCTTGCCGCGCAGCTCAAGATCCCACCCAGGTAAAAGCAACGCCAATCCTTGGGGACCGCTATGGAAACTGACGGATTGTGTCAAATTTTCCCAAAATACCTAAGTCTCCCCAAGGCTCATTATTTACTCCACTGTTATGCAACTTTGGGAGGTAGTTTATCTTTCAAAAGGGGTATTGTGCCTGAGAAACTAAAAGTATCTATTGTGCGTCCTGTTTTTAAAAAGGGAAACCACTTGGAATATAGCAACTACAGGCCTATTGCGATATTACCAGCGATTGAAAAGGTTATGGAGCGTTATGTAGAAGAAAAATTGTCACATTATTTGAAAACTTACAATATAATAAATTCCGCGCAGTTTGGGTTTCAAAAGGGGAAAGGAACAGGGAATTTGTTATCATTATTTTCAGACTACATAAATAGCAAGATAAACAATAATATGCACATTTTAGTTATGTTTATTGACTTTACAAAGGCTTTTGACACTTTAGATCATAATAAGCTGATAGCGGCCTTGCAGAGAGTAGGGATAAGGGGACCTGTATTGCAATGGTTTATGAGTTATCTTTTAGATAGGCATATAGTTGTTAAAATAGGTCAAAATTATAGTGTTAAAAATAAATATGTTACAGGTGTACCACAGGGATCCATTTTGGGCCCTATATTATACCTCCTTTATGTTAATGATATCTTCAATAGCGTTCGTATGTGTAAAACGCTTATGTATGCTGATGATACAGCATTAATATCAGTTCATAAATCTTTAGAGATGGCTCAGCTTTATCTTCAACGAGATTTTAATAATATAATCAAAGTGACACATGATAGGAAGTTAATAATAAACTGCTCAAAGACAAAAGTTATGCATATATGTTCGTCTGCCAACAGTAACAGAAACAGTTCCGTAAAAATAACGTTTCATTCCAATGATTGCTTGCACGCCCCGGATGAATACAATATGGATGAGTGTACAACTTGTGTAGATCAGATTGAGGTTGTACCTAATCATGTGTATCTGGGCATGGTTATTGATGACAGGTTTTCATGGAAGCCTCATATTGATCGTTTATGTAAAAGATTGCGTTCGTGTGCCTTTCAAATATTTAATTTAAAAGATATCCTTCCTCTATATCTACTAAGAACAGTGTACTATGCTTTAGCTGAATCTGTAATATCTTATGGTATTCTTACTTATGGAAACGCATCAGACGTTCATTTAAAGAAAGTTGCAAATTTGCAGAGCAGAATTGTAAGGAGCATAACACTGGAGAGTGAGATTCTTCATGAAGGCATTAACACTCATTTTCAACAAGCCCAGATATTACCTTTTGAATATTTAAGACGTTATAGATTTGTATTACAATATTATTTTGATAATGATAATAAAGTGTGCTTAAAAAGAAATCGAGAGACAAGGGACGCTATTCAAAATTTAAATCAGTTTCAGGTGCCACTTTTTAATAATAAACATGGTAAGAGAACGCTAGCTTATGAAACTCCAATTATATTTAACAACATTCCGTTTAATATGAGACAATATACAAAGTTTAGTGAAGTAAAAGTAAATATTAAAAAACATTTTCTATCCTTGCTGCAATTATAGTTTGAAAGTTAAAAATATAACAAAATTTATCGATCTCTCATCTCTCTCGATCGCTGCGATCTCTCTCATTGTTGTGCTCTTGCACAACTTGCTCTTGTTGTTCAGTTCAATTCAATTTATTACATCTTGCAAATAATATTATAGGTACTACCTTCTCTCTCTGTGCATTTTATTTGTATTTATATTTATATTTATTTATATGTAAATAAAGTGTATATCAATGTGTTAATTATATATGTGTTATTTGCCACATTCAAGTCTCAATGGGGCTTTGTGGCTGCGACCAATTTTGTAATTATTTGTATTTGTATGTTATTTTTGTAAAATAAAAAAAAAAAAAAAAAAAAAGTTTTGATACACATTGTCTTGGAATACTATTGAGAAATTTTTATAAATACGTGAAAATAAAAAAAAATATTTTCAAATTTTTCACTGAAATATGAGAAATTTCTTAAATTGTCTCAATAGAATTCCGAGATAATGGGTATCAAAACTACGTCCCAAAGTTGCATAACAGTGGAGTAAATAATGAGCCTTGGGGAGACTTAGGTATTTTGGGAAAATTTGACACAATACGTCAAACACATTATAACATTCCAAAATTCCTAGACCATTCTCAAACTTGGGTTTGATTGTAAGAACCATTCAACCAACTTAGGTAAACGCTCAGTGTAACGCGTTGATGAGCGAGCTGCATCCGATTTGATATGCGTTTGCAAGTACCAGAGCTGCTCTACAGGCCTTGGAACTGACGCAACAAGAAGGCAGGGAAAATGTAGTATGCATTTTTCAAATATTTCAAGATTATGGAATATAATGGCATTAAAATTACAATAACTTTTGAAAAACCAGATTAGTCATCAAATTGGCAAAAATACTTAAAATGTTGGTCACAATGACCATGCGAAGTTTTAAGTTAATCGGTCAATTCGTTCTTTTATTTCAAAAATCACTGTATCAATCACAGGATTCTCTTGAAAAACGTTACAGAAACCTCATGGATTATATAAGTGCGTGTGAAAACTTTCAGAACGATTGGTTGAACGGTTTGTTGACCCGGTCAGGGAACACAAACACATTACAGAAAAAGTGCCATAAGAGTACTGGCAGTACTGGCCATGGTGACGCTCGCTACGCTCGTTCAATAACTACATCTCCTTTAAAAAATACGGTCGTTGTTGAACAAAGTTTATAATATTATACCATTCTTGTGATACAGAGGATACGTAAACTTGGCGACCTACGTGTGCAGGTAATCGGACACTTTACCGACGGACACATTACCGAAAAACAGGGGGGAACACTTTACCGACGGACAGATTACCGAAATTTATCCGGACACTTTACCGATTTTTTTTTTCACATTTTCCACAAATATTTTTTTCAAAATTTTAAAAAAAATTATAAAATTTCTACAAATATTTTTTTCAAACTTTCAAATATTTTTTTCCAAAATTTATCATCATTAGATAATGAAATTTCGCGTTTTATGGTGTAATGAAAATTTCGGGTTTCGTGTTTAGCTTTCTTTTAGTTTTTTTTAATCTTAAAAAAATTTTAAAATTGTATAAAACTTTGGCAATACTTTGAAGAAAAAAATTGTTACAATTTTATAAAATTTTGTCAAAATTTCGGAAAAAATATTTGTAAAGATTTTATAAAATTTTGTAAAAATTGTGGAAAAAATATTTGTGAAAATTTTATAAAATTTTGTCAAGATTTTGGAAAAAATATTTGTGGAAAATGTGAAAAACAAAGTCGGTAGTGTCCGGGTAGATTTCGGTAATCTGTCCGTCGGTAAAGTGTCCCCCCCTGTTTTTCGGTAATGTGTCCGTCAGTAAAATACCCTAGCACCACGTGTGCAATATGTCTTCAGGTTCCTCCACGGAGTCCTTCAGAACACGTCCGTGGCGCCTTGCGAGTGGATCGGCAACCGCTTCGACCTGCTGAAACATGTCGAGACATGTCACAAAGAGTGGCTGACGCGGGGCTACATCGCGGACATGTCCATGCTTGTCCATGACGTCACTAGCTACCAGGCGGGTGAGTTGTTCATCATACTCACTATTACACCCTGACGGCTGTCACCTTAGAGCGGGTTGTGTTAGCCAATGGGCTTGTTCACGCAAAGCTCAGCATAGATGGCGCAACTATGTTACGTGCTTTAATCCGACTTTAGGCCGAGATGGGTAACAAAATGACGTCATTTCCGGCTTTGATTTCCGGTACAAATAATTACGGCACAGAGTGTTTACATTATTAAAAATGACCCAAAAATTAACAGAAATAACAAAAAAAAAACTAAAATGTACATAGTACAAAGATGTAGCCTGAAGTCGTATCTTGTTTTCATGTGAAAACTATTTACTGGGCAGAGATTAGAACGCGGCAAGATGACGAAAATTTGAAAATATGGAATTTATGTTGGGTCAATGATGACATTTCGTTTTACAAAGATATTATGCACGTAGGACACTGTAATTTACATTTTTAAATGTATTTGAGATTACAACAGACTTCCAAAGACTATCAATACATAAATTGGTCATTTAAACTCTTTAAAACTCATTTTAGTTACTACCAAAGATGTTACCCAACCGCTGGCGCCATCCCATGTACATTTTGGTTACTAAGAAAAATGTTACTTATCTCGGCCCAACGAAGCTGCCCAAGCTAATCCGATGCTAGCGATCCTGGTGAGAGCAAATGGCAGTGAACAAGCCCATTACCGCGGCTATGTGTAATGGTTTCCTATGACGGACAGGCCAGTGGTGAGGTTTAGACCGTGTCATACTCCCATTTTGTGCTACAAATTAATTGAGGAAACTTGTATCATACTGTTCTTAATATGAAATAACTTCTATTCACTTTCACACCTCTTAATTTGTGCAATTTGAGTAGTAGTGAGAGTATTGACTTAAGGTGGCTGGATCGATCGATATCATAGTCTCAGACCTTCATAATTTTGTGTGTACTTATTGATAACCATGCCATACACAATGGCAGTGGCGCGATCACTCGATATGTCTTTTGAGAATGATCAAAACCTTAACATGGGAGGAATAGGAAAATCATTTCGAATTTAGTTAATACCTTTTAATATAGCACACGTTGGTATGTTTTCAATTTTTTCCCTGATAGTATGTTCATATGTCTACCAGAAAAATAGGTTTTTTGTTAAAATCTAACGATACAAAAAGATAAGAACTCCATTTTAGCTTAAAAATGACACGATTTTACTTGGCTGCCATAAGATAGCATGGGGAAGAAAACTCATATTATCTCAGAAACTAGACACGAGAAGTGTATAATTTTTTCAGGGATTGTGTATGGCATGGTTATCAATAAGTACACACAACATTATGAAGACCTGAGACTATGATATCGATCGATCCAGCCACCTTAATGGTAAATCGTATTTTGGACAGATGGTTTTCCAACTTCGCTCGCACTTAAGGAGTACCAAACCCACTGGCATACGCACTGGCCTTTTCGTCGCAATGGGAAGGATTTTCATTATAATACGAACACTAGGGAAATGTCAGCGTAACGCATTGATAAGCGAGCATTCGTAATGCATGGAAAGTAATATGCGTGTGAAAGTTGCTGCTCAATATTAAACCTTGGAAGCGATTGCAAGACAAAATGAGTCAAGAAGTTGTGATATATTTTTTTATTAATTGGAAAATATTTCAAAACAAGTATAAAATGCCCGTAAACAATAGGAGGTTTACACACGAAATAACAAGGGGTCTGGGGAAAAGGGTGTTTGGGAAAGATCAGGAAGGACTCCCTAAGTAGACGAAAGTAAATGTGGCCCATTTTATGCGTTTTCGACAATAACATGTAGATTTTTTAGTCAGCTTAAGAGTCGACAGGACTCGCAGAAAATTTCGATTTCGATGAAAAAAAAATCCAAAAAATGCATGAAAATGCATTAGCTCTGGGTTGTACGTGACATTTGTGACATTTAATCGTGTGTTGCATGTTGCGTATACTGCTGTGAAGTACGTTAATTCAAATATTGAAAACCACAAAAAACCATAAAAAGTCGGCCCCTACTTTTTTCTTAACGGCTTGACCGATTGTTTTCAAAATTTAACAGCATAGAGATAAAGAGTAAATCTGTGTCTCTAGTGATCGAAAAAAATTATAAAAAATGTTTTTTCTTGCTTTGAGGAAGTGCTAACATGGGCAATATATGAGTCATTTTGGCCCCTCTGCCCTAAAATAACTAAACAAAAAATAAAACTTTGGGGCCACTAGAGACACAGATCTACTCTTTATCTATCACCTGTGAAAATTTGAAGACAATCGGTAAAGCCGTTTAGAAAAAAGTAGGGACCGCCTTTTTGTGCTTCATCAAACATGGATTTTATCAAGTATCGTAGACTCTTAAGTGCATTTCTTCACAATTAGGTATGAGAATTTGATTAAATATATATGTTTTTGTTTCTTTCCGGCAGCAATTCACCCCCAACCTAAAATGATACCCGGCGCAATTCCCCACCAACCTAAAATGATACCCGGAGCAAAAATGATACCCGGCGCAATTCCCCACCAACCTAAAATGATACCCGGAGCCCGGAGCCACACAACAGTTCCCCCGGGGGAATTGAAGACTAGCGATGGGCGGCCAGGTATGTAATAGTATCTAGAAGTGTGCAACGCCCATTGCATGATACACAATCACTATGGATTCATTCTAGGGGTGTGCGAATAGTGATTTTTGACTTCGAATACGAATATCGAATAATTGACAAAAACATTTCGAATATCGAATCGAATATCGAATAGTTGGAACTAGAGAGCCTATATAGTTGGAACCTACATTAAAATACATAATATTACCTACTGATTATTATGTAATATGCCAGGATTATATTGTTGTCATTAATCATCACAAAAAATGAAATTAACAGGACCAAATGGAGTATGAGGAAGGTCTACCCGGAGGAACAATAACCTACAAATAATATCCCTCGAAATCAAAATGGCTGCCATGACAATTTTCGGTTGAAGTTTTAGACTTTGCAGCAGTTGGCAGCATTGAAAAACACTCCCATATGAGAAATGGCGGGATTATTTTGAATTAAAAGACATGAACTATTCGAAAATTTTCGAATATTCGAATTTTCGAAGTATTCGAAATTTTGAATACTTTTTTTCGAATATTCGAACCAAATATTTTCGAAGTATTCGAAATTTTCGAATATTCGCACACCCCTAATTCATTTAGAACAGTCAAGTATACGTATTTCTTTGGCATTATTTGATAGTATTTATTTATGATAGTAAACCTGGAAGCGGATCCATAAAGAGAATTTCTACAGAATTCCAGAGATTTTGATTGGGATTTTGTTTGAAGTCTGGGATCTCTCTTTGTGGATCCTTTTCCTGGAAGATTATTAACGAGTTAGTATATAGGTAGAACAGCAAAGGCTTCAGCCGATGATGCAATTAATAAATTTTTATGTAAAAAAATGTCAGTTGAAAAAGTTGAAAATCAGTTTGCGAATGCCTTTGTTGACGATGTAGTTAACATCATGCATTGTTGTGATATTATAGGTACGTGCATTATCCTATGTTCCACTACCTGCTGCCTTTCATTCTATGAGAATGCAAATTTCCTATTCGTAATTCAGAAATTGAATATACCTATTATACACATGATTTAATCACTTAGGGCCAGTATTTTATACACTGTCCATCAAACATAGACAGACTCATACACTGCTAAAATCATTGACTATTGAGGCAACCCTAATCAAAATGTCCTAATCAATTGTTTAAAAAGGCAATGTCTCCTAGTTCTGACGACAAAGGTGTGTGGATGGTTTACCTCACTTGGATTGTTGATCGAATGCAATGAAAGAAGTAGAGGTTTCATGGGAAATGCTTTGGGTGGAATTCTCACCGAATTCGACACTAAAAGTGCCTACCTAGAGAATGCGCTAATATCAGTAAGATGGCCACTCAAACGAGTATGCAATCCCAGTGCGCGTGCGTACTCTTACATGCAAGTCACTTACATGTCAATCGTAACGAGTTCAGTAAAAGTTATAATTACATCGCGAAATAACAGAAATTGATGCTTACCTCAGTGTCAACAATCAAATACAATTGGCATATTTCATTACAGCACACATTCATTCAAATTCTTGTAAAAACGAGTTGTCTATTCACCAAAAGCAGTATTTGACAGATTGCAATTGTTTGAACGAGGCGTCAAGAAAAATGTGTGTTGAAAAGGCCGTGAGGAAAACAATTGCAACTTTCAAATGATGATTTTGGTTAATTTAATAGACATCTCGTTTTCACAAGAATTTGAATGAATGTGTGCTGTAATGAAATATGCCGATTGTATTTTATCGTTGACACTAAGGTAATCATCAATTTCTGTCATTTCGCGATGTAATTATAACTTTTACTGAACTCGTTACGATTGACATAAAATTGGCCTGCATGCGCTCTGTGAACATGTACAGAAATACTCGTTTGAGAGATGTTAATTTTTTACTCTAGGTGGCGTATTGCAACTTATAGTGTCTACAGTCTGTTTTTTACTGTATGATCTCTCACCAGATGGAGCCACAGTCAGTTGTTCTGCTAGGCCGAGAAAGACTTCATTGCGCGCTCACCTTGCAATGTTGTCTTTCTCGGCCTAACAGAACAACTGACGGTGTCTCGGTCTGTAGAGAGTTCAAACATAGGAAAAACGAACTGTAATTGGTCTACAACGTATTCCGCCTTCTGAATCTGTATTCGCGTCCACCAGGCGTGCAAGGCGACACCCGCCTGATGACCAACCACGGCCAGCTGTTCTGGAGCTTCCTGCAGTACAACCAGGACATGAGCGCGATCGTCGGCCACGTGACCTACATCGGCGGCAAGATGGCGGCCAACCGCTATCGCTACGTCATGAAGATCGCCTCGGCCGACGGCGAGCAGCTGCTGGAGTTCCGTGGGAGAGTGCTGGAGCTGGAGGATGACGACCACATGCAGGTACTGCAGTGCACGGGAATCTATGAGACTAAGACGGCTGGGTAGTGAGTTTGACCTTGAAGAGTTTTTTAATCGATTTTTATCAATAACTTTTACCAATGTAATTGTTTACAAAATAAGGCTTTGTAGCAGTATTCAGAACAGTTCAATGAAAATAATTCTACAGCTTGTAATGGTTTATTATAGTTACTTTGTCCTACAGATGTTTAGTGCCCGAAAATTAGTAAAATTATGGCACTAAACATCTGTTAGACAAAATAAAACTAATAACTTATTACAAACAGTGTTGTGACTAGATAATTTTATTTTTATCTAGATAAAGATAATAGATAACTGCCAAAAATTTATCTAGATAAGATAATAGATAATATTTTGAAAAATTATCTAGATAATAGATAAAGATAAAAAAAAATTATCTAGATAAATATTAAAAGATAAAAGATAATTTTCTAAAATCTTGTCTAATTTAATTTTACATGTATTATTATTAGGTATATCTACAAACAGTTACTTTATAGGCATATCTAACCAGATTATTGATGTTCCTACTGCCTGTGATTAAAATTTACTGAAAGGGAAGGGACTATTATTATTATAGGGGATTATAATTTTAATTTTCTAATGCGTAAATTTGGAAACGTCACAGGTCAATCACCGATTTCATTATATATAACATTATTTTCTAACAAATGTTTTGAAAAGTATTGAGGGATAGGATACTGAATTTTTGTAGGAACGATGATGTAAGTCAGTATAAAATTGTAAGACATAATAGCTTCTATCCTTAATATATCGGGTTTCGCAAAAAAAAAATCATCCTGATTGAGAAGTCACTATATCGAAACTATTATGTAGGATTCTGAAATTGGTACACATACTTATTAGAAAACATACCAAAATTTAATATGTGCAGGTTTCAAAAACATTCCTATTCGCATAAGTGATGGAGCCACTTCTGACAGGAAACTTTTTAGATGCACTTTTTTATTTAGAAGTTCTTGCTTTCATAGGGCAGTGGAAAAGGAGAAACAATTGAAATGTACAATAAGTTACAATTTTACTTTTTCAGCCATAACAAACAACTTAAAGCAAATATAATATAATTTATTTATATAAATAACCCCCTTTTAATCTCCATTATGCACCCTATCTCAAGTACCAAAGGATCCACCAGAGGTCAGTGATGTTCCTTGTTTTCGCGAATTGTAGGAAAAATATTGCTGTGCCTCTAAGAGTTAAGATGGCTGAGTAGTGAGCGTGGCTTTAAAGAGTTTATTAATCAATTTTTATCAATATCTTTTACCAAAGTAATTGTTAACAAAATACGGCTTTGTACGAGTATTCAGAACAGTTCAATGAAAATAATTTCATTGTTTGTAATCAGTGTTGTGACTTATCTAGATAAAATTATCTAGATAATTATCTAGATAATTATTTTTTATCTTTATCTTTATCTAGATAAATACTTATCTAATACTGTTATCTAATACTGTTAATACTGTTATCTTTATCTTTATCTAGATAAAAAAATCGTTATCTTTTGTCTTTTATCTAGATAAAAAATATTTATCTATTTTAATTTTAAAATACCATAATGTAAATTAGAATTCATAATACCGGGTGGCGCAAAAAAATCACCCTGATTGAGAAGTCACTATATCGCAACTATTATAGATAGGATTCTGAAATTTGTACACATATTAGAAAACATACACAAATTTAATATTTGCAAGTTTCAAAAACATTTCTATAGTAGGAAAAAAGTTACAGCTGTTCAAATTTGGTTGTCAAAAAATGGATTATACGGATCTCAAATAGCGCGCGTCCAGAAAACTTCCAATGTTTCTTCAAAACTGCGTAGTACGATATAAAGCTGAAAATTTCAAATTATATTGAAATAAGATCAAGTGTGTAAAAATGTCAATCAATTTGAATGAATGGAATGAAATCTTGAAGTTTAACGTAAAATCAGAATATGTAGATTAAGTTAAAAAAATGAATATTTTCCCCACTATTCTGTTTTCCAGCTCAACTTCAAGATTCAATAACTGTCGTTACATAAATTGTTATTGATTTAAATTTTTACACAATCGAATCGAATCTATTTTGAATATAATTTGAAATTTTCAGCTTGATATCGTACGTAGTTTTGAAGAAACAGCGTCCCGGCCTTTGAAAGTTTTCTGGACGTGCGCTAATTGAGCTCCGTATAATCAATTTTTTGACAACCAAATTTGAACAGCTGTAACTTTTTTCCTACTATAGAAATGTTTTTGAAACTTGCAAATATTAAATTTGTGTATGTTTTCTAATATGTGTACAAATTTCAGAATCCTATCTATAATAGTTGCGATATAGTGACTTCTCAATCAGGGTGATTTTTTTGCGCCACCCGGTATTATGAATTCTAATTTACATTATGGTATTTTAAAATTAAAATAGATAAATATTTTTTATCTAGATAAAAGACAAAAGATAACGATTTTTTTATCTAGATAAAGATAAAGATAACAAGAAAAGTATTTATCTAGATAAAGATAAAGATAAAAAATAATTATCTAGATAATTATCTAGATAATTTTATCTAGATAAGTCACAACACTGATTACAAACAATGAAATTATTTTCATTGAACTGTTCTGAATACTCGTACAAAGCCGTATTTTGTTAACAATTACTTTGGTAAAAGATATTGATAAAAATTGATTAATAAACTCTTTAAAGCCACGCTCACTACTCAGCCATCTTAAGGGCGGTCATCATTTTTTTCCCGCCAAAAGTCGTTTTGGAGCGGATTTAGAGGGAAATATGACATATAAATTACCATATTTGGCAAACGTTTACGAATATCGAAAAAGCAAGAAAGGCATGACATGTATTGAACCTTTATCTACATTTTCATCGCTTACTGTCATAACTTTGCTCCTACCATGTGGTCAGCATTTGTCTGCCACAAAAACGCTCTTAAATATAGTTGAAATGTAGGAAAACGTTTTTTGAACTTGTAATTTCAAGATTACATATTTTTGTATATATCGATCAATGGTTCTACCTTAAATATACTAAAATTTCATGAGCTCTGTGACGGCTTGTTCCAGGGCGAGCAAGTGAAGATGTTCTACGTGCACAGCGACTGTGTCCCGGCGTTCGCCAAGGACGGAGCCATCAAGTGTCGTGTTGTGACGTTGAAGTAGTTGAGGATGTCATGAGCTCTGTGACGGCTTGTTTTAGGGCGAGCAAGTGAAGAAGATGTTCTACGTGCACAGCGACTGTGTCCCGGCGTTCGCCAAGGACGGAGCCATCAAGTGTCGTGTTGTGACGTTGAAGTAGTTGAGGATGTCATGAGCTCTGTGACGGCTTGTTCCAGGGCGAGCAAGTGAAGAAGATGTTCTACGTGCACAGCGACTGTGTTCCGGCGTTCGCCAAGGACGGAGCCATCAAGTGTCGTGTTGTGACGTTGAAGTAGTTGAGGATGTCATGAGCTCTGTGACGGCTTGTTCCAGGGCGAGCAAGTGAAGAAGATGTTCTACGTGCACAGCGACTGTGTCTCGGCGTTCGCCAAGGACGCTGCCATCAAGTGTCGGGTTGTGACGTTGAAGTAGTTGAGGATGTCATGAGCTCTGTGACGGCTTGTTCCAGGGCGAGCAAGTGAAGAAGATGTTCTACGTGCACAGCGACTGTGTCCCGGCGTTCGCCAAGGACGGAGCCATCAAGTGTCGTGTTGTGACGTTGAAGTAGTTGAGGATGTCATGAGCTCTGTGACGGCTTGTTCCAGGGCGAGCAAGTGAAGAAGATGTTCTACGTGACCGCGACTGTGTCCCGGCGTTCGCCAAGGACGGAGCCATCAAGTGTCGCGTTGTGACGTTGAAGTAGTTGAGGATGTCATGAGCTCTGTGACGGCTTGTTCCAGGGCGAGCAAGTGAAGATGTTCTACGTGCACAGCGACTGTGTCTCGGCGTTCGCCAAAGACGGAGCCATCAAGTGTCGCGTTGTGACGTTGAAGTAGTTGAGGATGTCATGAGCTCTGTGACGGCTTGTTCCAGGGCGAGCAAGTGATGAAGATGTTCTACGTGCACCGCCGCTGCGTCCCGGCGTTCGCCAAGGACGCTGCCATCAAGTGTCGTGTTGTGACGTTGAAGTAGTTGAGGATGTCATGAGCTCTGTGACGGCTTGTTCCAGGGCGAGCAAGTGAAGATGTTCTACGTGCACCACGACTGTGTCTCGGCGTTCGCCAAGGACGGAGCCATCAAGTGTCGTGTTGTGACGTTGAAGTAGTTGAGGATGTCATGAGCTCTGTGACGGCTTGTTCCAGGGCGAGCAAGTGAAGATGTTCTACGTGCACTGCGACTGTGTCCCGGCGTTCGCCAAGGACGGAGCCATCAAGTGTCGCGTGGAGATCCTGGACAATGTGACGGCGTCTGCGCATACGTCTGAGCAACCTTCTGCGCCGGCTGCTGCGACGCCGGTCGTCTTTGAAGATGTGGAGGCGGTTAAACTTCTGCTTCACATGTAGACACGTGACCAAACCAGCTTTCCACATCGACAACTTTTTTGTACTTTTCGTAACCTAAACACTTAGGGATTTAAAAAAACTTGGGTGTCCACAGGGAGGGTAAAGGGGTGGTGGGGCGCTTGCCCCCCCCCCCCCACCCCCCCCCCCTGGATGTCAGGAAAACATACACATTTTCTGGGGTTTTACGTATAGTTTAATTTTGTTACCAAAAAAACTAAAGAAAATTGATTTCAAAGTGTCAAAAACTAACAAAATGCCCTGCGGGCGGGGCAGGTTTGAACATGTCTCCCACCACCCCTAAAGTGCAATATTTCAACAAAATACACCTCATAACATCTCAAAATTATTTCAAATTGTCCAAATATCAAAAAACGCCCTGCGGGGCAGGGTGGGGGAGGGGGCGCTCCCCACACCCCCTAACTCATAAAATATTGATTTCCTTGCCCTGCCCCCACCTGGCAGAAATCCTGTGGATGCCCATGGATGTAAATGCTATTGCAAGAAAATCTATAGTTGTCCATAAATTAATGTTAATAAATGTTTCTTCTTCCAAAGTTTATTTGAAATTATCAGTATACATGTACCGTTCTGCTTGAAACAATACCACTCTTCTTGACATGTATTTTTATTAATTATGAAGAATTTCTCATTTATTTTGATATGTTTTATTGTTGAAATTGTTAAATTTATCATTATTGCACATATACTTGACTAAAATCAAAATACAATTTCCTTTTTACTCAAAATTCACAACCTTCTTCTAAGACAACAATGAACTTACTAACTATTCAACAATAGAAATAGAAACAATCCTACTTCTCACTGCCTCCTTGAAACTGACTGTTCCAAGAAATAAACAAGTCACCATGGGGCTGTACTGTCTCATGATGTTGCTCAGGTGTAGAGTCGCTCCGATGTCGAGTTGCTCCGACATTTGTTTTGGTCAGGTATGGGAAAGTTGTATCACCCCGGTGTCCAAATTTTAACAATATCACCAAATGGAATTGAAAGATTATGGCAGATACCAAGAGCATTTTTAAGAAATTAAGATAAGAAGATGTTATCACTGTTATATTATTTATTTTTTATTTTTGATGTACATGTCACAGGATAACAATGATACACTTTGATACAATTGAAGTGTACAGGGGAAGAACGCTCTAAGTCACATTCGGATGAAACTAAGATAAACGAAGTTTCATGTTGAAACTTGTATCTATCTTCCACAGATCGATATTTTATTTTATTTTTCAAGACTTTGTGGCAATATTTTCGAAAAACCAATGGAATATTCTGAAAGATCATAAAAGTCACTGCAAGATGACACAATTTTTCAAAAATTGGACTTAGTTATATCTTCCCCTGTACCATTCGTATATTAAAAGCTCATACAAACTACCACACGATGACAATCTATCTCATTTTAAAATGGAATGAGAGGATTTCGGTTGATGGGTCTATTCCCCTGTACACTTATGAGTGTCATGAGTTAATGTCTCCTCGGGGCCTCTCTCACAGTTCACCATCTCCTCAGATGCACTCACTTTTCACTCAGTCGCGCTCACTTTTGATTGATCTCCTCAGTCGCGCATACCTTTCAATCTGTCCTCTCACTTTTTACATATACACTGGAACATGTATGTGATGTATTCTTATTTCTGTATTACTCTGTACTCCTAAGCTGTGAAATAAATAAATAAAAATAAAATAAATATTTTCAGTCACGCTGAATTACATTTCACTCTAGACTCTTTCACTTTCCACCCATCTCCTCAGTCGCGCTCACTTTTGACTGATCTCCTCATTCAGTCCTCTACCTTATTACATACTTATCCTCAGTCACGCTTACATTTTTCTCTAGACTCTTTCACTTTCCACCCATCTCCTCAGTCGCACTCACTTTTCATTCAGTCCTCTCACATTTCACATCTCCTCAGTCGCGCTTACTTCACAATCCTCAGTCCTTTCACTCTTTAGTCGCTTGTACCTTAATGATTTTAGGTAATTATTGACTTGAATAACAGAATATATTCAAAGAGTAGATCGATATTTCTTTCAGCGTCATTGAATCTGAAAGTAATGACCAAGTTTCTGGAATTACTCGGTCGAATTTGATGAGCCAGTTCAACACTTTGTATAACGCACCATAAGTACAGTAACGTTCTCTACACCCGCTTTAGAAAGTGTAAATTATAATTAAACTTTTTTTTTTAATTTTCCAAAAATAAAACTTAATTTAAGTCATGTTTTAAAAAACGTTTAGTAACATTGTCTGCATCAACGAATTCTTCTTCTAGGCGTATCCATTAACTTCCAGCACCATAAGCTATAAATAGTAAGTCCTATATGCAAACATTTCAAAATCACATTCAATGTCATAATAGCCGCTAAGGAAACTAAAAACCACATTAAAATCATTTCTGTCACACAAAATGTAAGATGTCTTCGGCTGAAGTTGAAATACTGAATGGTGTCAACGGAACCGTAAGTCCTGGGAACTGTATAAAATGTTTCTTAGAAGGAATGTATTCTACAGATAATAGAATTTACCACGATAGAGTCCCATGAATTATTAAGGCATTGCGTGTATAGGATAAGTGGTGTATACGTAACACAGATAAGTACACTGGTACATACATTTTTGAGATGTCGACGAAGTTGGCGAATTGATATGAAGGGTACAGGGAAAGAACGCTATGAGTCACATTCGGATGAAACTGAGATAAATGAAGTTTTTTGTTGAAACTTGTATCTATCTTCCATACAAATCGATATTTCAATGCGTTTTTCATGACTTTGTGGCAATATTTTCTAAAAACCGAAGGTATTTGCTGAAGGCTCATAAAAATCACTGCAAGATTACACCTTAAACACATTTTTTTAAATGGACTTATAGCGTTATTTCCCTGTACCTTCATATGACCCTTCAGTCCCTTCAGTAAGTGCGCTTCTTGAATAGATCTTAAAGCTGGCTACCGTTTTTTTAGTTTTGCGTTTTCCATTTTATTCTGAACTAAATCACAAGTCTGCCGTGAGAGTGGTTTCAGGACTTTGTGATAGGCTATAAGAATAAAAGCGGAAAACGCAAAACGCAAAAACGTTCTATGTGTGGACCACGGTTTAATAGTTCTCAAATATTGGTTGATACTTTTGTTAAATGGGACAAATGGGACAATAATTTTTGGCAATTTGATATTTGGTCAACTTAGAATATTTTCTAGAATCACTAAGAATTTCTCATACTATACGCTTTTGCAATTTTACTATATACATACAGTAATTTCCCATTGAAACACTACCAAGGCTTTTATGGTATTTTGAGCCATCTTCTAAGTGCTTTGGTATAATATTTCTGCCAACGTTTCATTAGTGTTAGTTAACAGTCCCAAGATTATATAAAAATAAAAGAATCTATCAATCAGTAACCAATCATAACTAGTGTAAGACAAAGAAGGAAAGGGATGAATTTGATTTGTTGTTAGGATATCAGCTAAGATGTTTTGACCAATGACAGGAGGTGTTATAAAGTGTGGGTGCGTAGCAAGACGCTGTATCACACTTGCATAAATACAGATGTAAGAAGTCGTGAAAGGGACTTCGAACAGTGCAGACGTCGCAAAGTCGTGAGGTAGGCTTCGAACAGTACAGACGTCGTAAAGTCGTGCGAGGGACTTCGAACAGTCCAGACATCGTAAAGTCGTGAAAGGGACTTCGAACAGTCCAGACGTCGTAAAGTCGTGAAAGGGACTTCGAACAGTCCAGACGTTGTAAAGTCGTGTGAGGGACTTCGAACAGTACAGATGTAGAGTCGTGTGAGGGACTTCGAACAGTCCAGACGTCGCAAAGTCGTGAGGTAGGCTTCGAACAGTACAGACGTCTTGCCGAGTCAAAATGTCAGTCGACCAGTGATTTTATTGCGAAGTGTTGCGTGTTATGTGATGGCATAGTGAGGGGTGTTAGCCCCTGCGAAATGCTTATTTGACCGTGCAATGGTCTATAATCATATGTATCAGTGATTTTGACGCATTACGAAGTTTATTTTATCATATTGACGAAGAACAACTTACGCAATTACTAAGTTCCGACGGCCGAGATCAAAAGTATTGGTCGTCGCAGTTCTTTACCGATCTGGGACTGGCATTTGATAATGCCCCTGATGAGCTACGCTATAAAAAGGCTCACACAGCTATCGCTGACTGGATGCAGATATTGATGAACAACGCTATAACAAGAGGTTCATGCAATAATACGACGAGAATAAGACGAGACTTCCAACCCCAAGAGGCAAGCAACGGCGGTTGGCAACTCCATGGGCTGATTGACGGGAACGTGGCCGTGGTCGCCGTCGACATCGCCGTCGGGTCGTGAACAAGCGCGAGCACAAGCGTGAGCGTTGGCGTCAAGCATTGCGTCAAGCTAGCGTCAAGCACGAGAGACATTACGAGATTGCGCACTTTGGTTGAGTACATATCTTTCGATTGATTATTATGTTGGGATGTGTATTGACGATATTGCATTTGAGATGTGGATTTAAGTTAGTATTTTGCTGGCCAGCTACGTAATGATTTTTGTACCGATGCATTGATGGGTTTATTAGATTTATTAATAACATAAAACTTGGAACATTATTTGATAGAAGAGACCTTTCACTGAGCTAGATCCTAAACTAAAGCTAGGGTCGTTGAGGACGACGAAGACCGAGTTCCTGCCATAGGCAGATGCATTTTTATTATACTTGTCGTGCTGGTTACCTGATCTACTGCCGGGAAGGTAAGAAGCATGTCAGTGTTATCACTAGATCCAGTACATCATCTATCTTCATTAATTGATAGTCAATTAAAATTAAATCCTTGATCTAAATGTCAGATGCATGTTATCTTAGGTTATTGGGCAGTTAATTCATTTAAAAAGAGAATGATACACTCGAGAACGGGGAATTTCATTAAGGATGTTTTATTTATTATTGAAGGAGTTGATTTAAGGAGGGATGCCCAAGTAGATTTTCCGAAAATATTTTTTCTTAAAATTTACAATTTTTATGAATTTTTTCAACATTTCAACTATATTTTTATGTAAAAGTTTCATCAGATGTTTTGTAACTTGTACCTCAGCTTATATTGAGTTTTCAATATTATGATGTCTTCAGAATATGAGGAAATTTTAACACAGGAGGTATAGGAAAATTATTTAGAATTTGGCGTCTAACTTTTAAAAACGTACAGCTAGGTGTATATTTAAAAATCTTAATAAATACTATAATGTCTAATGCACATAATATTAGTTTTTGGAAAAAATCTATCGGCGGAAAACAGTTTAAATCTAATATTTACTAGGAAAATTACCGTGTTTTTTCGACGTTCCATGTTAAAGATAGGGCTAACTTAAATTTATAAAGTGATATATCTTGGAAATTTGTTCGCTACCCCACTTTTTCTTGCGTTTATATGTTGCACAAGGAAATTATCTATTAAATAAGCATACTAATTCAGATACCTATCGGAGAGCTCTACTTGGGCATCCCCCCTTAAAAGTGAATCCTTGTTTGACCATGGTTTTGTGTTTACCGAGGTAAGATTCAAAACAAATCTAGTTTGTACTTCTATCAAAACGCTGCGCTAGTATCCGTTCTGTACGATCCATAGACCTTGACTTAACCTTGACATTTCATTCTATAGACCTGGTCTGAGTTTAGCATTGCAGCAGATTTCACGTTTGAAGCTCTTCTGCCGTCACCTTAAATTTAGTAGTGTGAAGTAAGCTGTTCTCTACACGGTGGATACAACTCGACACTATTCATAGTTTGCTCGAGCGTCTTTTGTTTTACATCAACAATGTAATATAGTATATTTTCGGCCATATTGGTGACAGCTGTCAAGTCGATTTAAACTAATTATTATCGGTTGTGGTCGAAGATAGTTAGTAAATGAGTGGTTTTATACCTATACGCCTCCGAAGTAGACTGACGTGCTATCTGTGCGGTGGAATGGCGAAATTTTTGATAGGGAACATTGCATGCCACCCCTAGGGTGGCATTCCTGTACGTTTTTACAATTATCGTAAATATACTCTCTGATCTTAAATGTTAAGAGAGCGTTAAGATAGTGAAATATTTACGATCCGTCCTAATTCCTGAACGTTTTTTTCACAAATCGTATCACTCTCTTAACTTTACGATGACTACTTTATCGGCATTTCCCGAGTGGTCCCGATATCTTCCGACAGTGGCGTGCCGAACCTATCTTGAGGACCGGTGCTCAATCATTGGTGGGTATACCCACCCACCCCCAATGGTCAAGAACATAAAATTGGCAGCGATCGCAATGGGGTCTGGGGAGAGGACCCCCCAGTAGGTACATGCAAGTCCGGGGTGCGAGCATAGCCTCGGGAAAAATTCAATTTCAATACCAACTTTGAAGGTTTTTGGTGCATTTTAGACTTGAAAATAATTTATCATTGTTAATGTTTGATGAAGCACCACTTAAAACTACAGTGAAACAAATAAAGTGAAGTGAATTATTTTAGTTTTAGATCTGAGAAGTAATTAATTTAATTATTAAACGGTTTGCAGTTTGCACCCACACAAATGCCGCGCATCGATTTTTTTTCTTTTGGTTATAGACGGGTTTACAATAAGTTTACAGGCAGGTACGATATTTTTGAAGGAAAACAGAACAGTCAGTATAATTTATATTAGAAATAAAATCAAACCAAAAATGCCGCGCAGCGAAATTTTGGGATTTTGTCTACATTAGAACGAGTTCAAACGATTTTACAGGTACGACGATTTTGAAAGAAAACAGAAAATTATTCATTCATGTACAAAAATCACACATAAAAAAGCCGCGCAGCGAAAAATATTTTTTTTGACTTCATTAGAACTGGTTTAAAGTGATTTTACAGGTACCTACTAAGTATAATTTTGAAAGAAAACAAAAAAATAATAAAAATGCATACATAAAAATGCCGCTTAGCGAATATTTTGTATTTTGGAAAATGATATTACATTAGCAACAAAATCACACATAAAATAGCCGCGCAGCGAAACTTTTTGTTTTTGGCTACATTAGAACGGGTTTAAATGATTTAAGTGATTTAAATGATTTTGAAATGAATGAACAAAAACGTGATTTATTTATAAAAAGAAAAGCACACATAATAATGCGCTGCAGCGATTTTTTTTTGGTTTTCGTCTACCTATTTTAAAATGATTTTACATTACTCCGTTTTAAAGGAAAACAGAAATGTTCTTAATTTATATAGGTAGGTAAGTAATAAAATTATACATAAAATAGCCGCGCAGCGAAACTTTTTGGTTTTGGCTACATTAAAACGGGTTTTAAATGATTTTACAAGGTACTGTATTTTTGATAGAAATCAAAAAAAGTCATTCAAACAAAAAAATGCGGCGCAGCTATTTTTTGGTTTTCAACTCTACATTAGCACACATATAAAATGTTTTTTTCAGGTGGGTACAATAATTGTGAATGATTATTTGTATTAGGCTACCCAAGTGCGTACCCAGCATGAAAAATTCTTTGGGGGTCCGACATTACTAATATTTTGAAAAATGACAGTGTAAAAAAGGGGGTTCGGGGGCGCAGCCCCCGAGAATATTTTGAATCAAGGTCAATCATTTAGGTGCAATTTTGAATCGCAATGTATAGCTATTTTGGGGAATTATAAATTACAAAATATCAAAAAATTAGACTAAGCGGTTAAAGAAATTTTTTGGAATTTTAACTCAATTCTAAACAATTTGGAACGTTTTTGACATGATCTATCTATTTTTAAGTTTTTTTTCCAAATATTATTTTAAATGTGCTTATTTTCTTAGATGAAATCCTGATTTCGGTGTGGGCCATGGCCCCCTCGGCCCACCCCTGAATACGCCCTTGAGGCTACCCAAGGACTGGTTTAAAATGATTTTGGTGCAATTATTAATTCAATGGATACAATTGATTCATGTTCGTTAATTTACATCCATCATAAATTATACACAGACAAAATGTATCTCAGCGATATAAAAATTTCCGATGCTTATTTGCTGATAATAAATACTTTTTTCGATCCAGCATGCAGGAGCATGAAAGAAAACACAGAAGATGATTCTCTAACAATTATCCTGTTTTTATGATTCATCAAATCCTTTCAATAAGTACTAAAAATGGGTCAATTCAATATTATTTCATAAATATTTTAGTATCCATCCACCCACCGAACCATCAACCTGCAGTTTTTGCAACCATCCGGCATCCACCCACCTATAGTCCTACTCAACACTTAAAATGTATCAATTGCATTAGCACTAATGTACATGTTCACTGCATACATTTCTTGATAAAAAATCTTTTGTTCCCTTTCCTTTATTGATATTTACCTACAATCTATACAATGTTACTGCTTGCTGTGCAGCAATACAACGTATACACCCTCAATACCATGTTTGTGTGAATACATTATGTTGTATTAGTGGATAATGTATCACTGTTACATTATAAAATGTGTCGCAAGGTGGGTAGGTCCCCTGGCGGGGACCACCCACCCCCCAAAAAATGACTGTGCTTGAGCACCAAATTTAGATAGGTCGGCACGCCACTGACTTCCGATCTTACACGAATTGACTTTGCGGGAAAATTTTCGAACGACTTGTCACTGAATTTCGAACGTTTTAAATGAAAAGCTTTCATTTGTTGTTGGAATTTCTTTGTGTCCACCATGTAGGGCTGTTTACCAAAGGACAAATTACCGACGGACACATTACCGAAAAACAGGGGCGGACACTTTCCCGACGGACAGATTACCAAATCTTCCCCGGACACTTTACCGATTTTTTTTTTACATTTTTGACAAAATTTTATAAAATTTTACAAATATTTTTTATTCAAAATATAAAAAAATATATGAAGCTAATAAAAAATATAAAAATATTTTATAAAAGCAAAAGTTTTATAAAATGTTCACAATTAATTTGTCATCAGGATTAAAACAAATTAAGCTATTTAAAAATACTATTGCAACACTATTGCAAATTTTGCAATGTTTTAGCTTCTGTTTTAGTTCTTAAATTAAATATTGAAAAAAAATCTTTTATGAAAATTTTATAAAATTTTGGCTAAATTTTGTAGTAGTAATTTAACTTTTTTTTTTAAATCCTAAAAAATATTTTTGAAAATGTTATAAAATTTTGGCTAAATTTTGCAGTAGTAGTAGTGATTTAACTTCTTTTTTTTTAAATCCTAATAAAATTATTTGTGTAAATTTTATAAAAATTAATCTGAATTTTGACAAGTAGTGATTTTACTTTTTTATATATCTTGAAAAAATTTAATTTGTAAATTTCTTATAAAATTTTGTCTAAATTTTGCAATAGTGGTTTCCCTTCTTATTTTCTTTATTTTTTTAAATCTTAAAAAAAATGTGAAATTTTTCAAAGCATGCAAGCATACTCAAGAAGGCTCATTACTGCGCAGGCGCGAATATCGTAACTTTACGAATGTCGACTTAGGGCACCTACCTAGGTGGTCTAACTTTTACGATAAAATCGTAACTTTAAGAGAGTTAAAATGCTACAGGAATCGCAATATTCGTAAAAGTTAAGATAAGAGAGCAGATTTAAGATAAGTGAGTGGAAAACACGTACAGGAATGACCCCCTAGATCTGGTTGCGTGCGCTGCCCTGGTAAGGAGAGTAAACTGCCCATGCTCTCTGGGTTAATTTCTAGCACCAAAACATGCTAAAAAAAAGTCTGCCTACTGCCCAAGTTGTCTTCCTAGCGGGGGAATTTGGAATCATTTACTTACGTCGGTGGCTCAGCCGATAGCTGTTAATAGTTGTGGAAATCAAGAACGGTACAATTTTCGATTTAGAAGGCGCAGCTCACAATTCAAACAATTGAGGTAAACATTCTGTAATTCCGATGTTTGGGATGGATGGTTAATTAAACTTCATTTAAAAACAATAATATACATATAATTATAAATATACAGACTTGGGTAGTAATGTAACGAAAGTAACGCGTTACTGTAACGAAATTACTTTTTTGGGTAACGAGCCAGTAATTTCATTACATTTTTTTCCAAGTAATAGGTAATATAATCTCACTACTTTTATCAGAGTAATTTGACGTTTGTAACGCGTTACCGTGAGCTTCACCTACATTTTCCCGCTTGTATGTAATTTTCAAAAATATGGACAGATAACAACACTCAGCAGGCTTATTTTTGAATTTCCACTACGCAAGTCACACAAAGTACAAAATAATGGTAATAAATTGTCAAACGGAAACGGCTTAAAAAGACAAATTTGCTCTTATTGTGTCTTCTCATAACTCTTATTTTTTATCCCCTTCCAATAATTTTTGCTTCTGTTAAAAATTAGGGAAAAAGTAATTTTTGAGAGTAATTTCACTACTTTTTCTCTTAAAAAGTAAAGTAATTTCATTACATTTCTGAAGTAGTAATATACCGGTAATTTTATTACATTTTTTTCCAAGTAATAAGTAATATAATCTCACTACTTTTAAAAAGTAATTTACCCAAGTCTGTAAATATAATACATAAATATCAATATTTAAAATTCCCCGAAGGTGTTTTATACCAAAGTGTGATTTAGTTAATAGGAAAGTGAAGAGATCCACTTTCAGTGCACCAAAGGTCTGCTTATTTATATGAGATTCATCATCATTTTATCATTGTATTCATTATTTATTAACAATAATATACCTACTGATTGGATAAAAATTGTGCACGTCAGTTATTGGAATTAATTGCGAAATAATTACATACAAAAAGTGTCAATCCCTTCAAATGTCAACAAAACATGTTAGGTTAGTGTTTCGTTTCCACTTCACAGTGATTCAAGTATACATGTTCAGCTAGAATCGTTGCTGTTTTACTGACTGAGCCGTAGTAGCCGTCAATTGAACAAGCACACATATGTATCCAAGTGGCAGTATTTTTTCTTGGTTTTCGAAGATTCTGTGTGTTTAAATTTTCATAGGTTTGCACTCCATACCAGGGCGGCGCACGCAACCAGATCTAGACTCCTTAATTGCATTGTAACGCTATGGCCAAGTGTAAAAAGTAGAAATATGAATAAAGAAATACGTAATATTAGCTTGTTCCTAAGTAAAACTGTTTGCTGCGTTGTGGTATGCTTGAATTCATTTCGCAATGCTGCTAATCCTTCGACGTATTTATTCCCAAATGAAGTTACTTAGACAGAGAAAATAAAATGTTTGACTTGAATGCAAAGTCAAGACTGTGTTGAAGTGACACGAAAATATCGGTTTTGTTTATGTAAACTTTGATGAATCCCGTGGGCTGTGGCATAATCGGGCAATATAAATATTTTAAAACAAAATCAGTAATAAACGCACTTCAGTCAGTTTTACTTCAGCACAAGCCAATATTCTTAATTCTTTATTCATATTTCTACAATTTAACACGGCGGCCATCTTTTTCAATACTTCGCCCTATCAGTTAATTTGCTTTTCATCCACCAGGTAAGCGCTAATAGTCGTGCTAGTGGCGCGCCTATGGCTATTTAGGAGGCCTATAAGAACTTCTTCTGCATGCCAATTGCACAGGTAAACCATAAATAATATCAAAAAATACTGAAAAACAGATTGACAGCGGTTCTGACATGTATCACCAAGATGGCCGCGCAACAATGAGATGACGTCACGTGCAAACCATGAATCGACTTCTTGTTCTTGTGGAGAGATGTTTTCTTGGACGTTTTCATTCTCATCAGACAGCCATCTGAAAAACAAGAATAAGCACATTATTCGCGAGTGATTTTGCCGCGTATTGCTGGCACTATTTTGGATACGATTGGATTCAACATGTGAAACAATACACTGATTATACCTTCTTGTTTAATAATGAACATAAATTGGTTTTAGTTTGACAACTTTTTCTATTACACTTAGATAATTTCAAAGATCACAATAACTTCACAACAATGCTCATCTATCCCATTCTACAAATTTCGCAACAATGAAAATGAAATCTTTACAATGAAAAACTCTTAAAACAAACAATAATTTCACTGCTTCCTAGAAGTCAGTGGATGTTACATTAAGAGGACAGGCTCTTCCATGAAGCGACCATTCCCCACAGGCAGTGTACCATCTCACATGGGTTGACGAAATGATTTGAAATTCTAATCATGATTAGATAAGAATGCTGGGATACTCTGGAATATTTCCTTGTATTTCTATTGAAAATATTCAATATTTCTCGTGAAAAAAAATCATTTTCCTTATAATTTTCATTTCTTGATATAGGCCCTGCACGTAGAGTTGATTTTAACATGCACACTCACTGTGAGATTAGGGCGTCGCAGGCGTCGTGACCGTCTCGTAGCGTCGCGGCGCTCAAGGAAGGCGTCGCGGTGGACAGGCGAGGTAGAGGCGATGCAAGCGTCATACTGAAGACAACAGAACATCTCTAGAGAACTGGTGCTTGTTGATACCGTTTCAAGCCAAGAATACTGTCAAGTTAATGTTAAATGATGTGATGATTTATTCATCTGCAATGCTTGATGATGAAGAGGTAAGGATAGTCAGTGGGAAGGAGGCGATCGTGGCCTATTAGTAGGAGACCTTCCCATCATTTGGACTCGGAGGCTGTGCATAAAGGACGTCACGCTGCAGGGGGAGGGGGGGAGGGGTGCACCAATACGTGACTCAGTGTGACAGGAGGGGGGCTGGAGTCTGTAGGATGTAACATTTTGACATTTGGTATAGATATTTACAAGCATTTTAAATTTCACTTGATATATCGGGACCTGGAATTTCGCTAAAAACAAAAATTCTGATACGTTTTATGGTCAAACAAATTCTATAAAGGGGGGGGGGGGGGGTTGAAATACGAGACACAGTATGACAGGGGGGGGGGGGGTGTAAATTGCCCAGTTTTAGCGACGTCCTTCATGCACAGTCCCCTTCAATTGCAAGATATTCAAGATTAAGACTCACTGTGCAACGCAGCAACAGATTCCATGATCACGTCGACGCCGTCAAGATCGTCTCCAGAGAGTGGAGAGCAGGCGTCGCGGCGCTCAATAGGCGTCGCGTTGCTCGCCGACGTCATCCAACTGACATAACAGAGAATAACACATCGTTTGTTGCAATGTTTTAATCAGCCAGTAAACGTACACTCCTGGACACTGAAATTGGCCCGCGGTCAATGTGCAAGTGGCACTACGGCTAGTATTTATTTATTTATTTGAAGTAATTTTTCGGCCCTAAACTCATACTAGCCAGCCGGTCTTTGTGCCAAAATAATAAATTCAAATAAATGTTAAATACTAGCCGTAGTGCCACTTAAACATTGACCGCGGGCCAATTTCAGTGTCCAGGAGTGTACATTCTAAACTACCTGACAAACCATTTTGATCCTCATGACCATTGCCATGACAAAATGGCAGAGGCGCCGAATTTAATTAATTATTCGAAAATTAATTAAATTGCAATTTTTTTAAGTTTGTCGGTTTTTAGATGTTAGGATGACTACTAATTTTACATAAAATTGAAATCTCATTATTGGGCCGGAGTTGCAAACTACAGGACATTTAAATAATCTTTTATTCAACACTAAAAGTTGCAAAACGCCACCTTAAACTAAATAACATGAACCGTATGTAAATAAAAACACATTTTTGTTTCGTTTAACGTCGCACTGTTCTGCGGCGAGGCTAATGGCGACGGATGAATGATGATGATTGGGAGATGATGGTAAGGATGGGTGGTGGGAAGGAGGCGGTCATGGCCTATTAGTAGGGTACCTTTCCAGAGTTCAACCCTAATTCAAATGGGCACAGGAATCTACCCCTGTATCTCCGGATTACGAAAAAACAGAGGTCCGTGTTAAAAGAGACAAAATGAGACGCTCGCTTAATTAAAAGTGAAAATAAGTGAAGTGAATGAATATCAAGAAAAATAATTGTTGGAAATAATGGAAATAATAGACTGGAAATAATGTTGTATTGAATTTAGTTCTGTCGACAGGTTAAGATATAATTATAGTACAATACTACGTTATGTGGTCTGGGATGACCAAATTATGAAATATAAGAAATCGCGTAATTATGGACAAAATCAAAATGATTTAACCTTGTTTTAAAAAAGTATATCGGCATTGACGTCATGGGGCTTTGGTCCATTATAAACTATATTCGAGAAAATAAGGAACACAACTGGCCTCTGGTGGATTCTTTCATTTTCATTTCATTTTATTTTTCATCTTACAAATGGGTTTCCCCGGTGGCAAGGAATATTAATTAATATTATAAACAAAACTAAGACTACAACAAATTTAACATTTAAACATTACTACTATACATCAAATAACTCATTACTCTACTAATATATAACTAATTAACTTATTCCTAAATTCTCTTACACTACATTCCTCAATATCTACGGAGTCAAACACACCTTCCAAATTATTCCATTCTCTAATTGTTCTTAATAAAAATGCATTTTTTCCAATATCCGTTTTTATGGGCCATTCTATAATTTGATGTTCATGCTTATCTGTTCGTTTCTTTTTTTTCAATTTCAAAAACTGTCCAAAATGTTTCCACCCGCCAATTTGCTTATATATTCTAAAAAAATTACATAACCGCGTTACCTTTCTCCTTTCCTCCAACTTCTCCCACTTTAATTCCTTCATCAACTCTGTCGGACTCACCCACTCTCTCACAACCACTCCCTTTTCATTTCTCTTTATCTTCCACTTCCTGGTTTCATTCGTCACTCTCCTTACAGCCATTCTCTGTGCTTTCTCCAAAAGAGTTATTTCATTTATTTTATATGGGTCCCAAATTGCACTCCCGTAATCTAGTATGGGTCTTATGAGTGTTTTATATGCTTGATTTTTGACATATTTGTCAGCATGCTTTAGTTTTCTCATGACAAAGTTAGTATTTTTAATCGATTTCCCAGTAACCCTTTTAACTTGTTCCTGCCAATTTAATTTTTCATCAAACCAAATCCCTAAATATTTATACCCATGAACAACTTTAATTTTTTCACAATTTAACTTATATTCTACTTGCCTTCTAATCTTCCTTCTTGAAAACTGTACCATCTCACATTTACTTGAATTCAATGTCATTTCATTTTTATGCATCCATTCCATTAATTTATTTAAATCATCTTGAAGTGCTTTCTCATCTCCTTTATTCTCAATACATCGATATACAACGCAGTCATCTGCAAATAATTTTATACTAGATTGTATGTTTTCCGAAATGTCATTAATATAAATTATAAATAGTAAAGGGCCTAAAACACTACCTTGCGGAACCCCTGATTCAACCCTAATAAGTGACGAAAATGTATCTCCCACTTTTACCTTTTGAGTTCTATTTCTCAAAAAGTCTTGGATTATTTCAACAACTAATTTATCACTTATTATCTCATTTAATTTATTGATCAGAGCATGATGGGGAACTTTGTCAAATGCTTTCTGAACATCTAAGAACACAGCATCAACTTCTCCTTTATTATCTAATATACTTGACAACTCGTGAGAAAGAATTGTCAATTGAGTCTCGCAGGACATACCTGATCTGAAGCCATGCTGCTCTTCAATAAACCATTTATCCATTTCCAGGACACTCCTCAAGTAATTCGAAATTATTCTTTCAAAGACCTTACATACTGTAGATGTTAAACTAATTGGCCGATAATTACAGGCTTTACTCCTTTCACCTCCTTTAAACAACGGAATAACTACGGCCTGCTTCCAATCCACGGGAATTTTTTTATTAGCTAAAATTACATTAAACAAATGATTTAAATACTTCGATATTGAGACTCCTCCAAGCTTAAGGCATTCACCTGTATATCCATCAAGACCTGGGGCTTTTTTATTTTTAAGTTTTGTGATAATTTTCCATACTATTCCTACGTCACATTTTATTGGTAAATTGCCCCTTACATCACCATTAATAATATTTAAATTTGCGTTTGGCGATCTATTAAATACTTTAGAGTAAAAGTCATTTAAACATTCTGCTTTTTCTCTATTTAATCTACATACTTTTCCCATACTATCTAAAAGATTAGGGATATCCCTATCTACGCTGCTTTTACTTTTAATGTGCCTATACAAATTTTTCCATCCTCCACCCTCATCTCCCTCTTTGAACAGTCCTTTCATATATTCATTCATCGCCTTTTTCTTCTCATTGTCTAAATCTTTTCTTAATTCTTTAATTCGATTTTTATTTACACCATTAGCTATGACATTAGAATTAGTATTTTTATACTTGTTATGATGTTTTCTAACTTTTCGCTTTAGAGCTCTTATTGGTTTGGAATAATATGCTGGATCACCATTACTTTTAATTTTAATTTTAACTACATGATTATTCATAGCTGTATCAAGTATGATACAAAAAGCATTCCACAAACTTTCTACGGAATTGCTTCCTTCTACCCACTTCTCATATTTATTCTCTAACTCAATTATAAATTCTTTTTTCTTTGCTTTCTTATAATCCCAAAATTCATAGTGTGTATCAACTTTTTTTACACTACAACATGTATTCTGAATGTCTACGAGGACAATTCCATGATCACTTATTCCATCTAACACTTCAGATTTAATAATGTTTCTTTCAGGTTCGATTAGTACAATATCCAATATATTACTTCTACCAAAAGCAATTTTTCTCGTTCCATCCTTGACAGCCATTTCAAATCCTAAATTCATAATTTGATGCACAACACTTTGTTTACTATCACCATAATTCAACCCTTGTTCCCATACCAAAAAGGGAAAATTTAGATCTCCTGCAATAATCAATTTTTCATTTTTACCATACATCTTAATTTTGTCATGAAGTTCTTTCAAAAATTCTATTCTTCCTGACCCACTTCTGTAACATCCTATAACATTAAATATATTTCCATTTTTTACACTCACTTTTACCCCCATCATTTCAAAATTATTGCTAACCCACTGAAGATCACATGGCATTTCCTTCTTTGTCGCAATAAGAACTCCCCCTCCATGGCGACTTCTGTCTCTCCTAATCATGGAGTAACCATTTATATTTATTTCAATGGAAGGAATATCAGACGACAACCATGTTTCTACTACCACTATCACATCTGGATTATAACATTCTACCATTGTTGTAAGATTATCTATTTTATTTAATACACTTCTAGCATTTACTAGCATTAATCTAAAACATGTAGATTCTCCCAAATTAGTATTAATAACTTGAAACAATCCCCCCACTTCTAACAATTTTTTGAACTTGGATCATCAGAACTCAATACATTATGTATAGTTTCCAGCATTCTATGACCCAACAACTTTCCACCTTGAATATTTAGATGAATCCCGTCATATGCTGAATCTTCATTAGTTAGTACATTATTAACATCATCAAAATAAACACCCATGTCATTAGCCAACCATTCAATACCCTCGTTAAGTTTATCAATTGTGCTCTCAAAACAGTCCCCTCTATACACTAAACCATTCACAATCCATTTTGCTGCTGGAAATGTTTGAAACCCTATCTTAAGCATTTCCTCCATCTCCACCAACATATGTCGGTCTCTTCTTCCAATATTGTTTGTACCAACATGAATCATTACAAGTTTGGGGTGTATTGAACTTTCATCCCTGAGTTTCAATTTATTTCCAATCTCATCAATTCTGATTCCTGGAAATATTTCCACCTCACATCCCGCCTCTCTACAGACTTCACCTGCACGTCTGATTATAGAATCGCCCATAATTAAGACATCTCGATATTTCTCATTTTCGCTGCTATGCCCATCTGTACTGCCTTGTCTCCTTAATATACGCGAAAACTTATCTTTCCTCATATTACTAGCTTCCTCATCACACGATGTGCTCTTGCCCCCCTGGATGTACTTCAACTGATTATGATAACCTTGTTGAAATTGTTGATGGCTCTGCTCTTGTTGCCGATATTGTTGATAACTTTGACCTGACCGTAACTGTTGAGGATGGCTCTGCCCTTGCTGCAACTCTTGAGGTTGGCTCTGACCTTGCTGCAACTCTTGAGGCTGGCTCTGACCTTGCTGCAACTGTTGAGGCTGGCTCTGTCCTTGCTGCAACTCTTGAGGCTGGCTCTGTCCTTGCTGCAACTGTTGAGGATGGCTCTGCCCCTGCTGCAACTGTTGATTATGGCTCTGCCCTTGCTGCAACTGTTGAGGACGGATCTGCCCTTGCTGCAACTGTTGATTATGGATCTGACCTAGCTGCAACTGTTGATAATGGCTCTGCCCAAGCTGCAACTGTTCAGAATGGATCTGCCCTTGCTTCAACTGTTGATTATGGATCTGACCTTGCTGCAACTGTTGAGGACGGATCTGCCCTTGCTGCAACTGTTGAGGACAGATTTGCCCTTGCTGCAACTGATGATTATGGCTCTGCCCCTGCTGCAACTGTTGATTATGGATCTGACCTAGCTGCAACTGTTGATAATGGCTCTGCCCAAGCTGCAACTGTTCAGAATGGATCTGCCCTTGCTTCAACTGTTGATTATGGATCTGACCTTGCTGCAACTGTTGAGGACGGATTTGTCCTTGCTGCAACTGATGATTATGGCTCTGCCCTTGCTGCAACTGTTGAGGACGGATCTGCCCTTGCTGCAACTGATGATTATGGCTCTGCCCTTGCTGCAACTGTTGAGGACGGATCTGCCCTTGCTGCAACTGATGATTATTGCTCTGCCCTTGCTGCAACTGTTGAGGATGGCTCTGCACTTTCTGCATCTGTTGAGTATGGATCTGCTCTTGCTGCAACTGTTGAGGATGGATCTGCCCTTGCTTCAACTGTTGTTCTTTAATAAATCCCACCAACATTTCTCTCACCTCCTTTATTTCTTGAAGTAATAGTTCATTATTTTTTTCATGTATTTTTTCTTGCTTCATAATGCATTTGTAGTCAATGCATCTATTTTGCTTTACAATGGATTCACAACTTGGACAACACCAATTTATTTGTGAATTTTCTTCTACGACTTGATAGGTCTTTTTCGATATGTTAGCACAAGCCAAATGTCACCATGTTGCACAGTACAAGGCACACTTAATAACATCATCGGTACGTATAACATCAATGTTACATGCTGCGCTACCACATTTACCTATACGCTCATCACATGTTACAGAACTATTATCTTCAGTTACTGTGTTTTGTGCATCATGCTCTTTTGTATCAAACAAGAATGTGGCTGGGTCTTCATTATTTGCCTTCATTGAATCTTGTAGCTTCTCAAGAAGTGCAGATTTATTTACGTTTATGTTAGCAGTTACTCCTCTATTTATCAACTCCTTCCGCAACTGATAAAGCTTTAAATCATCAATGCATTTCAAATGACTAAATTCTTGTGAATTTCTTCGCCCAATAGACCTTGACTTAGACGAACTAGTCATCTTTTTCTTATTTTGATTCGACATTGAAGATCCAATTGCAGTGAGTGACAATCTAAATACCTTGATACTTTACAGTGTTTTGTTCCATATAGAAATGCATTCAATATTTTCCAAATATCAACACTTATCCATTAAAACTCAGATGAAATCATTCTTTGAGGTATATGTCCAATAAAACTCACCACCTCATGCAAATCGTCCATGCACTAATGCACAACCGCACCAATGTACAAATGCAATCACCCCCAGCAGATCTACTCCTTCAGGACGATCCCGACTCTCACAAATACAGATGTCAGCTTTTCTTCACTGTTACTCGACCGAAAATACTCTCTTATATCTTCAAATCAAGCCCACCTCTTCAAGCAAACCTGCAATGTAATGATGTTTCTCCAATTCACTTAATTCACCAATTAATCAATTTATTTGTATCAACTCTTCTATTCCCAAGTCACGTAAATAATCCACGGAAAATTGTTATGTTCATGTTATGTTAGTCTTCAACCATCTAGTTAACCTATCGTGTCCCACGCTTCAACAAAGCATCAACACCGTCTTGTATGCAGAACTCGGCACTGTTTGCATTCTCATAGGCCTACATAGGTTTATACTACATAGGTTTATACTAGCCATTAGAGGGATCAGGGAGGATATCACTGGGATATTTATATAAATACATTTTATTGAAATTGCTTTAGTTGTTTGTTATGGCTGAAAAAGTAAACTTGTAATTAATTTCAATTTCAATTGTTTCTCCTTTTCATTGCCTTATGGAAACACGAACATCAAAATAAAAAAGTGAATCTAAAAAGTTTCCTGTCAGAAGTGGCTCCATCACGTTTCTTTTTTTTTCGATTTACTATACATAGTCCTAGATGTGATGAAGAGGTCAGAAGGCCGTGGAATTTCACCCACGCTTGTACTGACATTCATCTTCTCGTATGGATTTCTCATTGAAGATGAGTATACTTATTAGATGTGAAATATGATTTCTTCTGATGACCTCAGATGGGGTGATGATTTTAAATACCAACTGCAAAATGAAAATATTTGCCACATGTGGGATTCGAACCTACGTCCCTGAATTGCCGGTCCAGGGCTCTAAAATATTTATATTTATATATTTTTTTACAAATATAGTATTTATAAGTTACCTATATTGTATACCCCAAAACACGGTTTATCACATAACCATTTAAAAAATTCAAAGAAACACATTTTCCGATATCCAAGTAGGTAAGTAATTTATTTCCATTACCTATATAGAAGTCAAGTACATTGTACTTAGCACCCTTTCCTTTTACCAAAACTATGCTATGTCTAGACCTATATGGAATTTTATTCCAATCTACTTTTACCATAAAGAGTAAAGTTGCTTATTTATGCCAAGATCATTTTTGTAAACATAAGAATTTAAGGAAGTGCAAGCGCTAGGCCGTTGGAGCAATATTTGTGAGAGACAAATTGTTTGATAAGTGGGTGTAACTTTGATAGGATGTTCACATGATCAGTCTGATTTAATTAGGCGCTTTTATTGAAAAAAAAGCACAACTATGAAATTTCCGATACGATTAGAGAACAAACCCGTCAACCAATTGATCTCAAATTTTAATAATGATTAGATAAAAGACAAACTTAGGGTTATCACTTGACAAATTTGGAATTAAAGTTTATAAGGCACCCACCGAGACGAGAAAATTGCTAAATGTTCACAAAAAATTAACTAATTATTATTAATTATAACGAAGCAAAAACTTCAAAATGCGCCAAATAATAACCCTAAATTTGTCTTTTAACTAACTACGATTAAAATTTCAAATCATTTCTTCAGCCCATTTTGTCTCTAATCGTATCCAAAAAAGTGCCTGCAACAAGCGGCAACATCGTTTGCACCACCTTAGGTCCTTCATTTGACTAAAATTCGGTCAAATCCGGCACTGGAATGATCCAAGTACTTCTGGCGACATTCCATTTCTTCTGCCGGTCTGTTGTGCGAAGCCCACTCCGGTTCACCAATGAAGAACCGCCTGCCCTTGATGTAGTTCTGCAAAACAAAATCTCAATCAACCAATGTCAAACAATTCGAGGAGCAAATAGTTCAGAATGTACATACGTACACTCGACAATTCATAAAACGGTATTTGAACGAAACGGATTGACTGTTAATCTGGTTCCTTGACAATCATTCCTTGTTATAATCCATGAAATCAGAGCTCACCTACTAGAGGTAAATGACGAGTAAGCATAGACTTCATCAGCTGATGCCATCACATTTTTTTCAGACAATCCATTTCTTTGAAATATCGTTTTATTAATTATCGAGTGTGTACATAAGTAGGTACAGGCGTAGTGACAACAAAATGCAGACATTTTCACCTGTAAGGAGTCAGTTTAGCAAAGACTTCTCCCGCATCCAGAAAAGTAAATACATTTCTGTTGGAACTATCTACGCAGAAAAGAACTGCGAAAATAACTTTGAAGATGATTTTACTTCCTTGCACCTAAATATTCTCAAATCAAGACCTAAAGTTGAAGGAAATCATACGAGCAGCCAAGAACAGCAAACTTTACTCAAATAAAAGGGCACAATGCATCACAAATCTTAAAACATGCACTCCTTCTTCATCTATATAACGAAATGTTGAGATATTAATTATATCCACTATTATGAATGTAATATTTAACATCAAAGCACTGGGTTGTGACAGTTTTCACATGCGTCTGTACGAAATTTTTATATTTAATAAATTCACTGCAAATCAACTTCAGTTGATTGAAAATATTGCTAAGCTCCAGGTTATTTGTTGGTCCTTCATAATTAGTCTTGGACAATTCAACATGAACGATGTAAGGAGTGTTCTCACATAGATCAGGGACCGGCAACCTTTTTTTGGGGAAGGAGCCAATTTCTAAAAAATGTATAAAGTAGATAATAATGGGAGCCACTGTAGAAGCAATCAAATATAATACACCGAAAATAATAATTTGAATTACAAGCTGAATTTTATATTTTGACGAAGCCCCCCAGTTGTTGCCCCGCAGGGCGTTTTATTTTTTAATTTCATCAATTTAAAAGTGATTCTGTGAATCTAAAATGAACAGATTTAATCAAATAATCGTCCTATTGTTGCCCCGCAGGGCGTTTTTTAGAATGTCAACAATATAAAAGTGATTCCTGGACTCTAAAATGAACCAACTTCATCAAATAACCTTCCAATTGTGCCCCGCAGGGCATTTTGTTTTCGAATTTTCAAAATTTTCGATTCCAGATCTTTATTGAAATTATAAAGAGCCATTCAAGAACCACCAAGGAGCCGCAGGTTGCCGACCCCCGTCATAAGTAACTATTTGTTTTGATCGGATGTAGAGAATCACTCAGGCATCTCAACTTACATTTGTGTCCAATGTGAAGCGATGATAAATGCCAGGAGGAATGATTATCAAATCCCCTGGAGGCACAGCAATGCGAATCCACTCGTCGTTTTTGTCTCTGACATCGAAATATCCGCCCCCTTCCAGAGTCAATCGGATTTCCTCACCGGTGTGAAGATGCTCGTCGTAGAAACCTTTCAGCTTAAAGAAAAGTAGATTTAGACAAATTGGCATGAAATTCAATGGTTATTGAGAATTTACTGTCATTTAAAGCTTGTTTTGAAACATTTGACATTTTTTAACCATATTATTTATTTATCTTTATTTTCCTTTCTAATTTATACAATTTAGTAAAAAAAAGACACATGCCAGTTCAGTTAAATTTAACAAAAAAGTCAAGGGGTGAGGGCAAATCAGACGCCAAAAGTGCACATGTGGTAAAAATTGTAGATCAATCGGTTCAGCCGTGAAGGCTGTGGCCAATTTACCGGATTTTAGCTCCAGCCTAATACTATTTTACTACTACTACTACTGAGATTACCCAGTAAACACATCATGCTGGCTAGATGAAGGCACGGTGATGGGCCAGTACCGGCCACTTTGGCAAGGTGCTGGCCACGAACAAGATGGTGCATTCAAAGATCATGCTGGCCAACATCGATGAAGCCGGTACTGGCCCAGTGCTGGCTGGCCTGCACGCGGCCACATGCAGGCCAGCCAGCACTGGGCCGGTACCGGCTGGCCAGCATGCGGCCACATGCAGGCCAGCCAGCACTGGGCCAGTACTGGCTGGCCAGAACGCGGCCGGCAGCAAGTAGCTTGCATTGTGCTTGCGCACCTATACAGTTATAGCCTCTAGCAAGAGGATTGTTTTTTTATCGACAGTTATTTTTAAAATCAAAAAAATATAATTAAATCCGCATTCTCGCGTATGTTCTTAACGACAGCAGATCCGCTATAATAACTTTTTCCTTCAAAATCTTATTCGTTATTTAATTATTAATCTCAAAATAGAAAAAAAATATGTTTTTCATTCGAATTCAGATTTTACATATCAAATGATACGAATGGATTGGATATTTCAAGCACAAATACGCACGTGCCGTCGCAGGCAATGAATTGATTTTTCCGTGTGCATTTACAAATTAACAAGAACACGTGTAATAATGTATCTGTAGTGGTACAAATATTTCCAGTTTCCTGATACATTTGAGTCCATTCATCCCTCTGTCACTATTAGACACTCTGCGCTCTAACCCTCAGCTGTCGCCGTGGTCGTGTGGGTAAAGCGTCTGCCTTCTACCCAGCTTGCTTGTCGCCGTTCCGAGTTCGATTCCACGTCCTGTCATAACTAATCGATTTGCGTTTAATTTCAGAATAAAATCAACATTGTGATAATGACTGGAAATATGTCGTCAGAATTTAATTACGATAAAAACTCGCTTAGTTATCACACATTTTAGTTTTACTTTTAATATTTGAATTCAAAATAACCGTTTATTTGGTTCCTAGTGGCCCCTGGTGGATAATAGTGGAAATTAGTTCAGGTTGGGTTCGGGCCACATGCTGGCTTCGTTCAGGCTAGGTTCTGGCCAGAGTCTGGCGTCGTCAAGGCGCGATGCAGGCAAGGTGCTGGCCATACGGCATAATGCTGGCTACTTGCTGGCTGCGTGAAGGCCAGGACTCTGGCAAGGTGAAGGCTGAGTGCTGGCCAGCCGGTACAGGCAACGTTCTGGCCAAAGCGACACATTTTTACTGGGCCGGTACCGGCCACGGCTTTTGGCCGGTACCGGGCCAGTACTGGCCAGAGCAATTGGCCGGTACCGGCAGCATGCTGGCAGCACTTTGGGTGTTTACTGGGTACTGATTAAAACCGCCCAAAAATACTGTTTTCACGGCCCTCTAGCTCGCAAAGGGCGTAACCTATTGTTTCCAAATTTGGTATATGGTGGGGTGGGCCATAGCTCGAAATTATGAGATTTCGCAACAATGTGAGATTTCCCAATTTTAAGATCCAGTAGGCCGAAAATGCCACTTTGATGCTTACAGTAAAAGTGGGTTTGCTCCAGCCTTTATATGAGAGTGCGTGCGCGCCGTACGACTTGGCTGGCGTGGAGCGACCGCTCCACTAGATATAATAATAATTAGTGCTAGGATGTTTAGGACCTATGTAACGTCCAAAAGGCAGGCTAATAGTACCTTAAAACGATTATTAAAAAAGGCCAACAATTAAAGTGTTTAAATTTTATGGTATGTAATTTTCGTCAACATATTATAATTCGATTTATCAGTTTATGAGTTGGACATGGAATAATATATTAAAATATTGTATGAATGTGTCAATGTATCAAGTGTCAATTGTTGATGGCCATCCACACGGTGGATGGAAATTGTATGGACTGGTCTCTAGACCAAAATTCATAAAATTGTTGTAAATTGCAACAAACATTTCATAATATTTTCCCCAATAACTTAAAAAAAGGACAAAAAGACCTTAAAATAGTAATGAACTGGAATGTCCCGTCTTACCCTGCTAGCCGGGCACTTGCTAGAGCAAGATATTACATCCACGAATGAGATGCCTCGTGTAGTTTTCAGGTTACACAGTATGTCGTCTTCCAAGCCTCTCTCAAGGTCAATCTAGAACAATCATGACATTAAAGTTATATGTTGTAAAATTATGATTTTGCAATAGTACTATAATGTCGTAAAAAAATACCTATATATTTCTTTTTTATTATTAAGTTTCATTTATTTAAATCGTTTTGTAAAAGTTCATTGCTGTGTTTACATGCTAAATATGATATTTTTCTTCATAATACCCATTATTCATTATTCATAATACCTACTACAATTATTTCAGTTGAAAATCAGCTACCTGCCACATTAAATAAATGCAATAGAAACTGGGTAATTCCATTCTACCTCATCTAAAGTCGTTGTGCCAAGAATTTTGATTTTAGTATATTATGCACAGTTGTTCCTACATACAAGTTGATGTCAAATCTCTAGTTTCAATTGGTTCCAAGTCACCCTTCTCAAATTACACATAAACAAAGATGGCGCGGGCGGCAAAGTCGGGGTTTTTAATATATGCTTTTCAAGATAACAGTATAACAGGACGCGATCTTTGCGAAATTTTGTTAATGAAAGATCATTCTAGAAATATATTCAATCTTGCTGCATATGGAACCCTTCATAATGTAATTTACCCCCAAACTCGGGAAATAATCTTAAATTTTGTCAATATTTGAGACTATTGTAAGAACGAAATGATGGTTCAAACATAATTTTAGTTTAGTTTCACCTTACATGTGGCAATAGGTTTTCAATCTATAGTTTTTAGTTTTTATGAATACACTTCTACGAAAAATGTGGAAAAACACTAATTATTTCCAAAAAAGTGACATTTTTGGTACCATTTTTCCCTGGTGGCGGGGCTGGTGGAGGGGGGGGGGGGCAGATGTGTGGGAAAAAAAACTTTGTTAAAGACTGTGTCACAGAAGATGTTCAATAAATGTGGCCGTGTAAAACGGGCTTTATAGATTGCATCATAAGTGTTGTGTTCCATTTATGGCACTAAAAGATTACTTTGTAACACAAAAATATGTTGCCAGAAACAATGAAAGTTAAAATTAATAAATTTTTAGACTAGCAAAATTTTCATCCTTCTCCTTCGCATCAAACCGTAACTATAGTCCGCTTCAACGCATGACGCTCGACTTACAATTAGCATGCATCTGTAATAGCATAGACATTGTATACTTATAGCCTTCGGCTAAGGCTATACAATAGGGAATACACTTATCAATTAGATTTCAGAATAATAGTTATTTTATTCAAGTTAAGATGTTGCTGAACACAGATATAGTATTATTTTTGTTGTGAGACGAATAGTTTTCGAGAAATTCAGTTACAAAGTTTGATAATTTTCTTACAATTTTAAAACAGGAAAATTGACAATGACATCACAATTCGCTATATTCCCATGGCAACAAAGAAATCACCATGGCAACACATTGTTAGAGATTTGGAAATGACATCACAACCCTGATTCTCGTTGCTTGCCGTTTTTCCCGCCAAAATATCCCATGACATTTCAATTTGATTTTTATGAATGAAAATTTTAAATTTCGCTGGTGATAAGTGTGTTTGCCATTGTTATTTGTGTTGATATTTACAAATTAACAAGAATAAAATTTCATGTGACTTCACTATTGTCTATGGTAATAGTTAACAGATTGTGCGTCTTCTCGACATTTTGGCGACATAAAATACGCTTCTTGAACAATATAATTCTAAAATTTAAAAGTTTAATAAGAATAATCATCCGCTTTTAGTTCAAAAAAAAATATTATATAAAAATCACGGAAATTATAGTCTAAAATGGATGAAAATTAGTTTTTATTTGCCATTTGCCCGAAAGCTGTTTTTGTACACAGACGTGTTTTCCCACGTAAACGTAATCGTGTGTTACTTCTATAAGTGAAATTAATAATATTTTAATTAAATATTATGATTTGAAATAGCTCTTTATGTGTTTATATAGGAATTATAGTATAACATTATACATGCCGAAAATATAGAAATTATAGGAAATATAGTGTGTTTCTGCTTTTAAGATAATGAAGTAAAATGTTTACTGTATATTTATCAAAATACACGAGAAGATAAGAGCACTTTTAAATTAATACCAATTTGCATTTTTTGTCTGGGGCTTAACGTCGCACTGTTCTGCAGCGAGGCTAATGGCGGCGGATGAATGATTATGAAGATGATCGGGAGATGATGGTGAAGAGTAGGTAAGGTTGGAAGGTGGGAAGGAGGCCGTCGTGGCCTATTAGTAGGGTACCTTCCCAGCATTTGCCTGTCGACTGAGGGAAAACCACGAAAAAACCCCAGTCAGGAAGGACGGCCGCGGGAATCGAACCCGGGCCTCCGGAATACAAGTTAAGAGCGTTACCACTCACCCAACCTGTAAATGCAATTTTTTTGTAAATTCAATTTATTATTATCAAAATTAATTTTTATTGGATAATATTTTTTCTTAATTTGAAAAATTATTAAAAGGGACCACCATAAAATTGTACAAAAGTGATTTTAAATTGATCTCCATATCTCCTCAATACATAGTAAATAGTCATACATTAAGGTAATATTTCCTGAAAAAAGGGTACATAAAGATTAAAGATATACAGCAGTGTTAGTATATAGAGCGTATACAATCTCACCTTAAAATATTCAACTCCTGTCTTCTTGAACAATTCATCAAGAGTTAGAAAGACTTTTGGATCTCTGTGATGTTCCAGTCTTCGATCTTCTTCAGATGAATCCATATACCAAACCAAGACCATTCTCACAAAATGAAGTAATTAATCAAGAAGCAAGCTAATAAGATACGAACGTGTCTTGTGCAAAATCCGTTCACTGCAAGAATCACAGAGCTTATATACAGTGAAGAAACTAATTACTCAGTTGTTTTACTTGACATGCGGGTACACTTTCCCCACTCCAACACAAGTAGTGCGGTAGCAAGTAGGGACCCCCCCCCCACCCCTTAACCTTGATCACTATAATTCCAAATCATGCTTAGCTAGAGGCTACTCCGAGTTTAAGCGACGACAGTATTTAAGAAATGACGAAATTGTTAATTTTCTGGCGCCAACCATCCTATTATTGGTATTAAAAATGGTGTCTATATTTTATTTAATGGACCAAATGTAGTAGATATAATGTTTTTAACTTGAATTGTTTCATGTAATTATGTTAATTTAGTAATGTTTAACAATGTTTGTATACAATTTTTATTGTTCTCTGCAAATAAACCAAATACAAATACAAAATTTATTTAACGTGCCAACGTTTCTTCTGTGATGTACATTTATTGGTTTATTGGTTTATTTATTTCCTTTTTACCTTACAATAATAAATATTCAATGTATTGACCCTTGAAGGCTCAAATTACTTTGACGCACTCGTATCTTAGGGTATTAAGGAAATCATTCCGTATAATCAGTGTTGTGATTTGATAATTTGATTTTTTATCTAGATAAAGAAAATGATAACCTACCAGAAATGTATCAAGATAAGATAATTGAGCGAGCGTAGCGAGCGTCACAACGGTACTCTTATGGCACTTTCTCTGTGTTTTTTTTTTGTGGTCACAGCCCAGGTCAAACCGCTTAAGCAATCGATCTGAAATTTTGTACACATACTAAGGTAATCTATGAGGTCCCTGTGATCGTTTTTGAACGGGCTCTGTGATTGGTTCAAATTTAAAAAAATTATCTTTCGATTGGTTGTTTCGATCAATTTGAAATTTAGCAAAGTCATTTCAACCAACATTTTACCCAATCATAATAAATTTCAGCCAAATCCTCCCATTGGTTCAAATTAGAAACCATTTTACGGTGATTTTTGTAATTTAAACTAGAACCGATTGACCGACTAACTTAAAACTTCGCATGGTCATTGCTACCAACATTTAAGGTATTTTTGCCAATTTTTAGTCTAATCTGTAGTTATTTTCAAAAGTTGGTGTCATTTTAGGGTCATTTTATTCCATAATCTAGAAATATTTACGACATTTTCATCCTGGCCTTCTTTAAGCTTTGCTCCAAGGCCTGTAGAACAGCCAAGCGGTCCACAATTTACAGTAAAACTAGCGCATATCAAATCGGATGCTGTATGAAGGACACATCCTCTAATTGGTTTAAGTATAAACTAGGAAAACGCTCGGTGTAACGCGTTGATGAGCGAGCACCGACACGCACGACATCGCCAATCATAGCACGATCCATTCAATCAAAGATAACTTCCTATACATTATTTATTACCAATTTTCCTTGCAACTTTTCATAAACACTCTGGATCAATTAAATAACAGATTATTGTACTGATATTTTTCCATCAATCTCTTTGGACAGATATTCAAACACTTAAAACAGCAATAAGTCTGTAAATTCTTGACCGATTGTGCTGGAAATGTGTAAAATATGATGTTATCTAGTCAAAACGTCGTTTTCATAACTGTGAAACACAATCCATATCGTAAAATAAATTATTTTAGATAAGGTATACCTATACCTATGTATATGAAATACCTACATTACATTTTAACTACATTATGTATTGCAATATGATCAACTAAGAAAAGAATCTGTCTTACTTGATATTGAGAATAGCCATCTATAAACTTTGCTTTGCTACATAGAGCAACCCAGAATGCAGTGGAATTTCTGTTTTGAAATTTCATTTCTGACAGTTATTAAAACTGTCAATAAGTGCATCTATGTTCTTGACTGGTAGGGCTGAAAATTTGTAAAATAAGAGACAATGTTGGTCTGAACGACCATGCAAAATATGAGTTTGATTGATCAGATTAATCGAAGACCATTTGATAGGTCAAATGGTGGTGTGGCTATAGGCCGTTTTAAATTAAGTATACAAATGAAAAATATTGGTGCCAATCCTTGCTAAGTTTTAAGTTGCCAATCCTTGCTAAGTTTTAAGTTGATCGATTAAACCTTTATGATTGAACGGTTCCTTGTTAATTTTCAAAAATCACAGGATTTCGTTCAAAAAATATACCTGGGACCACCCATATGATATGATATGTAGTGTGTGTACACAATATCAGATCAATCTGTTGAACGGTCATTATTAGTCACCACGTTTAAAACGTTAAAAAACGTTAAAAAACGTTTAGTCGTTTAAAACTTTCTGCTCTAACTACCTTGCCTTGTAGATTCGAAGTCGCCGTGAATTTGACAGCCAACACGCAAAATGTCCCTAAAATGACAAAAACTTTTGAAAATAACGACAGATTAGAGTGAAAATTGGCAAAAATACCTTAAATGTTGGTACCAATGACCATGCGAAGTTTTTAGTTGGTCGGTCAATCGGTTCCAGTTTAAATTTCAAAAATCACAGGAAAAATGGTTTCAAATTTGAACCAATTGGAGGATTTGGCTGAATTATTTTTTGATTGGGTACAATGTTGGTTGCAATAACTTTGCTAAATTTCAAATTGATCGAACCAACCAATCGAAAGATAATTTTTATAAAATTTGAACCAATCACAGGATCTCGTTCAGAAAAGATCCCAGGGATCGCATAGATTACGTTAGTATGTGTACAAAATTTCAGATCGATTGGTTGTGCGGTTTGACCTGGGCAGTGCAGGCAAAAAAACAAACAAAAAAACACACAGAGAAAGTGCCATAAGAGTACCGTGGTGACGCTCGCTACGCTCGCTCAATAATATCTTCTGATTGGTCGACAATCAAAATGTTCCGATTAAGTTCAAATTTTGCATGGTGATCAAGACCAACATAATCGAAAATTTTACACATTGTAAGCCCAATCAGTCAAGTATTAATTGTCATTTTACGAGTTTAGTATGGGTTGTCAAAAGCTGGAAAATGTATGTAGGAAAGTCACGACACAATGGATCTGATATTCATACGGAGTATTTATATAGAGATTGGAAAGTTGTAGAGAAAATCGTCTTGTGCCGTGTCGTGCATCGTTACTATGGCGATGTTGCATGTCAATGTTCTGTGCTCGCTCATCAACGCGTTACACTGAGCGTTTTCCTAGTAGATAAGTTTCCAAGAAATCATCTAGATAATAGATAAAGATAAAAAATTATTACCTAGATAATTGTAATAGATCATAGATAATAGATAATATGTCTACTGATTAGTTTTAATTTTGTATAATTTAATTATGAGTGCGTATTTTGGTAAAATTGTGACATGTTTAGAATTCACCCACTTCTAATATTGAAACCTGATTTATTATTGTTATTTGCTATTTTTTTGATATGATTTTTTTTTTGTATTACTATAATGTGTGTATTTTCCTTTTTCTTTGCACATTTGTTTGAAACTCCGTAAATGCGTTCTATGTTACTGTTTTTATTTTTTTGAATCATCTCCACAGATGAGCTACATGTAGCTTTGTGGAATTATGTATTTGTATTATTTTCTAGTTATTAATAAAGGAGTTAAAAAAAGTTAATTTTTTTACCAAATACTACTGTTCCCTAATTATTTTCGAATCCTAAATTCGGAATTCGATATTTTTAAAAATGGGGCCGTCAAAACAAGCCATCTAATGCGACTAAACGGAGATGATTTTCCTTTTTCATATCATCTGACATTTGAGGCTCATGCATGTTCATGCACTCAATGCATTTTGAATTTTATATTTTTTATCTAGATAATTGCCAATAGATAACATTATTTTTATCTAGATAAAGATAACCAATTATTTAATTATCTAGATAAGATAATAGATAAAAATAACTATCTAGATAATTATCTATCCAAATTATTTTTTATACTGTTGCTTAATAACGTTTATTACGAAGTTTATATACGTCGTGTATAACGTGTTGTGTAGTATATCTAGTTACGTATATATAGTTACGACGTGTAGTATATCTGATTGTTTTTCTTAGTTCGTTAGAAGTTTTTGCTGAGTGGGTAGGTATCTGAAGAAGAGTACGAAATTGTACTTGAAACGTCGTTATAAACGTTATATTAAGCAACAGTCTTTCTCTAAAAAAGAATATGGATAAATGTGACTGTGAAAATTTAAATTTACATATAATTATCTATATAATTTTATCTAGATAAGTCACAACACTGCTTATAATTAGGTTTTAAAGGTAGGTATTATGTTACATTTAACAATAGAATAGACAATGGGCAATTGATAATTGAAATTGTCCAGTGTTGAATAAATAAATATAGAAATACAGATAATAGGTATAGAATAAATATACAGATATACAGATATCATCAGGGCAAATAAAATATAATAACTTATAGGAATCCTGCTCGTGATGTCATCTCTCCAAGGTCTGTAGAAATGTTTCAGTGAGCCATCTAGCGTTAAAAAGTAGCAACACTGCCAGGGTATATCTCAAACAGTTGGTTGACATTTCAAATTTTCCTTTCTAAATAGAGTACTAGAGTGCCACGCCCACTAGGCACTTCCGGATTATTTCTGGATTTCTTCTTATGGAAAATAACATGGGGACTAACTTCGATTGCTGGTCATTTATAAACAAAACAGAGTTAAGATAATCGCAATACACCACCATTAACTTCAATCTTTCATTTATAATATTATGTCGACACATCTCTTCAAATATATACAAAATTTAAACTGTTTAAGTTATTAAACAGCTCCAAAGTGCGACGTTGCAATCTACATCAATAATATATTGTAACACGGCGCAGCGCGATGTCCTGGGAAGCGAGTTGGCAACTGCGACTTTACAAAAATGAAAAACAAATGAAACAATTTTCAACAATGCTGCCAGACCTTGCACGTCAATTTTCGATTGTTGACGAAAAGTAAACAAAATTGAAGTATTTCTGTGCTCCTCGAGTTTATGCACTGAATCAAGTTCATTATAGTTATTTTAATTTCAGGATACCATAAAACGAGATGTAATGAGCTGTTGAAATGTAGACTGACAGTTCATTGTAACTACATCTTGCACCGGTGTACATTTTCGTGACGTCATACCCTGTGTAGTGTGTTGTTTAACTTGGAACAGATTAAATTTTGTTTATATTTGAAGAGATGTGTTGACATACTACTAGGAAAACGCTCTGAGTAACGCGTTGATGAGCGAGCACGGATACGGCGCAATACCTCGAACCGAAATCTAGTCGGGCGCTAGCTCGACGCTGCCAAGCACCGCTCTAATACAACGTGCGAGCTACTACCAGACTTATACTGCAAGCGCTTCGGGCCCGATTTCGGGGTGTAAGTACGCATGCAAGCATTTAGAAATAAAAGTTGAAAACCATGGTTATCGGGTATATTTAGCCACCTGACAACACCTAACCAAATATCAAAGTGCTGCGATCATCCCTTCGGGGTGAATTTTGGGCCTCAAACATGCAAGGATTGACTTTCATGTTAGTTAGTTAGTTAGTTAGTTAGGCACGGTCAATTTGTTTGCCCCTCTCCACAGGTTGAACGGTTTGTCCTAGAGAGTTGAAATTTGGCAGAGACATAGAGTCATATTTATAGCAGTGCCCTTTGAAAGAAAATCTGAAACATTTTGACCGGAAGTGAAGTTATTACAATTTTAAATTTTAAATATTTTAAAAGTCAAACGGGTCCATCGAGAGTTTTGAAATTTGGCAACAATAAAGACAATGTATTGCTAGACACTCCACTTCAAGAAAAATCAATAAATTTAAACCGGAAGTGGGAAAATTATCAATATTTACGTTCCGCCCTTCTTCTTTGATACACTAAACAGCGGCTCTAATTCCCATCGGACTGATAGCTCATGTAAGGAAGGCAGCTGGCTTCGACATCTGCATAACACGTTCGATTCCCGATCCCGGAAAACTTTTTTTTTCATATATTATTTTTTAATTTGTATAAGCGATGATACCTTCATGGATATATATTCAAATGAGAGGTCCAGGGATGCTGTGAAGATCATCAATAGACCGAAACATCGCAATCGCGGCACGCCAGTTGCCATCGTGAACACTGAAGATATCAGGGAATCAGGAATTGCGCACGTCGTTTTACGCTCCACCTTTCTTCTTTGATATACTACACAGGTTTATATTTCAGTGTGGCGAATTGGCTCGGTCACATGAGGCAAGTGACTTCGATCACGGCGTTGCCGGGTTCGATCCCCGTAACAAACGTTTTATTTTTTATCTTTTTATTTACTTAAAAAATGTTTAATCTTCTTGTGTATATATTCAAAATGTTAATCCGAATTCATTCAACGATTACATAGCTACTCTTTTTAATATTATACTCATTGGACTCTAGTAATGATTGTCAATGTACACGTTGTACGTAAAGTTGTGCAATAAAACAATTCGTGGTCATGCTAATCAACAGAATCTTGGTGGCTCAGTTACTAAACTAGAAACCACACAAAAAAGGTTCCATTCCTGGGTGCATAAGGTTGTCACAGCTTTTAATTTATCCGAATTATTTAATTATGTAAAATTCAGTTAATTAAGTAAATAGTAAAATTCAGTGAAGGCTCCATAACTAATATTCAGAGTATTAGGTGTTTACAACTTTTCATTTGTCACACTTATTTAATTATTTAAAATAGAGTTAATTTGTCAATATTGGTGGCTCAACAAGAAACAAGAACAACACGAAACAAGAAACCACACAAAAAGGCTCCATTACGTGCATCCATTACGTGCATTAGGTTCTAAAATTAATTTAATTATTTTAATTATGCTAATTTGTCAATCTTGATGGCTCAGTGACGAAACAATAAACCACACAAAAAGGCTCCATTACTAGGTATATTAGGTGCTCTTTGCTCCTAATACTCTAAGAGACTAATGCTCTGGTGCTCTGGTACATTTTTAATAAATGAGACTACCAATGGATGCTGTGAAGATCATCAATAGACAGAAACATCGCCATCGCGGCACGCCGGTTGCCATCGTGAACAGTGAAGATATCAGGGAAACAGGAATTGCGCACGTCGTTTTACGCTCTACCTTTCTTCTTTGATATACTACACAGGTTTAATTTCAGTGTGGCGAATTGGCTCGGTCACATGAGGCAAGTGACTTCGATCACGGCGTTGCCGGGTTCGATCCCCGTAACAAATGTTTGATTTTTTTTATCTTTTTCTTTACTTAAAAAATGTTTAACCTTCTTGTGTATATATTCAAAATGTTAATCCGAATACATTCAACGATTACATAGCAACTCTTTTTAATATTATACTCATTGGACTCTAATAATGATTGTCAATGTACACGTTGTACGTAAAGTTGTGCAATAAAACAATTCGTGGTCATGCTAATCAACAGCATCTTGGTGGCTCAGTTACTAAACTAGAAACCACACAAAAAAGGCTCCATTACTGGGTGCATAAGGTTGTCACAGCTTTTAATTTATCCGAATTATTTAATTATGTAAAATTCAGGTAATTTAGTAAATAGTAAAATTCAGTAAAGGCTCCATTACTAATATTCAGTGTATTACGTGTTTACAACTTTTTATTTGTCACACTTATATATTATTTAAAATAGAGTTAATTTGTCAATATTGGTGGCTCAACAAGAAACAAGAACAACACGAAACAAGAAACCACACAAAAAGGCTCCATTACGTGCATCCATTACGTGATCACAACTTTAAGTTTCTAAAATAAATTTAATTATTTTAATTATGCAAATTTGTCGATCTTGATGGTTCAGATACGAAACAAGAAACCACACAAAATGGCTCCATTACTAGGTTTATTAGGTGTTTACAACTTAGTAAAAATTATTTCATTATTTCAGATGTTGTAATCTGTCAATCTTAGAAGCTCGGTTACAATAAACAAGAAACCACACTAAATGGTCCATGATAATTAATGGAAATCTGTGGGTATGAGAGATTTAAATTTCATTTCATCATCCAACAATGCTTACGTTAAAAAGTAAGAATAATAAAACGCTTTTAAATTGTCATGATTTATTTCCAAACTGTGAGTCAAAGTCTCATCAAGTGACATTGTTTAATGGAAATAAATGAAACTGAAACTGATGTTCCTCCTAATCTGACACTAATAAAATAAACATTGGTTTTGATGCGAACGTTGTATACGAAAATGGTCTGGCTTGTTTACATCGGCAATACAATAATATTCTTCAAGTATCTAGGCAATAGCACGAAGTTGTTTCCTGGTTTGAAAATATGAAAATATTATCTTCCACAGCAACATCACAAAACAATATAATAATCACTAAATAAGATCAGTGGACTAATTAAAATGCAAGCTCGATAACAGTTTACAAGTACCTATAGAAGAAGACAACAATACTAAATGGACATCGATCGTATTAGTATGTGAGTGGCATAAGCTTAAGAATAGAAAAATGTCTTTAAAAAAACGATGCGCCAAGTCCTTTTTTTAAGTATTTCTCGGGGGTTGATATTTTTATTTCAATGGTACGGTTAAAATTTGGAAAATTCGTTGACTTGGCTCCTTTTTTGATATCACTCCTTTTCAGTGCTGAATTTTTAGATTTCTTCTATTTTTTTTTATAGTTAAAGAGACTTGGCTGGTATTTTTACACGGAGTGTTTTTTCTGGGATATCACTTCTTTTGTTAGTTTATTCATACAGCTTGTAGCACATGTCCGAGCAGGGACTAATTTCTTTAAAAAAATACGCCTCAACCGATTTGGTTACTATGAAAAGTTGCGTTTGGTATAATATGAAAATGATTATCCAAGAAGAATAGCTTAAGTTTCGTTATAATCGATCCAGCCGTTTTCGATACATGACGTCACTTCCGGTTTTGAAATAGCGGCCGAATTCCGGTATAGGTAATAAGAAAACAATCTAGTTTTATCTAGTTGATACCTTCATGAACGACCATCTGAATTCCTAATCCCTATATTTCCGTAAAATCGGTCATGCCGTTTGTAATATATGACGTCACTTCCGGTTTCATTTAGTGGTTCCTGCCGCCATTTCCGGTACCATTAATTTATTTATTCATTTTTCACAATTGATTTTTCAAATAAATAGCAGAATGAATACGCAGGAGCTAGTTCAGTTGCAATCGGTACAGGCGTTTTAGATATATGACGTCACTTCCGGTTTCAGGAATGGCGGCCGAGAACACTGCTACCTTGAATATATAAATTGTATTGTCTATGTTACAATGTAAGTTAATTATGTACGTATTTTAAGTATAATTTGTTGAAATAAGTTAAATATTGCGTATTTATGACGTCACTTCCGGTTTAGAAAATAAGAAAATAATATTTTTTTTATTGATACTTTATATAGATGACCATCAAAATCGAATGGCGCTAATTTCGTTCTAATCGGTCCAGACGTTTTTGAGTTATGACGTCACTTCCGGTTTCAAAATGGCGGCTTCCGGTTGGTTTTATAAAAAGGCACCTCAGACGCCAAAAGTGCACAAGTGGTAAAAATTTCAGGTCGATCGGTTCAGCCGTTTAGGCTGTGGCGGTGATAGCGACGTTTCGTGATATCATCAGAATCATCATCATCTTCAGAATCAGAAAGTGGTGTAATTTCACTGTTTTCTCGGTCCTCTAGCGCGCAAATGGCATAACCTATTGTTCCCAAATTTGGTATATGTAGTGGGGTGGGCCATAGCTCGAAATTAAGATATTTCGCAACAATGTGAGATTTACCAATTTTGAGATCCAGTAGGCCGAAAATGCCATGTTGTTGCTTACAGTAAAAGTGTTTGGTCTGCTCCTCAGTTTATTAGGCATTTACGGTATGTTGAGTGACTGTGAGTGTATAGTTTGACTTGGCTGGGTGGAGCGACCGCTCCACTAGATGATTTAGATAGAAAAGGCGCTATTTCCTCGCCCCAGATTCAATCAAAAAGTGTATAAATTGTAAAAAATAAAGCCCTGCGGGTTCTAACTCCTTCATTCTCGCGAGTAAAACATCCAATTTTAGGAAGCCTTTCTGTGATTACAGCGTCGTTCAATAATTTTTAGAGAAAAGAGAACAGAAATGGACGGTGTGTATTGTTTCCTTTGTGAGTGGGGGAGGGGGGGGGGGGGGGGGGAGGCGGGGGGGGGGGGACTAATTTCATGTGAATTAGTCTAAGGGGCGCCAAACAGTTTAATCTGCCCCTGCTCCTGCCCACCCTCTGCCCACACACAGATAATCGAAGATACTTGTATTAATTTTAATTGTTGGTACCTATAATTTAATGAAATAAGTAATAAAATAGCACAGATAGAATAATTTTCTAAAATTAGACCGAATCAAGATGTGGCTGTATGTATATTTTTTTGTCTGGCTTTACGTCGCATTGTTCTGCAGCGAGGCTAATGGCGACGGATGAATGATTATGATAATGATTGGGAGATGATGGTGAAGAGTAGGTCAGGATGGAAGGTGGGAAGGAGATGATTGTGGCCTATTAGTAGGGTACTTTCCCAGCATTTGCCTGTCGACTGAGCGAATACCACGAAAAAAACAGTCAGGAAGGACGGCCGGGGGAATCGAACCCGGGCCTCCGGAATACAAGTTCAGAGCGTTACCACTCAGCCAACCTGTTCCAAAATATTGTCAAGAAAAAAAGGAAAACCCCACATTTAAAATTTTCTCGATTATGCGCCTTGCGTAATTAATCGGTCTCTAGACTCAGCATGTATCTTCCCCGTACAGACCGGTGTTGCCGGATGTCGAACCCGGCTACCTGGCGCGCCTGATCCCCCAGGAAGTGCCCAGGACAGGGGAGAAGTGGGAAGACATCCTGAGGGATATGGACAGAGTCATCATGCCTGGAGTGACTCACTGGCAATCCCCGCAGTTCCACGCCTTCTTCCCGGCCGGCAGTTCGTATCCCAGCATTGTGGGCGACATTCTCAGCGCAGGCGTCGGATGCCTCGGTTTCAGCTGGGTAAGACTTGTCTATGATGACGATGACGACGACGATGATGATGATGATGATGATGATGATGATGATGATGATGATGATGATGATGATGATGACGACGGCGATGATGATGATGATGATGATGACGATGATGATGATGACGACGGCGATGATGATGATGATGATGATGACGATGATGATGATGATGATGACGATGATGATGACGATGACGATGATGATGATGGTGACGATGACGATGACGATGACGATGACGATGACGATGACGATGACGATGACGATGACGATGACGATGACGATGACGATGACGATGACGATGACGATGACGATGACGATGACGATGACGATGACGATGACGATGACGATGACGATGACGATGACGATGACGATGACGATGACGATGACGATGACGATGACGATGATGACATATGTTTAGATCACGAGTCCTGCCTGCACGGAGTTGGAAGTGGTCATGATGGACTGGCTCGGCAAGATGTTGGACATCCCTAAGGACTTTCTCAACTGCTCTGACGGTCCTGGAGGGGGAATCATCCAGGTTAGTTCTTATTCACATGGTCAGAACTACTGTAACGCCACAACTTTGTGATATTTATGTAATGATTTCCTTTTGTGGAGAAAATGAAACATAGTCCATAAACCCCGCGCCCCCCCCCCCCCCCTCAAGGAATTTTTAGAGGTTAAGGTGGCTGTATATCACGTGACTTTTTAACCAAAAAGCTACACATTTTCTATTGGAAGGGTTCAGTTTAGCAAAGACTTCTCCCTCATCAGATAAGTTAGGACACATCTGTTGGAACTTATCTACGCAGAAAAGAACTGCTAAAATAACATATTAGATGATTTTACTTTCTTGCACCAAAATATTCTCAAATCAAGACCTGAAGTTGAACGAAATTCTACGAGTTGCCAAGAACAGCAAACATTACTCTAATAAAAAGGCATATATGCATCACAAACCTGACGCAATGTCAGAATATATAACATGCGCTCTTTCTTCCTCTTTCCAACGAAATGTTGAGATATTAATTATATCCACTATTATGAATGTAATGTTTAAACGAACAGCACTTGGTTTTGACAGTCTTCACACGCGTACGTATACACGAGATTTGTGTTGTTTTTATTATAAAACCACTGCAAAATTAAAAAATATTTACTGAAAATATTGATAAGCTCCAGTATGCAGTGAATTTCCTTCATAAATCACTTTGGATTACTCAACATGAACGATGTAAGGTATGTACTCATAGGTAACTATTTCTTTTGATCGGATGTAGAGAAATAAAGTCACGTGATATACAGCCACCTTAATAGTTCAAATAGTGATAGAAACATGGACATTTGTGTACTTACTAATTCGACCATGAGAAGTATGGCCCCAAGCTGAATTCCTGCAACTTTTGGAGTAATTAATCAATTAGGTCATACTTTTTAGTAAAATTGTCAAATTACACGCTATTTTAAAGTAATTATAACACAAAATATAAGTACCTTGATTCAATCAGAGACTTCTAGATTTTCATTATCTATGAATGAAAGTCTAAATTAAGGATTTGGAGATTGATTTTAATTTCTTAATTACTTAATTGGAATCTGAATTAATCAAATTTTAATATAACAATTGGCGGTTTATATTTAAAATATAGTTATTATATAATATTCAATTTTAAAATTTCCAAAAAGTCGCCAATTTCTTGTGTCATTTGACATTTGAATGTTTAATTTAATTAGTTAATAACGCCGAAAGTTGCAGGAATGGGGAATAGGTGAATGTTGAGATTATATTTTGTTTATATACAGAATAGCCTCAAAGAGCAATGAGATTTTTTTAAATTTTTTTAAATCATATATTTCCCATAATTAATTTATTAGTTTTCGACATTTCACTCCTCTACAAAAACAAGCTGTACGTCACACGCCGTGTTCCCTGTGTTACGGGATGCATAGAACTGGCTCTGGCTAACATTATCTAGACGGCCCGATTCGGCGTGTGACGTCAGATTGTGTTTCATGAACAGCTACAAAATACCAAACTTTGAAATTTCGTTTCTTGAAAACTATTCGTCACACAACAAAAATAATACTACATCTGTCTTCAACAACATCTCAACTTTCATAAAATATTTATTATTCTGAAATCTAAACTTCACTTCACTTCCCTATTCAGCTTGGGGCCATATATTTCTGGATTTCTCATGGTCAAATTAGTAAGTATAGGTACAAATGTTCATGTTTCTATCACTATTTGCACAATTGTTGGGTTCATGGACTGCACTTTAAGTGTATTGATTTATTTTCGTGGAGAATATAATTAAACTGACTGAAGTGTATTTGACGCCAGGGTTCGGCGTCTGAATCCACGCTGGTCGGACTGCTCGCTGCCAAGGCGCGCATGCTCAGAACAGTCCTCGCAGAACATCCGGACTGGGACGAGGGGCTGATCAAGTCCAAGATGGTGGCCTACACGTCAGGTCAGCTTATTCAGGGGTTGTAGTGGACTTTAAGGATGAACCATCGCTTTGAATGACTATAATGGACCAATGGTGATGGTAGGAGTCAATGTAGAATAATAGTTCTCTTCACTCACACTAGAGCAGCACTGTCCATATAGTGAGAGAAAGAGCCAATCAAATGTGTGGGGAAAGACAGTTGAAGTTCAAAGTGGATCAATTTTCTATTTGATTACTATTGATTACTGTGCTGTCACAGCCTTCTTGACGGTCATGGCCCACATCCTTCTGTCATCTGTTTCATTCGTGACGTCACATAGAAAGATAATGACTAGTGGTCCATTATAACATGAGATAAATTAATTCTGGAAACGCTTGTTTAAACTTTTAAACATAGTTTTATAATGTAATATGTGGAGAATATTACGATATGAGATGATGAGGAATTTTTTATCAATGTTTTCGTAAAATAATTTTGTTAAGAATACAGCAGTGGTTTTGACTAGTTCAGTTGTGCTATGTATCAAGATTTTCAAACATTTAATTGTCATTATCTCAGAAAATGTTGGCGCTGATTAAAAATAAATTAGAATAATGTAGGAAATTAATTCGTTCCCCCATAAGAGCCATGTAAAAATCTCGAACTTTGAAAACGTTTTACATGAAAGTTAGGTCGGTAAGGTATAATTTGTTTGATCTTATATTGTAGATAATAATACTAACAAAATAAAATGGTCTGGAAATAAATTGTTGGTAGATGAGATATCGCTGGTTCTACCTTAAGGAGGGATGCCCAAGTTGATTTTCCGAAAATATATTGTGTTGAAATTTACAATTTTCATAAATTTTTTCTACATTTCAACTATATTTTATTGTAAAATTTTCATCAAATGTCTTGTAACTTACAACTCTCGACTTATATTGAGTTTTCAATATGATGTATTCAGAATATGCGGTAATTTTAACACAGGAAAATTATTCAGAATTTGGCGTCCAACTTTTTAAAAACGTACGGCTAGGTGTATATGAAAATCTTAATAAATACCTTAACGTCTAATACACATAATATTAGTTTTCGGAAAAAATCTATCGGCGGAAAATAGTTGAAGAGTCGACAGGACTCGCAGAAAATTTTAATTCCGATGTAAAAAAAAAATACTAGAAATGCATGAAAATGCATTAGCTCTGTGTTGTACGTGACATTTGGGGTTGAAATTAGTGGATTTTCTTTAAAATGGTGAATGAATATGCAAAATTATGGTCGTTTCAGCATTAATTACTAGTTGGAATAACTACTTACTACTTACTTCTACTATTACTACGTAATTACTAATTACTACTACCTATATTCAGTTTGGATTCTGTAAATGTTTCTTTTATTTCCACTAATTGTATAGATCGATTGTACTGTGTTATATTTTATAAGAATTATTATTCAATACTGAATTATGTTTATTTTGTATTTTTTTTAAGCTGGTGCAAGCGCGAGCGATTTTGCCGCGTTTTGCAGGCATTTTTTTTTTGGATACGATTGGAGACAAAATGGGTTGACGGAATAATTTGAAATTTTAACCATGATTAGATAAAATACAATCTTAGGGTTATCCCTTGGTACATTATTATTTTTTGCTTAGTTAATTAGTAATAATTAGTTGATTTTGGGGGAAAATATTGATATTTTCTTGTCTAAATGGGTGCCGTATGAAATTAAATTTTAGAAATGTGCCAAGTGATAACCCTAAGTTTATCTATTATCTAATCATGATTAAAATTTGAGATCAATATGGTAATTCACGGGTATGGTCTCCAATCGTGTCGGAAATTTCATAGTTTTGCGCGGTTTTGTTAAATAACCTGAGGCTAATTAACAAGGCACGAAGCAAAATAGAAAAAGTGCTACTAATATTATACAATCAGACTGATCATGTGAACATCCTATCAAAGTTACACCCACTAATGAAACAATTTTTCTCTCTCAATTTTCTAAAATGGCCGAGCGCTAGTATCACCTTATGTCCACGTGGTCAATATTGTATGGATGATGTTGCTTCAGATCAGTCGAACTCGTCTGTGGAGAAGGCCGGCCTGCTGGGCTCGATGCGCATGCGTCTACTGGCCACTGACGTCACGTGTCGACTGCGAGGAGCCACGCTGGAGCAGGCGATGAAGGTGGACAGAGACAAGGGGCTGATCCCCTGCTACGTGAGTCTCTCTCTAACACACTAGTATACATCTTCGCAATGCGTTTGCTAGTCTGGGGCTTAAAGTAATACCAACATCTTGCTCCAAATATTTTTTTTAATTTATAATCTTAGCGAACTTACTAAATTTTCCTTACAAAAAAATTGTAAAACAATTCCTTCGCCGAGTTAGGAGCTATTTTGTAAAAGCAGCACCTGACGTCATCGTGGGCTCTACCTGTTCAACCCTCGCACCGGATGGACAGCAAGAATGCGTACGACGCGTGGCGAGACAGTCTCCTGTCACATTCCTCAGAGAGTGTTCGATTTGTGTTCTAGTTTTGATAGTGCAGCGAAGTATCTTTATGTATTAATTTTCAAGTGAATTTCTTTTTATTTTGGTATTTAGTTTTATTTTATCAACATGGTTCAACGTTAATCTGTGTTTGAGTGCAATAACAATCTTTGAAAAGCAAAAGTGACACAAAATGTGTGTCATTCCATCCATAGACTTCCGTCATTCACAAAATCACCTCAACTGCAGCGGCAATGGTTACACTACACAAAGTCAACCGAGAAAAATTTGTGCCGAGTAAATTTACATAAGTCTGTTCTGATCATTTTAACACTGAAGATTTTGAAATTTCTAACCGCCTCAAAACAGGGTTTTTTTTTCCCGTAAGTAACTCATTCCCCGATTAAAATCTACAGCAGTTCCATCCGGTAATTTAGGTAAACCTGAATCAATTCAATCTAGATTAGATTAGATTAGATTTAGATTAGATTATTATGTTTTAACGGCGCGTCAACGACGTGGTTATATTGCGCCGAGTTCATTTTCATTAAATCGTACAGTTTAACTTCTGATATTATTTTACGCATACATAATTATTATGTATAATGACTAGATGGTTAGTTAAATCAAATACACATCACACAAAAGTGTGGATTTGGCCCAGATGCATTCTAAATAGGTATACTTGCATCTGGGTCCTGTTAAAGGGACGAAAATCTTCATACCTGCAAAATATTGAGAAATGTAAATTATTAGATGTGATTGATTTCGCTTGCCGTCTTGCAGTAAAGAGAGTTCGAGAAAGAGGAAGCTTCCGCTCAAGACAATGCAATCATCTTAATCACTCAAAGATTTCATGTCCGTCGGCATTATTTGACAAAACACGCACCTACACTAATCACAGTTACCAGCTCTGCCGCCAAAAGTTTCTACCCTGGCTCTGTTTTCAATATTTTTTAAATTTATCTTGTGTAATTCGTCGTTTGTAGAGGTCGGTTCGAATAAGTAAGGATTTTTCGTAGACATTTTAACTTAGACGATGACACTGCTCACTCGACCGTACGTACTTTCCCAACTAATTTAAATCACGGTTGAAGTCGTCCGCCGCCACCGCCCGCCTGCTACCCTGCCTGCCTACTAGGCGGTGAGCCCACGATGACGTCAGCGTGGCACGCGGCAAGTTTGAAATTGAACGTTAGAAATCGGGATTAGTCAGGGATAAACAGGACCAATCGAGCAAATTTTTTTTTTGGTTACTTGTGTTGATCAATTGAACAAGAAAAATATGAATTGGAGCAAGATGTTGGTATTACTTTAACGTCGCACTGTTCTGCAGCGAGGCTAATGGCGACGGATGAATGATTATGATGATGATTGGGAGATGATGGTGAAGAGTAGGTAAGGATGGAAGGTGGGAAGGAGGCGGTCGTGGCCTATTAATAGGGAACCTTCCCAGCATTTGCCTGTTGACTGAGGGAATACCACGAAAAAGCCCAATCAGGAAGGACGGCCGCGGGAATCGAACCCGGGCCTCCGGAATATAAGTTCAGAGCGTTAAGGTGATACTAGCGCTCGGCCGTTTTAGAAAATTGAGAGAGAAAAATTGTTTCATAAGTGAGTGTAACTTTTACAGGATGTCCACAAGATCAGTCTGATTGTTTATCAGTGCACATTTTAATTTTTGCTTATTGCATCGTTAATTAGGCGCCGGTTATTCAACAAAACCGCGCAAAACTATGAAATTTGCGATACGATTGGAGACCAAACCCGTAAACCAATTGATCTCAAATTTTAATCACGATTAGATGAAAGACAAACTTAGGGTTATCCCTTGGCACATTTTTGAAATTTAATTTTATACGGCGCCCAGGGAGACGAGAAAATAGCTGATTTTTCACCAAAAATCCACTAATTATTACTAATTAACGAAACAAAAAATTAAAAATTTACCAAGGGATAACCCTAAGTTTGTATTTTATCTAATCACGATTAAAATTTCAAATAATTTGGTCTACCCATTTCGTCTCCAATTGTATCGCAAAAAGTGTCTACAAAAAGCAGCAAAATCGCTCGCACTTGCAGCACCTTAACCACTCACCCAACCTGGAGCCCAAGTCTTGAAAAAATCGTTTTGAAACCGTCTGGCGTTTTCATTGATCAAAACGTAAAAAAAGTTGACGACTATACCTTAGCCTTCAACTTTTTTACGTTTTGATCAATGAAAACGCCAGACGGTTTCAAAACGCTTTTTTCAAGACTTGAAAACGCTTTTTTCAAGACTTGGGCTCCTGTTCCGTTGTTATACCGGGTAGCGAGAATTTTTCTGGCAAAGACTTCGTAAATTGGGACGTAAATTGACTATTACAAAAACTCTATTTACTTACTTATTTATACAAATTGAACTCTGATTCAGAAGTGTACTGTGTTCTGACAGCTATTACATCAGTAGAATGAAGGATAAAACACATTAAGTATGATCTATTTCGAATAAAAAAAAATATATATAAATTTTTTTTACTCTGGAGGGTTTTCACGACCCCAATTTTATCCCAGAACTATCGTAAATGACTTTTGAAAATATGATCTAGTTGGATCAAATCAACCATTTATTACGCTTCAAAAATGTTAAAACTGGAATTTTATTAAAAAAAAATTTTTTCCCATTAACGAAGTCTTTGCCAGAAAAAAATATTCGCTACCGGGTGGCCCAATAAAAGCGTTTCATGGGGGAGGGAGACAACGCTGCAAGGGCGTATTCAGGAACCCCCCCCCCCCCCTCGAAATCAGGGTTTCATCATTGAGCGAGCGTAGCGAGCGTCACCACGGTACTCTTATGGCACTTTCTCTGTGTGTGTTTTTTTTTTTTTGTGTTCACAGCCCAGGTCAAACGGCACAACCAATCGATCGGAAATTTTGCACAAATACTAACGTAATCTATGCGGTCCCTGGGATCGTTTTTGAATGGGCTCATGTGATTGGTTCAAATTTAAAAAAAATATCTTTTGATTGGTTGTTCCGAGCAATTTGAAATTTTGACAAGTCATTACGACCAACATTGTACCCAATCATACAAAGTTCCAGCCAAATCCTCCCATTGGTTAAAATATAAAAAAATCTTTCATATGATTTTTGAAATTTAACCTAGAACCGTATGACCGATCAACTTAAAACTTTGCATGGTCATTAAGACCAACATTATCTGTATTTTTGACAATTTTCAGACTTATCTGTGCTTAAATCCAATAGTTATTGACATTTTACGGACATTTTGCGCGTTGGCTGTCAAATTACTCAAAAATGTTGATCACGGCTACTTCGACTCTTTATAGTTCCAAGGTAGCTAGAGCAGAAACTGTCAAACGTATGAAACTGATATGACCGTTCAAAAGATCGTCTAATACTGTGTAAGTACACACACTTATATCACATGAGTGGTCCCAGGTATATTTTTTTAAATAGATCCTATGATTATTGAATATTAACAAGGAACATTCTAATCATAAAGGGTCAATCAATCAACCTGAAACTTTGCATGGTTATTGGGACTAATACTTTAGGAATAATTGGAGATTTTTATACCTACAAGTCTGACGAATTTCAAGAATTATTGGCTTTTAATGATATTTTCGATAGACATAATTTCGGTTCTAGGTGTTGCGCGTGTCCGTGCTCGCTCATCAACGCGTTACACTGAGCGTTTTCCTAGTAATATGCACATTTAAAATAATGTGTGAAAAAAACACTTAAAAATAGACAGATCATGGTCAAAAACGTTCCTAAATGGTTAGAATTGAGTTACAATACCATACATTATCGGAGCTATGCGCCACGGAATTGCATAACGTAATAAAATCAATAAATTGACCTATTCTTAAACCACTTAGACCAATTTTTGGATATTTTGTAATTTATAATTCCCCAAAATAGCTATTGAGCGCGATAAAAAATTGCACCTAAACGTATGACCTTGATCCAAAATGTTCTCGGGGGCTCCGCCCCAGAACCCCCTCTATTCCACTGTGATTTTTCAAAATATTAGTAACGTCCAGCCCCCCCCCTTCCCCCCCTCCCCCCGAAATTTCGTTCTCGATACGCCCTTGCAACGCTGTGACGTGTGAGGAAAACTACTACACCCGTCGAACTGAAAATTGCACGTATCATAATCAACATACTAAGGTGTGATGTGTGAAAGTATCAAAACAAATCCATTGGTAGGACAACTACAAGATTCATGGACATCATTACTACATTCATACTACTAAGGCAAGGTTTGTTTACTCCTATACCTATAACATTGGCTGAAGTAAAGCCTTTTCAGACCCTGAAATCTGTTTTTCTGACGGCGCAGCTCCATCTTTTATCTCCATAGTGAACTACTTTATCTATGGGTAAATGTTCATATGATTCATATTTTTACCACCAGTAGCTGATATAAGCGTTATACAATCAGAATGACGAAAATTCTGGGTACCTGGAAAGGCTTCACTTTCATTGGTCAAGTGAGAGAACCGTGTCTTACTAGGTGGACTAAGCTATGATCCATGAATCTTGACAAAAGTGATAGCTATTTAAATTTTATTGTTGAACAATCGTTTATACGGCGCTCAAATCGCGCGCGTCCAGAAAATATAGTAGTATAGTAGTTCTTTATTTATTATCTATCAAGCTACTAAATAGCTTGAATTATAATGGTAATATTATCTTTATACAAGTACAAAAGAAGTTAAGATTATGCAAAAAAAAAATCCAATAGCCGGGACTGTGATGTCAAGCTGAAAATATCAAATTGTATTGAAAAATACAAGACTCGCAATTGTGTAAACTTTCAATAGATTTGAATTATGGAACAAAAGTAATGGTATCTTGAAATTAGGATTAAAAACTGAAAATCCGGAAGATAATTTAACTTCTGTAATTAACATGTAAAAAAAAAAAAAAATGTGAATTTATCTCCTGTATGTTCTGTTTATTTTGCTTTTAAATAAATGTATCAATACACATTTTGATATATTTTAACGTGCTATCCCACTTCTGTCACCATTAAAAATTGTGATATCCTACTTCTGTCACCACGTGAAACTTCAAAAAACCATAACTTTCGTTCCATTGATTCCTAAGAAGTGATATTTTTACACAAGCAATAGTCTCATTATTTTGAATAAAATTATACATTTTCAACTTGCTATCGTCAGTTGTTTTGAATACAAATGTGTCTAGGACGCCATAATTGGAGTTCCGCATAATCGATATTTCGACAAGCCAAATTCGAACAACTGTAACTTCTTTCCAACAACGGTAATGTTTTTTGAGCGAGCGAAGCGAGCGTCTCCTTTTGGCTCTTTTGGCACGAACCTCTGTTTTTTTTTTTTTTTTGGCTGCTACCTGGAGCAATGGAAGTTGCACCGTTTCACCGATCGATCTGAAATTTTGCACACATGTAGAGACAACCTTTTCTGTTTGCTGACTCTAATTTTTTTTGAAATCCATTCATTGGTTAAAATTTAAATAAATATCTCCTGATAGGCTGAAAAATGAAAACGGTCTTCGATAATTCTGATCAAACTCATATTTTGCATGATCATTAAGACCAACATTTTCTCTTATTTTACAAAATTTCAGCCAAATCCTCCCATTAGTTAAAATTTAAAAAAATATTTCATGTGCTTTTTGAAATTTAAACCAGAACCGTTTGACCGATCAACTTAAAAATTTGCATGGTCATCGGGTCCAACATTATCTGTATTTTTGACAATTTTCAGACTAAACTGTGTTTAAATTCAAAAGTTATTGACAGTTTACGGATATTATGAGTGTTGGCTGTCATATTTCTCGAATTTCACATTTCACGGCATCTTCGAATCTTCACTTCAAGGTTGTTAGAGCAGAAACTCTCAAACGTATATTACGAAACTGATATGACCGTTTAAATATTTTTTGAACGAGATCCTGTGATTTTTGGAAATTAACAAGGAATCGTTCAATCATAAAGGTTCAATCGATCCACTTAAAACCTTGCGTGGTTATTGGGACCAATATTTTGAGAATTGTTGGAGATTTTCATACAAGTCTGTGGCGAAATTCAAGAATTATTGGCTTTTAAGGACATTTTCGATAAACAGAACTTCGGTTCGAGGTGTTGCGCGTATCCGTGCTCGCTCATCAACGCGTTACTCAGAGCGTTTTCCTAGTTTAAACTAATTTTCTGTCCGAAAAGTTCAGAGGAGTCTCGCTCATTGCTCCACCCGCGATATCAAAATTATTGCCGTTTATTGAGCAAACGTAGCAAGCGACTTTCTACACATAAAAATCTCATTATAAATTTTTTGAATTAAGGGGGTTCCAGGTTTACGTCATAGGAATGAGAATTTGTTGCAATTCACACCAAAGATTAATGAAACCATATATAACATAAAACTAGCAAAAAATATATTTGCCCCTTACCGTATGATGTAATTAGGTATTCTTGATTGAAGATCATCTTTTCCCCCATAAGATAACACAGGGAGACTTGAAATCGTCCCAGAATATTGGCCTTAAATTGATCCAAAAACCGCAAGAGGAATGAAAAATTATTGAAAATGGGCTCAATTTAAAGACAATAATTTTTTATAATAAGACTGCCGTCTGAAAATATAGGGTCACGGGCCAAATAAGAAAGAAAAGGTGCATAATGTGAGAAATTTACCATAAATCTGACAACGTTGCACTACAAAAATGACTTATTTTGGCATAGTTTAATTGGAACTTTAATTAGGAACATAATTTTGTATCATACGGTAAGGAATAATGGTTTTATGCAATTGTTTGAGGCATTGTTTCATCAGAAATTTGTATGAATTACAGCGAATTCTAAGCACCATGGCTGGAGCCCTGGTGACACTTTAAGGTGGCACATCCAATCGGGCATGGTCTCAGATTTTCATAATTTTTTGTCTACTTATTGATAATCATGCCATACACAATCCTTGAAAAAATTAAACAATTCTCGTGTCTAGTTTTTGAGATAAATTGAGTTTTCTTCCCCATGTTATCTTATGGTAGACAAGTAAAATCGTGTCACATTTAGGCTAATAATGAAGATCTAATTTTTATGTAGTCCCAAGTTTGATCAAAAAACTTTTTTTCTGGTGGATCTATTAAGGAAAAAATTTAAAACAGTACCAACGTGAGCTATTTTAGAAGTTATAAGCCAAAAACGCAATGATTTTCCTATACCTCCTGTGTTAAAGTTTTGTTCATTCGCGGAAGGCAATAATTTTAAACCTCGCTGTAAGACAGGAGTTGCAAGTTAAACGAAATTTTATGATTTGTTTATACTTAAATAGAGTTCAAATGTTGGAAACAGTAATTCATGATGGTAATTTCAAAAAATAAATATTTTGGAATGTTCGATCGGTTGAGCCACGTTAAGCCGTTATTCCTGCCAGTGACAGATACAGCTTGATTGAGATCGTGAACTAGTTGTGATCTTCCCCGCTAGGTGGTGGCGACGCTCGGCACGACGGGCACCTGCGCATTCGACGCCCTGGAGGAGCTGGGACCTATCTGCAACCGCGCAGGCGTCTGGCTACACGTAGACGCAGCTTACGCAGGTAGACGCAGCGCACGCAGGTAGACGCAGCGCACGCAGGTAGACGCAGCTTACGCAGGTAGACGCAGCGCACGCAGGTAGACGCAGCGCACGTAGGTAGACGCAGCTTACGCACGTAGACGCAGCTTACGCAGGTAGACGCAGCTTACGCACGTAGACGCAGCGCACGCAGGTAGACGCAGCGCACGCAGGTAGACGCAGCTTACGCAGGTAGACGCAGCTTACGCACGTAGACGCAGCGCACGCAGGTAGACGCAGCGCACGTAGGTAGACGCAGCTTACGCACGTAGACGCAGCTTACGCAGGTAGACGCAGCGCACGTAGGTAGACGCAGCTTACGCACGTAGACGCAGCTTACGCAGGTAGACGCAGCTTACGCACGTAGACGCAGCGCACGCAGGTAGACGCAGCTTACGCACGTAGACGCAGCTTACGCAGGTAGACGCAGCTTACACACGTGGACGCAGCTTACGCAGGTAGACGCAGCTTACGCACGTAGACGCAGCGCACGCAGGTAGACGCAGCGCACGCAGGTAGACGCAGCTTACGCACGTAGACGCAGCTTACGCAGGTAGACGCAGCGCACGCAGGTAGACGCAGCTTACGCAGGTAGACGTAGCTTACGCAGTAGACGCAGCGCACGCAGGTAGACGCAGCTTACGCACGAAGACGTAGCTTACACACGTAGACGCAGCTTACGCAGGTAGACGCAGCTTACGCACGTAGACGCAGCTTACGCACGTAGACGCAGCTTACGCACGTAGACGCAGCTTACGCACGTAGGCGTTGAAAAACAAAAGAGGTGGCATTTTTGTCAACTAGAATGTGTAGGATAAAATCAATTGTTTTTCATTTGTTTTCATCTGTCAATGGATGTTCAACAAGTGAATTTACCTATTAAAAGCAAACCAAAAGCAGCAAATCGATACTGTAGTGTTCCTCAATGTTCAAACAAAGAATCAACAGCTGCAGATGGACTCTCCTTTCATTTATTCCCGAAGGACGCTGTGCGGGAGAAACAATCATCTGCAATCTGCTTTGAAGATTGAGAAAAGGGTTTCCAAAATACATGTTAGTGTGTGGGGAACATTTCAAAGCAGATAACTTCTTTTACTCTGGTAAGACTTGTATTATATTGTTTTGATATATCTGAAATAAGTTCATAAATCGTCAATGCAGGCTGCTCTAGCCCGCAAACACTACACACTACTTCTATACACCTTGTCTATACTACACAGGACAAGTGCTGCCACCTAACCAGGTTTTAAACGCCATCAATTACATTGTAATGAAAGAATAATATTTTACCGAGGATCATGGATAATGATTGATAGGAATTGTGTGATTATACCCACCACTAATTGCAACAGAAGGTTTTAATACATGAATCGATTCAGAACAATGCCCTCTACAACATATCCAAAATCGCCCAAAATCCGTGCACCGGAAGTACTTTTTAAGGCCAGTCTTTCAATACTCTGCTTACTTTTAAACAGTCGATTATGACTTTATAGTCATGGCAACAACCAATAGAAAGACAGAGTTTAGTACCTGTTAACAGCTAATTGAAACTTTATCAGAGTGTTAATTTCCCATATTATAATAGACCAAAACAGAAATGACTAGCGCTCTCGTTTGGTACTAAAACCGACCTCGCTGGCTCGGTCGGAATCCGTGTGAAACCGCCCCTCCTCCATAGTCTCAGTAGCAGATTTAGGCATTTTGTACATTTATTTAATAAATATTAGGAGAAATGTTTTGGTATTACGTTTACACTCAAATAATCTGCACCTTTTGCAAGACAAATGACCACTATCAGTTTGTATTTCCAATTACCATATCTGTTGTAATTTCACAACAAAACTTCGTAATTTAACAAGAGACAGCTGCGGGGAATGGTTCCCGCGTCGAGGTGTCACACACTTGACCTTGCGGTAGCGCTTGCGCAGACACATCTTACTTAGTTCATGTGGTGGCGCTGGCAACTTTCCGTTATCGTCTATTCCATCTTGCAAAAAACATTTTTTCATGTAACTCCGATTATGACGAAACTTGGCAGAATTGTTCGCCATCCTAAATGAATACTTCCGGTGCACGAATTTTGGGCGAGATTAGATTGATAGATTAATAGGGTTTAACGGCGCGTCAACGACGAGGTTATATTGCGCACATTAATTATTTTACTTTAAACTTTGTTGAATTATGTGGAGGAAACTGGAAGGGGGTTGACCTAACGGGCCCGATCCGGGGGAGTCCAGCACTGGTGGGAAGGCCAGGCCGGAATGGGGTCGGACCGGGGGGTGTAAGGATTCGGGCCGGCGGAACCCGATTTCAGGGGGATCACCATCTCGAGGGGGAAGGCCGGCCCGATGGGGACCGCAAATTCAAGGGAGGACATGGTTAGGCCAACCCTGGCTGCTCTTTGTCTGGACCTCACCACTGACCTGTCCGGCATGGGTAGCCCTTACACATAAGCATATGCTCGCCGGCGTAGCTGCAATGGATCGTTGGCCAACACAAACCCCACCACCGCGATAAGGTGGCAGCCGTCGGTGGGGATTTTGGGCGATTTTGGATATGTTGTAGGGAGCATTTTTTTTAAATCGATTCATTTATTGAAACCTTCTGTTGCAATTAGTGGTGAGTATAATCACAAAATTATTGGACTATTATCAATTCTATCTATGGTACCGGCCTGTCTCTGAGCTCTGCTTGTCTGACTTGTGCGCAGGCGCCGCCTTGATCTGCCCCGAGCACCGCCACCTGATGGCCGGCGTGCAGTGCGCAGACTCCTTCACCTTCAACCCGCACAAGTGGCTGCTCGTCAACTACGACTGCTCGGCCATGTGGTCAGTTACTCACGAGTCATTCTAGAGAACATGTGAAGTGGATTCACCCACTGTGTACATTTCACCTGAAAACATTAGGAAAGTGAAGTGAAGTTTGCTACGTACACTTGGTCAACAAAACTTGAACGTTCAATAAATCTGATAGGCTGATAAATGTAAGATCGCACCATCAGAAGTCAGTCTAAGCGATCTTCCAATCCGTACAAAAAAAAACAATCGAATGTTTTTATACACAGCCGACAATACAGTTCAATGTCAGCTTGTTTAAATTCGTTTATAAACTACAGAACATAATGTTCAAGTTCCGTAGTTCACTTTAACAAAACAACAATGTAAACGTTCCCAACAATACAAAGCAGACAATACAGTTCCATGTCATGGTAATATTACCCAAAAGAGAGATCCGGGTCTATCTGTTCCCGACATAGAATAATGTTCAGAATACCCTTGTCTGCTACAGAAACAGCTAAAGTTCAAGATTCAAGGTTCCCCCAAAAACACAATGCAGACAATACAGTTCAATGTCAGCGTTATCCGCTACAGAAAACAATGTTCAAGTTCCGTAGTTCACTTTCAAAAACCCAATGTCCACACAAGTAATAGTGCAGGTTCAAGTGTAGAAATAATGCTTGCCGCTCGATTGGAGTGCCGAAATTGATTTTTTCATAATTATCGATTGTTTACATAATTCTTAATATTACCTGACGTGCCTTCAATTTTTTGGGTGGCCATCTTGGAAAATATGGCGGAAAACGTTCATTTTACAAATTATTTAATTGTTGCTAGGGGAAAGGTTGAAAAATTATGAAATAATTCACTAAAACTAACTCAAATATGGGGACTTGATGGAATTGACCAATCACATTTCTGTGTTTTTTGCTCTCAATTTATTATAAAACGCGTGGACTTAGACTAAAATATATAGAATTAAAATTTGTAGACAATTTCATTTTGAACAATATGCGGTTTTAAAAAAATTACGTTTTTTTTTAAAATATTTTTTTTTTAAATTTGTAAAAATTTTTGTTTACGGCGTTTTTTTTCAAGTCACTATATTTGAGTTAGTTTTAGTGAATTATTTCATAATTTTTCAATCTTTGCTCTACCAACAATTAAATAATGTGTACAATTTACGTTTTTCGCTCGTTTTCCGCCATATTTTCCAAGATGGCCACCAAAAAAATTGAAGGCACGTCAGGTAATATTAAGAATGATGTAAAGAATCGATAATTATGAAAAAAATCAATTTCGGCACTCCAATCGAGCGGAATTACATTTGCTCCCCTACTATATAAGTAGTCGTAGTCGTGGTATCAAGTATCGTGATTAAGGTAGTACCTTCATTATACATATACAACAAAAAAATCTTGAAATAACAAGTTCAGAAAACGTTTTCCTACATTTCAACTATATTTGAGTATAAATGAATCATAAAATGTCATTTAACTTGCAACCCCTGTCGTATGGCGAGGTTTCAATTTATTGCCTTCCAAGAATGAACAAAACTGTAACACAGGAGGTATAGGGAAATCATTTAGTTTTTGGTTGATAACTTTTAAAATAGCACACGTTGGTATTGTTTTAAATTTTTTTCCTAATAGAATATCCAACTATCTATCTAGAAATCAGTTTTTTGAAAAAACGTTGAACCTCAGTAAAATTCAAAACTCAAAAATAGCATGGAAATCGTCATGGTTTTAATGGCCCCCATAAGACTACATGTTAAAAATAGGAATTTATAACTACAATATCTCAAAATCTAGACACGAGAAGTTGTTCATATTTCACAGTATCGTGTAAATAGTGATTATTGATACCTCTGCCAAAAATAGGCTTATTTGTAAGATATGAGATATCAGTTGTGCTACCTTGAATCCGATCGATGATCGTTGCCGTGCACACTGAGACGCAGGAACCCATGGCCCACTATGACGTCCCATTCGTCGTTCTCACAATACTCAAACAGATCCTCAAACGAGGTAACTACTGTGAGTCTGTGACTAGCATCTCTAACTTCGAACCTCGACCTCTTGCTCTCGGTCAACTCACTCCACTCGATCAGCTGATTGGCCGTACACAAGAACACGAGGGTTGCGCGTGGGGGTTGCGCGTGACGCCGGATGTCGTCACAAGTTTAGATTTTCGAATAATAAATATTTTATGAAAGTTGAGATGTTGATGACAGATGTGGTATTTGTTTTGTTGTGTGATGAATAGTTTTCAAGGAACGAATTTACAAAGTTTGGTATTTTGTAGCTGTCCATGAAACACAATTTGACGTCACACGCCGAGTCGGGCCGTATAGATAATGTTAGCCAGAGCCAGTTCTATGCATCCCGTAACACAGGGAACCCGGCGTGTGACGTACAGCTTGTTTTTGCAGAGGAGGGAAATGTCGAAAACTAATAAAATAATTACGGGAAACATATAAATTAAAAAAATATAATAAAACTTCACATTGCTCTTTGAGGCTATTCTGTATATAAACAAAATATAATCTCAACATTTAACTATTCCAAATAAGGAAAAATTAAAGAAATTTAAATTTTAGTACAGAAAAGTTGGGATATCAAAAAATGTAACAAGACAAAACTATTAAATAAATGAACAAAACACTTTGCTCTTCTCCATGCTGCTAGGGTGAAGGACGCCACTTGGCTGGTGGACTCCTTCAAAGTGGACCGCATCTACTTGGAGCACGCGCATCAAGGCATCATGCCCGACTACCGCCACTGGCAGATCCCGCTCGGTCGCCGCTTCCGAGCGCTCAAGCTGTGGCTCGTGCTCCGCTCCTACGGCGTGGAGGGCCTCCAGGAACACATCCGCAAGCAAGTGGCCTTGACGCTGCAGTTCCAGGACCTCGTCCTCCAGGACAAGCGCTTCGAGGTGGTGTCGGAGGCGGTCATGGCCGTCGTGTGCTTCAGGATCAAGGCAAGTAGCAGGGGGGCGTCGTGTGCTTCAGGATCAAGGCAAGTAGCAGGGGGGCGTCGTGTGCTTCAGGATCAAGGTAAGTAGCAGGGGGGCGTCGTGTGCTTCAGGATCAAGGCAAGTAGCAGGGGGGCGTCGTGTGCTTCAGGATCAAGGCAAGTAGCAGGGGGGCGTCGTGTGCATCAGGATCAGGGCAAGTAGCAGGGGGGCGTCGTGTGCTTCAGGATCAAGGCAAGTAGCAGGGGGGCCGTCGTGTGCTTCAGGATCAAGGTAAGTAGCAGGGGGGCGTCGTGTGCTTCAGGATCAAGGCAAGTAGCAGGGGGGCGTCGTGTGCTTCAGGATCAAGCCAAGTAGCAGGGGGGCGTCGTGTGCATCAGGATCAGGGCAAGTAGCAGGGGGGCGTCGTGTGCTTCAGGATCAAGGCAAGTAGCAGGGGGGCCGTCGTGTGCTTCAAAATCAAGGCAAGTAGGGGGGCGTAATTACCCCGGTGTGCTCATATCATTCGTTCCAAAAGTGGGATACAAATTAGAATTATTATTCGGATTATTCTACACGTAAAGTATTTTTGCGCAAAGTATTTTTTCCGATTTTTTAAATAGTTTTGACTTGGCCCATTTGTTGATATCACTTCTTTTCAGTGCTGAATTTTAGATTTCTTTGATTTTTTCTTAGTTGTAGAGATGGGGCTGACGTTTAACACGAGTGGTTTATTTCAGGTTCGACTACAATTGTATTTCAGAACTGTATTTTCCAGCATTTTTGAAGTTTCAAAATGTAATATCTCTGAATTGGCAGTGGTGACGGTTTGTTCCGATGAATGTGCTGGTGGCCCTGATAAGGGCCGTTCGCGACGCTTCGAAGGATATAGCAGCATAGCAGTTTGCATAGCAGCTATTAACTTGACTTTTGTTTTTTTAGGTAGATTATAAAATGCTCCGTGATTTGAACTAGAATGATAACATTGGTGTTAACATGTTTTTTATGAGTTAAAAATAATGAATATTGTTGATAATTAAATAATTTTAAAAAAAATACACATTTTTAAAAGTAATTTTTTTTTTAAATATTGATTCTAGTCCAAATCGTTAACCATATACCTACCACCATACAAAAAATTTGGGTGCCTCAGACCAACCGTGTCTTCTGAATCACGTTTTGAATTAACACCACTTTTTAAATTTTTGAAAATTCCCAACAATAGATTTTTTATTATTTTTTTCCACAATTCTTTAATTTTGTAACAGGGATCATACAGAAAAAATATTGGCATTCTAAATACAAAGTTGGAAAAAAAATGTCAAGAGGTTGATGGTACAATTATTTCAAACCAGATTGACCCCGCGTGAATGTAAACGATGTGTCTCGGCCTCCAGGGTGACAACTCACTGACACAGCGCCTCCTGCATCGCCTGACGTCACGCCGACACATCTACATGGTCTCCGCCAACATCCTCGACAAGCTGGTCCTCCGCTTCGTCGTGTGCAGCCGCATGACGTCGTCCAGCGACGTGCTGTTCGCGTGGGCGGAGACGCAGAGTCAGGCGGGCGTCGTGCTGACCACCGCCGACGACGCCGACCTCGTGTCCGCCGTCAACGGCAGCGTCGCGGCGTCCAGGGACGTCGCCGTCGACGCCGACCCCGTGTCTGCCGTCAACGGCAGCGTCGCGGTGCCCATTGACGTCCTCGTCGACGCCGACCTCGTGTCCGCCGTCAAGGTCAACGGCAACGTCGCGGCGCCCAGGGAAGTCGTCCACGACGCCGACCTAGTGTCCGCCGTCAAGGTCAACGGCAACGTCGCGGCGCCCAGGGACATCCGCGACGACGCTGACCTCGTGTCCGCCGTCAAGGTCAACATCGCGCCGCCCAGGGACGTCCTCGACGACGCCGACCTCGTGTCCGCCGTCAAGGTCAACGGCGATGTCGCGGCGTCCAGGGACGTCGTCGACGACACCGACCTCGTGTCCGCCGTCAAGGTCAACGGCGATGTTGCGGCGTCCAGGGACGTCGTCGACGACACCGACCTCGTGTCCGCCGTCAAGGTCAACGGCAACGTCGCGGCGCCCAGGGACGTCGTCCACGACGCCGACCTCGTGTCCGCCGTCAAGGTCAACGGCCACGTCAAAGTGAATTCGAATTGATAAGACTAAGAGAGGCGAAGCATCTTGAAGATCAGAAGAAATATCACCGACGAAGAAGTCCGCCATTTTCAAGACTTCTTTGGTGTCTGATCACAGAGAGAAATGGCTTTTTAAATTAAATATGCAAATCTATTTAACTCAAGCAAACATTCTATTCCCATGAAAAAACACTCCAGTGTAAAAATATCAGACAAGTTACTTCAACTAAAAAATATCAAAAGATGGGCCAATAAGTCAACACTATATTTTAAAAAATAAATAATACTTTGCCCATCGTTTTTTATTGAGCGAGCGTAGCGAGCGTCACCCACGGTACTCTTATGGCACTTTCTCTGTGTGTTTTTTTTTGTTTGTTTGTGTTCACAGCCCAGGTCAAACCGCTCAAGCAATCGATGTTGCTTGAACAACAAATTTTCAAATTTTGTTTGAAAAATTTGAAATTTTGTACACATACGTAATCTATGCGGTCCCTGGGATCGTTTTTGAACGGGATCCCGTGATTGGTTCAAATTTAAAAAAATTATATTTCGATTGGTTGTTCCCATCAATTTGAAGTTTTGACAAGTAATTTCAACCAACATTGTATTGTACCCAATCATAAAAAGTTTCAGCCAAATCCTCCTATTGGTTCAAATTTAAAACCATTTTTCCTGTGATTTTTGAAATTTAAACTACACAGTAAAAAGTGGTAGCTGTTTCGGAACAATGAGCCAAAATGAGCTATAGCCCAAAATGAGCTACTTTACCGATTTGGCATACAAATTGCTACGCTAAATTGGCATTTTTTAAAAACAGGAATGTATGTCGCCGTTTTGGATATAGCGCGTTTCAAAATGGGCCATGGTAATAAGCTATTTCAGTCAATTGAATTTAAATGATATTTATATCTGCGCCAAAATAGTAAAAAGTTTCGTCGTTTTGGCTTCATTGGATCACGCATGTATTAGATGTGGCTCGAAATGGCAAAATGATGTCCAAAATAGCGCAAGTCAACTCCTATTTTTAAATTTGACCGTTACCGCGCCCGCCCCACTGCCGCCTTGTTGAGCAAAGCAACGCGCAAGTCGTCACTCGTCAGTCGCGTCACGTCAGTGTAGTCAGCTGTGTTTATATTTCAGTTACAACGCTGGACATTATGTGGAAGAACGAAGAATTGTACGTAATATCTTATAAAAGGCAAGTAATAATGTTGCAAATGTTTATGCATGATGGATGTTCCTTATAATACCTCTTGTAAAATAAAGTAGCTATCAATACAATTTCGTACCTACCTAGGAACCTACCTACTTGTTGGTCTCAACATGAAAAACTCTAACCTATTCATGTGTGCTGTGTTGATCCACAAGTTACAACACATTATTACACATACCTACACGATAAACCAACACTATACACTACATATGCTGAATTAAGATAGGTCCTAGTACCTGTAGAAACTACCTAGACCAAGTCACATGAGTGAGTGTCATAGGTAATGTCATTGTTCATTCTTTAGCACTCATCTCTGTGATTTCCGATGTTGTTTGATAAGTTACGTATGTACGTAAGTAGTACTACTACTAATGTGGATTTTAAGGGCGAGCATTTAGTGTTTTAATTCAACACAAAGTTAGTATTTTATTTTATTTTCCAGATAACATTGGCAACTTGAACCAAGAGAACATGACATGGAAGAAGAAAATGTTCAGCACACAATTTCTGTTACCGATACAGAATTGAACGATCCCGATGCCTTGAAGTTAATGCAGTAAGAGGGCAACGACGCTCGAGCTCGACGTGTTGATGAACGAAAGCAGTAAGACAATGAAACGTCAAAAAGAAGTGACTTGGTATAGTCTTCTTCATGTCGACAATTACCGGCATTGAAATTCATAGAACTGGTAAGCAAACAATATGAAGCAAATATGATTAACAAAACTCGGTTTGCCATAATTAACTCGCAATATGATCTAAAATTGTTTTTTTCTACTTTCAGCATGTAGGTATCTGGGAATTTTCTCGAGTGGTAGCTGTTTCTGAATCTTCTCTTTTGTCATCGAGGGCAGGCCGGGAATTGTAGTCTACATAACAGAGCATGCGGCACACAAGATTGATGAATACTTCTTCACAGGTATTATTGCAATCAAACCAATACCTAATAGTTTCTACATAATTATAATGTAATTTTGTAAGGCAATAATTTTAAATTAAGGACAAAAAATATGTTGAAAGGTTATGGGAGAATTTTAACTCCCAGATTAAAATGGGAGATAAATACCCCTCACACAATTTTCCATCTTTTATAGGTAGCTTAGGTAACTATTCTTTTTTAATTTGAAGTCCCTAGTACTATGAAAGTACACTCAACACTCGACTCAAAAAATTGAGCTGTGAACAAATTTTTGTAATAACAAGCTTTGATTGGTATGGAAAGCTTGTTATTTTATTTGTATCATTGAAATGAGAGGTCACCTACTAGAGTGAGACAAGAAGATCGCTTGTACTCACTTCTGAGTTCTGATGATGCGATCTAACATTCAGTCAATCAGATTTATTGAACAATCAATTTTAGTTGTACCAAAAGTACCTACTAGGTACACTCGACAATTCATAAAACTGTATTTGAACGAAACAGATTGGCTGCTGGTCAGGTTCATTGACAATCAATAATTGCTATTATCAATGAAATCAGAGCTCACATACTAGAGGTAGATGACCAGTAAGTATAGACTTCATCAGATGATGCCATCACATTTTTTCAGAAAATCCATTTCTTTCAAATACCGTTTTATGAATTGTCGAGTGTACCTATAATAGGTATATAATTTTTTGTCTTACCAAAACCAACAAGTCTTTCAATTAGATCCTACTACCTACAGGTAGTCAAGATTATATTTATAAATGTTGGTCATTTTACTTTTCATACCTACCTACCTATTTGTTCAATTTTCTTCTCTCTTAGGGCCTACCTAATTCATTTTTTCTTGACTGTTTTCATAATTTTATAATTATAGTACACCCACATTACTGACTTGATTAAAGGCCAGTTTTTCAATAGGTAGGTACTCTGCTAAAGCCAATATTAAGTATAAATGGTCAATCAAGTAATGCCGGTTGTTGCCATGGCAATATAGGTAGTCCTGATCAACTGTTTAAAATCTTGCATCTAGTAACCTACCTATTGAAAAACTAATGTCTATAAAAATAAAAATTATATGGGAGTAGGTAGTTATTCAAATTTACAAACAATCCTGCATTTGGCAATTGAGGTTCTAATTCAAATCATCCACACTATATTTCCACTTCAAAGCTTACAATTCTTCATCTGTACCTAATTTGTTTCTTTGGTTGTATTTTGATTCATTGATTCTGATTGTTCCTTGTTGATTGAAACTCAAATGGCAATACTTAGGTACACTCCCCCAAATAATAAACGGTACTTGGTACAAAACGTACTGGCTGCTGGGCCGGTTCCTTGACAATCAATCCTTGTTATTATCAATGAAATCAGAGCTCACCTAAAAGAGTTAGATAATGCGTTAGCACTGACTTCATGGGATGATGCCATCAAACCTTAATCAGTCAATTCATTTTCTTTCGAGTACTGTTTATTATTTGGGGGAGTGTACCTAATTAAAAAAAATCGGGAAAATGTTTTTAAAATATCTGTAAAATATGGAATACCTACTTATGGGAATAGGAAGATAGGGGTAATTTACTATTTTACTATAAAAACCAGCACTGTGCAAAATCAATATCTCTTTTACACTATTTCATTGAGTATCTACATCCTTGCTATTCGCAACAAAAAATGCTCTTTTTGAAACATAGCGTCTGTTCCAGAGGAACACCCGACTGTTCGCTGCGACTCTTACGGCAACAAACCTCCTCGACTCAAGACATCGGAGCCAATTGCCGGATTATCGTTCTTCTGGTCAGTCGACACAGTGCCGTTCCCGTTGTTCAGTGCGAAAGACCCCGTCGAGGCTCGAATTCCGTTTTATTAAATTCTGTTGATGTTTTAATGAATTCTGTCTATCGGTATATTGACTATTTAATAACTTGTCCTGGGGAATACAAAAGGCTCTATCCTTTTGCGTCAAAGTAATAGTAAACTGTGGGTGTTCCGTGTGAATTTCGGTTTACGTTGTCATTGCGAATCAAGGAAGTTACCATTGGTGCGAATCTAGACATTAGGTCTGTTCGTTTTGCTTACTGCACTTTACTGCTCACTGCAAATCCGTTCGTTTTGCATCAAACTTGCTGTTCCGTCACTGCGATTGTGTTCGATTTGACACTGACAGTAGCTGCGCAGTGACTGCTCTTACAGCTGGGTAGGGAGGTGATGTAAATGCAGTAACTTTGCAGTAGGCGGCAAAATGGCCCATGTTTGAAATGTAAAATGTGTTTCTTATGGATGGATAGTGAAAAAACGCCTAAGGAGGAGGAAAATGAGTATTTGTTTCAGAGTTTAGTTTAGTTATATGTTATGAAATGATACATATTTATATAAAAATGCATTGGGATTAGACAAGAATTCTATAAATGCAGAACATAACCTCACTTATTTTTACATTCTTCCCGCCAAATTCACAAACCTCCCAACCAATAGGAAAAGGCCAGCCTGCCATCCTGCTGCAAATGCGTTCGTTTTGTGTTGGTACAGCAAGCCACTGCAAGAGTTACCAGGGCCTACTGTAAGCTGCTGCTACTGCAACTGCAGTAAGCAAAACGAACAGACCTAATGTTTTGAACTAATATAACTTGAAATGTGGATATTCTAATCATTATAGTTGTTGGTTATAAGAATGCATTCCTCAAACTATTCCAATTATCTAATAAATGTTTTATTTACCTATTTTATATTATTGTATATATATTTTTCCCCTCCACCCCCTCCCTTCCCCCCACCCACCGCACAAAATGCAGGAGTAGCTCATTTTGGCTCTTACAGGTGCCAATTTGATGCAATAATGGTGTTCTGAAATAGCTCTAGGTCGAACCATTTTGGTATTGTATAGCTCATTTTGGCTCTCAATTTATGCACCAAAACGGGTTTACTGCGCGCCAATACAGTACTGCTTGGGAAGCAAGGTTAGCCAATTCCGGCTCAGTGAGCATAAACCAGTGCGCTATTTTAGGAATTTCAAATGCTGTAATAGCTTTTTAGCTCCTATTTTGCTGCTGATTTGGAACTCGACGTGCTCAAAACGGCTTCACTTTTTCAACTCTGTTTCTTCACGAGAGACCAATAGCTGAAATGGCTTTTTGTTGAGCTGCTCGTGATGCACCCGGTTTTGGCTTCATTTTTTGCGCCAAAACAGCTACCATTTTTCTCTGTGTAGAACCGATTGACCGATCAACTTAAAACTTCGCATGGACAATGAGACATTGTCCACAACATGGACAATTAAGATATTCAACATTTAAGATATTTTTGCTAATTTTCAGTCTGATCTGTCGTTATTTTCAAAAGTATTTGTCATTTTAGGGACATTTTATTCCATAATCTTGAAATATTTGTAAAATGTATACTACATTTTCATTCCTGCTCCAAGGCCTGTAGAGCAGCCAAGCGGTCTACAATTTACAGTAAACTAGCGCATATCAAATCGGATGCAGTAAGAAGGCCAAATCCTCCAATTGGTAGTTTAAATAATATCTTCTGATTGGTCGACAATCAAAATGTTTTGATAAAGTTCAAATTTTGCATGGTGATCAAGACCAATATAATCTAAATTTTACGCATTGTAAGCCCAATCAGTCAAGTATATTGTCATTTTACGAGTTAAGTATGGGTGGTCAAAAACTGGAAAATGTATGTAGGAAAGTCACGACACAATGGATCTGATATTCATCCTGAGTATTTATATGGAGATCGGAAAGTTGCAGAGAAAATCGTCTGGTGCTGTGTCGTCTATCTATCATGACTGGGGATGTTTCATGTTCTGTGCTCGCTCATCAACGCGTTACACTGAGCGTTTTCCTAGTGTATATATAATATACACTAGGAAAACGCTCAGTGTAACGCGTTGATGAAAAATAGAGGTATTTTTTATTTCTGGCCTATACCTACTTCTATACGAGGCCCCAAGTATTTTTAATTATTAAAATATAGTTTTGACCTGGCCCATTTTTTGATATCACAGCTAATCAGTACGAGAGAGTGCAGAATGAGATAACAGATTACCGGTGTGGTGTTTTGGCAATACAACACCAAGGTTACGTTTCATCTTGTTATGTTGGTAACCCAGAATATAGTTGCTAATTTGAGTTTACTTCCGGTAAAGGAAAAACGGAACTAGGCAGGGGCCATGATGGATCAATCTCGTGTCAGCAGTGACTGAGCAAAGACGTGAATTGTTCAACTGTATCTCTTGTTATTAAAGTGATCATTATGTATAATAAATATATTCTTTGCAATCAATAATCTTTCCATGAATCGTCAACCTTTTCTACTCAAGACATGACAAGTGGCGACGAGGATAGTGCCGAATTCACAGCGGTAAAGTCAGTTCCCGTTCACGAACAACATGGCCGCAATTACTACAATTGGGCACATGGACGAGTATAACTCTGAGATCGAATCATGGACATCTTACGTGGAAAGGTTTGAAAATTTTTGTACAGCTAATCAAGTACCTGACGACAGGAAACGACCGGCATTACTTACGGTCATCGGAATTTCAACGTATAACCTGTTAAAGAATTTATGCTCTCCGATCAGCCCCACAACGCAAACGTTCAACCAGTTGGTAGCCATTTTGAAAACGCATTTGCAACCCGATCCAACAATCATTTCGGAGAGGTATAAGTTTCATCGAGCAGCACAACTGGAAACCGAAACAGTTAGAGATTTTATTGCCAGAATTAAACACCTAACGATATACTGTCAATTTGGCGTAAATTTAAATGAAGCATTGCGCGACAGGTTCGTGTGCGGAGTAAGAAGCGATAAAATAAGGGAACGACTTCTAGAGAGCGGTAACCCGACGTTCGATCAAGCTACGCAATTGGCGTTAAAACTTGAAACTGCAGCGAAAGAAGCAACGACACTGGGACGCGATCATAGAGAGAGAGCAGTACACAGCTTCGCATCATCACCCTCGCATCAAGATACGACAGCAAGGAACAAATTCAAAAAGAAGAGAGAAAAAGTGCCAGTGCAATCAACAGCTTCAAAGAGCTATTCTTGTTTTTCGTGTGGATTATCTAATCACACCAGAGAAAAGTGCAAATACAGAGAATATACTTGTAATAAATGTAATACCAAGGGACATTTGAGCAAGGTATGTAAATTGTTACCCAGTAAAAGTCAGAAATTCATGAACCTGGATGCTGAGGCAGTCAGTGATAGCTCCAGTAGTGATAGTACCATGAATCACTTGCGAGGTATAAGTAGTGCTATGCATAACTTGCCAAAGCAGGCAAATTCAGAGGTTAATCCACCCATTACTGTACTAGTTAATATTCAAAATGTACAAAATGTAAAAATGGAGATCGACACCGGTTCCGAAGTGTCTGCCATTTCACAGGGTTATTATTCCAAGAATTTTGCAACCCTTCCATTGCTCCCGGCCGACCTTTTGCTTCGTTCTTATACGGGGGAGAAGATTGTTCCCGTAGGTATGCTGCAGGTAGAAGCGAGTCTTTCAGGGCAGTCGGTAGTGCAAGGACTACCGTTGTACGTCATCGCAGGAGGAGGTCCACCATTGTTGGGAAGAGGATGGATGGCTAAACTGAAAATCTCCAGTCTAGAGGTAACCAATGTCCATACTTTGGGTTCTGATTCAACCCCGGATAGCGACAAGGCTCGAGTAGAAGCAGTGCTAGGGGAATTTCCCGAGGTTTTTCGGGAAGAATTGGGTACGTACAAGAAGGCCCCTACTAAGCTGTATTTACGGCCGGAGGCAGTTCCGTGTTTTCAAAAGGCTAGATATTTACCATATGCATTGAAGCCTGAGGTAGAAACCGAATTGAATCGGCTGATTGATTCGGGGGTAATTTCACCAGTTACTCATTCTGAATGGGCTACCCCAATAGTTCCGGTGTTAAAGAAAGGGGGTGGTGTTAGAATTTGTGGTGACTATAAAATCACTTTAAACCCAAGTCTAGTGATTGATAAATACCCCGTTCCTAAGATTGAAGATTTATTCGCAACGCTTCACAATGGTAAACATTTCAGTAAATTAGACTTATCGCATGCTTATCAACAACTACTTTTGGAGGACGGTTCAAAAGAGTGTGTGACTATCAATACGCATAAAGGATTGTTTCGTTATAATAGGATTCCATATGGAGTAGCGTCCGCTCCTGGGATTTTTCAAAGGGTGATGGAGCAAACGTTGCAAGGTTTGCCCGGAGTCGTTGTTTTCCTTGATGATATTCTCATCACCGGTAAGGACAGGGAGGAACACTTAGTCAGATTACGTGCAGTTTTACAGCGCTTACAAGAGGCTGGACTAAATGTACGACGCAAGAAGTGTGAATTTTTCAAAGAGTCAGTTTCCTTTCTGGGGCATGTAGTTGACAGGCATGGGTTACACACTAATCCTTCAAAAGTAGATGCCATTGTCAACGCACCCGTTCCAAAAGATGTAACGCAATTACGAGCAGTGCTAGGACTAGTAAACTATTACGCTAAGTTCATTCCTATGTTAGCAACAGATTTGAAACCTTTGTACAGGTTACTGGAGAAAGACAAAGAATTCCACTTCGATAAACAGTGTGTCGAGGCCTTTCTTAAGATTAAGAGACTGTTTTCTTCAGCTACAGTACTAACGCATTACGATCCATCCAAACCGTTGAAGCTATCCACCGATGCTAGTCCGTATGGATTAGGGGCTGTAATTTCGCATATTCTTCCAAATGGGCAGGAGAAACCTGTAGCGTACGCTTCACGTACTTTGAACAAGGCCGAACAGAATTATTCCCAACTCGATAAGGAAGCTTTAAGCATACATTGGGGTGTCAAGAAATTCTACCAATATCTTTACGGTAGACATTTTGTCTTGGAAACGGACCATAAGCCACTGACATCAATCTTTGGACCCAAGAACGGTATTCCACCCATGGCAGCCAGTAGATTACAGCGATACGCAGTGTTTTTGGCAGGATTTGATTTCGAGATTAGATATGTCAAATCAGAGAACAACGTGGCAGATGCTTTCTCGAGAATTCCATTGGCACATTCACACAAGGAATCTAGTGCAATTTCGTATTTGCATTATGTGGATAATGGTAATGTTCCCATTCATAGCAAGCAGATTGCGGCTATGACACGCCGAGATACAATCCTGAACAAAGTGTTAGGTTTTGTTCAGTACGGATGGCCGCAAAATGCAGACCAGATCAAGGAGGAATTCAAACCTTATTTCAAAAAAAGGTTAGAGTTGACAGTGGAACAAGGTTGTGTGATGTGGGGGTATAGAGTTATTATCCCAAAAGTCCTGCAGAAACCTTTGTTAGAGGAGCTACATGACAGTCATTTAGGAATTGTGAAAATGAAAAGTATGGCACGAGCTTACCTTTGGTGGCCCGGATTAGATGCAGACATTCAGGATCTGGCAGCTAATTGTCCGCAGTGCGTGAGTAGCCGGAATGATCCACCGAAACATACTCTTCATGTATGGGACTATCCGGAGACCCCATTTTCAAGGATTCACATGGATTTTTTAGGTCCATTCCAAGGTCGTATGGTACTTTTAGTAACTGACGCCTACTCTAAGTGGGTTGAGGCCTTTGAAGTGTCGAGTACCGCCGCTACTCAGACAATAGCTAAGCTGAGACCCTTATTTGCGCAGTTTGGTTTTCCACAACATGTTGTGTCAGATAATGGACCACCATTCACTTCCGAAGAATTCAGCACTTTCCTTCAGTCCAATGGTATTAAACACACCTGTTCGCCTCCGTACCATCCTTCTACTAATGGGTTATCAGAAAATAATGTAAAAACTTTCAAATATAAGGTCCTAGCGGCCTTGAAGGAGGGTAAAGACTTCAATCTGGCGGTCAGTAGGTTTTTATTAGCATATCGCAGCACCGTTCACTGTACCACGAATGAAACGCCTGCTAAGCTATTTCTGAACCGACAGTTACGTACCAGATTGGATTGTCTCAGACCTAATGTCAGAGAACATGTGAGTAAGCAACAAAGCAAACAGATTAAAGATCATAAAGGTTCAAGGCAGGTAGTATTTCAGTTAGAACAACCGGTATTGGTTAAAGATTACCGAGGAAGGAGGGAAGGTTGGATTCATGGCAAAATTAAACAACGTTTAGGACCGGTCACATACATGGTTATGATTGAGAATGATCCAGCTCGAGTGTGGAAAAGACATGCAAATCAATTGTTGGCATTCAGAGGGTCAAAGCAGCCTGAAATGAGAAATGTTGAGGATACTTTTGATTTTGCCAATGATGTAACCCATTCTGATTCTGTACCTAACGTTCTGCCGGAATATGATGAACCCCTTGTAGTTGTACCACACGATCAAGAAGTTGTGATCAATGTAAATAATGATGTTGTAAACGAGGGAGAGCCAAGCATCACCAGTTCACCTCAACGCAGATATCCTAAGCGTGTAAGAAAACCTATTGTTAAATTGGATTTGTAAATTCTTATGTTTACCTCATGTGTATTTTTTTTATGTTCTTATGTAAATTCTTATGTTTCTCATGAGTTATCTCATGTACATTGTATCAAAGGTGGAGATTGATTGATAATGCGAGATGACACATTGTCAAAACGGGATCTGTAATTTCTTATGTTCATTATGTATTTCAATGTTCCATTTATATCCTATAAATTGTGAGCAAGGTTAAGGTTGGAGAGCGATTGATAATGTGAAACAACATATCCAGTAACTTGTCCATACTGTAAGGTTATTGTTTGATTTGTCAGAGTGAAATTTACTAGTGTAGAGAGCCCCGAAATTCTTGCAATTTGTTTACCAATATGTGCATAGAAGTGTTGTGCTTAGGAGAGGGCATTGTGGTGTTTTGGCAATACAACACCAAGGTTACGTTTCATCTTGTTATGTTGGTAACCCAGAATATAGTTGCTAATTTGAGTTTACTTCCGGTAAAGGAAAAACGGAACTAGGCAGGGGCCATGATGGATCAATCTCGTGTCAGCAGTGACTGAGCAAAGACGTGAATTGTTCAACTGTATCTCTTGTTATTAAAGTGATCATTATGTATAATAAATATATTCTTTGCAATCAATAATCTTTCCATGAATCGTCAACCTTTTCTACTCAAGACATGACAACCGGGGGTTTGACCTCCTTGCGTAAATAGCCTCTGTGTACAAAACAGGTAGTGACCTCATCAGCTGTGCGCCTGGAGGCAACACATGCAGTAGAATGAAAAGCAAATCAGACTCAATACAATGATAACTAGGGCTGGAATGTTTAGGACCTATGAATCGTACAATAAGGCGGGCAAATAGTACCTTATAACTATTTAAGAAAGGACTACGAAGTCCCGAAAAAGGACCAATGAAATTTTAAGTTATCTAATATTCGTCAACATATTATTCGATTTTTCGGTTTAGGAGTTGGACTTGAAGTAGGTAATATATTAAGGGGGAAGAGCGTATCCCCTACTTCGATAGAATTCTCTGTAACTTTGCATTCTTATAGACAATTCCATTCTACACCAGAATATGGCCCCCAAAAACTAGCATCGTGAACTAGTTTTTGAGATAAACCCATATTTCTCCCAATGTTAGCTTATGGCGGCCAAGAAAAATCGTGCAATTTTTACGCTAAAATAAAGATCTAATTTTTATGTGTCGATAGATTTCAACAAAAAACTTATTTTCTAGTAGACATATGGATATATTATCAGGAAAAAAAAATAAAAACGATACCAACCTGAACTATTTTAAAAGTTAGACAGCAAAAACTAAATAATTTTCCTATACCTCCTGTGTTAAAAATTTCCTCATCTTCTGAAGGCATCAAATTGAAAACTCAATATAAGTCATGGGTTGCAAGTTACATGACATTTTATGAATCCTTCATACTTAAATATAGTTGAAATATTGGAAAAGTTAATAAATATTGCTAATTTCAGTAAAAAATATTTTCGGTGTGTGGCATTCGATGTCCCCACCTTAAAACTAGAAAACGCTCTGGGTAACGCGTTGATGAGCGAGCACGGATACGCGCAACACCTCGAACCGAAATTCTGTCTATCGAAAATGTCATTAAAAGCCAATCATTCTAGAATTTCGTCACAGACTTGTTTAAAAATCTCAAAAAGTTCCTAAAATATTGGTCCAAATAACCTTGCAAATTTTAAGTTGATCGATTGAACCATTATAATTGAACGGTTCCGTGTGAATTTTCAAAAATACCAGGATCTCCTTCAAAAAATAAACCTGGGGCCACTCATATGATATGATATAAGTGTGTCTACACAATATCAGATCGACTGTTGAACGGTCATTATCAGTTTCATATGCGTTTGAAAGTATCTGCTCTAACTACCTTGCCTTGAACTGAAGAGTCAAAGTCGCCGTGAATTTGACAGCCAACACTCAAAATGTCCGTAAAATGTCAATAACTTTTGGATTTAAACACAGATTAGTATGAAAATTGAAAAAATGCAGATAATGTTGGTCCCAACCATCATGCGAAGTTATAAGTTGATCGTTCAATCAGTTATAATTTAAATTTCAAAAAACACAGGAAAGATGGGTTTAAATTTTAACCAATGGGAGGATTTGGCTGAAACTTTTTATGATTGGGTACAATGTTGGTTGAAATGACTATGCTAAATTTCAAATTGATTGGATCTCCCAATCTAAAGATATTTTTTTAAAAATTTGAACCAATCAGGGGGTTTCAAAAAAATTTGGGTCTGCAAATCTCATATTTGGTCTGGACATGTGTGCAAAATTTCAGTTCGATCGAATAAACGGTGCGATCTGTATAGGAGCAGACGACAGACAAAAAAAAAAACAGAGGTCCGTGCCAAAAGAGCCAAAAGGAGACGCTCGCTTCGCTCGCTCAATTACCTAAATTATTGTATGTATGTGTCAATGTATCAAGTGTCAATTGTTGATGGTCATCCAAATGGTGATTTTATGAATTTTCGTTAAGTTGTTGTAACTTGCTAGAAGCATTTCATATTTTTTCTCCTATGATTTAGAGAAAGGACAAAAAGACCTTAAAATAGCAAGAAAAGGACATGAATAAAAGTAGGCGCAAAGTATTTTATTTTTTTGATTTTTTAAACTGTTTTCACTTGGCTAAATTTATGTAGTAAATTCAACTTTATTGACGGCTGTCCAAATACATGGTTGACCATTCAGATATAACTGATCAATACAAGATACAATATTAAAGATAACAAGATTAATAATTCCTTAGTATTATAATTTTAAGCAAACTCGCTACTTTTCAGTGCTGAAAAGATTTCTTTCATTTTCTTTCTTAGTAGAAGATACTTGGCTGCCTTTTGGCATGGAGTTTTTTTATGGTTATAATATAAACAGAGAAAACACCACAAGCCACGTGGGCTCATCTGTGGAACACTATAGATATGACAAATACAAAACACTCACAACGTCAATGCTCATTGTGAACACAACATAGGAAATACAGGACAAATGTACGAGGTACAAAAGTAAGTAGAATGAAGATGATCGAATTATCACAGAATAATATGAAGAGCTTCAACTCAACAAAACCCACTAATTACCACAATAACTGCGTGAATGGAGATCTTCCTTTATAGAGGAGGAAGATACAGGACTTATCATTAGAGCTTGTTTTATTGTTGTTTCATTGTTGCTAATTTATAAAATAGATATATGAATTTCCCCCCTGCAGATCAAGACCACTATCTCAAAAAATATGTATATATTTTGTAAATAAATGTCTTTGTTTGGACTTGTCTATAGACCACATAGCGTAGTACTGCTAAAAGGAAATGTCCAACTATTAAATAGTTTAACACTGCATCATATGTAATTTATTGAGCGAGCGAAGCGAGCGTCTCCATTTGGCTCTTTTGGCACGGACCTCTGTTTTTTTTTTTGTTTGTTTTTTTTTTTTCTGTTACTGACGATATACAGGTCAGAGTTTTTCTTCGATCGAGCTGAAATTTTGCACACATGTACGTAACATTTCTGATTGTTGCAGACCCTAATTTTTTTGAAATCCATTGATTGGTTCAAATTTAAAAAAAATTAACTTTCGATTGGTTGTTTTGATCAAATTGAAATTTTGACAAGTCATTACCCCCAACATTGTACCCAATCAAACAAAGTTTCAGCCAAATCCTCCCATTGGTTAAAATTTAAAACCATCTTTCCTGTGTTTTTAGAAATTTAAACTATAACCGATTGAACGATCAACTTATAACTTCGCATGATGGTTGGGTCCAACATTATCTGCATTTTTGACAATTTTCATACTAATCTGTGTTTAAATCCAAACGTTATTGACATTTTACGGACTATTAGCGTGTTGGCTGTCAAATTCACGGCGACTTCGACTCTTCAGTTCAAGGCAAGGTAGTTAGAGCAGAAACTTTCAAACGCAAATGAAACTGATAATGACCGTTCAACAGTCGATCTGATATTGAGTAGACACACTTATATCATATGAGTGGTCTCAGGTATATTTTTTGAAGGAGATCCTGTGATTTTTGAAAATTAACACGGAACAGTTCAATCATAAAGGTTCAATTGATCAACTTAAAGCTTTGCATGGTTATTTGGACCAATATTTTAGGAATGTTTTGAGATTTCTATACAAATCTGTGGCGAAATTTTAGAATTATTGGCTTTTAATGACATTTTCGATAGACAGAATTTCGGTTCGAGGTGTTGCGCGTATCCGTGCTCGCTCATCAACGCGTTACTCAGATTCATTGGTTAAAATTTAAATAAATATCTCCTGATAGGCTGAAAAATGAAAACGGTCTTCGATAATTCTGATCAAACTCATATTTTGCATGATCATTAAGACCAATATTGTCTCTTATTTTACAAAATTTCATCCCAATCAGTTAAGAACGTATGAAGTTATTTACATTTTTAATATCTGTCAGTAATGAAGTATCGAAATGAATGTTTTCCAGTGCCAATTGAAAATTGATTCTGATTTGCTTTATGAACCAGGTGCTTAGATGCTATTTTAAAGTTTCGATGAAAAGCATACACTTTTAAGTTGATATCATAATCAATTCCATATGGATGTATATGTTTTCTGTGCGTTGTGTACGCATTTCCGGTTCGAGAATTTGCACGTACCCGTGCTCGCTCATCAACGCGTTACACTGAGCGTTTTCCTAGTTTACAATTTCCAGAGAGTGTTGCAAACCTGGCGTCCAAACTAAATACAATTCATCGCTATTTCCGAATAACGCAGAATTGCTTCTAGATTTTACGATTGATCTAGTGGAGCGGTCGCTCCACACAGCCAAGTCGTACCGTACACTCACAGTCACTCTACATATACCGTAAATGCCTATATAAACTGAGGAGCAGACCAACTACTTTTACTGTAAGCAACAACATAGCATTTTCAGCCTACTGGATCTCAACTATGAAAAATCTCTCATTGTTGTGAAATGTCTTAATTTTGAGCTATGGCCCACCTGACAACATATACATCACGCGACAACAACCAGTCATGCCGTTTACGACCTAGAGGGCAGTGAAAATCGTGAAATTACACCGCTTTCTTCTTCTTCTTCTTCTTCTTCTTCTTCTTCAGATGATATCAGAAAAGGTCGCTGTCACCGCCACAGCCTAAACGGCTGAACCGATCAACCTGAAATTTTTACCACATATGCACTTTTGGCGTCTGATGATACCTTGCCTCTTGTGATTTTTTGTGCCGCCATTTTTAAACCGGAAGTGACGTCATATATGAAAAACGGCTGGACCGATTAGAACGAAATTAGCGCCATTCGATTTAGATGGTCATCTTTATGAAGTATCAATAACAAAAAATTATTTTCTTATTTTCTAAACCGGAAGTGACGTCATAAATACGCAAAATTTCACTTAAATTCAACAAATTATACTTAAAATACGTACATAATTAACTTACATTGTAATGTAGACAATACAATTTATAAATTCAAGGTTGCAGTGTTCTCGACCGCCATTTCTGAAACCGGAAGTGACGTCATATATCTAAAACGCCTGTACCGATTGCAACTGAACTAGCTCCTGCGTATTCATTCTACTATTTATTTGAAAAATCAATTGGGAAAAATGAATAAACAAATTAACGGTACCGGAAATGGCGGCAGGAACCACTAAATGAAACCGGAAGTGACGTCATATATTACAAACGGCATGACCGATTTTACGGAAATATAGGGATTATGAATTCAGATGGTCGTTCATGAAGTATCAACTAGATAAAACTAGATTGTATTCTTATTACCTATACCGGAAATGACGTCATAAATATGATGATTGATGAATTACGTCATAAATATGTTAAATGACATTAAATTCACCACTTTATACTTTTAAATAGATATTAGTAAACGTACATTGTGAATAATTATAAATTCAAGGTTGCAGTGTTCTCGGCCGCCATTTTTAAAACCGGAAGTGACGTCATGTATCAAAAACGGCTGTACTGATTGCAACCAAATTTGGGAAATGTGTAGGTCTAATAATTATGAATTAAAGACGACATTATTTTCGGCCGCCATTGTTAAAACCGGAAGCGACGTCATATATCGAAAATGGCTGTACCGATTGCAACCAAATTTTGGAAATGTGTTGTACTAATAATTATGAATTCAAGACGACATTATTTTCGGCCGCCATTGTTAAAACCGGAAGTGACGTCATATATCAAAAACGGCTGTACCGATTGCAACCAAATTTTGGAAATGTGTAGGAGTAATAATTATGAATTCAAGACGACATTATTTTCGGCCGCCATTGTTAAAACCGGAAGTGACGTCATTTATCGAAAACGTCTGTACCGATTGCAACCAAATTATGCAATTATGTAGGACTTATTGTTATGAATTCAAGACGACATTATTTTCGACCGCCATTTCAAAACCGGAAGTGACGTCATATATAGAAAACGGCTGTACCAATTGCAACCAAATTTTGGAAATATGTAGGACTAATAATTATGAATTAAAGACGACATTATTTTCGGCCGCCATTGTTAAAACATGAATTTACGTCATATATCGAAAACGGCTGTACCGATTGCAACCAAATTTTGGAAATATGTAGGACTAATAATTATGAATTCAAGAAAACATTATTTTCGGCCGCCATTTCAAAACCGGAAGTGACGTTATATATCGAAAACGGCTAAACCGATTGTTATCAAATTATGTAATTTTGTAGGACTTCTAATTATGATTTCAAGAAGACATTATTTTCGGCCCCTATTTCAAAACCGGAAGTGACGTCAAATATCGAAAACGGCTGGACCGATTGTAACGAAACCTAAGCTATTTTTTTTGGATAATCATTTTAATCTTTTACCAAACGCAACTTTTCTTAGTACCTATCCAAATCGGTTGAGGCGTATTTTTTTAAAGAAATTAGTCCTTGCTCGGACATGTGCTACAAGCTGTATGAATAAACTAACAAAAGAAGTGATATCCCAGAAAAAAACACTCCGTGTAAAAACGGCAGCCAAGTCTCTTTACTTCAAAAAAATTCAACACTGAAAAGGAGTGATATCAAAAAAGGAGCCAAGTCAATGACATTTCCAAATATTTAATCGTATTTTTGAAATAAAAGAATAAACACCGAGAAATACTTTACAAAACGACTTGGCGCATCGTTTTTTTAAAGACATTTTTCTATTCATAAGCATATGCCATTTATAAACAACCGTCATTAAGAATTTTTAGAATAATAGGGAAACATCTTTCAATTACTTATTACACATACCTACTGTAAAATATTTTCTATTTGAATATATACGCGATGAAACTGTTGCCTATGTTTTCTATAAATACACAATAGTTATCTTCGTAATATTGTTTCGTGGCAACATATTAATTAGGTAAGTCTAATGCGTTAATCCTTCTCATCATGAAATAAATTTCTACTGCATTTTATAGCAATACATTTCACAAAGTACACAGTGAAGTCACATTGTATTTCTATTAAAAAAAATAACTTTATACACTTGACACTTCAAAAATATATAAAAGTGTTCCATAGATAGTAAGTAATTATTTGACAACGTTTCATGATTTCCTTCAGTCAAGATCTAATTATGAAAAGATTCCCTTCTAATATCACCATATTAACAGTAGGTTCTGCAAGAATATGTATGAGCCCACTTCCAATTGTTATTTAATTCTTCCATCCTTATATTACTTATCTATTACAGCATGAAATCTTTCTTCTATCGCCATTGACAAAACTATAAAATAGCTATTATTAAAAGTATCTTGATTAATAGATTCTGGCTCTAATAGAAAGAGGAAAATGTACCTACCTATTTGTAAATTTCTTTCTACTTTTAGGATAGAATGATGTCTTTAAAAAAACGATGCGCCAAGTCCTTTTGTAAAGTATTTCTCGGTGTTTATTCTTTTATTTCAAAAATACGATTAAATATTTGGAAATGTCATTGACTTGGCTCCTTTTTTGATATCACTCCTTTTCAGTGTTGAATTTTTTTGAAGTCAAGAGACTTGGCTGCCGTTTTTACACGGAGTGTTTTTTTCTGGTACATTTTTAATAAATAAAACTTGAGGAGAAGGTTGGTTCAATAATGCATTATCTGCAATAACGCTGTAAACAAAGATTTTTCCAAAGTTTAATCTAATTGAATAGCTAATTATAATAATCCAATCAATATTTTGACCTACGTAATGCGTATCTATATCTAATGCGACTAATTACATAAAAATAATACCATATAATAATTATTCTGAATAGTTAGCTGATTTTGAAACATTAAAACGCCATTTCTCAACAATGAAGTTAATGAAGAATAGGACAGTCTTTTGAACTGGGGGCGATGTTATAATGGAGGTTTAGTCTTGTAGACTTTACATCTAACTGAGATGGATCAATAGTGATGGAGCATGGAGCAGATGAAATAACACAACATCATTCATTGACAGAAACTCAGAGTGTTTATTATGTACCATTTCATTCATGAATAAAATAGTAATTTCGTACAATAATTCACAGAAATATGATTGTATTCGCAATCGATCAGACTTGATCAATCGCAATCAATCTTGAACATGGAAAATATTTTGCATTGATATTCTATTGATACTAATCATTAAACAAATATAAATAGTCATGCCATTTTGTACTTAAAATCATACGCAAACCAAATTAATTTTTCTCATAGATTCTTCAAAAATAATATTGTATAAATTATGTTGTATCTAGTTGTTGTATTGAAAAAAAAATTGCGTTATTGTAGAAAATCAAACGAATAATAATAAAAATATATGAAATGTATGTCAAATGTAACCAGTGTAGAGGGTTGAGTTTACACAAGTAGCTTAATGTTGTAAGACTTGAATATAACAGTTATGCAACAGGTGTCAACCTTTCTAATATAAACTATTAAACTTAAAACAATTAACAAGTGAATCACTGCGATGTGAGAGTGACGTCACACAGCAGGTTGTTGCTGTTTAACACTGGCTCATGGCTTGTCAATGAGTCGCCTCAGCCAGCTGCTGTGTGACGTCAGAGATGTGTATGAATACAGTCTATTCCTCCAACAACGATCAGTGCGAGTGGAAGCCAGTTGAGCTCTCCTCACACCGAGCAGATAGAAGCTGTCGCCACGCTCCATCAACAGTCCTGCGCCATCAACGTCCCAGCAAGTGTTGTTGTCAGTTGTCTTGGCGCAGATGTCGTCTGATGATACGTAGCGACGTCTCTCCTCCCCGGCCTCTGTCCTACACTGCTCATGAGACAAGATGGCGGCTGGCTGAGTGAGAAACACGCCGCCTCCATAACCATAAGTCTGCAACACAAACACAACACACACTCGGTAGTGGAAACAACACAGTCACTGGCAGGCGATCAAGGTGCCGTGCATTTACATGATGTATTTAAATAAGAATTGAAATACTAGGAAAACGCTCTGTGTAACGCGTTGATGAGCGAGCCTTCGCATTGTATGCGATTTGATATGCGTTTGCAGGTTTCTGCTCTATCAGATAGACCTGATATAATAGGTTGAAATTATTGGCATAAGTATATTTGCAAATATTTTAGAATTAAAGAATAAAATGCCCTTAAAATGGCAATATTTTTTTAAGATAACGACATAATTAGTCGGAAAATCCGAAGAAAAAACTAAGCCTTTGGCTTCAATGACCATGTAAAGTATTAAATTGATCGGTCAAGCGGTTCTAGTTGAAATGTAAACAAATACAATAAAATTGTTAAATTTTAACGAATAAGAGGATTTGGCTGAAACTTTGTAAGATTATGGACAATGTTGGTTGCAATGATTTTGCAAAATTTCAATTTGATCAGGCCAACTAATCGAGAGATAATTTATTAAAAATTTGAACCAATCACAGGATCCCGTTCAAAAACGATACCACAGACCACTTAGATTACGTTAGTATGTGTGCAAATTTTCAGATAGATTGGTTGTGCGGTTTGACCTGGGCAGTGCAGGCAAAAAACCAAACAAACAAACAAAAAGCACACACAGAGAAAGTGTCATAAGAGTTGTGACGCTCGCTCAATTAACTGTTCTCTTCTTCTCCAGACATGCGCATGCGCTGTTGTACTCACAAGGACAGGTTGGCTTGGTGTTGGCTGCAGGAGACCGGTCCAGTCCACGCATGCGCTGCTCACTGCCCGTGTGAATGTGAACGGCGCATGCGCAACAAGCACTGCGATGTCGTGGACTCTGCTGTCTTCATCGTACTGCTCGTGGACATGCACTGACGTCACGTTCCTCTCCTGCGTGTCTGGCTCAGTGACGTCATAGTCTGCAAGATGTCCGCCAGCCACGAGTCTAAAGTCAGATGCTGCGTGCGCATTGCCGTAGTCGTCTGTAACACTCCATGCATCTGAAACAAACAAACATGTCCTGGATGACGTCACTGCATGGTGAACACTAACAGGCGACATTTCTTGCAGTGGTTTCATGTTCCAGACATTATTGTGATCCATCACATCAATGTCATTTCATATTATTTCAAGTTGCAATCAGATTATTTGTTATCAGAAGACGAGCTTGTTGAAGAAGTAAAACTCAAGAAGCATGCAAATAACATGACGTTGTGTTTGCAGCTGATCTATAGACCTTGATATCAAAACCAAGTCGTGTAGAAACAGCAACTTCTATTTCTCTCTTCATTCTATGACCATGAGTTGTATTATTCTTGTTGGCCAGTTGAAACACAGAATTATTCCTAATATAAAACCGCATTATAATTATCTAGTTAGCTCTGTCATTTCAACAATGTAATATAAAGTTCGTTCACGATAAGAATATTTCTGACGTTTTAGTCGATCACGTCGTTCATTGGTCGCTCGCATGAACACTGCCCTGTCAATGGCAAGACTTTCTTCTTTGTATTATTGAAATTGCATAAATTAAGTGAAATACACAATTTTGAATATTACAAAATGTTAGAAACATTCAATAATATTGATTTATTTTTATCTACAGTCGTATTAAAATATTATTATATTGATATTTACATTTTTTTTTTTTTTTTTTTTTTTTTATTTTACAAAAATAACATACAAATACAAATAATTACAAAATTGGTCGCAGCCACAAAGCCCCATTGAGACTTGAATGTGGCAAATAACACATATATAATTAACACATTGATATACACTTTAGTTACATATACATGTGTAGGAATACAATTGTTCATTTGACTACAGCAGTATCTACACGACCTTGATATTCTAAACGTGAACGAACTCTACACTCGCAACTTGTGGCTGATCAACTTGGTTCTGCTCATGCGCAGTGTTACTTTGCTCAAGACAGTGTTACACTGCGCATGCGCAGAACCAAGTTGATCAGTTACAAGTTGTGAGTGTGAATTGGACTTTACCTAGTGTTGAATAACGTATATAAAACTGCATTCGAATCTTTGTTTAAAGCAGAAATAGTCAAAATATTGGAAATACATTTTAAACAGCTACCTCTTAGGGCCGGTATTTCAATAGTCTGCTAAACCATTGGTTAGGTTTTAATTGGTCATTCGAGGAATGTCATTGGTTGTTGTCATGCCAATATCGTCCTAATTGACTGTTTAAAAGTTAGCAAGGCATAGAAAGACCGGACCTTAATCGGTTTGTTTAATAAATAAACGTTGATCTAATTGATGGTATCAATAAAATATTAAGGGCCGGTCTTTCAATGCCTTGCTAACTTTTATACGGTCAATTAGGACTATATTGCCATGGCAACAATCAATGACATTCCTAGAATGACCACTAACTAACTGTTAAGAGCTAATTGAGACTAAATAGCAGAGTATTGAAAGACCGGGCCTTAGTACATTCTAGAAGTATTTCTTTTATTTTGCTAAATTAACGGGCGATCAGAGAATTGGACTGACCTGGATTGCAATAATACAGACAAATATCCTTTAATTAATAAGACTACTCAATTAAACATTAACTCCGACCTTGAGAGTGAATATATTCCAGATATTCTGTGAAATCATTGACATTGAATGATCATCTTGTTCTAGTGTGTGTTATCGTGTTGCTGTGTACTTACCGGTGACCACGTGTGTTGGTGAGATCAGAGTTCCTGTAGTCCTGTACCTTCTGCCTGTAGGACTATCTCTCATGTAGATGACGATGCGCCAGGGCTGGTCTGACGTCACAGTCTCGCCAGCAACAGTCACCTGCCTGGCCTCTCTCCTTCCACACTCTAAAACAACAAGACAGGATGTGTGAATGCATTGAAATGCGTTTGCACTGATTGAACACTGGGCCGGAGAATTCGAAGAATTCGAAGAACGAAGAATTCTACATTATCTTGACAAATATTTATTGTTTTAATAGTTTAATTATAATAATTACAGTTCAACTTTACTTTAAATTCCACCACCTTTCCTTTAGACAACAATGAAGAAACTGATTTCAACAATGACATACGTACTCTAAAACAATGATAATTTCACTGCCTACTTGAGTTTACCGGCTGTTCCTTCTTGTGGACAGGCTATTCCAAGTAGCAACCAAGTCCACATGGGTCTGTATACTGTCTCACTTGTAAGACGAAAGAAGACGAAAGCAAAACAAATGTCATCTTCGGTAGTTAATGGTTTATTTTTAAATTGGTGGTGGTCTTTGCCTTTGGGGTGGAGTAAAGACTGATGGCATGGCCCTGATCTTTTTGCTCTGCCTGTCATGCAGCCAGTCATGCAAATTGTGACATGTATTTTAAAATGTTATAAAATCAATTTTTCCTGAAAGGTAATTGGACCAACTCTCAATTCGTTCGAAAATCGTGCCAAAGCTTGTAATAGGCTACAGAAAATGCAACGACGGCTCAATGGGTAAATGTAATAGTTTATATTAGTTCATATTAGTTAGTTCATATTGTTACCACTAGTAGCTGATATATGCGCTGACTGTAGATAACATCTGCCAATGATCTGATGCAGAGAAGGCTTCACGTTTATTGGTGGAGTGAGAATACCTCTGCCATACCTAGTGTTAGGTTAGAGTATCTATATATTATATCTCTCTGCCGTGTTAACTGTAATTAATGTATTAATGTAGTGGTACTTTTATCAAAAGTGCAGCTGCGCTAGATACTTTAGTACTCAATTTTAACATTGTATTTTTCACAGTGCAAAGTATTCGTATGAAGCTTAGAAACCCTCATAGAGTTTCATAAAATTTGTGGAAGTTTGTGAATATTTTGTCCACTTTTCGGTTGATTTGACGTGGAATTATTCCGTTGTCTTGATGAGGAGCCACTTGGCTTGGCTTGGCTTGGCTTGGCTTGGCTTGGCTTGGCTTGGCTTGGCTTGGCTTGGCTTGGCTTGGCTTGGCTTGGCTTGGCTTGGCTTGGCTTGGCTTGGCTTGGCTTGACTTGACTTGACTTGACTTGACTCACACGCTAGGAGAGCTCAAGGTCACTTCAACACGACTTCGCAGTAAAACACATTTCAGATCAAGAGAAGTGGAACTGAGCTGACCACAGCCTTCTCGACAGTCACTTCGTTCTCTGGGTAGCTGCCTGCCGACCGCCGATGCAAACTATGACGTCATCGGGTTCTTGCACGCTCGGGAGCGCTACTCCCGGCGGGGTGGCAATAAAATGTACTATTGGTTAGTTCATTTTATTGCCACCCAGCCTGGAGTAGCGCTCCCGAGCGTGCAAGAACCCGATGACGTCATAGTTTGCATCGGCGGTCGGCAGGCAGCTACCCAGAGAACGAAGTGACTGTCGATAAGGCTGTGGAGCTGACTGAGGGTCTGAGAGCTATCGTCATTCTCTAGTAGGATTTTGTGATGTTGTCCCTGAAACATCACACTGCGTTTCGGCAGTGCTGGCGCTGCCATCTTCAGGTGAAAACCGAAGTCTTCACAAAAACCTACCAGAGCGTAGAGAGCCTATATATATCACTTCCTTCTAAGAGAGTCGCCAATGCACACGCAGACGCCATTTATGATCCAGTGACGTCATGTCAATGAACTTCAACTCAAAGATAATACACAAGTAATGTCGTCATCACTCTTGGCCAAAGAGTAACTTGACTCAAAGAAAGAGCAAACAAAAATGTCCTTGAGTTCGTTGACAACTGACATTTCAAGTGTCATGTTAGTGTTTCTATTCTTTATTGTGAAACAAATTGTATATAAGTTTTTTATTAATTTCTTAAACTAAATATATACCTATATTACTGCCTGCCTTCATAATTATCTTCGTGCTTTAAGTTTGTTTCTTTAAAGAGGTTGGAAAAGTGAATTGGAGACACTGTAACCTCACTTTATTGAGTGAAAAATATCCTAATTACCTACTGGGACAGTGGTTCCCAACAGTTATAAACAACCCATGTCTTTAAAACAGCAGACAGCAGCACGTTACTGGATGTCATAATAACCAATAACCCTTCAATTTTGTCCAATATAGGAGTTATAGCCATGTGTGGGATTTCCGACCACCACTTAGTTTCGTGCACGCTCAAATATGAAAAAGAGCGGTGTCCTCAACGATTCATAACCCGACGCGATCTAAAAATGATAGATACAGACAAATTTAAATCAGATGCTTTAAACACGCACTGGGATACCATATATTCATTAGATGACATTGATGACAAGATAAACTCTCTCAATAGCATGATTATCCAACTTTTTGACACACATGCCCCTATTAAAACTATTAGAGTAAAAAAGAAGAAGGCACCTTGGCTCACGTATAACCTCAAGGAAATGATGAAAAGTAGGGACAAAGCCTACCAGAAGTAGAAAAAATCAAAGAATGCTGACGAATGGACGTATTTCAAATCTCTGCGTAATGCGGTCACTACAGCAATACGTGCTGAGAAAAAAGCATTTTTAGAGACCCAAGCAAACGATCCGAGGTATAATGATGTATGGAAAAAACTGTCAAAGCTTAATATTCACAGTGGAAGTAACAATATTGAGATACCCAAACAACTATCCGATGTCAATGAAGTAAACAACTACTTTCTCAGTTCAGTTGTTGCAACTACTCCGGACAAAGACTTGATCCAGTTTTACTCGTCTAATCGATCTCCATTAGTATCGGATTCTCTGCTATCATTCCATGAAATTTCAGTTAAAGAGATGTGTACTTACTTGAGCGATATTAAGACAAATGCGACGGGGGAAGATGGGATTTCACTACTAATGCTAAGAATGTGCCTTGGAAATATCTCATTTCATCTAACTCATATAATTAATTGCTGTCTAAATGAAGGCTACTACCCAAATATATGGAAAGTAGCTACTGTTAAACCTTTTCCAAAAGTAACCAACCCTATTGAATTTAAGGATCTGCGACCCATCAGTGTACTCCCGCTTATCTCAAAACTTGCTGAAAAAGCCATCTGTGAACAACTAAACAGACACTGCAATTCTAATAAAATCATACCTGCTTGGCAATCTGGCTTTCGGAAAAATTTCAGCACAACAACAGCACTAGCAAATATAGCTGATGATATTCTACGAGCCTCGGACAACGGACTTATCACGACCATGGTATTATTAGATTATTCCAAGGCCTTCGATACCCTTAACCACACTTTACTCATTTCTAAATTGCACTACTTTGGACTGAACGAGAGGGCATTGGAGCTTTTCAAATCTTTTATCACAAACAGGTTGCAGAAAGTCAACATAGGGCCTAACAATTCCGACTATAAATTAATCAAAACAGGTGAGCCGCAGGGCTCAGTACTCTCTCCCTTGCTGTATTCCATTTATACATGTGACATCGCATTAGTTAATCACTGTACTGCACATTGCTTTGCCGATGATACTCAGCTATATTATTCTTATAAACCATCAGAAAAGATTACAGCAGTGGAAAGAATCAACAGTGACCTTAAGCTAATAGAGTCTGCCTCACAGAAACATGCCTTACACTTAAATCTATCCAAGTCTATGGTAATCCACTTTAGCAATCGCAGTGGACTTAATTTCATTCAAAATGAGAACACAGATATCCTGGTGGATCAAAAGGTGTTACCTATTGTAGAAAATGTAAGAAATTTGGGTCTTCACTTCGACTCTACCCTACGTTTTAAAAAGCATACGTCAACCCTTCTGCAATCATGCTATTCCAAATTAAAACACTTATACCAATTTAAAAATATTTTGTCACGAAAAGTTAAATTCCTGCTGGTTGAATCATTAATAATCTCAAAATTTGATTACGGCGACGTTATCTATGGAAACTGTCTTGATAGTGTGAGCGCTAAAAGACTCCAAACTGCGCAAAACTCTTGCCTACGTTTCGCATTAAACATTAGACGCTACGATCCTGTCTTAAAGAGACCAAATCATATTTCCTGCCATTATGCAGAAGTTGGCTGGCTCAAACTCCAGGAAAGACGTAATTTACATATATGCAACCTAGTCAATAAAATCCTAGAAACTGGACAACCAGAATACCTCCATAGCAAACTCACTAAAAGAAAAGACATTCATTCAGTAAACACACGTGGTAAAAATAAACTCTTTTCACATTCACACTCTACGAATTTATTCCAAAGATCGTTTTCATTTAATGCAGTGAAATATTATAATGAGATCCCAAACTCTATGCACAGCGTACAGCACAAGCTATTTAAACCACTTCTTAAAAAAATGTTCCTGGAGAGAAATAGAGCTAATAAATAATATATTGTAGATAAGTACCTAGCCAGATGTTACTGCAGACGCACATCACATTACATACATACCTTGTAATTTAATTTAATTAATCATGAAGTTTTCAGTTCCTTCAAGTATCTGTTACTATTGTCTTTGTTATTATTACTCTAATTATCCATATTATGTCTTTTGTTCCTTAATGTCAATCAATAACTTATCCATAGTCGAATTATACATTGTAAAATTTTCATTTTATTCACATATTTACTTGACACTGTACCACTTATGTTAACAAAAGAGTTAAGTGGAAGAGAAGCCACTGGCTTAACTTCGCTCTAAAAATAAAGATATTTATTATTATTATTATTATTATAGTTTCGATATAGTGACCTCTCAAACAGGGTGATTTGTTTTGCGCCACCCGGTATATAAAATTCCCTGAACTTTGTCTTCGATAAGGTTGAATATTTCTAAGAATTGCACACTCATCTTCTGTGGACGCCAAGTCATGTGATATCCATGTATCTACCTTGGTTTATGCCTGGAAGTGAAGACTGCGAACTCGCCGCAGCCAGCAGTAACATGAAGCAGATCACTTGAGTCAACATCTCGGCGGTCTCCTAGCAACTGAACATCTGTAGCCGAGTCCGCGAATATATCACAGCTCTCGCAGCGACTCGGTTCAAGGTCGGTTAGCAGAAGCAGGGATCACGTGACTTAGACTCAGTGATGTCAGCCAAAACGAAGCAAATAGACATGCGAACATTGTCGATACCCATGGCCATGCATGTAGGAAGGGGGGGGGGGGGGGGATCAACCCCCTCTGATTCAATTCCCCTCCCCATGTTCTGATATAATTATATGTCATGATAAAGTGTTTATGCACCAAATTCATGACTGGAATACAAAAATGTTGTAGGCGTGCGCCCCGGACCCGCATCTCGCTGGGGGCGGGGACTATCAGTATCTCCATGCTCAAGTCATTTACAATATTATCCCCCCCCCCCCCCCCTTTCAAATTTAATTCCTAAGAGCCTGTCGAAACATTAGGAGTCGGCTGCACTCGAAGGATAACATTGGGGATAAAAATAACACGGAACAGGTTGGGTGAGTGGTTAACGCTCTGAACTTGTATTCCGGAGGCCCGGGTTCGATTCCCGCGGCCGTCCTTCCTGACTGGGTTTTTTTCGTGGTATTCCCTCAGTCGACAGGCAAATGCTGGGAAGGTACCCTACTAATAGGCCACGACCGCCTCCTTCCCATCTTCCATCCTTACCTACTCTTCACCATCATCTCCCAATCATCATCATAATCATTCATCCGTCGCCATTAGCCTCGCTGCAGAACAGTGCGACGTTAAGCCCCAGACAAATAAAAAATTAAAATAACACAAAAAACTGATTAAAATCCATAACTTGAATGTAACAAATAAAAAGTAATACCGATGATTCTCATCACATCAAAACAATCAGGTAAATAATGCGTTTATTACATTCCGCACAATTCTGAGAATTACTTACAATATGTCATGTCAACAACGCATTGGAGCTGACTTACCATTGCTACACAATTATACTTATAAAACTGCACTTTTTATATGTAAAAAGTCAAAATAAAGAAGTAAAATCCTCATATAGCTCAGTTAATCATCCAGGAACGTGTACATTTGAAACTGTTAGAATGAAATATTGCATCTGATACACGATATAGTAGTTTGAAATCTTAGGGTGTGAAAGCAGCTTAATACACTTTTGAAAATATCACAATGTATTTTTCTGTATCGCAATGTCACATTGAAAGAAAAACTGTGACTTTGAAGTGATATATCTTGTAAATTAGTTCAGCTTGCCTACATTTTCTTGGCATATTATGATACAGAATTACATTTTCTATATATGTATGTAGAATTTTAACGATTTCTTAGGACAGAGGAAATATGATCACTCCAAAGTAACGTCGCACTGTTCTGCAGCGAGGCTAATGGCGCCGGAGGATTATTATGATGATGATTGGAAGATGATGGTGAAGATATGTACTAATGTATTATAATCCAACAACAGTAAATAAATGAAAATGAAATGAATGAAGATTAGGTAAGAATGGACGGCGGGAGGAGGCAGTCGTGGCATAGGACATAGTTATCGTTGGCAGGGTTTTCTATCTCATTGTTGTGACTAGTTGATTGTTTCTGATTCTACTTTTGCGTTTGTTCTCTTCTGCATAGCAGCTATTCTTAAAACAAATGTGTATTAAATGAATTATATTCATCAATAATTCAATCACCAAAATATCTATTAGGTATGTTTACACTACGTGTACCTACATGGTAAATATGAGTGGTTTTATAATTTGTTGACAATATGTTACAGAATTGCAATTGCAATGGGGGGCCGGGGGCCTCTTTGGGGATCTTGGGGTGAGGTCAAGGACATTTATTCCACTCCGCGTATTAAATCTTGTTTCAGAACACAATGAATTCTAGAAAAATGAAAATCAAATTGGTCTAAAATATTTACATGAAGCATCAGAAAATTTAACAATTAGGTAAATGCTTATTACAAAATATAAGTAATTAGGGACTGGAACCAAAATAAAGGTCGGTTCCGGTTCCAAGTTGATAAACAAATCGGTTCCGATTCCAGCAAATAATAAAATTTCCTATTTCGTTTCTTTTTCGGTTCCATAAGGGTTCCATAAGTTCCATCGAATTCAGAAAATATATTTTTTTTAAATCGACTTTTGGGAACTTACATGCTCAGAAATGTCTAACATGAATTTGACTCGGTGATCATTTATTTGAAAAACTGTAAGCGGTAGTAAATAATTTCAGATTTGGAAGGCAATGAAGTAAAAATTAAATGAAATTAATAAACCCTTATGGAACCGTTATGGAACCCAAATAATGTTTAATATTAATAAGGGTTCCGGTTCCGGTTCCGGTCGCAATAAGTGCTATGAATTTGTCATATAATTAGAGTGTTCTATTGGAATGTATTATTGCAGGTTAAAGTGACTTAGGGCCAGTCTTTCAATACTCGGCTAACTTTTAAACTGTGTTTAGGACTGTATTGTCATGGAAACAACCAATGGCATTCCTAGAATGACCACTAACTTACTGTTAAAAGCTAATTAAGACTTGAGCAGAGTATTAAAAGACGTTTTTTTTATTGAAATGGCTTAGCTCTTAGCAGTTAGTTAGTGGTCATTCAAGGAATGCCATTGGTTGTTGCCATGACAATACAGTCCTAAACAACAGTTTAAAAGTTAGCCGAGTATTGAAAGACTGGCCCTAAAGCCCGGTCTTTCAATACTCTGCTAAAGTCTCAATAAGCTCTTAACAGTAATTTAAAACAGTCAATAATTTGATATTAACAACAACGATTTATTGACAAAGTTGGCCACCCTTATCAAATTTCAGAGAACTTTTTATATATTCTTATATAAAGGTTATTTTTATGAATCGATTCACATAAAAAACTTCTATGGCTATTTGCAAATTGGTGGGTTAAAGTACATAGACTCTGGACTATCATTCGATATAAATTATCGATAATAATTATTTTTAGTTCATTACGTCAAATATGTCAAAAGTCAAGGCATGATAGTGATACTGCTGATATCTTAGTAGAGCGAGATCTCTCTCCCTCTCCCTCTCCCTCTCCCACTCCCTCTCCCTATCTCTGCTTCTCTGCTGTGAATCTCTGCTTTTTTACCGATATCTTGGAAATTGTATAGGCTCCGGAGATATCTTTAGTACGAAGAGAAATCACTCACATTACAAAAAAAATCATCGATTTACCTTAATAAAGTTATAAACATAAAGTTCATAATTTCAGTTATTTTCATTGAATCAAGAATATTTTATTAAATCTAAGAAATGGTTTGCTGATGTAATTTCTGTATGTTATCGAGATAAGTTATTTATAAAAGCTCATGACTTTTGACTCCAGATATAAAATGTCTGAATGATTGATGTTGATGAACGAGGGTATTTTATGATCTGTTGAATGACGTCATTGACTTCAATGTTATTCCACATGAAGTCACCCGAATCAACCTGACATTTACACCACACTCTTTGGTTACAAAACGCTCTGAATCTTCCTTCAATGACACAACATTCTGCTGCGACTTTGGTTTTACATCACACAATAACTAGATAAAAAGTCCGTCCACTCAAAACTTGATCAAAACATAAAGGTGGAAATGCTAAAATGGAGCCTTTTATGTATCAATTCCCGTTCTCTATTACAAATAATAAGCACCAGTAAAATATGATCGCAATATGGCAAATGTATGTTTCTTCGCCCCTAGCCAACACGGATAAATTAAACCCTCTATCTCTGCCATGTTTGTCATTGATTTGTTGAGTAGATGTGTTATTAACGTGGAGCGAACACTCGATATAGCACATTTTTATTTATTTTTGAAATTACCATTTCAAAATACCTTTTACAACAGTTCAACTATATTTAAGCATAAAATACTCATTTAATGTCCTGTAGTTTGCAACTCCCGCCCAATAATGAGTTTTCAATTTTATGTCTTTTGAGAATGTACAAAACATTAACATGGGAGGTATAGGGAAATCATTTCGAATTTGGTGTATAACTTTTAAAATAGCACACGTTGGTATCGTTTTCAATTTTTTCCTCATGGTAAGTCCGTATGACTACCAGAAAAAAAGTTTTTTGTTAAAATCTGACGGTACAAAATAATTTGAACTTCATTTTAGCTTAAAAATGACACGATTTAACTTGGCTGCCAAAAAAAATACTTGGCGCATCGTTCATATAAATAGTATAGAAGTAGGCAGGAAATGAAATGTACTCATCTACACATATCCTAAAAAAAACGATGCGCCAAGTATTTTTTGAAAAGTTTTGACTTGGCCAATTTTTTGATATCACTACTTTTCAGTGCTGAATTTTTAGATTTCTTCTATTTTTTTTAATTGAAGAGACTTGGCTGGTATTTTTACACAGAGTGTTTTTATGGGGATACACTCCTTTTTTCAGTTTATTATTACAACTTGTAACATATTGTGGCACCAAAGATTATAATTCTTTTAAAAAATAAGATTTTGTGATTTGGTTGCTAAGAAAAGTTGTGCTTGTTACTGTGTTAATGCTATAAATAATATGTTACAAAGTATAGCAAAAGTTTCGTTCCAATCGGTCCAGCCGTTCTCGAGTTACGGCATCACTTCCGGTTTTCAAAATGGCGGTTGACATCACTGCCACCTAAAATTTGTATCTATAAATGTTATGTAACATTATAAGCCTTCTGAATATGTAATTATTGATATAAGAGATGATTTTAGTCAGATTTGTCATTTTTATGACATCATTTCCGGTTTAGGTTATAGAACATTTCTTCTTTCACTATTGGTATTCCTTATAGATGACCTTCTAAATCGAATGGCGCTAATTTCGTTCTAATCGGTCCAGCCGTTTTTGATATATGACGTCACTTCCGGTTTAAAAATGGCGGCACAAAAAATGTATAAGAACAAAGGTATCATCAGACGCCGAAAGTGCACATGTGGTAAAATTTTTATATCGATCGGTTCAGCCGTTTAGGCTGTGGCGGTGATAGCAACGTTTCCTGATATCTGAATCTGAATCTGAATCATCATCATCAGATAGCTTTTAATAGGGGTGTAATTTCACTGTTTTCACGGCCCTCTAGCACCCAAACGGCATAACGTATTGTTCCCAAATTTGGTATGTTGTCAGGTGGGCCATAGCTCGAAATTAAGTTATTTCGCAACAATGTGAGATATCCCAATTTTGAGATCCAGTAGGCCGAAAATGCCATGTTGTTGCTTACAGTAAAAGTGGTTGGTCTGCTCCTCAGTTTATTAGGCATTTACGGTATGTTGAGTGAGTGTGAGTGTAAAGTACGACTTGGCTGGGTGGAGCGACCGCTACACTAGATTAAAGTTAAAACTATTAACAAGCAAATCACTGCCATGTTGAAGGAAGCAAGACTGACGTCACGCAGCAGGTTGTTGCTATTTAACACTGGCTCATGGCTTGTCAATGAGTCGCCTCAGCCAGCTGCTGTGTGACGTCACAGTGGTGTATGAATACAGACTATTTAGATTACAACCATCAGTGACAGTGTAAGCCAGTTGAGCTCTCCTCACACCGAGCAGATAGAAGCTGTCGCCACTCTCCATCAACAGTCCTGCGCCATTAGGGCTTTCGCAAGTGTTGCTGCCCGTTGTCCTGGCGCAGATGTCGTCATCAGATATGTAGCTACGTGCATACTCACTGGCCTCTGTCCTGCACTGTTCATGAGACAAGATGGCGGCTGGCTGAGTGAGAAACACGTCGAATGCGCGTCTCTTACCATAAAGTCTGCAACACAAACACACCACACACTCTGTAGTGGAAGCAACACAGCCTCTGGCAGGCGATCAAGATGACATGCATTCACATGATGTATTGAAATAAAGGTAACGTAAGAATGATCAAAATAACACACAATTGGCTTGGGATAGGTATAAATCTAAAAGGAATGAAGTTCTGGCCCTAATAAGAAAAAAGAAAAGAGAATATTATGAGAGAAAAATCAATGAAAACAAACATTAACCTAAACCTTACCTCTATGGTGGAAGGTTTTAAAATTATACTATATAAAGGAAAAGGAGATGAAACTACGCCCAAACTGAATTTTAGCAAAAAATTAGCAGGGTACAAATTTAATAGCTACAAAATTTAACCAGTATTTTGTTAACAGTGTAAAAGATATTGCTTATAGTAGGTATTGTGAGCGCACTGACGCCTGATCAGGTTGCAGGGAGTATTCCTGAAAGAGAAAATGGTATTTGTCTCAATTCCTTTCCCCGCATAAATGAGCAAAGGGTGTTAGAGTCTGTGAAAAGACTAAAGGAAGTAACGCCAAGGGAAGATAGTCCCCATAAAAAACACTCCGTGTAAAAATACCAGCCAAGTCTCTTCAATTTAAAAAAAATAATTAAATCTTAAAATTCTGCACTGAAAAGTATTGATATCAAATATTAGCCAAGTCAAAACTTTATTTGAAAATCAAAAAATACTTGGCGCATCGTGTATATAAATAGTTGGGAAGTATAGGCCAGATATGAAATATACATCAAATATACATCTATACATATAATATACCTATAATGCCCTAAAAAACGATGCGCCAAGTATTTTTTTATTTTCAAATAAAGTTTTGACTTGGCTAATTTTTGATATCAATACTTTTCAGTGCAGAATTTTAAGATTTTTTTTTTTTAAGTTGAAGAGACTTGGCTGGCATTTTTACACGGAGTGTTTTTTAAGGGGATATCACTACTTTTTTTAGTTTATTCTTACAACTTATGTGTGACACATATCAACAATTACTAAATCCTTAAAAAAAATCACCCTTTACAATTTGGTTATTCTCATGAAGAATAGCAAAGGTTTCATTCCAATCGGTCAACCCAGTTCCGAGATATGGCAACACGGTTTTCAAAATGGCTGCTGAACTTTTTGCACTGCCGCATAGAATTTATAACTATAAATGATGTGAATTATTTTAAGCTTTCTGAATATGTATTTATTGTATAGGAGGGGATTATAATAATTTATAAATTTGAATGACGTCAATTCCGGCCTCATAAATAGGAAAATTCTAGTTTGGCCTGTTCCTATCCATAGAGATGGCCTTCCGAATCGTTTGGAGCTAGTTTCATACCGATCTGTCAACCAGTTTTCGAGATATTACGTTTCTTCCGGTTTCAAAATTACTGCTGAAATCACTGACCTTTTGAATTATAATTTAAACATGATTACATTATATTATAAGCTGTCTCAAATATTATATTTATTGCATCAAAATGTAAATTTGTGAGATTTTTAAAATGTGTGACGTCATTTCCGGTTTTGGTATGGGAAACTGCAAATATTATTGATGATAAAACATAAAGTTGACAGTCTTAATTGTTTAGCCCTGGTTTCGTTCAAATCTATTTAGACGTTATTAGGATATGATGTCACTTCCGGTTTCAAAATGGTGGCTTCCGGTTTGTTTTATAACAAGTCAAATGAGATATCAAAAGTGCATACGTTACATAAGTATCAAAATAATTGGATCAAATTTGTTGCCGAAATGCCAATCGAAGAATTTCAAATTTCATGACGTCATTTCCGGTTTCGTTAACATAAATTTGAGTCTGTTGCTATTGATAATCTATAAAGATGACCATCCGAATCGTTTGGGGCTATTTTCGTTCCAATCGGTCCAGCCGTTGTTGAGATATGACAATGGCCCCGCAGGGCTTTTTTTACATCTTATAAAAAAATCGACCCTTTTTTGTCATCTTTTTTAAAGAAATTTAAAAAGTGTGTATGCAGTTCTTGGGGAAACTAGAGACAAAATGAAAATGTGTTATTTGACAATATCCCCAATGGCCCCGCAGGGAAATTCTCGAATTCTAGTGAAAGAAGATCGAATATGAATTGATTTTGGAATCGACCTTTGAAAAAGGTTGCAAAAGCAACAGCAATAAGCAATAAGAAAAATCTGTATGTGTTTTAGAATGTAATAGTTTAACGTGTAATTATTAAATTTTATTCATGAGGATGATCATGTTGGACAAATGAGTAAATGAGTTGTCTCATTGGATAATACATCTGTTCAATTAGTTTTGCAAAACTTGAGAAAATTTTGAGAATTTTCTTAAGCAATGAAGCAAATTTGTGCATTCTGTGCAATATGTGCATCTCTTAATCCATTCATTTGTGAATATCTGGGGGTGTTTAGGATGACTGACTGGGAGGTCAGATCTCTGGCAGAGGGGGTCAGGCTCCAGACAAGGGGGTTCCATTCGCCTCTCCCCCCCCCCCCCCCCTATTCCTACACGCCTGACTCAGGGTTATCACTTAATGCCATTGCATATCACGTGACATTCAACCAAAATGCCCCAAATTTTCACTTGCAAGGGTTCAATTTAGCAAATACTTCTCACTCATCGGATAAGTTAGGACACATCTGTTGGAACTAATCTACGCAGAAAAGAACTGCAAAAAGAACACTTAATTATGATTTTACTTCCTTGTACCTAAATATTCTCAAATCAAGACCTGAAGTTTAAGGAAATCCTACGAGTTGCCAAGAACAGCAAACTTTACTCTAATAAAAAGGCACATGCATCACAAACCTGGCACAATGTCTGATGTATAACATGCGCTCTTTCTTCATCTTTCAAACGAAATGTTGAGATATTAATTATAAAATACAGCTTTCAAAAGCATACGGATACACAAGATTTTCATTTTTTTATTATTAAATCACTGCAAAAATAAATATTATTGACTGAAAATATTGATAAGCTCCAGTATGCAGTGAATATCCTTCATAAATCACCTTGGATTACTCAACATGAACGATGTAAGGTATATGTACTCATAGGTAACTATTTCTCTTGATCGGATGTAGAGAAATAAAGTCACGTGATATGCAATGGCCTTAAACACATTTTTAAATGTCATAAGCACCAATTGGGACAAGAAAATATACAATATTTCACCAAAAATAAACTAATTATAAATAATTAACAAAGCGAAAAATTATTAATAGACCAACCATAAGTTTACCTTTATCTAATCATGATTTAAATTTCAAATCATTTGATTAACCCATTTTGTCTCCAATCGTATCCCAAAAAAGTGCCTGCAACACGCGGTAAAATCGCTCGCGCTTGCAGCACCTTAAACTTTTCTGGTAGTAACTCACTATTGAAAATAGACATTTAGGTGCAAAAAGAAACGCATTCAAAAGATTTTGATAGCAAATTGAAACCCAAACGAACTCTAGAGCTGTCACAAGGTTGAGCTTGAGTCAGTGGTAGAGCCCATCGATCTCATAACGGCATAGAGTTAACTCCGTAGATCATTCATTATTTTTAAAAAATGTCTTTAGATTTAAGAAAATCCATTAAGGAGGAATCTCCGAATTTCACTTATCTATAGAAATCGTTCAAATCTAGCATATAAATAGATTTTTATGTTCTGCATCAAAATATGGCGAGAAAAGGTGGTCAACGTGAACTAATTTTCGAGATATATCGCTTCAAAGTTACTGTTTGTTTCTTAGTTTAACATTGCGACCATACGGAAAAAGTAATGCTGACATTTTTAAAAGCGTATTTGGCTGCTACCCACGTATATAATTTTTTGAAAAACTGCTATAGCGTGTATCAGATACATTATTTTATTATAACAGTATTAAATGTATACACGTTCGTGGACGTTTTAGCGAGATATGAGGGCTTTACTGTTTTATTTTTACGTTTTTCCATCTGAAAAGTGCAGTTTTACATGTAAAATTGAGTTGCCGTGTTGAAACGGCCTTCTGGAAATTCGAAATTCTTTGCAAATTTGTACAACATTTCCAGAAGACCGTGATAATATCACTTGTCCCTACTAAGGTCCACTAAATCTCCGCTTACGCAGTACCTACGGTGTTCGCCTGTTCTCCGCTAGAAGATTTTAGTGGACCTTGGTAATAAAATCGAACGAAGATTTAGAAGGCGTTGAGAAAGATGGATTTACCAGGTGGGAATATGAAAAGAAAATATAGATATTGATTGCGCAAGATGATCACAGCAAAAATGCAGAGAGCGAAGAGCAGAAATACATAGATGCGACACCGATAAGATGCCAAAATGATTAGGTATCTACTGCGTACCATATTGCGAAGGATTGAGCACCATATTACAGGCATTTTATGACGTGCAGATAAGCAGAGCACGACTTGGCTGAGTGGGCGACCGCCCTACTAGTTAAAGTTAAGCGATCATATTATATTCATGTCGTTTCTCTACTAGGAAAATGATCAATATAACGATTTTGGTAAAGCACTGACGGGAACAGAGGTTTTCTTGTCCAGAAGACTGTCCAATATTTTACTACTGCTGGCATTGCTTACTAGTTTTACCAGAATTTTTACGGAATTTAAACAGCTGATAATGAATTCTCCGCAAATAAACGTGAAAGGAGAGACTTCGCATAGCGCTCTCTTCTTGATACCAATACTGCATAAATATGGTAAGTTATTAACTGTAAAACCATTGCCCATACTAAACAATTCATAGGTATACCTATAAACATGTGTAGGTTTACCTATGAATTGTTCATATTTATCTAAAATTTTAAGCTCCTGATATTTAAGCAAGTTCCTGGTCTTGTTTCATGATCTCTACTGCCAATGTTTCGTGGATTATCGAATAGGGATATCATAACATCCCCCCAGGATATGCCCAGGTCAAACCGCACAACCAATCGATCTGAAATTTGGCACACATACTAACGTAATCAATGCGGTCTCGGGGATCGTTTTTGAACGAGGTCCTGTGATTGGTTCAAATTTCAGAAAAATTGTCTTTCGATTGGTTTATCCGATCAATTTGAAATAGTGTCAAGTCATTGCAACCAACATTGTCCGCAATCTTAAAAAGTTTCAGCTAAATTCCTCCCATTGGTTAAAATTTAAACCCATTTTTCCTGTGATTTTTTTAATTTAAACAAGAACCGATTTACCGATCAACTTAAAACTTCGCATGGTCATTGGTACCAACATTTTTGGTATATTTGAAAATTTTCAGTCTAATCTGTAGTTATTTTCAAAAGTATTTCACATTTTATTCAATAATCTTGAATAATAAATATCGCGACCCTGCTTCTAACTATTGACGGGTCAGGGAATATGATGTCGTTTTCGACTGGCCGCACTGGGGTTGCACTGAGCTGCACTGAGTGCAAGTGGCGTGTTCGACTGGCCGCACTGGGGTTGCACTGAGCTGCACTGAGTGCAAGTGGCGTGTTCGACTGGCCGCACTGGGGTTGCACTGAGCTGCACTGAGTGCAAGTGGCGTGTTCGACTGGCCGCACTGGGGTTGCACTGAGCTGCACTGAGTGCAAGTGGCGTGTTCGACTGGCCGCACTGGAGTTGCACTGAGCTGCACTGAGTGCAAGTGGCGTGTTCGACTGGCCGCACTGGGGTTGCACTGAGCTGCACTGAGTGCAAGTGGCGTGTTCGACTGGCCGCACTGGGGTTGCACTGAGCTGCACTGAGTGCAAGTGGCGTGTTCGACTGGCCGCACTGGGGTTGCACTGAGCTGCACTGAGTGCAAGTGGCGTGTTCGACTGGCCGCACTGGGGTTGCACTGAGCTGCACTGAGTGCAAGTGGCGTGTTCGACTGGCCGCACTGGGGTTGCACTGAGCTGCACTGAGTGCAAGTGGCGTGTTCGACTGGCCGCACTGGAGTTGCACTGAGCTGCACTGAGTGCAAGTGGCGTGTTCGACTGGCCGCACTGGGGTTGCACTGAGCTGCACTGAGTGCAAGTGGCGTGTTCGACTGGCCGCACTGGGGTTGCACTGAGCTGCACTGAGTGCAAGTGGCGTGTTCGACTGGCCGCACTGGGGTTGCACTGAGCTGCACTGAGTGCAAGTGGCGTGTTCGACTGGCCGCACTGGGGTTGCACTGAGCTGCACTGAGTGCAAGTGGCGTGTTCGACTGGCCGCACTGGAGTTGCACTGAGCTGCACTGAGTGCAAGTGGCGTGTTCGACTGGCCGCACTGGGGTTGCACTGAGCTGCACTGAGTGCAAGTGGCGTGTTCGGCTGGCCGCACTGGGGTTGCACTGAGCTGCACTGAGTGCAAGTGGCGTGTTCGACTGGCCGCACTGGGGTTGCACTGAGCTGCACTGAGTGCAAGTGGCGTGTTCGACTGGCCGCACTGGGGTTGCACTGAGCTGCACTGAGTGCAAGTGGCGTGTTCGACTGGCCGCACTGGAGTTGCACTGAGCTGCACTGAGTGCAAGTGGCGTGTTCGACTGGCCGCACTGGGGTTGCACTGAGCTGCACTGAGTGCAAGTGGCGTGTTCGACTGGCCGCACTGGGGTTGCACTGAGCTGCACTGAGTGCAAGTGGCGTGTTCGACTGGCCGCACTGGGGTTGCACTGAGCTGCACTGAGTGCAAGTGGCGTGTTCGACTGGCCGCACTGGGGTTGCACTGAGCTGCACTGAGTGCAAGTGGCGTGTTCGACTGGCCGCACTGGAGTTGCACTGAGCTGCACTGAGTGCAAGTGGCGTGTTCGACTGGCCGCACTGGGGTTGCACTGAGCTGCACTGAGTGCAAGTGGCGTGTTCGGCTGGCCGCACTGGGGTTGCACTGAGCTGCACTGAGTGCAAGTGGCGTGTTCGACTGGCCGCACTGGGGTTGCACTGAGCTGCACTGAGTGCAAGTGGCGTGTTCGACTGGCCGCACTGGGGTTGCACTGAGCTGCACTGAGTGCAAGTGGCGTGTTCGACTGGCCGCACTGGGGTTGCACTGAGCTGCACTGAGTGCAAGTGGCGTGTTCGACTGGCCGCACTGGGGTTGCACTGAGCTGCACTGAGTGCAAGTGGCGTGTTCGACTGGCCGCACTGGGGTTGCACTGAGCTGCACTGAGTGCAAGTGGCGTGTTCGACTGGCCGCACTGGGGTTGCACTGAGCTGCACTGAGTGCAAGTGGCGTGTTCGACTGGCCGCACTGGGGTTGCACTGAGCTGCACTGAGTGCAAGTGGCGTGTTCGGCTGGCCGCACTGGAGTTGCACTGAGCTGCACTGAGTGCAAGTGGCGTGTTCGGCTGGCCGCACTGGGGTTGCACTGAGCTGCACTGAGTGCAAGTGGCGTGTTCGACTGGCCGCACTGGGGTTGCACTGAGCTGCACTGAGTGCAAGTGGCGTGTTCGACTGGCCGCACTGGAGTTGCACTGAGCTGCACTGAGTGCAAGTGGCGTGTTCGACTGGCCGCACTGGGGTTGCACTGAGCTGCACTGAGTGCAAGTGGCGTGTTCGGCTGGCCGCACTGGGGTTGCACTGAGCTGCACTGAGTGCAAGTGGCGTGTTCGACTGGCCGCACTGGGGTTGCACTGAGCTGCACTGAGTGCAAGTGGCGTGTTCGGCTGGCCGCACTGGAGTTGCACTGAGCTGCACTGAGTGCAAGTGGCGTGTTCGGCTGGCCGCACTGGAGTTGCACTGAGCTGCACTGAGTGCAAGTGGCGTGTTCGACTGGCCGCACTGGGGTTGCACTGAGCTGCACTGAGTGCAAGTGGCGTGTTCGGCTGGCCGCACTGGGGTTGCACTGAGCTGCACTGAGTGCAAGTGGCGTGTTCGACTGGCCGCACTGGGGTTGCACTGAGCTGCACTGAGTGCAAGTGGCGTGTTCGACTGGCCGCACTGGGGTTGCACTGAGCTGCACTGAGTGCAAGTGGCGTGTTCGACTGGCCGCACTGGGGTTGCACTGAGCTGCACTGAGTGCAAGTGGCGTGTTCGACTGGCCGCACTGGAGTTGCACTGAGCTGCACTGAGTGCAAGTGGCGTGTTCGACTGGCCGCACTGGGGTTGCACTGAGCTGCACTGAGTGCAAGTGGCGTGTTCGACTGGCCGCACTGGGGTTGCACTGAGCTGCACTGAGTGCAAGTGGCGTGTTCGGCTGGCCGCACTGGGGTTGCACTGAGCTGCACTGAGTGCAAGTGGCGTGTTCGACTGGCCGCACTGGAGTTGCACTGAGCTGCACTGAGTGCAAGTGGCGTGTTCGACTGGCCGCACTGGGGTTGCACTGAGCTGCACTGAGTGCAAGTGGCGTGTTCGACTGGCCGCACTGGGGTTGCACTGAGCTGCACTGAGTGCAAGTGGCGTGTTCGGCTGGCCGCACTGGGGTTGCACTGAGCTGCACTGAGTGCAAGTGGCGTGTTCGACTGGCCGCACTGGGGTTGCACTGAGCTGCACTGAGTGCAAGTGGCGTGTTCGACTGGCCGCACTGGAGTTGCACTGAGCTGCACTGAGTGCAAGTGGCGTGTTCGACTGGCCGCACTGGGGTTGCACTGAGCTGCACTGAGTGCAAGTGGCGTGTTCGACTGGCCGCACTGGGGTTGCACTGAGCTGCACTGAGTGCAAGTGGCGTGTTCGGCTGGCCGCACTGGGGTTGCACTGAGCTGCACTGAGTGCAAGTGGCGTGTTCGACTGGCCGCACTGGAGTTGCACTGAGCTGCACTGAGTGCAAGTGGCGTGTTCGACTGGCCGCACTGGGGTTGCACTGAGCTGCACTGAGTGCAAGTGGCGTGTTCGACTGGCCGCACTGGGGTTGCACTGAGCTGCACTGAGTGCAAGTGGCGTGTTCGGCTGGCCGCACTGGGGTTGCACTGAGCTGCACTGAGTGCAAGTGGCGTGTTCGACTGGCCGCACTGGGGTTGCACTGAGCTGCACTGAGTGCAAGTGGCGTGTTCGGCTGGCCGCACTGGGGTTGCACTGAGCTGCACTGAGTGCAAGTGGCGTGTTCGACTGGCCGCACTGGGGTTGCACTGAGCTGCACTGAGTGCAAGTGGCGTGTTCGACTGGCCGCACTGGGGTTGCACTGAGCTGCACTGAGTGCAAGTGGCGTGTTCGACTGGCCGCACTGGGGTTGCACTGAGCTGCACTGAGTGCAAGTGGCGTGTTCGACTGGCCGCACTGGGGTTGCACTGAGCTGCACTGAGTGCAAGTGGCGTGTTCGGCTGGCCGCACTGGGGTTGCACTGAGCTGCACTGAGTGCAAGTGGCGTGTTCGACTGGCCGCACTGGGGTTGCACTGAGCTGCACTGAGTGCAAGTGGCGTGTTCGACTGGCCGCACTGGGGTTGCACTGAGCTGCACTGAGTGCAAGTGGCGTGTTCGACTGGCCGCACTGGGGTTGCACTGAGCTGCACTGAGTGCAAGTGGCGTGTTCGACTGGCCGCACTGGGGTTGCACTGAGCTGCACTGAGTGCAAGTGGCGTGTTCGACTGGCCGCACTGGAGTTGCACTGAGCTGCACTGAGTGCAAGTGGCGTGTTCGACTGGCCGCACTGGGGTTGCACTGAGCTGCACTGAGTGCAAGTGGCGTGTTCGGCTGGCCGCACTGGGGTTGCACTGAGCTGCACTGAGTGCAAGTGGCGTGTTCGGCTGGCCGCACTGGGGTTGCACTGAGCTGCACTGAGTGCAAGTGGCGTGTTCGACTGGCCGCACTGGGGTTGCACTGAGCTGCACTGAGTGCAAGTGGCGTGTTCGGCTGGCCGCACTGGGGTTGCACTGAGCTGCACTGAGTGCAAGTGGCGTGTTCGACTGGCCGCACTGGGGTTGCACTGAGCTGCACTGAGTGCAAGTGGCGTGTTCGACTGGCCGCACTGGGGTTGCACTGAGCTGCACTGAGTGCAAGTGGCGTGTTCGACTGGCCGCACTGGGGTTGCACTGAGCTGCACTGAGTGCAAGTGGCGTGTTCGGCTGGCCGCACTGGGGTTGCACTGAGCTGCACTGAGTGCAAGTGGCGTGTTCGACTGGCCGCACTGGGGTTGCACTGAGCTGCACTGAGTGCAAGTGGCGTGTTCGGCTGGCCGCACTGGGGTTGCACTGAGCTGCACTGAGTGCAAGTGGCGTGTTCGACTGGCCGCACTGGGGTTGCACTGAGCTGCACTGAGTGCAAGTGGCGTGTTCGACTGGCCGCACTGGGGTTGCACTGAGCTGCACTGAGTGCAAGTGGCGTGTTCGACTGGCCGCACTGGAGTTGCACTGAGCTGCACTGAGTGCAAGTGGCGTGTTCGACTGGCCGCACTGGAGTTGCACTGAGCTGCACTGAGTGCAAGTGGCGTGTTCGACTGGCCGCACTGGAGTTGCACTGAGCTGCACTGAGTGCAAGTGGCGTGTTCGACTGGCCGCACTGGGGTTGCACTGAGCTGCACTGAGTGCAAGTGGCGTGTTCGACTGGCCGCACTGGGGTTGCACTGAGCTGCACTGAGTGCAAGTGGCGTGTTCGACTGGCCGCACTGGAGTTGCACTGAGCTGCACTGAGTGCAAGTGGCGTGTTCGACTGGCCGCACTGGGGTTGCACTGAGCTGCACTGAGTGCAAGTGGCGTGTTCGACTGGCCGCACTGGGGTTGCACTGAGCTGCACTGAGTGCAAGTGGCGTGTTCGACTGGCCGCACTGGGGTTGCACTGAGCTGCACTGAGTGCAAGTGGCGTGTTCGACTGGCCGCACTGGAGTTGCACTGAGCTGCACTGAGTGCAAGTGGCGTGTTCGACTGGCCGCACTGGGGTTGCACTGAGCTGCACTGAGTGCAAGTGGCGTGTTCGACTGGCCGCACTGGGGTTGCACTGAGCTGCACTGAGTGCAAGTGGCGTGTTCGACTGGCCGCACTGGGGTTGCACTGAGCTGCACTGAGTGCAAGTGGCGTGTTCGACTGGCCGCACTGGGGTTGCACTGAGCTGCACTGAGTGCAAGTGGCATGTTCGACTGGCAGTGCGAGTTGCTCTGGGGCAATGTTTTCGTATTCGACTGGGAAGTGGTGCACACTGGGTGCGCACTCAGTGCACTATTTCTTGCTCGGAAATATTTGGTAGAGTTGCCCCCTCCACTCCGCCGCACTCCGACAAAATGGCGGCGCGAAAAACAAAATTGATGTTGTTACTGGAGGTTTTCCTTTAAAACACTCGGGAGCTCAATTTCTTCGGTTGCCACTTGAAAATAGCTGTCAGTGTCAAAACACAAAATCAAAACATATCATTCGTATTCGGCTGAGACCGCACTGGGGGCAGCACTAGGCAGCACTAGGGCAAAACCAGGTTACGACATGACGTCACGATCAAGAACTCAGTGCAACCCCAGTGCGGCAAGCCGAAAACGACATGAGTCTCTTGAAATATCTGAAAAATGATACTAAATTTGCATCCCTGCCTTCTTTAAGCTTCTGCTCCAAGGTCTGTAGAGCAGCCAAGCAGTCCACAATTTACAGTAAAACTAGCACATATCAAATCGGATGCAGTAAGAAGGCCAAATTCTCCAATTGGTTTAAGTTTAAAATTAAATAATACATGTTCTGATTGGTCAACAATCAAAATTATCCGATTACGTTCAAATTTTTCATGGTGATCAAGACCAACATTATCTAAAATTTTACACATTGTAAGCCCAATCAGTCAAGTATTAATGGTCATTTTACGACTTAAGTATAGCATGAACTAATACTGCTATACAGGGATAGATAACGCTGTATCAATTACATGCTAACGACAGTCTCTATCCGTGTCCTGTTTTCAAATAAAATTCACAGAAATAAAACATGGCCGACCACTAAAAGCCATATATTATGAGGTTTCTTGTCAAGCTGACACAATGCCTACACCAATATATTACCAAAACATGATGTATATAGGAGCGCCAATACAATATCGACTTAATTAAACCAGACAAACCTTAATAAACAGCTTATGTACAGAGAAGAACATGTCAACATGAAGGCGGGTTTTCAGATTCTTAAATATGAACGGAAAAATTGAATAGTTTCATTCTGATGTCTTGCTAATTTACATATTTAATCTCTGCTTCATGGGCAATTAAATAAACACTGATTCTTCTTCTTTGGCGTGGGAGTATTCACAGTATTGTCAGTTATTTTACGGATGAAGAAACAATTAAAGAAAATCACAATGTATACGACAAAAGCACGTAAAATATGTCAAAACATTTTTGTATCAGCTGTTTCAATGAAGTGACTTTCAGAAGGCTGTGGTTTGTATTACTTTTACTGCATGCATGAAAACTGCATGAAAACGAAAGTAGAAATGTTTAGAAGGCTAAGGTGAACCGGATAGTTCAAATGAAACGCGAAGTTGTCTATCCCTGTATAGCAGTATTAGTTCATGAGTATAGGTTGTCAATAGCTGGAAAAAGTATAGGTAAGTCACGATACAATGGATCTGTTATTCATCCAGAGTATTTATATGGAGATTGTAAAGTTGCAGAGAAAATCGTATAGTGGCGTGTCGTGTATCATGACAGGGCATGTTACATGTTCTGTGCTCGCTCATCAACGCGTTACACTGAGCGTTTTCCTAGTGTATGACAAAGCCATAGTAAAGGCACCCCTTCCAGCTTCGACATGACTGCCTCTTATCGAAATTAAAGAATTAAGGTAGAACCACCATAACCTCAATGTTTCCGATTTACTTGAAATTTTGGTGACTTATTGATAATCATGCAATACACAATCCATGAAAAAATGAAACACTTCTCGTGTCCAGTTTCTGAGATAAATTGATTTGTCTCCCCCATGTTATCTTATGGCGGAAAAAGAAAATCGTGACATTTTTAGGCTAAAATGAAGATCTATTTTTTTTGTCTCGATGGATTTGAGCAAAAAACTTTTTTTATGGTAGACATATGGACATACTATCAGGAAAAAAATTGAAAACAATACCAACGTGTGCTATTTTTAAAGTTATATACCAAATTCGAAATGATTTTCCTATACCTCCCATGCTAAAGTTTTGTTCATCCTCTGATAACATAAAATTGAAACTCATTGTTGGACTGGAGTTGAAAACTACAGAACATTAAATGAGTCGGTTGTACTTAAATATAGTTGAAATGTAGGAAAACGTTTTTTGAACTTGTAATTTCAAGAATATTTTTTTTTTGTATATGTCAATCGATTGCTCCACCTTAAACATGACACATTGCTCATTGTCACGAGTTACAATCCTCCTCTTCTGTCAGGTTTGTGGCGCGTCTTGGACAGAGTTGGGTAGTAGCTTAACGAAAGTCAGTCCGTGTCACACGGAGTTGTCCGCCAGACTTGGCCCCTAATTTGGCCTATAACAGGTTTTTTGGTCATCCCTCAGACGCTCATTGTATTCGGACCGGTCGCTCTCTCGTCTTCTAAGACCAACCCTCCCTCTCGGATACAAAATCGAGAATCAACCATACCTTTTCTTCCGCCTCATTAACCCGCCTCCTACCTGTAATTCATTGACTCCATTCATCGGTAAAAATAATTTTATTATCAGAATTATCAATATCAGCCATCTAAATTAAAAGGCAAGTATGAAGAACCCAGGTATATTCGCAAATATCAGAGTTTCTACCCATCCGGACCCATCCGACCAGGCATCTATTCCCGCGCTCTATTGTCAAGAAAGAGCTGTCAATCAGTCCATTCATTCATGCGCTTAGCTAGTCAAATGATTCTTAAGATCTGTAGGGAAATGCCATTTTGATACTTCTGCCGTCAAAAATGAATGATAATTTGAACATGGAAACCAGTGGTTTTTTGTTTTTGAAAATCGGTGCATATTTGACTGAAATAATATTGTACGCATGCGAACAGTTTTAGAAAGTAATTTTTATATACTTGCGAAAAATTCACCGATTTTCAAAAATAAAAAACGACTTTTATCTATGTTCAATTTGATATTCATTTTTGCCGTCAAAAGTATCAAAATCGCATTACCCTAAAAATCTTTACTCAGATATTTGCGAACATACTTGGGTATCTTAATTACTTGTATTTTACTACCTTCTTACGTCCGGTAGGAACCACGTTCTTTTGTCACTCATCGCAAGTCTTCGGAGTACCTAATTGAGTGGAACTAATAGCCTCCAACCCTTCCTAAGGGGTATTCAAAATTTCCTAGCGGACAATTCCGTGTGACACGGACAAGTTACCAGTAACCAGTTACTTTCTTGGTAACTTCTGGGGTAATTAGTTACTTTTCATCCTCAATAACTTTGTGAATACCTAACAAAGTTACTATTTTAGAGTAACGTGTAACCTAATTTTCGTTACTTTAAGGTACAATATTCATTTGACAAATTTAATATTTTGGTGAAATTTTACAGTCTTCAAACTAACTCCCTTTGTATCTCTCAAAAATCAAAAACCAAGTTTTATTTTATTTTGCATTTATCAGCGGACATGGGTCTACTACATGCGTGTTTGGTTCCCGCGCATTTAACTGCTGCGAGCCTGTTACTCTGTCAATCAATGTTACAATCCTCCTCTTCTGTCAGGTTTGTGGCGAGTCTCGGACGAGCAGCGGACATGGAGCTACTACATGCGTGCTTGGTTCCCGCGCATTCAACTACTGCGAGCCTGTTACTCTCTCAATCAATGTTACAATCCTCCTCTTCTGTCAGGTTTGTGGCGAGTCTCGGACGAGCAGCGGACATGGAGCTACTACATGCGTGCTTGGTTACCGCGCATTCAACTTCTGCGAGCCTGTTACTCTCTCAATCAATGTTACAATCCTCCTCTTCTGTCAGGTTTGTGGCGAGTCTTGGACGAGCAGCGGACATGGAGCTACTACATGCGTGGTTGGTTCCCGCGCATTCAACTGCTGCGAGCCTTTTACTCTCTCAATCAATGTTACAATCCTCCTCTTCTGTCAGGTTTGTGGCGAGTCTCGGACGAGCAGCGGACATGGAGCTACTACATGCGTGCTTGGTTCCCGCGCATTCAACTGCTGCGAGCCTGTTACTCTCTCAATCAATGTTACAATCCTATTCTTCTGTCAGGTTTGTGGCGAGTCTCGGACGAGCAGCGGACATGGAGATCTTGTCTACGTGCTTGGTTGACGCGCATTCAACTGCTGCGAGCCTGTTACACTCTGCTCTTCTCGATCATGGGAATCCACATCGCTCAAGATGTTGATGATATAAGTGAAGCATTGTCGATGATCTTTCTTTACATTCTTCTTCTATTTAGAGTTTCCGTAATAGTAATTCACCAAAAGAATATTCAAGAAACTTATGATCAACTGGACACCTTATGTCAATCTGTGGTAATCGGAAAACACAATTCGATGATTTTTGAAAAAATGAACAAACAACTAAAACTTGTCTTTTACGTTTGTGTTCGGGGATTGGGCGGAATTATGGTATTACTTTGGTTGTCTCTTGTTCCAACAGCAATTAAAAATAAAGATATTCCATTCAGGTAAGTCCCTCCAAGCTCTCTAATTTAATTAATTAATTATAAGATGAGCTCTTGAGATCATGAGCGTATTTTACATATTAGTTCAATTGCATCATTTACATAAAATACCGGGTGGCACAAAAAAAATCATCACCCTGATTGAGAGGTCACTATATCGAAACTATTAGAAATAGGATTCTGAAATTTGTATACACATGTTAGAAAACATATTAAAATTTAATATGTGCATGTCTCAAAAACATTACTATTATAGGAAAAAAGTTACTGCTGTTCAAATTTTGTTGTCAAACAATTGATTATAAGTAGCTCAAATAGTGCGTTTCCAGAAATCTTCCAATGGCCGGGACGCTGTTTCTTCAAAACTACGACCGATATCAAGCTGAAGATTTCAAATTATATTTAAAATAGATTAAGATCAACTGTGTAAAAATTTCAATCAATTTGAACGAATGGAATGAAATTTATGGAATCTTGAAGTTGAGCGTAAAATGAGAATATGTATAGATTATTTCTTAACTTTTCTTACACACGTTATAAAAGTGCATTTTTCCCACTATTCTGTTTTCAAGACTAGGAATCAATTCTTAAGGTCCATTCACACGGTTGATTGCACGCAACTATTTGGTAAACTTCTACCAAAAGTTTCATTGGATGTGCGCGATTTTCCAGTTCAGACAACAACGTATTCACAATCACACGACCTTGCCTGCTTCTAGAAGGCGTATGGACTAGATTTTGTCTTTTGTTTTTGTTGTAATGTTCCTGGAGGAGGTTTGTCATCATTATTTCGTCTTATCTATAATTATTTGTTATAATAAAACAAGAGCGATTCCCATTTTAATGTCATTGTACACTTTCGGAGCCATCTTGATTTCCTTGTAAGTACCTACCACGTGACTGAAATTCCCACATCTGATTGGTCAACGACGCCAATCGGGAATCTTCAATCGTCCAGTTTAGAGCTAGTCTCTATACTCCCGATTCGATCGATAATTGGTATGAATCGGATGATCGGCCAGTTCACACGCGCACATCCAATGAGACTTATGGTAGAAGTATACCAATTAGTTGCGTGCAATATCAACCGTGTGAATGGACCTTATAATTATGTTGGAGAGAATAGACCAAAACATAAACTAAACGCGCATGCCCAATCCGCCATTTTCTCTTCCAGCTATATGTGTGACATTCAGTCAAGGCACTTATGTGTCAATCGTATAACGATAGTTCAGTAAAAGTTATAATTACATCGCGAAATAACAGAAATTGATGCTTACCTCAGTGCCAACATTCAAATACAATCGGCATATTTCATTTCAGCACATATTCATATACACATTCTTGTGAAACTAGATGTCTATTCACCAAAATCATCATTTGACAAACGCATTTTTTAATCACGGTCTTCTGAACCGTTCCCTTTCTGAATGAGCTCATTCAGAAAAGTTTCAGAAAGCCGTGATAAAAAAATGCGATATGTCAAATGGTGATTTTGGTGAATAGACATCTAGTTTTCACAAGAATGTGTATGAATATGTGCTGAAATGAAATATGCCGATTGTATTTGAATGTTGACACTGAGGTAAGCATCAATTTCTGTTATTTCGCGATGTAATTATAACTTTTACTGAACTCATTAAGATTGACATTTAAGTGACTTGGAACATGCGCACTTAGAACATGTCACACATAGTGACCCGCCCTTTTTTAGTTCACTTTGAGGGCGCCACTAGTTTATGTTTTGGTCTATTGGAATCAAAACGGGAAAGTGACTGTGTGAGAAATATTTAATGTTTTACAGGCGTTGGCTTCCTTACAATTTCAAGTATTCTCCAGTGTTTGAGATGACTTACGTTACAATAGCATGTTTCTCTGTGTTTGACGTCTACTATTCAATATTATGTGACTCCGTATTGCTAGGCATGATCGCACTCACAAGCTGCCACTTTAAGATGCTCAGGCAAGTACCGCATTTTATACAAAATTATGTTATGTTTTTATATTAGGTTATTTTTAACGCATGACAGCTTATAAGTACTTCACGACAATATAAAAATAATAAAATATTTTGTTACAGGTGCAGTCTTGAGAATCAAAAGCAAATCGTATCGAAAGCTATCAGTCGTGATCGAAAACCAATTCCCTGCACTTGTTTGAAAGTTGAGAGAGCACCTCATTCAGAGCGCAACTGCAATGAACTTCTCGAACGGGTCCGAAGAAATGAACTAATACTCAACATTGTGAGGAAGGATGAAGAAGTATGTAAGCGCCAAACAGCATGTGCTTGCGCTGAACGAGGACGACTCGAACAAGTCGACCGAGCAATGGAGGAGTATCTCCAGCAATGTGTAAAACAACACGAGGCACTGCTTGAGTGAGTTGCATGGTCCTTACATCGCGAGCGATTTGGCGTTGTAGACACTTTTTTGGATACGATTGGAGACAAAATGGGTTGACAAACAGATTTTAAATTTTAATCATGATTAGATAAAAGACAAACTTAGGGTTATTACTTGGTACAATTTTTTCAACTAATTATTTAATTAGTTGATTTTTGATGAAATATGGTCTATTTTCTTGTCTCGCTAGGTGCCGTATGAAACTTAATTTTAAACACGTGCCAAGTGATAACCCCAAGTTTGTCTTTTATCTGATCATGATTAAAATCTGACATCAATTGGTTAACGGGTTTGGTCTCCAATCGTTTCGAAAATTTAATAGATTTGCGCGGTTTTGTTGAATAACCGGCGCCTAATTAACAAGACACGAAGCAAAAATTTAAAAGTGCTACTAATATACAATTAGACTGATCACATGAACATCCTGTTAAAGTTACACCCACTTATGAATCAATTTTTCTTTCTTAGGCCCGGTCTTTCAATACTCTGCTTAAGTCTCAGTTAGCTCTTAACAGTTAGTTAGCGGTCATTCTAGGAATGTCATTGGTTGTTGCCATGGCAATATAGTCCTAATTGACTGTATAAAAGTTAGCAAGGCACTGAAAGACCGGCCCTAAATTTGCTAAAACGGCCGAGCGCTTGCACCACTTAAATTACTACATATTAATAATAATTCTCCTCCATTATATAGGATAGCCACCAAGATTCAAACCATTTACGGAACTTCATTTGCTGCTCAGCTATTCTCAATTGCAACATTAGGCCTGATGGCCTTGTACGTCAGTGCAATAGTAAGTACCAATTCTTAAAATATGCATTAACCAATATAAACACGAAATTTCAAAATTATTTTATTCAGGGATGGGAACATTTCTCCAAAAAAATAAAAATAAAAAAGCAAGCAAGCAAATAAAGTATTAGAAACTGAAAGTATACCTAGAGCATGCCCAGGAGAACCCAGTGAATCACTTTTGAAATTTCGTACCGAGTTCAGTAAAAGTTTTTCTGAACTCGTAATACGATTGACATAAAAGTGACTTGCCCGCATGCGTACTGCAGCCAATCACTGGGAAGATGTTAATTCCAGCGCTAGGTGCCGTATTGCAACTTTTAGTGTCGAATAGATTGCCATCAGTAACTTACTGTAGGATTTTTTTTCAAAATTGAAAGCCGCAAATAATCATGGCAATTTTAAAAAAAGACCTACATTTGCCACCAAATGTAAAATTAATATTTCGTATTGGTATTGCATGCGAATTAATATTTCTGTGAACGTTGCTGCTCTATAGATCTTGGGTAGGCTGGGAACGCTCAGTGTAACGCGTTGATGAGCGAGCACGGGTACGTGCAAATTCTCGAACCGGAAATGCGTACACAACGCACAGAAAACATATACATCCATATTGAATCAAAAAAGTATGCTTTTCATCGAAACTTGAAAATAGCATCTAAGCACCGTGGTAAATATAGCAAATCAGATACATTTCAATTGGCACTGGAAAACATTCATTTCGTTACTTCATTACTGACAGATATTAAAAATGTCAATAAGTTCATACGTTCTTAACTGATTGAGATGAAATTTTGTAAAATAAGAGACAATCTTGGTCTTAATGATCATGCAAAATATGAGTTTGATCAGATTTATCGAAGACTGTTTTCATTTTTCAGCCTATCAGGAGATATTTATTTAAATTTTAACCAATGAATGGATTTCAAAAAAAATTAGGGTCAGCAAACAGAAAAGGTTGTCTCTACATGTGTGCAAAATTTCAGATCGATCGGTGAAACGGTGCGACGTCCATTGCTCCAGGTAGTAGCCAAAAATAAAAATACAAAAAAAATACAAAAAAAACTGAGGTCCGTGCCAAAAGAGCCAAAAGGAGACGCTCGCTTCGCTCGCTCAACAATAGGAAACGCTCACTGTAACGCGTTGATGAGCGAGCACCGATGTACAACATCTCCAACGGAACATAATCCACACAATAACAGAAAACTTACTTCATCATTACTGAGTTTCATGGCAACTTTCCATATAATACTCTGAAACAGACGCCTCAGACGCCAAAAGTGCACATGTTGTAAAAATGTCAGATCGATCAGTTCAGCCGTTTAGGCTGTGGCGGTGATAGCGGTGTTTCTGAATAATTATAGACACCGAGTGTTCATACCCCAGCGCCTCTAGCGAGAGAAATCGGCAAAACTGTGCAGCGAAGAATCAGAAATTTTATAATCTCTCATTGGCCGTGGCCATAGCAACGGATAAAAATCCACAGATAATTCAAAATAGCTCAGAATTGGTAAAAGAGAGGAGCAAACTAATAATTTTATCAGACTCAGTGGAATTTTTGACACTTCATACATTTTGCACAGCGAAATTACATTTGGAGTATTATTGTAAGAATGCATACAATGAGTAATGTTTACTAATTGCTACAACTAAGGGTATGAGGATCATACCAAGAGTTGCTAATTTATGCCACCCATGGCGCTGTTTCTCATTTTCAGAAACAAAAGTGAGTCAACACTCGATGCCTATAGAATTTAGAAGGGGTGTATTTCACTGTTTTCATGGCCTTCTAGCTTGCAAATGGCATAATCCAAGGTCCACTTAAGTGATATTCGTGCCTCCTGAATAATAGACCACAGTTTAAATTATCTAGTTAGCCCTGCTTTTCAAAAAATTTATTTATTGTATTTATTTTATTTTATTTGACTAGATTGGTTACATACATAACATTAGTCACGTCAAAACACAAAATCCATTAACATTCATTATGACAATAATCAACAAAACTACAAACAGAATAAAAACTTTTTTCCATGAGAAATTTCCTTAATACCATTTTAAATTTGTCTCTATCAATTACACTCAAAGCTTTGAGGTCTTTATGTAAAACATTAAAAAGTTTACACCCCATGTAAGTAGGTCCATTTTCAAATGAAGCTAGCCTATGTCTAGCTACATTAAAGTCACACTTAAATCTAGTATTATGCTCGTGCACTTGAGCATTCGTCATGTCAGTGAATTCAGCGTCAACAACATACAAAATTACATTCATGTGCAAAAAAAAATTTCATGTGCAGTACCGTGATCCAAGTATCTATTCGTGTTATGATCCATTGTTGAAAAACACTAATATATATGAGGATCACGGTACTGCATATTAAATTTTTTGAAATGCAGAGCTATCTAGATAATTTAAAATGTGGTTTAATTAGGACAGTCGAGGCCATCGTTTTACTTAAAAGTCCTCGACCTTATAGTTTTTTTTAGTATTGAAAGTAATTGACTTGTTTTAATTTCAGCATAAATCTGTAGACATGATGGTAATATGTATCAGCTTTTATATAGTAGCCATCTTAGTAGAAAGTTTCATCATGTGCTGGTTTGCCGGCGAACTTCATGAAGAGGTATGCATTCAACTATTAGTATTAATAGGTAGGTAAACATGCTAAAACGTTATTAATCAAGTATCTACCATTTCCAGAGCTCTGGTCTCGGCTTCTCCATGTACGCTAGTGAGTGGCTGACAGCGAGGGAGGGATTCAAGCGCTCGATGATGATCATGATCGCGCGCAGTGAGAAACCCGTTGTGCTGCGCGGAATGGGGATACCGTTGTCGCTGCGCACGTTCAGAGCGGTGAGTATGTAGCGTGGAGCATGCGCACTACAGTCTGAGTTGACTACAAACATCATCGTTATGATCTCGTTCTCTGCAGGTCAGCAAAGCGGCGTACTACCTCCATGCTTACCTCATCAAGATGTACCTCGGTCAGAAACTCTTTGATAATCGGCAAAGAATGAACATGGATTGAAATCAATGATTCAAAATGTCTCATGAAAAACAGTGTTTCATATATACGTCTGATATCTCATATACTTTCGGGTATTGTTCGTCAATACTAATAACTATAGTTATATATTCTACTATTCTATTTACTATTCCACTAGAATATTGTACTTAACCGAGATTTGGGGGTTTACTCTAGCAATGTGCAGAGATGGAGACAAAGGAAATTGATTTCTATCAATATGATATCTAGAATGGAGCCAAAAGTTTTGGGAACTATACTTAAGCAAAAATACTAAAAAGGTATTTAAAAAAAATAATCAAAGAATTTTAGAAACCAGATCTATATGGTGACTTCAATAAGGAGTATGCGCGAGAAAGCTCAGGGCCTTCTTAACCGCCTAAATTTTGCCATGACAGTCCCCAAAAAACAAAAGTCAAACGTGACAGCCGGTTTTTAAATTGTATATTTTAGTATTTGTCTAGGTACTCTTATACGTCTGCTTTCTTGTTCAAATGTTGTCCCTAGTATTCATATTTAATGGATAGACTATTCAATCAATGATAATGGATTTTTATTGATTCCAACATTACATTTTCCATAAGGTACGTGTCAAATTTCGCTGGCCATGCTGACCACTGTCTATTTTAAAAGGATTATCAATTAAATAAATGCCTAAATGTATGTTAGACATAATTGCAGACAAGCTTTAATATGAATAATGTCAAATATCACTGTCAGTTGCCCTAAAGATATCGCTTTTAAACTATTTCGACAAAATAAAGCCCTCGCCATACCCGTCATGGCGGCCAAAAATCAAAATCACAAATCACGTGCATACTCCTTATATAGAAGTCTTTTGAAATTATATTCTTGTTAATTTGTAAATATCAACACAAACAACAATGACAAACACACTTATCACCAGAAAAATTTTAAATTTTCATTCATAAAATTCAAATTCAACTATCATTGGATATTTTGGCGGGAAAAACGGCAGGCAACGAGAATCAGGATTGTGATGTCTTTTCCAAATCCTCCAACAATGTGTTACCATGGTGATTTCTTTGTTGCCATGGCAATATAGCAGTTTGTGATGTCATTGTCAATTTTCCTGTTTTATAAAATTGTAAGAAATATATCAATCTTAATAAATTAATTCCTTGAAAACTATTCATCTCACAACAAAAAAATTACCATATAATGTGTTCAGCAACATCTCAAGTTTCATAAAACAAATATTATTTTGAAATCTAATTTTAAGGAGACTTTCCTATTAACTTAATAATTTAATAATTGGTAGATTAACTAACTGTTTGTTAAGCATTATGAAGAATGAATTTTGTCTTATATTATATCAAATTCCACTAGAATTGATAATCTTAATTCATTTCCACAATAACAAAATAATTAATGACATATCACTATAATTTTTAAATCGACTTAATTATTATGCAATGCACAAATCGATATAAATTTTGAATAACATTAGGAGAAACCACCTCAATAAATATGTCAATTAAAAACATTACTAACAATTGAAGGGTATACATGGAAGAAAGATACAGGTAACATTTTTTTGAATATGGGAAAGAGGTGTCATCCGCTGGCACCTAATTGTTTGTATGAGTTGTTTGAAGGATTGACACCTATAGTACCTAAAATAGATTTTGCATAACTTTGCTTGTATTGTTCTATCCCTGTACCCTTCTATTGAAAAAAGATTTCATTACCCTTATTCCTAACACTTGCAGCAATTCCACCCACTATCTGAAATATATAATAATATGTTTCAGCTAAAATCATTTTTTAAATAAATTGAATAAAAGATTATCAAGAAAATGGTTCGATTTCCACAGGCGTCCTTCCTTAATAAATCTGTGCGATGGTATCCCTCAGTCGTGAATGCTAGGAAGCTCTACACGTAGCAACAACCGCCTCCTTCCTTCCCACCTTCCATCCAATTCCAGTATTCACCACCTCCCATACATTGTCATAACCATTTCTCCACCATAACTACCGTAAGACTAAAATGAGATCCCTGTTGAGATTTGACTAAAAACATATTTAATTTGATGAACAGCCAACTCCATGATGTCGTGATAAAAGTCGCTGATAAAACCAGTCTTGCCAATCATCCCTCTGCATACAAATATCAATATTTTAGACCTCTAATTACTACGTTTGTGTATGACTGAGTCGCGATAGGGGGTTATTTTAATCAGGACATTATAGTGGTGACTCTTACTTACCTATACCTACATATCTATACCTATACTTTCAATTTTATTTTGTAAACGTAGTAACAAGAAGTGTATTGATAATGGAATATCAAGTCTCTACCCAGAAAACATTATCTTATCATAAAAACAAAGATAACATGGAGAGATTAGATTAGTCGAAATTAAATCGCCATATCTCTTGTCACTTCGGTGTAAGTGTTGCCGGCACAGCTAGACGAAGAAGTGTTGTGAAGGGGAATTTAATTGGTAAGTACAGAATTCCGATTACTGCAACGCTTGATATTGCATTGCCTGCAGAGGGCGGAATCTATCTCTCTGTTCATTTATATTCATTCACTTCCAAGAACTTTCTCGGTCTTCGCCACAGCCCGGCTGAACCGATAATGATGACATTTTTATCACATGTGCAATTTTGACGTCTGATGATATCATGCCCTTACAAACTTTTGGTCTACCATTTTGAAACCGGAAGTGGTGTCATGTCTCGTACACGTCTAGACAACTCGGAACAAAACAATAGATTCATAGAGATCTGATAATATAATAACATTTATAAATATAAAGTCTATGTGATATTGATATCAGCCGCCATTTTGAATACAGGAAGTGATTCCATATCTCGAAAACGTCTGGATTGATTGGCAAGAAGTTTTCGCTATTTTATACTTCGAATATATTATAGAATATAGAATTATAGGAAGGGATGTGTGAAATGAAAATTATCCTGCTGAACCGGGGCTCAAACCCGGACGAACGGACATTAAACAACGCACTGATGGGAGTTCGTGATCTCCGAGGGGAATGGAATGAAGGTGGTGAATGGTCACTTCCATCATCTATAATGGCCATCTACGGCCGTGTTGCTCAGTTGGTAGAGCCCCCGCTCGGTAAGTGAGAGGTCCCGGGTTCGCGCCCTAGATCGGTCGGATATTTTCACTTCGCACTTGTTTTGCTATCATATCATCAAGAGAAAATAAAATATCTTCTTGGTTGAACAGAAATGGCAGACGAAGCAGCGAAACGGCTAAAAAATCTGCAACTCAACGACTCACTTCTCCAGCAACTGGAGTGTCCAGTCTGTCTGGAGACCTGCAAGCCTCCCATCTACATGTGCGTCCGAGGCCACAACGTCTGCTCCAGCTGCCAAGCGACCATCACATCATGTCCAGTTTGTCGAGCCGCTGGAGCTCCGTCCATCCGCAACATCTTCGCAGAGACGATGAGCGCTCAAGTCTCAGTGCCTTGTAAATTCAACAACTCCGGTTGTCAAGTGGAGATGGATTTAACAGAATTAGAAGATCATTATAAAGTATGCGAGTTTCGTTTCATATGTATGATAGATAATTGTAAGTGGGTTGGACAAAGAATGGAGCTGATGAAACACTGCAAGGAGAATCACCCTAGACGACTCTCAGGAAATCCAACACTGAGGAGATCGTTCAAGTTCTCGGAATTGCTCACACGAGGAAGTGATTTTTGGATCTGCAATTTGTTTGCCTTTGACACTGAGTTGTTCTGGTTTCACTATCGTTACATTCATGATGAGGCTAATTTTTATTTTTATTTCGTGTATATTGGTCCCCAGGAAATTTCCAAGTGTTATAATTTTAATATTACCGTATTAGGAAATGATAATAAATCGCTGACACATGTTGGACCGGCTTTAGGTTACGAAGAAGATTGGCGGAAATGTGACAAGACTTTTGAAATTAGTTTGAAGGTTGCGAGAAAGTATTTTGGGCAGAGTGATGGATGGACATATAAACGGAGCATTCAAATTGCAACTAAAGATGAGGACGATATGAACTGAATTATATATTTTTTTTAATTGAACCCATGAAAATATTTCCTTCTTCACAGACATAAGACATATTGTGTGATCATCATCTTCTTTTATGATAACTTAACTTTTGCTTGTTATAGGTGTAATTAGGTAGGTTGTTTTTGGATTGTAGGTTAGATTGTATTTGATTAAATTAAGTCCATTATCACAGTTAAATCACAATTTAAATTGGGCAATTTCATTTTCCAGATAATTGGATTTGAGAGTTTTATTCAAAATGCAGTTTCATTGGCTAGAAATTGAATTGTCTTGCTTGTACTTAGTTTATTTTCGGTTATTAGATTGGCATTAGGTATTTGTAGTAGTACCTACATGTTCATTTATTTTAGGTTAAGAAATAAGATTTCCTCCGCAGTTTGAATTTATGGAGTGTCCCATTTGCAGTACCCCAGAATGTATGTTTGTTATTGTTACTTAAATTTTCAAGTGGGTATATTTCTTATTGGAATGTTTTTGTTATGAATAATTACCTTCTATAAAATGGAATTTGTAAATATGTAAATATTTGTATCGGTTATTAGAAATATTTTTTAAAAGTACAATTGTCAAGTGTTTCTAATCCTGATTTACAATATCATCATTTGAATTATGACTCAAGATTAAGACGTATTTTTAATGGATAAAAACAAATCTACAGGATGCACTGTAAAATCAGACTATCATGCCTTGTAGTATGTAGATACCTCCTACATTATTTATGAAGGAAATAACATTATACATTTTGTTTCTTGTAGAATTTCGGCTCTTGATATTATCAGTTGCTATGAATAAAGATTTCTCCGGAGCCAACAATTTCACAATCACATGTAACCAAAACGACTGATATGACAGATATTCTGAATCTCAATCATCCAACAAGATGTCTCAACAATGAATGCAACAATGCCACATGCAAACTATGAACTAAACAGCAAACTACGTTTTATAAACGATTACGAGTTATATACACCTTGGTTGGATGTAAGCACTGAGCTTACTTGAATATGACATGGAGGTATCTAAGATGCAGTGCAATAACAAAGAGTGGGGACAGAACAACAATTTTCCGCAAGGTGAGTAATAATACTACATAAAACAAAATACTTCAGCATTAATACTTCAGCATTTTCCAATGTATTGAGACAATTCATTAAAAATTATCTAGTTAGCTATGCTTTTCAAAAAAATTATATGCAGTCCCGTGATCCTCATATCTATTTATGTTATTCAACGATGGATAATAACATAAATAGATATGAGGATCACGGTACTGCATGTGAAATTTTTTGAAAAGCAGGGCGAACTAGATAATTTTTAATGTTGTCTATTGGCACTTCATAATAGACCGATTTAAAAATTATCTAGGTGGCTCTGCTTTTCAAAAAATTTCATATGCAGTTTGGTTTTCCATATATCTGTTGGTGTATATCTGTATATCATATATTGTTGTAAAACGCCAATAGATATATGGAAAACCAAACTGCATTTGAAATTTTTTTAAAAGCAGAGCCACCTAGATAATTTTTAAATCGGTCTATAAAGAGGTCTTGGCTGACAAAATGTATGTCGTTTGTATGTATAGGTAGGAACCTATAGGTTGACCTATTATAGAGGTCTGAATCACATAGGGAAAATTGACGGTAAACTAAAACTAAAACTAAAATATAATATATTCTCAATAATACGAAAAACGATCCAATTCGTGTTTTGATGTTAACTTCTTGTTACAAGGGCACATTCAAAGAAAACCTATAGGTACACTCGACAATTCATAAAACGGTATTTCAAAGAAACGGATTATCTGAAAAAAATGTGATGGCATCTTCTGATGAAGCCCACACTAACTCGTCATCTACCTCTAGTAGGTGAGCTCTGATTTCATTGATAATAACAAGGATTCATTGTCAATGAACCTGACAAGCAGCCAATCCGTTTCGTTCAAATACCGTTTTATGAATTGTCGAGTGTACCTTTGAAGTGCTTCAAAATTGGTTCACGTTGACGACTTTTTCTTGCCATGACAAGAAAAATGTATACAGTGGGGGCTTATTCTTGAAAAAGTTATCACGTCATAACTCCAAGTTATGATGTCATAAGGAAGTTTGTCCTATCTCTCACCATGTTAATATTATGACTTTCTTATGAGTCATTACTTATGACGTGATGACACAAAAATCTATTCGTATGTCGAATTTGAACGATTTTTTATGAGTGAAATTCAGAGATTCCTCCTTTCAAATTGCTACTGAAAATGAGCCATTGTTCGACATTTTTTAATTACAGTAGGCCGTGATATATTATCTCTAACTCTACAGTCAGTGAAAAAAATATAATCATTCACTCCGTGGACCTTGACTCGGGCCAACCACAGGGCCAAAAACTTTGCCTGATTTACACGGTACTCTTGAACAACTTCTGTGTCACACTTCTGTGTCACATTTCTTGATAGAAATTAGAACATGTTCTAAATGATATAAAAGTTGAACTCAAGTTCTGTGACAAGAAGTTACGTCGTGTAAATACAAAATTGTAAGAAAAGTGCGAATGTGACACAGAAGTTGTTCAAGTAATTGTACCGTGTAATTCAGACTTTAGGCAGATTCTTAGTTTATTAGCAATATTTTGTAGATTTAAATTAAGATCATAAGTTTTAGATATTGGGCCGTTACCGTGTTTGTCGAAAATTTACTAATTTTGTTCAGACTTTGAATAGCCTTAATTACCTTTACAGATTTTGTTTAAATTCATTTTTATATATTAGAAATGAAATACATTTCAGCATAGCCCCGCTAAACCAACAATGGCTTGTCGGCAGGGCTACTAAATTTAATTAAAGATTAAAATTAAAAAAAGCACTCTCAGATCATCACACTCGTGACTTATAAACAATTCAAAGTAATAGAAAGTAAAGACACAAATAATATAATAATTTTAATTACACACACAAAAAATGAAAAGGCGCATCTGATAGACCATTTTAAATATTATCTCGGTAGCTCTGCTTTCTAAGTAAAATCTTATGCAGTTTGATTTCCAGATACCTTAGTCCCTGTTTCAACAATAGGTAAAACCCCACCGAGATAATATTTAAAATGGTATATTCCACAGAATTGGACATCAGTTAACAATTACTCCAAATTTTCTACAAGCCATTTTTTTATTTGTCTACTTCCTAGACAATATGTAATGCTTTCCATATTTCACTTGTTTTATTCATTCCATGTAACTACATAGAGTTCCCTATATTGGTAAATCTAGATGAAATAATATATCAACAATACTTGGACACTTTCATTCTGCCGATTTTCTCTAAATTAATGTTCTTAGCTTTCCAATTTCATGCTCGATATCCTATATGCAGTGGCAAATTACCAACCCATCATGAAAGGCTTTGTAATACCCCTTCCACACGCTCACTTTAATAGAGAACCTTTAAATGACGACCCATGTTAAAACATATGAGGCTTGTACGAACACACGGTGCATTTATAGTGAGTGGCTACTAAAGTCCTCTGTTAAGGTGAGCGTGTATAGAACCGATCGTGTACCGATTATCGAATACATCGAATCAAACTTTCTCAGATCGATTTAATCAACTAATCGATTATTTTACTTGAATCGTCCCGAACTGTTCTTTTAGAATGGCGCCGCCCCAGGTGTACAAAATAGTCGATCACAAATGCGAGCTGACGAGCTTCTACCGTCAACGCCGACGTGTGCTAACGTGCCGACAAAAGTTCAAGCGTTGCTTTGGCAACCTTGTACAAGCATCCAACAGTAATGCGCGGACAAAGCTCTACCTGCGCAGTACAGCTGCGCTACAAACCGAGCGGGAAAACCACTTCAACTCCAAGTATTGGTACATCATTCATCCGTTCAGCCAATTCAGGTGAGTACAATTTAAGATCTGGGTGCATATCACTTTGGGCCAACTATCTCCTGGATTAAATTAATCTTGCAGCGTCAATAAACGAGATCAAAATTGGTTCAAACTGCCTCAGTGAAATATCTCGGGCGTTGAGATTCATGTATTTACATTCATTTAGACTCAAGGCCTCAATGGCATGACCACATGAAATAGGAAGCTATAGGGAAATAAGGGTCTCTCATAGAGTAGCTGAAAAAGCTGCCTCTTGGATATTTTTAAGCAAGCGGAGCGAGCATCTTCACTTGACTCTTGCGGCACTTTCTCTGTGTGTGTTTTTTTTTGTCGCTTCAACCCACGTCGCACCGGTCAACGTATCGATCTGAAATTTTGCACACACCTTCATCTCATACTAACTTAGACCTGTATAGTTTTTGAGAAAGATCCGTCCATAAATAAAAAAAATCGTGTTTTCCCATATAAATAGCATTGTAGGTTCGAGGAGTCCGTTGCGGCCGCTCGATGCACCCCATTCAAAACAAACTCGGAAGCAGTCAGCTGTCTATAGATTATTGTTAGAATACGTTTTACGGTTAAATAGGTATAGTTATAGCAATACCTGCGAGGTTATAGTTTTTATTTTATTTTAACCGATAGTATAGGTATTTATTGTTTATAAAAGTTTTAACATGCAGTCTTACTTTCAATCCTTTCAAATGCTAAGCAAATTATTTGTAGACCGGCGAAATGTCTGCTTGATTGTAGAAATAGATTGGTTGGTTGGTTGATAAATGAAATTACGTTTATGAATTATTTTATTTATTCAGTCACTACGTTATATTTATAGTTACAGTACAATGTGTTGGGTAATAGGAAATTGCTCTATTGTACGGAACGGCAAGTAACTGTTTGAATACTATTTCTTAAATTATGTCATGTTGCCTATTTTGTGAGTTTCAATCTTTGTATTTATCTGTATTGTTTATTTATCTGTTTTCTTTCTGTAATTATTATTTGGAATAAATCCCTTTGATACACACCTAAATACTCCAAAAAATACACATGAGTGTGTGTCTGTTACTAACTTGCAATGAGACACAAATGCAGTTATTTTTTATATAATTTAGTGAATCATGCTTCTAGCCTTCAGTATATTATTGCCGTGTTTTAAGGAATTATGGTTCGAGGTGTCGCACGTATCCGTGCTCGCTTATCAACGCGTTACACACTCTTGGATATTTTGTAGTGATAACTCAATAAGAATGTGCCATATTATTACCGGATAGAACTTTTCAGAGATGTAGTAGGTAATTGGAAGATAATCTACAAAAATAATTCTTTAAGAGGAGTGATTACGCCTGTACATTATTAAATAATAAATACGATTATTGAGCGAGCGTAGCGAGCGTCACCACGGTACTCTTATGGCACTTTCTCTGTGTGTTTTTTTTTTTTTTTTTTTTTTTTTTTTTTTGCCTGCACTGCCTAGGTCAAACCGCACAACCAATCGATCTGAAATTTTGTACACACACTAACGTAATCTATGCGATCCCTGGGATCTTTTCTGAACGGTATCCTGTGATTGGTTCAAATTTTATAAAAATTATCTTTCGATTGGTTGGTTTGATCAATTTGAAATTTAGCAAAGTCATTGCAACCAACATTGTACCCAATCAAAAAAAATTTCAGCCAAATCCTCCAATTGGTTCAAATTTAAAACCATTTTTCCTGTGATTTTTGAAATTTAAACTGGAACCGATTGACCGACCAGCTAAAAACTTCGCATGGTCATTGGTACCAACATTTGAAGTATTTTTGCCAATTTTCACTCTAATCTGTCGTTATTTTCAAAAGTTTTTGTCATTTTAGGGACATTTTGCGTGTTGGCTGTCAAATTCACGGCGACTTCGAATCTACAGTTCAAGGCAAGGTAGTTAGAGCAGAAAGTTTTAAACGATATGAAACTAATAATGACCGTTCAACAGATTGATCTGATATTGTGTACACACACTACATATCATATCATATGGGTGGTCCCAGGTATATTTTTTGAACGAGATCCTGTGATTTTTGAAAATTAACAAGGAACCGTTCAATCATAAAGGTTTAATCGATCAACTTAAAACTTAGCAAGGATTGGCACCAATATTTTTGGAGATTTTGGAGATTTTTATACAAGTATGTGACGAAACTAAAGAATTAATGGCTTTAAATGACATTCGATAGACATAATTTCGGTTCGAGGTGTTGCGTGTATCCGTGCTCGCTCATCAACGCGTTACAGAGAGCGTTTTCCTAGTTTAACTAAACGATACATTTCGTATTTAAAACTTTGGTCGTGCCAGTGGTCATAATTTACTCCAGTGTGTGGATATCTAATTATTTGTGGATATCTAGTATCTTATTTATTAAAACAAGGGACTGGAACCCAAATGATTATCGGTTCAGGTTCTGGTTCCGGTTCCATTTCGGTTCCATAAGGGTTCCAATCGGTTTTATCAAATTCAGACACTAATTCAAATTAATTTTTAATCGACTTTTGGGAACTTAAATGCTCAGAAATGTATAATATTAAGTTGACTCAATGATCATTTATTTGAAAAACTGTAAATGGCAGTAAAGAATATCAGATTTAATAGGAAATAATGTAAAAATTCAATGAAAATAATGATTTGAAGAACCCTTATTGAACCGTTATGGAACCGAAATAATATTTAATATTAATAATTGTTTCGGTTCCACGCAAAAAAATATGGGTTCAGGTTTCTATTAAAAAAAATAACGGTTCTTTTCGGTTCCGGTACCGGTTTCGGTTCCAGTTTATGATTAAAACTCTGTTAGTGTGAATAAAATTGTTGAGCGAGCGTAGCGAGCGTAGCGAGCGTCTCCATTCTGCATTTTTGGACACTTTCTCTGTGTTTTTTTGTGTTTGTCAGTCAGTCAGTCAGTCAGTCAGTCAGTCAGTCAGTCAGTCAGTCAGTCAGTCAGTCAGTCAGTCAGTCAGTCAGTCAGTCAGTCAGTCAGTCAGTCAGTCAGTCATTCAGTCAGTCAGTCAGTCAGTCAGTCAGTCAGTCAGTCAGTTAGTTAGTTAGTTTGGCGCGACGCTACAGGTCACATTTTTGTCTCAATCGAGCTGAAATTTTGCACACATACTAATATCATTTTAACTTATGTCGTTTTCGGCTGGCCGCACTGGGGTTGCACTGAGTTCTTGATCGTGACGTCATGTCGTAACCTGGTTTTGCCCTAGTGCTGCCCCCAGTGCGGTCTCAGCCGAATACGAATGATATGTTTTGATTTTGTGTTTTGACACTGACAGCTATTTTCAAATGACAACCGAAGAAATTGAGCTCCCGAGTGTTTTGAAGGAAAACCTCCAGTAACAACATAAATTTTGTTTTTCGCGCCGCCATTTTGTCGGAGTGCGGCGGAGTGGAGGGGGCAACTCTTCCTAATATTTCCGAGCAAGAAATAGTGCACTGAGTGCGCACCCAGTGTGCACCACTTCCCAGTCGAATACGAAAACATTGCCCCAGAGCAACTCGCACTGCCAGTCGAACACGCCACTTGCACTCAGTGCAGCTCAGTGCAACCCCAGTGCGGCCAGCCGAAAACGACATTAATCGTGTACCTATAGTTTTTGAGAGCTGAATTCTGATTGGTTCAAAAATTAAAATATCTCATGATTGGTCGAAAATCAAAATGCTCCGATTAAGTTCAAACTTTGCAGGGACATTAATACTACCATTTTCTCTTATTTTAAAAGTTTTCAGCCCAATCATTTTGTCATTTTGCATAAGTGTAACTTATGCACTTATTGACATTTTTCAATGTTTTAAACTGTCAGAATTGATGATCGGGAAATTCCACTGCTTTCTGGATTGTTTTATGTAGTACGTACCAACCAAAGAGTATAGATGACTATTCTCAGTTTTAATGAAAAACATATTCTTCTTGATTGTTTTATTATTGCAATTCATAAGGGATTTATATTATTGAGCGAGCGAAGCGAGCGTCTCCTTTTGGCTCTTTTGGCACGGACCTCTGTTTTTTTTTTTTTTTTTTTTTTTTTTCTGTTACTGACGATATACAGGTCAGAGTTTTTCTTCGATCGAGCTGAAATTTTGCACACATGTACGTAACATTTCTGATTGTTGCAGACCATAACTTTTTTGAAATCCATTGATTGGTTCAAATTTTTAAAAAAATAACTTTTGATTGGTTGTCTCGATCAAATTGAAATTTTGACAAGTCTTTAACTCCAACATTGTACCCAATCAAACAAAGTTTCAGCCAAATCCTCCCATTGGTTAAAATTAAAAACCATCTTTCCTGTGTTTTTAGAAATTTAAACTAGAACCGATTGAACGATCAACTTATAACTTCGCATGATGGTTGGGACCAACATTATCTTCATTTTTGACAATTTTCATACTAATCTGTGTTTAAATTCAAAAGTTATTGACATTTTACGGACTTTTTGCGTGTTTTGTCAAATTCACGGCGACTTCGAATCTTCAGTTCAAGGCAAGGTAGTTATAGCAGAAACTTTCAAACGCATAATGAATCTGATAATGACCGTTCAACAGTCGATCTGATATTGTGTAGACACACTTATATCATATGAGTGGTCTCAGGTATATTTTTTAAAGGAGATCCTGTGATTTTTGAAAATTAACACGGAACCGTTCAATCATAAAGGTTCAATCGATCAACTTACAGCTTTGCATGGTTATTTGGACCAATATTTTAGGAATTTTTTGAGATTTTTATACAAATCTGTGGCGAATTTTAGAATTATTGGCTTTTAATGACATTTTCGATAGACAGAATTTAGGTTCGAGGTGTTGCGCGTATCCGTGCTCGCTCATCAACGCGTTACCCAGAGCGTTTTCCTAGTGTATATGCATACGTACAATCTAGGTATCAAATATTTTTTTGTACATGGATCGTGTTTCACAGTCATGTTAGAAGCAACGTTTTGACTAGATAGCAAGCACAATATGTAACATCTCATATTTTACATATTTCCAGCCTAATCAAACAAGAATTTACAGACTTATTGCTTTGACACTTATTTACACTTAAACACTTGTTTTAAGTGTTTTGAATATCTGTTCACAGAGATTGTGATGATTCATAAGGAGGTTTGTCCTATCTCTCACCATGTTAATATTATGACTTTTTTATGATTCATAACTTATGACGTGATAACTTTTTCGAGAATAAGCCCCCTGTTATTCAATTTTCCTAGAACGTTTATTGAAAGTTGCGATGAAAATCAGTAATATCGTGATCGTGCTCGATTGGCGATGTTGCGCGTGTCGGTGCTCGCTCATCAACGCGTTACTCAGAGCGTTTTCCTAGTAAAAAAAAAAACACGCTTTGAAGAATCGTGCATTACCCTTGTTCCTCGAAGGTCGTGCAGATTGTGTTATCCTGCAGATTTGCGTGGCAGATGTTCATGGTGCTTGTCTTCTCGGTCTCGCTGTTCATCCTCCCGTTCACGATGGCGTTCATCTACGACGACGATCACCGACACATCCAACTGCTGATCGTGGAGGGCACGCTGGACTGTCTCTGCATGATCGACGTCTTCTTCAACTTCTTCATCGGATACCAAGACGATCTGAGCAAGACCATTGTCCTGGATCTCGGGATGATCTCCAGGTAACCTACAGTAGGGAAGTCTCATTAATCATTTGTGTTGTAAATTGGTATGTATCAACTCTTAAAGTAATGACAAATAAACTTTCTTACGAAAAATTAACATTTTCATTAATTAAATCTAAAATTAAAATGTCATGTGATTTGGCGGGAAACTCTATGCGTGACGTATGTGAGCCCGCTGATGTCATTTCTTAGTCCACAACAATGTGTTACCATGGTGAATACTTTGTTGCCATGGCAATGCTGAGCCCCATGACGTCAATGCTGGTATTACCGATTTAAAGTGTATACATTTTTAGGTTTACAATTTTTGTCCAAGATAGCGGCCAAATTTTTTTAAATAATATTTTTCACAATAGGGCATGCAGTTTTGATTATAAATAATAAAAAGTCATCCTCTATGTCTTTTCGTGTAGGCTACAGGAATGAATAACATTAGCCCCTAGCCCCAAGCCCCCGCGAGGGGTCTGGGGATGGCACCAAAAAATTTAGATTTTTGACCTATACGTATTTGCATTTAGTGAGATAGGTGGCACCTTCCCTTCAAGACGATCCTACGGGAGTTGTAAATTGACCTTTTGGCCCTTTAATACAACAAGGGTTCAAAACTATTTAAATAAATAAAAAATACATAGGTATACGAATGTTTAGAGTGAGGTGTAGTCGTCAAAGAACGATATTATTTCCGACTTGAACTGACAGCTGATACATTTTGTAACAAACTTCACTGGAGAATTCATGTGAAATCTCCTCACTATCATTAGAATAACACTGCAGTGAATCAAAAACTTAAGGTAATAGCCTAGAATAAGAAATGTTTTCATCGAACTACAACGAGCATGTTAAGATGTCTGCGCTTGATAATTCCCCCCCCCCCCCAACCGCCCAGGCAACGCGGCAAACGGGCACACAGGGGTTTTGTACAAAAAAACGCTTTGTACAGGGTACCTATCATTCAAAGCAAACTAGCAATTGAATGCGTCAAAAGTCAACATCAAAAACAGCTCCAATGTATTAGCCCCTGAAATGGGAGCCAGAATCACTATTATTTTCATGAAGCAGCGTCCAAATGTCAAAATGTGAGCCAAAATCCACTTGAGCTGTTTTTTTTCACCCTGTTTTGGCAACTAGTTATTACAGTGTACTCAGTCAACTGTTATTACAGACGCTACCTGCGCAGCTACTTCCTCGTCGACCTGATTTCGTCGCTACCGCTCGAGTCGTTCAGCGTCCTGATCATGTATTTCGTCCACGGTACGACCTCACCCACCGAGCAGTACCGGCCGGTGTTCGCCGCCTTTGGAGCCATGTCCAGTTTGAAGATCATCCGTGCTGTCACATTGCTCAGTACGATCAGTCATTTGGCGGAGGTAAAGAATCATGTATTTCGTCCACGGTACGACCTCGCCCAGCGAGCAGTACCGGCCGGTGTTCGCCGCCTTTGGAGCCATGTCCAGTTTGAAGATCATCCGTGCTGTCACATTGCTCAGTACGATCAGCCATTTGGCGGAGGTAATGAATCATGTATTTCGTCCACGGTACGACCTCGCCCAGCGAGCAGTACCGGCCGGTGTTCGCCGCCTTTGGAGCCATGTCCAGTTTGAAGATCATCCGTGCAGTCACATTGCTCAGTACGATCAGTCATTTGGCGGAGGTAAAGAATCATGTATTTCGTCCACGGTACGACCTCGCCCAGCGAGCAGTACCGGCCGGTGTTCGCCGCCTTTGGAGCCATGTCCAGTTTGAAGATCATCCGCGCTGTCACATTGCTCAGTACGATCAGCCATTTGGCGGAGGTAATGAATCATGTATTTCGTCCACGGTACGACCTCGCCCAGCGAGCAGTACCGGCCGGTGTTCGCCGCCTTTGGAGCCATGTCCAGTTTGAAGATCATCCGCGCTGTCACATTGCTCAGTACGATCAGCCATTTGGCGGAGGTAAAGAATCATGTATTTCGTCCACGGTACGACCTCGCCCAGCGAGCAGTACCGGCCGGTGTTCGCCGCCTTTGGAGCCATGTCCAGTTTGAAGATCATCCGTGCAGTCACATTGCTCAGTACGATCAGTCATTTGGCGGAGGTAAAGAATCATGTATTTCGTCCACGGTACGACCTCGCCCAGCGAGCAGTACCGGCCGGTGTTCGCCGCCTTTGGAGCCATGTCCAGTTTGAAGATCATCCGCGCTGTCACATTGCTCAGTACGATCAGCCATTTGGCGGAGGTAATGAATCATGTATTTCGTCCACGGTACGACCTCGCCCAGCGAGCAGTACCGGCCGGTGTTCGCCGCCTTTGGAGCCATGTCCAGTTTGAAGATCATCCGCGCTGTCACATTGCTCAGTACGATCAGCCATTTGGCGGAGGTAATGAATCATGTATTTCGTCCACGGTACGACCTCGCCCAGCGAGCAGTACCGGCCGGTGTTCGCCGCCTTTGGAGCCATGTCCAGTTTGAAGATCATCCGCGCTGTCACATTGCTCAGTACGATCAGCCATTTGGCGGAGGTAAAGAATCATGTATTTCGTCCACGGTACGACCTCGCCCAGCGAGCAGTACCGGCCGGTGTTCGCCGCCTTTGGAGCCATGTCCAGTTTGAAGATCATCCGGGCTGTCACATTGCTCAGTACGATCAGTCATTTGGCGGAGGTAAAGAATCATGTATTTCGTCCACGGTACGACCTCGCCCAGCGAGCAGTACCGGCCGGTGTTCGCCGCCTTTGGAGCCATGTCCAGTTTGAAGATCATCCGCGCTGTCACATTGCTCAGTACGATCAGCCATTTGGCGGAGGTAATGAATCATGTATTTCGTCCACGGTACGACCTCGCCCAGCGAGCAGTACCGGCCGGTGTTCGCCGCCTTTGGAGCCATGTCCAGTTTGAAGATCATCCGGGCTGTCACATTGCTCAGTACGATAGTTAAACATTGATTCATTGTTTCTTTACTTTAGTGAAAAAATTAACCATGTTTAACTATCAAACGGATATTTTCCAAATTCTTTAGATTTTTAAATATTGGTTTTCAAATATGCCCAATGACCATATACTCCAATGTGTCATTATTTAGTCAAGTAATCTTGACTAAATAACTAAATAAGTATTTACTAATCAGTGGAACGGAACAGCACTGCGATCGTATAGCTTTGTTCGACAAACGATCGACAACTCTTATGAAAGATTAGCATTGACTTGACTTTGTAATCGATCGACTATGATGTGTCAATGTTATTCTCCAATAAGAGTTGTCGATCGACTGTTGACAAAAGTTACACGATCCCCGTGCAGGTATGGCTGAGTGGTAACGCTCTGAACTTGTATTCCGGAGACCCGGGTTCAATTCCCGCGGCCGTCCTTCCTGACTGGATTTTTTTCGTGGTATTCCCTCAGTCGACAGGCAAATGCTGGGAAGGTACCCTACTAATAGGCCACGACCGCCTCCTTCCCACCTTCCATCCTTACCTACTCTTCACCATCATCTCCCAATCATTATCATAATCATTCATCCGTCGCCATTAGCCTCGCTGCAGAACAGTGCGACGTTAAGCCCCAGACAAAATTAACTAATCAGTGAAAACCCAGTTGTATATTTAAGTGTATTGGTGGGACGCTATGAATAATTTACTGCATCACATTTCCCCCCTACTTTTACGCGAATGAATGTAATATTAAAATGCCGTTCCCACTTTCTTAAAATATCTATTTGTATTTGGTTCCAAGTGTCACATTGCCTACAGATGGCGCACTTGCAGCCGAGTGTCACGCGTTGTATCCGCATGGGCGTAATCTACGTCATCCTAGTGCACTGGTGCGGCTGCTTCCACTACTACATCCCGGTCCTCGTCAACTGGCCAAATCTGGTGAGGTCACCTTGTACACAGATAGGGTTGTTGTGAATTTCCTTGCCGTGTCGTGTGTACTTTATATGGCTTGATTGACTTCTATTTATTTCACATTTTATTTGTGACGCCGTGCTTCACACTTCACACGTGCCTTACTGTGACAAGACAAAGAATTTTAAATGATCCGCCAGGGATGATGATATCACTAAACCATCAAGCTTTTATATTACAGCACTTAAATAAGTAGTTCTTCTCTAAGGGTTGCAGCACCATCTACTTTGTCTCCTTAATTATTATCCAATTTCATTTTCTTCCCATCTCAACATTTCCATCTACTTTGTTTGTTATTCCTACCAGCGCGAGCAAGAGCAAGCGATTTTGCTGCTTTTTGTAGACACTTTTTGCGCTACGATTGGAGACGTAATGGGTAGACCAAATGATTTGATATTTTAATCGTGATTAGATAAAAGTCAAACTTAGGGTTATCCCTTGGTACATTTTAAATTTTTTGTTTTGATAATTAGTAATAATTAGTTGATTTTTAGTGAAAAATTAGCTATTTTCTCGTTTCCCTGGGCGCCGTATAAAATTAATTTTCAATAATGTGCCAAGTGATAGGCCTAAGTTTGTCTTTCATCTAATCATGATTAAAATTTGAGATCAATTGATTCACGGGTTTGGTCTCCAATCGTATCGCAAATTTCATAGTTTTGCGCTGTTTTTTTTAATAACCGGGATGCAATAAGCAAAAATGAAAAAGTGCTACTAATATACAATCAGACTGATCATTTGAACATCCTGTAAAAGTTACACTCATTTATGAAACAATTTTTCTCTCTCAATTCTTCCATCCAATTCACTCTTGGTCTTCCAACTTCTTATTCCCCCTAAGACATCGTATTCGTGTAGGTATATAAATCCATTATCCAAAAATGTTGAGAAGCTTTTAACCCCACGCCGATCGCCTTCTGATCGGCCACCTCTTTTCCCCTGTCTGTAGACGAACAACGATTACGCGGAGGATTTCAAAAGCTCTTGGATCAACGTCTACGGCCTGGGCGAGGCTACTCTCTGGAAGAGATATCGCTACTCCTTGGTCAAGGCTGTCCTCGAGGTCTGCATGATCGGCTCCGACACAGATGTCGCCCATCCCAGAGAGGAGCTCATCATGTCCATCACGACCAACATCCTCGGAGTGATATTCAACTTGATGCTGTTCGGTGAGTGTTTCACTCAATGTGACGGAGTTAAGAGGGCTGAGTAGTGAGCGTGGCCTTGAAGAGTTTTTTAATCGATTTTTATCAATATCTTTTACCAATGTAATTGTTAACAAAATAGGGCTTTGAACGAGTATTCAGAACAGTTCAATGAAAATAATTTTATAGTTTGGAATAAGTTATTAGCTTTATTTTGTCCAACAGATGTTTAGTACCATAATTTAACTAATGTTCGGGCACTAAACGTCTGTAGGACAAAGTAAATCTAATAAACTATTACAAGCTATGGAATTATTTTCATTGAACTGTTCTGAATACTCGTACAAAGCCTTATTTTGTTAACAATTACATTTGTAAAAGATATTGATAAAAATCGATTAAAAAACTCTTCAAGGTCAAACTCACTACCCAGCCGTCTTAAACAGATAACGATAAACTCTGGAGAGGCAAGGAGACGGTTGACTTTTACATGGCCGAGTCGTTGACAAGATTTGCGGAGTAAATAATTTATTTTTTTAAATTTGAGTCTAAATAATTAAATATTTAAAATAAACCTCATTTGAAATTGTTGAATTCTGGCGGTGATATCTGGTGGTAGTCTTTTGCAATTCCCGGTCCCTTTTCGACCTTTTTATTCAAAATGTCCGTTCCGTCTCTTTTGTCACCGTTAAATCAGCCTTAAAATAAATAGTTAATCACTCGTTGTCAAAATACATTTAAAAAGTAATCAGCTAATTTGCTACAACTAGTTTTCCTATGCCTCATTTGAAATTGTTTCCCGCCTGGTGGTGATATCTGGTGGTGTAGACTTATGCAATTCCCATTCCCTTTTCGAAATGGAACAAATTGTAGGTACGCCTATCCACAGTTAACGATAGCCAAATGCTTTTAAAATTCAATTTCTTGAGATTTTATCGATGCAAGTGCCCAGAGTCTACTGGTAATATGTTGTTTCGAACTGACATCCGCAAATCATCTTGCGGACGGTGAGCATATTGATGTGTATTTCCAGCCACGCTGTTGCAAATGGTGACGTCAGCGCACTACTCGGAGCACAAGTACTACGACATCATGAACCAGCTGCAGGCGTTCATGTTCCACAAACAGCTGCCGATGTGGATCCAGAACAGACTGATCACTTTCTACGAGCATCGATACGAGAAACAGTACACGCGCGACCACTCGATCCTGGCGGCCATGTCAGGTACTTACACGTTCTACGAAGTCATGGTGACCCAGAAAAAACACTCCCTGTAAAAATACCAGCCAAGTCTCTCCAATTAAAAATTTAAAAAAACATTGAAAAGGAGTGATATCAAAAAAATTGCCAAGTAAACACATTATTTTTAAGATCAAAAAATATTGGCGCATCGAGTACGTAGGTCTACGTATATTTCTGGTCGTACAGTCCAGAAATTAAATATACCTATGTGTATACGAGTACAGCTTTGGAATTATATCTCGATCATCCCTATGCTTATACCCTCCCGCCATACAACGGAGATCGTACAGTGGTATACCAGCGCTCCGTTGTATGGCGGGATGGTATAAGCGTAGGGATGATCGACACATTTTTCCACGACCCTACACTTGGCCAAACAGAATTTGAACGTTCAATAAATCTGATAGGCTAATAATTGTAAGATCGCACCATCAGAAGTCCGTCTAAGCGATCTCATTGTCTCACTCTATAGTAGGTGACCTCACATTTCAAGGATAATAACAAGCTTTGATTGGTTATGGGACATGACCAGCAGTCATTTAAATTTGGTCAATGTTCAATTTTTGTTTGGCCGAGTGTACCTACCTGGTGTGCAAAGTAATGTTGATTTTAAAAATAAATTGTTAACTTGGCCAATATTTAGATACTACTATTGATATGGCGTGCTTGAATTTGGTACATTTCTATAAGCGATTTTAACACTTTTTAAGCATTTTTATCTTAAGGTGCTGCAAGCGCGAGCGATTTTGTTGGTTTTTGTAGACACTTTTTGCGATACGATTGGAGACGAAATGGGTAGACCAAATTATTTGAAATTTTAATCGTGATTAGATAAAAGACAAACTTAGGGTTATCCCTTAGTAAATTTTTAATTTTTTTTTCAGTTAATTAGTAATAATTAGTAGATTTTTGGTGAAAAATTAGCTATTTGCTTGTCTCCCTGGGCGCCGTATAAAATTAAATTTCAAAAATTTGCCAAGGGATAACCCTAAGTTTGTCTTTCATCTAATCATGATGAAAATTTGAGATCAATTGGTTTACTGGTTTGGTCTCCAATCGTATCGCAAATTTCATCGTTTTGCGCGGTTTTGTTGAATAACCGGCGCCTAATTAACGATGCAATAAGCAAAAATAAAAAAGTGCACTGATATACAATCAGACTGATCATGTGAACATCCTGTAAAAGTTACACTCACTTATGAAACAATTTTTCTCTCTCAATTTTCTAAAACGGCCGAGCGCTAGTATCACCTTAACATATAAATGTACAAGAACATAGTGAGGGAAATTGAATCAGATGGGGGTGGGGGATTTCCCCCCATCACCCCTCCCCACTATCCTACGCGCCGAGGCCACGAACTACTGAACTGAAAGACTCGCATGGCCCAATGTTTTCATGAAGATTATAAATAAGACGTAAACTTTACTTCAGCAAAATGCCCATTGGTAAATCTATCATTAAACAAATGTTTTCAATCATCTACTAATAATGGTATTGCATCACCTCTTCGCAGAGCCCCTGCGCAAGGACTTGTACATGTTCACACGGCGCCATCTTGTGCAGAGAGTCACCATCTTCGAGGGGCTGCCGTCAAAGCTGATCAGCAACATCGTGTCGGCCCTCTCGCCGGAGATCTGCCTCAGCGGGGACATCGTCGTGCGCGAGGGCGACGTCGGTGACGCGATGTACTTCATCGAGAGCGGCTCCGTCGCGGTGATGTTGAAGGACCATCAGGAGGTACGAGGGAGCTTAGGTGCTTGTACCAGTGGAGGTATTCTCCCTGTTATTCTCCATTCATCTCCCACCACATTCAAACAACTTTTTTATTGATAAGGGTCGAGGGTGGCATACAGTTACGTAAATGACTGGGGAAAGGAGGGTAACAGGGACTTGTTGCCACAGGTGAACAACCCTTCATGCACATACCAGGGATTTTTAATCTTTGAGAGTAGAAGAACTTTTTTATTTCGACATTTCGTGTTTCCAAGTGCAGTAAAAAGGAAAAACAATTCAAATGTAAATTTTGATAAGTTTACTTTTTTAGTCATAAGAAACAACTAATACAGGGGCTGGATTCACAAAGAAGTATAACTTTATGACTGTAAAAACTGATATCAATATTAGCTATTACCAGAGCCAGTTGTTTGTGGTGATAAAAAAAAAGACAAAATTCGTTTTCAACATTCTGAAAGTGGTGAATTGGTGGTGATAATTATGTTAATTTTCGCGATTGGTGGTGAAATGGGAAAAAAATGATTTTTGTAAGAATAAGTGTGAAATATGACGCGCGAGCGAGCCGCAATACTACCAACCCCCCTCTCACTAGCGAGACTCGGCGCGTGCGCATGCGCACCCCTGTTCAAGGTCTTGTAGATGCGTCATTCCATGCTCAGCAGCCAAACAATTGGCACCCCCATACACTCTTTGGCTGGCACTGACAGCTGGCTTACGAAGAAAACAGTGTGATTCTTTCTATTTCGTGGTACTTTTGACACAGATCGAGGAAATTTTCGTAAAATATATGCTCGGAATCGGGAAATGTTGTAAAATACGAAGGTTTTGGGACAAATTCGCGTGAAATCGCGAGAATTCGTCAATATCGCGTCAAAACACAAATTTCGCGAAAATTCGCGAGAAAAGATACATATATTTGGAATCAGGAGTGTATGAAACGTAAAGATATGACAGAAAATTCATGTTTCTAAACATTTCGCGTTTATCGTGGAAACCATAAACAACTGGCCCTGGCTATTACTAAGTTTAACCGGCATATCTTTATGAATATAATTATTCAGATCGCCGTTTAAAATGATAAAATACCAAGTTTTAACATGGTAATATCATGGTAATAGATATATTGGTAGTTTTAATGCTATACCGGCATAAAGTTATGCCGGTATAGGGCTTATAACCTTTTGTAAATCCAGCCCCAGATTATTATAGTTATACAAATGTGCCACTGACATCCGCCCTGATCCGCCCCTAGAACTAGTACCATAGAATCAACCAGAGGGCAGTCGTGTTCCTTATTTTCTCGAATTGCCGCTCCCTGTAGAGCCCCAAATGAATCCCTGTTGCACTCCCCCAGCAGTGTCACCTGACCGACAGCTCCTTGTTGAGCACCAACTTCATCCTAACGCGCCTCCCTGTTGCACTCCCCCAGCAGTGTCACCTGACCGACAGCTCCTTATTGAGCCCCAACTTCATCCTAACGCGCCTCCCTGTTGCACTCCCCCAGCTGTGTCACCTGACCGACAGCTCCTTGTTGAGCCCCAACTTCATCCTAACGCGCCTCCCTGTTGCACTCCCCCAGCTGTGTCACCTGACCGACAGCTCCTCGTTGAGCCTCAACTTTATTTTAACGCGCCTCCCTGTAGCACTCCCCCTGCTGTGTCACCTGACTGACGGCTCCTTGTTGAGCCCCAACTTCATCCTAACGCGCTTCCCTGTTGCACTCCCCCAGCGGTGTCACCTGACCGACGGCTCCTTGTTGAGCCCCAACTTCATCAAACGCGCCTCCCTGTTGCACTCCCCCAGCTGTGTCACCTGACCGACAGCTCCTTGTTGAGCCCCAACTTCATCCTAACGCGCCTCCCTGTTGCACTCCCCCAGCAGTGTCACCTGACCGACAGCTCCTTGTTGAGCCCCAACTTCATCCTAACGCGCCTCCCTGTTGCACTCCCCCAGCTGTGTCACCTGACCGACAGCTCCTTGTTGAGCCCCAACTTCATCCTAACGCGCCTCCCTGTTGCACTCCCCCAGCTGTGTCACCTGACCGACAGCTCCTTGTTGAGCCCCAACTTCATCCTAACGCGCCTCCCTGTAGCACTCCCCCTGCTGTGTCACCTGACTGACGGCTCCTTGTTGAGCCCCAACTTCATCCTAACGCGCTTCCCTGTTGCACTCCCCCAGCGGTGTCACCTGACCGACGGCTCCTTGTTGAGCCCCAACTTCATCAAACGCGCCTCCCTGTTGCACTCCCCCAGCTGTGTCACCTGACCGACAGCTCCTTGTTGAGCCCCAACTTCATCCTAACGCGCCTACCTGTTGCACTCCCCCAGCAGTGTCACCTGACCGACAGCTCCTTGTTGAGCCCCAACTTCATCCTAACGCGCCTCCCTGTTGCACTCCCCCAGCTGTGTCACCTGACCGACGGCTCCTTGTTGAGCCCCAACTTCATCCTAACGCGCCTACCTGTTGCACTCCCCCAGCTGTGTCACCTGACCGACGGCTCCTTGTTGAGCCCCAACTTCATCCTAACGCGCCTACCTGTTGCACTCCCCCAGCTGTGTCACCTGACCGACGGCTCCTTGTTGAGCCCCAACTTCATCCTAACGCGCCTCCCTGTTGCACTCCCCCAGCTGTGTCACCTGACCGACGGCTCCTTGTTGAGCCCCAACTTCATCCTAACGCGCCTACCTGTTGCACTCCCCCAGCTGTGTCACCTGACCGACGGCTCCTTGTTGAGCCCCAACTTCATCCTAACGCGCCTCCCCGTTTGTACTCCCCCAGCTGTGTCACCTGACCGACAGCTCCTTGTTGAGCCCCAACCTTATCCTAACGCGCCTCCCTGTTGCACTCCCCCAGCTGTGTCACCTGACCGACGGTGATTACTTCGGCGAGCTGTCGCTCCTCGCCGGTGATCACGTGCGCACCGCTACAGTCCTGGCTCTGGAGACTTGCACGCTGTTCCGTCTCGACAGGAGCGACTTCCAGACCTGCGTCGTCGGCCACGAGCTCGTCTACAGGCGCTTCAGGAACACAGCCGAGGAACGCAGAACAGAGGCGCAGGAGGTCGTTAACAGTCTGGAAGTGGACTCAGATGATGATAATGATTAGATTTTGTCAAATGGGGCATTTATAGATTCTTCTCAGGACGCTTTGACGTAAGTCCCAAAAGTTTAGCATAATATTGCTGACTTTAATCAACAGAACATTACTGAAGTTGGGTTGCATAATGGTCATATTTGTTGTAAATATTATGGTATGTTATGGGCCAATAAAGTACATATTGTGGTATTCTATACTTACATTGTTTTTTTGTTTTATGGGGGCATGACGGTACGATTTATTTGTTAAAAATTTCACTAAATAAATGTTCTAATATCAAGATGGGAATGAATATTTAGTTTATTAAATAAGATTTTAAATATTATCGTGAAAATTTACAGGCCATATTTGCCGCTTTTATGATATCTAGTGGAGCGGTCGCTCCACCCAGCCAAGTCGTACTGTACACTCACACTCACTCAACATACCATAAAGAGGAGCAGACCAAACACTTACTGTAAGCAACAACATGGCATTTTCGGTCTACTGGATCTCAAAATTATAAAATCTCACATTGTTGCGAAATATCTTAATTTCGAGCTATGGCCCACCCAACAACATATACCAAATTTGGGAACAATAGGTTCTTCCATTTGTGAGCTAGAGGGCAGTGAAAATAGTGAAATTACATCCTTTTTAAAACCTACCTGATGCTTCAGCAGGAAACACCGCAGTCACCACCACAGCCCAAACGGCTAAACCGATCGATCTGAAATTTTTACCACATGTGCACTATTGGCGTCTGAGATGCCAATAAAACCAACCGAAAGCTGCTATTTTGATACCGGAAATTATGTAATATCTCGAAAATGGCTAAACCGATCGGAATGAAACTAGCGCCGCAAATGATTCGGACGGTCATCTTTATGGAATATGAATAGTTGAGGTAAAAATGTACTATTACCGAAACCGGAAATATGGTCATAAAAATGAAGAATCAGACTTAAATCACCTCTTACTACAATAACTACATATTCAGAAGGCTTAAAATGATACATTACATTTATAGAAATAAATTCTAGGTGGCAGTTATTTCTTCCGCCCCATTTTTAAAACCGGAAGTGATGCCATATCTCAAAAACTGCTTTGCTGATTGGAAAGATGCTTTCGCAATTCTTCATGGATTATCATTTTAAGCTTTACCAAAACCCATTTTTTTTTAGTAATCAATTCGGATATGGCTTAGTTTTTTAAAGAAATTAGTCATTGTTGCTCCGATATGTGTTACAAGTGGTGAGAATAATCTAAAAAATGAGTGATATCTTCATAAAAAACACTCCGTGTAAATACACCAGCCAAGTCTCCTCAACTATAAAAAATATAAGAAATCTAAAAATTCAGCACTGACAAGTAGTGATATCAAAAAATGGGTTTTTAGGGAATTATATGTATATTATATATATATTTAGGTACACTTGGCACATTTAAAATTGATCATTCAATAAATCTGATTGGCTGAAAAATGTTAGATCGCACCATTAGAAGTCAGTCCAAGCGATTTCCTTGTCTCTCTTAGTAGGTGACCTCACATTTCAATGATAATAACAAGCTTTGATTGGTTATGGGACATGACCAGCAGTCATTCAAATTTGCTCACCGATCAATTTTAAATGTGCCAAGTGTACATTTAAATTTTGGCATACTTCTATACTATTTATAATTTATATACACAATGCGCCAAGTATATTTTGTTCTTTAAAATTAAGTTTTGACTCGGCCCATTTTTTGATATCACTACTTTTTTTAGTGCTGAATTTTTTGATTTCTTCTATTTTTTTATAGTTGAAAAGACTTGGCTGGTGTTTTTACACGGAGTGTTTTTTTATGGGATATAGATTACTTTGTAAGAATTTTTTCTTGTGAGATGCGCTACTCCAGAACTACTATTTTCAATAATACTTTTTACAATTATTTTAATGTATTATTGTTTCGCCAACAAATATGATACCTACATTTGGTTTAACAATACTTTCCTGCAACAAAGAAGTGTGTCCAAGTATTACGTAACAATGTGTTTAAACAATTAAAATTAGCATTGTGAAATGTGGAATATGGTTATGATATTTAGGAAATATCCCCAGCACTTATCTTCGACTGCAGCCGTCCCTGAACATTTTATGTTTATGTAACATGATTAGAGACGTCATATCTGTGTATTAATCTAACGCAATCTCCACCTACAAGTGCATAATCAGACTGTAATTAAAATCATCTTGTGAAGATAACAAAATAACTCTCTCTTGAAAAGTTCGCGCATTCCCATTTTATAGCGAACTGTTTTTGGATGAGGAGTACATTGCAAAACATGGACACACATCGAGCAACTTTCGTAAGTATAATATGTGGGATGTTGGAGCTAGCGTCACCGTACTCTTATGGCACTTTCTTTAATCTGTGTGTTTTTGTGTGCTTTTGACAGCAGTGCCCAGGACAAACCGTTCAACCCACAGATCTGAAATTTTACTGACTTTCTAATGTAAGATACCTAAGCGGTCTCGTGTATAGTTTTTGCATGGAGTTATATATAATATATAACTCCGTGGTATTTGCTCAGGATACTGTGATATATTTTTTAAACTGGAATATTAGACTGATAAACTTCAAATTTTACATGGTCAAACGGTGTGAGCTGCATGCCATTTTCATTTATCAACCAATCGTGTTCAAAAACGATCCCAGAGACCTCATGGGTTACGTAAGTACGTGTGCAAAATTTCAGATTGATTGGTTGAACGGTTTGACCTGGGCAGTAAACACAAAAAGCAAGAGCAAAAAAAAAAAAAAAAATGAGCCACAAGAGTACCGTGGTGACGCTTGCTATTCGATAAAATAAAGAACACGACTGACCTCTGGTGGATTCTTAGGTACTATCCATAATGGAGGATATAAAGGGTTCATTTATGTAAATAAATGATAGTTAATTTGCTTCAGTTGTTTGTTATGGTTGTAAAAGTAAACTTGTAACTAAATCTAAATTTCAATTGCTTCTTCTTTTTCACTGCCCTATGGAAACAGGGCAGAGAAATAAAAACATCAAAATAACATTAAAGTGGTCCCACTGCTCCAGCCAAGGTGCTTAGAATTCACCGTAATTCATACAAATCTCTGATGAAATAATACCTCAAACAACAGCATAAAACAATTTTATCTTACCGTGTGCTCCAATTATATGTTTTTAATTGAAGTTCCAATTAAACTTTCCCAAAATAATTCATATTTGTAGTGCAATGTTGCCAGATTTATGGTAAATTTTACACATTGTACACAGTTTCTTTCTTATTTGGCCCGTGACCCCATATTTTCAAACGGCAGTCTTATTCTAAAAATTATTATCTTTAATTTGAGACTATTTTCAATAATTTGTCATTCCTCTTGCGGTTTTAGGAGCAATTTAAGGCCAATTTTCCAGGACGATTTCATGTCTCCCTGTGTTATCTTATGGGGGAAAAGATGATATTTAATCAAGAATATCTAATTATATGATACCGTAAGGGGCAAATATTTTTTGCTAGTTGTATGTAATATGGTTTCATTAATCTTTCGTGTGAATTACAGCAAATTCTCATTCCTATGCCGAAACGATGGAACCACTTTAAAATAAAAAAGTGCATCTAAAAAGTTTCCTGTCCCGTATCGCTTATTTGTTCGAATACGCTCGTTCAATAATCATATTACTTCCGGTAAAAAATACACTTGGTTTTGCTAGAAAATAGGAATGAATAAAACGAACAAGAATGAATGAATCTTTCGTATAAAAAATTGTGCATTACTTATACATTACTTCATTTGACTTGTTATGAAAAGTGCACTCGAAATTAAAGCAATAATAAGTATATAGATATTTGAGCCATGGCTTTCAAATGGAGACTTTTGCTTTTTATACGTAAAAATCGTACATCGCAAAAGAACAAACACGAGTTCTCTTATAACTGTAATCAGCGTCAATTATCCGATATGTAAGTAATCTTATCACATTTGAAATGTCAATATTTGATTGAAAAAAAGTGTTCAATTGTTACAATCAAGTGGTTGTAATTAGAAATTAGGATGGTACATCAATTGAGTTTAGATCAATTGATGTTTCCAACCGGACGTTATGGTTGATTCAAGGCCGTTGTATTGAACAAATATAGATAAGCGAGGTTATTACGTATTTAAAACTATAGTCAGTCCAGCAAGATTTGTTACATCCAGCATAAATTAACTAAAAGCTATTGATTTCCTCATTAAAAACAGTCTGTGTAAAAATAGTAGTCATATGTCTTCTTCATTTTTTTTTTATTACCAAACCCTGGTTCCAAATATTATTTGGGTCAGGGGGTAAGACAATTCATAAATTACATTACATAATTACATTCACTGCCTAACCAGACATACTAAGGCTATAAATTTCTCAATCGGCTAGCCGGACCGGTTGATATTTCTTCATCTTCTTCCTCCTCACTTTCTTCCTCCTCCATCTTCATAATTAAACCATTCCATATGTCGCTATTTTCCCACCAACTTTCCCCCTCAACCATCTTCCAGTCTTCTCCTCTTGCACTCACATCTTCTTCAATCAAGCTCTTCCACTGCGCTCTAGGCCTTCCAACACTTCTCTTTCTTATCACATTTATTAAAATGTGATTCATTAAAATTCATTAAAATATTAAATTGCAATTTAAATTTCAGCATTGAAAAGTAAAAAAGGGTATTCTGAAAAATTGTACAAAACACTGCATGGGGGGTTATTCTAAATTCCATTGTAGTCTCGTATCAATTGATACGGCGTCACTACCATGTCAAGTAGATAGGAGTGAGACCGTCAAGTGAAACGAGACGACAAGGCAATTTAGAATAACCCCCCTTGACTCTACTTCTAACAATTGTTTTACAATCTACTTGGATCGATTCTCCTCTCGTACTCCACATAATTCGCCTCTCTGTCAAGGTCCTCCTGCTCTGCGCCACGCTCTCCGTCTCATCTCCTACGAACTCCATCGACTTGGGAGGCTGCAGCTCCGGGGTCATCTGCTCAGATGACTGCCGCAGCATCGTCTCCTGTCCCACCAAGGTCGAGACCGCAACTTGCCACGGAACCGTCAACCCCTTCTGTCATCAACCGACAGATGGCGACGCGAAGTGCTCCGAAGTTCCGCGATGCCACGGGGCTCCGCTCAAGTGCAACCTTCAAGGGGTCTTCCCGGATCCGTACTTCTGCGACATCTACCATAGCTGTGAATGGGGTTCGGATTACTCCAGTGTTCAACAATGTCCGGAAGGGATTGGGTACAACCTTGCTACCGATACTTGTGACGTACCACTTGATGATCCTAGATGCAAGCCACCAGTACCAACATGTCAGAGTGAAGCCCAGTTAGGAGCAGTCCCGAACAACAATAACTACTATTACTTTTGTCGGAGGATTGATGACACCAACCAGTATCATGATCTATATCGCTGTAATGATGGTGATGCTTTTAACGAGGCTTTGGGGTCTTGCAACGAGCCTTTGATTCCTTTCACTGACACAACAATCATCGAGCCAACAACTATCCCGGATACCACAGTCGAGCCAACTATCCCGGATACCACAGCCGAGCCAACTATCCCGGACACAACAGCCGAGCCAACTATACCGGACACAACAGCCGAGCCAACTATCCCGTCAACCACAGCCGAGCCAACTATCCCGGACACAACAGCCGAGCCAACTATCCCGGACACCACAATAATCGAGACGACAACAGGATTCCCAACAACAACAACAACAATGCTCCCGACAGAAGCAACAACTACCCGACCTACAACTTCAATGATTCCGACTGAACCTACAACCACCATATCGTCAACTACAATAATCCCGACGGAATCTACAACCAATCTCCAACTATAACTCTACCAAAAAAGATAATATTTTATTTGTTTTACAGAGTATGATTTCAAATATTCAATACATTCTTATCTTTTATGTGCGAGGAAGGTTGTTTGTCCACTGAATTAGCTAATATTTTAGAATTCCAATTTTAATTTTTTTCTCAATGAAGTGTTAAAGCGTTGTTATAATTTAATTAATTTACATTATTAACTATTGTAAACATGGCGAACAAGGATTGCGGAATGTAATAATTTTATCAAAGCATTAACTGCAGATGGAAAAATAATATCCTGCAAAGGTTTCCAAACACATAGCTTGTATACTACAAGAGATTGCACATCATTTATTTGATCCGTGATAAATGTGCATCTACTCGATCATGTGCTCTATTCATTTTTCAGAAGACGATTTTGAGCTATCAAGCAAATTCAAAATGGTCTCCAAAAGCTTCTTTCAAGCAATCCAATAAATAATAAAACAATCGTCTCATGATTCCCGACAATAGCAATTGATTCGTCTGTACTCAACCCAAAATGCACCAATCTATAATTTCCTGCCCTTCCCTTCATGTCTGCTAATCTCGCTGCAAGCTTCTTAATTGTCTGCACTAGTGAAATGGTTCTAAACTAAAGATGATTTCCATGTAACCATTTAAAACAATATTGATTACTTCCCAATAATGATATCCCCATAAAAAAACACTCCGTGTAAAAATACCAGCCAAGTCTCTTTAACTATAAAATAATTAAATAAATAAAAAAATCAGCACTGAAAAGTAGTGATATCAAAAAATGGGCCAAGTCAAAACTTAATTTTAAAAACCAAAATATACTTGGCGCATCGTGTAGAAGTATAGGCCAAAAATCAAATGTACCTAAATATTTATAATATACCTATAATGCTCTTAAAAACGATACGCCAAGTATATTTTGGTTTTTAAAATTATGTTTTGACTTGGCCCATTTTTTGATATCACTACTTTTCAGTGCTGATTTTTTAGATTTATTTAATTTTTTTATAGTTAAAGAGACTTGGCTGGTATTTTTACACGGAGTGTTTTTTATGGGGATATCACACATTTTTTTAGTTTATTTAAACAACTTGTAACACATATCGAAGCAACAATGACTAATTCCTTTCAAAAAATAAGCCATTTCAAATTTGGTTACTAAGAAAAGCTTGGTTTGGTATACCAAAATATGCTTTAAAGTGATATTCACTGAAGAAAAGCGAAAGATTCGTTCCAATCGGTCCAGCCGTTTTCGAGTTATGGCATCACTTCCGGTTAGCAAAATGCCGGCTGAAATCACTGCCACCTAGAATTTGTTTCAATAAATGTTTTGTATCATTATAAGCCTTCTGAATATGTAGATATTGTATAGTGAGAGGGGATTAAAGTCTGATTCTTCATACTTATGACGTCATTTCCGGTTTCGGTAATACTACATTTCTTTTTTGACTAATGTATTGACGCTAGTTTCGTTCGGATCGGTTTAGATGGTTTCCTAATATGACGTCACTTCCGGTTTCAAAGTGGCGGCTTCCTGTTGGTTTTATAAAATGGCACCTCAGACGCCAAAAGTGCACATGTGGTAAAAATTTCAGATCGATCGGTTTAGCCGTTTAGGCTGTGGCGGTGATTGCGGTGTTTTCTGATATCAGTATATACCTTTTAAAAGTGATGTAATTTCACTGTTTTCACGGTCCTCTAGCTCGCAAAAGGCATAACCTGTTGTTCCTAAATTTGGTATATGGGGTGCGGTGGGCCATAGCTCGAAATTAAGATATTTCGCAACAATGTGAGATTTTTCAATTTTGAGATCCAGTAGGCCGAAAATGCTATGTTGTTGCTTACAGTAAAAGTGTTTGGTCTGCTCCTCAGTTTATTGGGCATTTACGGTATGTTGAGTGACTGAGAGTGTACGGTACGACTTGGCTGAGTGGAGCGACCGCTCCACTAGATTTTATGCAAACGTCTATAATCCGGGTGAGTTCCATTTCCACACAACGTTACTTCCTAAGGTCGGTGACAGGCACAGATGAACCCGCACATGCAAGCGCGGGTTCATCTTTGCCTGTCATTGACCATATACTCGCCCGGGCAAACGCTGCGCCAGGCCCCTACCTGCCGCTCCTGCGGGACTAGGTGACGTCAGTACACTCAGGGGTAGACTATAGTCGTTGTCAATCAGTCGTCTTTAATCTCAATCAAAAGAAATTTTAAAATTATTGCAGTGGTTTGGTCAATTGGGATTTAAAATGCCTATTTTAAAATGTGGATGAGAAATGGCACATCCAAGATCATCTCCAATTGTGTGCTTGTGGGATTTGAGGGTAAAATTTCAATCCTCTTGCTAAGCATTCCCGATTTTGATCTCCATTGTGAAACATGTATGTAAGATGATTATTTATTCATATACAAGAGAAACAAATTATTACAATTAATTATCTAAAAGAGTGTCGCTTCAATATAGTCTATCATCAACGGGACGATTAAATCTCAAACTCTGCGAACACGGGCGAAGGACAAATCGTCGGGTAGTCTTGGCAATTGGTTCTTGAGAAATGATTATCAGTTGTTTACTCTGCCTCTAATCCCCATCTAGAGATCCTGACATCTTGAAAGCCAATATAAAGATTAACAAATGCATCTCCGATCAGTCTGTCTGGGATGTCTCAGGCAAGATAACACTCTCGGTATATTAGCTCAAGATCAGCACCTACGAACACTTCCAGAGAAAGGTACGTTCTGCATTAATGCTCCTAAATGTATTTTAACAGTATGCAAAACAAGTGCAGGTGGATTCATCATTTACTTGAAGACTAAAGTCCTATCACACTGTGTTGCAAACCGTGTATGGAACCCTCGGCTGCAAACCGTGTATGGAACCCTCGGCTGCAAACCGTGTATGGAACCCTCGGCTGCAAACCGTGGTTGGAACCCTCGGCTGCAAACCGTGTATGGAACCCTCGGCTGCAAACCGTGTATGGAACCCTCGGCTGCAAACCGTGGTTGGCCCAAGGAGGTTAAAAGTTTAGCCTCCGCGTTGGGTTGGCCGTACAAGTGCAAGAACTGAATTTCGACGGCTCGCGGGTTGTTTGAAAAATAGATAATTATCCATTTTGCCGGTTCCAACAATTTGTTGAGGTACCCAGGGGCGCTGGAACCGGGGGGGGGGGGCAGAGGGGGCACGGGCCCCCCTAGACGTCTGAAGGGGGAAAGAGTATCAATCTGCCCCTCCTGGTAACGCATAATATGTTTAAAAAATTACTCGATAAGGGCCGAATTTCAAAAAAAAAAAAAAAAAAATCGCTGCGCGGCATTGTTACCTATGTCATGTGAGAATCTTCTGACGAAATTCAATAGACCAATTCAGAAAATATCTGAGTGGCTCTGGTTTCTAGATAAATTCACATGCAGTTTGGTTTTCCAAGTATCTATTAGTGTTTTACAACAATGGGTTACAATACGAATACACACTTGGAAAATCATACTGCATGTGAATTTCATTAGAATCCAGAGCCATCCAGATAATTTCTGTATTGGTCTATTGATTTTATTATTTTACAAAGAATATTAAAATATGAATAAATCGCCTTGGGCATATTTATGAACATTCCTGATATGAGTGAATGATTAACTTTTATTTTCTTACAATAAAAATGCACCAAAATCATTTGAAACCTGTCTATGGGCATAAATTCAACAAAATTCGCTTCGAGGCATTAGAATGTGAGAAGTGTCTACGATTTAATTTCATGGTAAGAATGTAGTTTTTTTTTGGAGAACTGCCATGGAGTCAGGATTATATGAAGGAATGTGTGTTGTGAAAAATATCCGACCGAACTGGGGCTCGAACCCGGGACCTCTCACTTGCCGGGCGAGAGCTCTACCAACTGAGCTACCCGATCGGACGGACGGACATTAGACACAACACACTGATGAGGGTTAGAGATCTCCGAGCAGAATGGAATGAAGGTAGAGAATGCTTCTACGAACTGTCATACCACCGGTGACGATGCTGTCACCCTGTCTCATTGCACTTGCGTGCGCAACCCTCTTTACTCGACTGAACGAGTTGCTTTTCGGCTCGAATGATGAGAATGTAGGTTTCTTTGGAAAACTTCCATGGAGTCAGGATGATATCTGCATTTGAAATTGGACCTATTGTGAATGTGAATAAATGCGAAGATATCATCCAAGACTAATCACTTTTCAAGTGCATATAATTATTGTATGACACTTTTTCCACACATATTTTTATATACACTTTAATCACTTTTTTGGCAGCCCTGATGTGAAGAGGGTCGGATTCACCAATGATGTCGTCATTTATTTGTACAGATAAGATAGGTTTAAAAAATGTGAAATCACGTAGAAACGCACCAAATACAATCCTGAGATTCAAAATTTTTCCGGGGCTATACGCCCCGAACCCGCATGGTACTGGGGGTCCCTCCCCCAGACCCCCCATTGTTTCTCTTGGCAATCGTGTTTCCCACCACATTTCTTTTACTGAATTATTTTCTACCTTACAAAATGTGTCCCTTACCGTACCTATAGGTCCTTAGCAAAATGTGCCCCCCCCTGAGAAAATAGACTTCCGACGCCACTGATGGTACCACGTGACATGAACTGACCAATGATGGTGAGTTACCGGAACCGGAAACGGTGCTTTCTGCGCAACTCAGAGTGTCAATTGTGAACAAACCAACATCAACCAAAACCGTTGCGTGTGATATAGACCTTTCCCTCGTTTGCAACAAAAGTTTCCAAACGAGAGGACCAACCACTCAGTGTGATATCCACTTAATGATATTTTATTGGAGCAACTCTCCCCTAATGTTCGAACAACGATTTAACTTTCTTTCAGAAAATGGCGAATGACGCAGACCGACTACTGGACGCTCTTCAGCTGAACGGCTCCCTTCTCCGCCAACTGGAGTGTCCAGTCTGCCTGGAGACCTGCCGACCACCCATCTACATGTGCGTCCGAGGCCATCATGTCTGCTCCAAATGCCAAGTGAAGATCACTGAATGTCCAGTTTGTAGAACCCAAGGAGTACCAGCGATACGTAATATCACTTTAGAAGCGATCTGCACGCAAGTGCTATTCCCTTGTAAATTCAAGAGCGGTGGTTGCCAAGTGGGAAAGAAATTAGCTGATTTAGATGCGCATTTTATATCTTGTGAGTTTCGTTACCAGTGTCCTTTATCGGCTTGCAAGTGGTTTGGTAGCAGATCTGATATGCTTAGTCATATTAAAGCGAATCATCCTAATTTGTTGGATTCAAATTCAACTCCGTACACATATGCACAAGATTTTACTCAAAATAGCAAAACTTTAGTCTCTGTTCTACAGTTCGATGAAGAATTGTTTGTGGCGCATTTTCGTTACTTGAAGTGTCAGTCTTCGCTTTATTTCTACTGCCGGTTCATCGGGCCACAGGAGAAGGCCGGATTGTACAAATATAACGTCACTTTATTTCCTCCGGATAAATCAAGAACTTTAATTCATATTGGTGGAGTGTTGAGTCTCGATGATGACTCCAAAAATAGTGCAAACTGTTTTCAAATGAGTGTTAAAGATGTTGACAATTTTACAGCGGCAGCTGGGAAGATATTGGTGAAAACATTCGTTGAAAAGGCGTGATATTATAAATTCAGTGTTGCAGATATTGGTGAATTCAAATTGGGCAATTCAAATCTGCAGTGTGGCATTAGAAAATGTCAAATCTTGGTTCAGAATCTGTTTTATTTTCCCAAATTATTATTTTGTCTGGGGCTTAACGTCGCACTGTTCTGCAGCGAGGCTAATGGCGACGGATGAATGATTTTGTTGATGATGATGGGGAGATGGTGGTGAAGAGTTGGTAAGGATGGAAGGTGGGTAGGAGGCGGTCGTGGCCTATTAGTAGGGTACCTTCCCAGCATTTGCCTGTCGACTGAGGGAAAACCACGAAAAAAAACAGTCATGAAGGACGACCGCGGGAATCGAACCCGGGCCTCCGGAATACAAGTTCAGAGCGTTAACCACTCACCCAACCTCTTCCGTTTGCCCCAAATGAAATTTGACAATTTGAGATGAATATATACACCAGAATTTAAGCAAATCTTCCAAATAGAGATTAAAACTTCGTAATATTACGAGTCTTTATTTTTAAGAATATTATTCTAGAACTACTGCTAGTTTTATAACTATAACTATTATTTCCAATATACTCCAATCATAATACTTTAAATTTTTGAAATATTTTTTTTCGAGAATATTTTCAAGTCTTGTACCTACATCAACCCTATATATCAAAAAAAAAATTGAATGCCAATTGCTGTTTAGGACGATGATTATGAAAGAAACATAAAGCTAACTTAACCTCAAACCAAGAAAGTGAGACGCAAAAACAAGATTTGAATTTGAACAATTTGAACTTGAAGATTTAAGTCGCCCAACTAGAATTGCTTAGAGTAATACACACTGTAATAACTGAAATTGATTATTGTCAACAATATTACGAGTTAAATATTCTCAACGAATGTACAGGATGTGTTAATTGGAACATTAACAACATGTAAATGTTCAACAACATTGAACATCCTTGGAACATGTGAAAGCTTTGGTAATATTGTAATTAAACGGCATAATATTATCTCAAATTAAATGTTCTTAGTTCACATTCTTGTCATCTCGCTCATTCCTTCTCATCTATACATCACAGGTGTGAATCTATACTAGGAAAACGCTCAGTGTAACGCGTTGATGAGCGAGCACGGGTACGTGCAAATTCTCGAACCGGAATTGCATAAAAAAACGCACAGAAAACATATACATACATACATACATACATATTGAATTGAAATATGATCACTCAATCGACATAAAAGTATTATGCTTTTCGAACTATCGGAACTTGAAAATATAGCATCTAAGCACCCTGGTAAATATAGAAAATCAGATTCAATCCAATTGGCACTGGAAAACATTTGTTTCGATATAATTCATTACTGACAGATATTAAAAATGTCAATCAGTTCATACGTTCTTAACTGATTGGGATGAAATTTTGCAAAATAAGAGACAATGTTGGTCTTAATGATCATGCAAAATATGAGTTTGATCAGAATTATCGAAGACCGTTTTCATTTTTCAGCCTATCAGGAGATATTTATTTAAATTTTAACCAATGAATGGATTTCAAAAAAATTATGGTCTGAAAACAGAGAAGGTTGTCTCTACATGTGTGCAAAATTTCAGCTCGATCGAAGAAAAACTCTGACCTGTATAGGCAAAATGTGAGTTTGACCAGATTTATCGAAGACCATTTTCATTTTTCAACCTATCAGGAGATATTTATTTAAATTTTAACCAATTGATAGATTTCAAAAAAAATTGGAGTCAGCAAACAGAGAAGGTTGTCTCTACCTGTGTGCAAAATTTCAGATCGATCGGTGAAACGGTGCGACTTCTATTGCTCCAGATAACAGACAAATATATACACAAAAAACAAACAAAAAGAACAAAAAAACAGAGGTCCGTGCCAAAAGAGCCAAAAGGAGACGCTCGCTTCGCTCGCTCGATTATTTTCATTTCCAAAAGTAGTAGGCAAGCTTAGCAAAAACGGTCAAACCCCCTCGTTTTGAGCATCCCTTTCATTGCATTCGGCTGAGAGCTCTTGGATTTCCCGTGACCGACCTTCCACCTTTCTGATGGAACTACAAAATAGTGCTATGAAAACTTCTTACTAGTATTACGAAAATCGCGAATCGGAATCGTTCACCATCAATACAAACATCCTTGAGAATTAATTTGTAACAATTATATTATATGACAGTGGGCTTATCTTGTAAGATCATGTTGGTTTATCATGCCACAAACAATGATAACATTTCTCAGTATTTATAAAACTGAGCTATGAAAGGGATATGGATAAAAACTTATCTTAGCACCAATAATCAGCTCTAACTGCATTCTTTAGTTTGCCAAGTTGAATCGCAGACATGGCCTCCAATACATCCAATAACGGTAAGCGATGTTTGAATGTGTTGAAGTATATACTACTTTTACTTTACTAAATTTCGTAAAGGATAACTCGTAGTCTGATTCACACAAAAAAAATAAAAAAATTGCGTCCAGAATCTAAATGATCTAATGAATCTAATGATAATGGCGTGAATCTAATATTCAATTAATTAAATTATCACCTAAACAATTAATGTTAATTGTGTCAGGAGGGAAATTGACAACGATTAAACTATGTATATAACTTCTTCTCCGCTAATGGCTGGTGACCAGTTAATTGTAAACAGTGTTTTTTAACTGTATCTTTAAACTTTTTTCGCCATTATCAATAAATATCGAAAATCATTATTTTTCTAAATTTTTGTGCATAAATACTTATAAATTCTATTGATTTAAGGTTTAATGGGCAATAAAATTGAAGATTATAGATTCAAATCGCAATCCAAACAACTTCAAATATAGATAAACGTAATACCGATATTAAAGCATGGAAAGGATATAAAACATGAGTCATCTCAATGAATTACAGTGTGGTTTATAATGGCTTTTATGTCTTTTACCAAAACGCCTGTCAGGTTCCTTGACGATCAATCCTTGATATCAAAGAAATCAGAGACCTTTCAAACCTTTATCAGACAATCCTTTTCTTTCGAATACCGTTTATTATTTGGGGGAGTGTACATATTGTGATTTGAAACTATGTTCCCCATGAGCGCTGATTTCATTGATGCAATCAACAAAGACAAGTCAAGGAACCGTGTATACCTAGTTAAAAAAAATACTTGCGCCAGGTTCATAATTTGTGTATGTGTCTTATAATTCTATCAAGCTCACGATCATCAAGAGGGCGGAAAGAGCGTCTTATTTAAAACTATGGCTCTAATCTCTGTTTTTTTGTTCATCTGTGCTCATCGCATTAAATTTCAAACAAAGTCACGGAGCAAGGGGCTGTGCATAAAGAATGTCACGCTTCAGGGGGGAAGGGGGGTGGCACCAGTATGGGACACAGTGTGACAGGGGGGTGGGGGGTACTGGAGGCAGTAGGACGTCACGTTTTGATATAGATATTTTCAAACATTTTAAATTTCAGTTGATATGTCGCGACCGGAAGTTTCGCTGAAAACAATAAATTCTGATACATTTTACAGTAAAAAATATTATTTTTAAGGGGGGGGGGGGGGGGGGGGGGGGTAAGAGACCGATTTGTGACGTCCTTTTAGGGGGGGGGGGGGTCTCGAAAAGTGTGACACAGAGGGGAGGGGGGCGTCAAAATATCCCATTTTTAGCGTGACGTCCTATACCTATGCACAGCCCCCAAGTTAATTTTTTAACAAAACCTTCATTACTATCCAGTGCTGAGTGCTAATAATTTCCAGCAAAATCCTTCTATTATAGTTTCATCGGAAACTTGATTTATAATTTCTACTTAGCATGGCAATGGGGATGAAAGAAGTGCAAATTGAAAGTGGAATCTTTTGACCGATCATCACCAAATTTTGCCTGGCATTATAAGTGTTTTTGACACCTCTATAATTCTGTAGAATTCTTGAATTCTGTAATTAAATTAACCATCTAATTTCCACAACTGTACATGTCGAATACATTTTCGTATTCCTCTTTATTTCTCAGATATCCACAGCATGCAGATCTTCGTGAAGACTTTCTCCGGCAAGACCCGAGCCTTGGACGTCTTTCCTTCCGACTCAGTTGAGGTCCTCATGGACAAGATCAGAGAGAAGGAAGGAGTCGAGCCAGAACACCAAGTGCTAGTCTTCGCAGGGAAACCATTGCAGAGGGGCCGGACCATGGCGGATTATAATGTGCAGAAGCAGTCCACCATATTCATGGTCGGTCGGCTGCCAGGAGGGCTGTCATTGGTGCGGGAGAACTGGACGAGTGTTGTGATTGGTTCGATTGAATTGAGATGTTGAGTTCCCATATTCAAGAACAGTGTAAGAGTTACACTGAAAGATATTCTTGTTCCTATAGAAATTAATCGATTTCGTGGTTGAATTATCAACAACTATTATCGAACACATGAGGATCTGATTTTCGGATACCGTTCATTAATTGAGCGAGCGTAGCGAGCGTCACCACGGTACTCTTATGGCACTTTCTCTGTGTGATTTTTTTTTTTTTTTTTTTGTGTTCACAGCCTAGGTCAAACCGCTTCAGCAATCGATCTGAAATTTTGTACACTACTAATGTACTCTATGCGGTCCCTGGGATCGTTTTTGAACGGGCTCCCGTGATTGGTTCAAATTTTAAAAAAATTATCTTTCGATTGGTTGCATCAATCAATTTAAAATTTAGCAAAAACATTGCAACCAACATTGTACCCAATCATAAAAAGTTTCAGCCAAATCCTTTTATTGGTTCAAATTTAAAACCATTTTTCATGTGATTTTTGACATTTAAACTAGAACAGATTGACCGATCAACTTAAAACTTCGCGTGGTCATTGGTACCAACATTTTAGGTATTTTTGCCAATTTTCAGTCTAATCTGCCGTTATTTTCAAAAGTTTTGTCATTTTAAGGTCATTTTATTCCATAATCTTGAAAAATGTATACTAAATTGTCATCCCTGCTTCTTTAAGCTTCTGTTCCAAGGCAAGGCCTGTAGAGCAGCCAAACTATCCACAATGTACAGTAAAATGAAAGCATTTTTGAGCTGGCGCATAAAATCGGATGCAGTAAGAAGGCCAAATCCTCTAATTGGTTTAAGTTTAAATAATGTCTTCTGATTGGTCGACAATAAAAATTTTCACATTAAGTTCAAATTTTGCATGGTGATCAAGACCAACTTAATATTAAATTTTACATATTGTAAGCCCAATCAGTCAAGTATTAATTGTAATTTTACGAGTTTAGTATGGGATGTCACAAGAGATTTCTAGAGAAGGTATGTAGGTAAGACTTCACGACACAATGGATCTGTTCATCCAGAGTATTATGGAGATTGAAAAATTGCAGAGAAAATCGTCTTCTGCCGTGTCGTGCATCGTGACTATGGGGATGTTGCATGTTCTGTGCTCGCTCATCAACGCGTTACACTGAGCGTTTTCCTAGTGTTATATTGAAATGTTGATAAATGTTCAGTAGCGTGTGTCTTCAGCCAGGCGGCTGATGAGAGGGGTCATGTGGTCTGCGATGGACGGTCTCGTGGAGGTTGTTCCTCGTCCGGCGTGCGCAGGGCGATCTTCAGGGCCCTGTTCAGCACCCTCTGCAGCATCGCGCGCGCGCTGAAGTCCTCTCGTACCACACTGGCGAGATGGCCACGATGACGCCCTGGATCTTCTCGCAGCTTGCGAGCGACGTGGACTTGCGCTTGAGCAGTGCGAGAAGAGCGCCGCCGTCTTCCCCTTGGCCTTGCTGGCGATCTTCTCAGCGTGTGCCTTCCACCGCTTTTCTTTTTATATTATATTTTATATTATATCAAATGTTTGAGTGTACTAATCATGTTGTGTACTGATGTTTTTGTTGTATTGGAATAGCCTTTGGGCTAAATAAATAATTTAAAATATCGTATCTTGTTGTGGACTATACATGATAACTTCTTCATCAAAGATGCAGTGATAAGAATTGGATGTTTTACATTTTAACATATTTCAAATTAAGGGGGTTCCAGGGTTACGGCATAGGAATGAGAATTTGCTGTAATTCATACCAAAGATTAGTGAAACCGTATTACATACAACTAGCAAAAAATATTTGCCTCTTACCATATGATATTACCATATGATTTGCCCCTTACCATATTTTTGATTGAAGATCACTTTTCGCCACAAAAAATATTACAGGGTGACTTGAAATCGTCCAGTATTATTGGTCTTAAATTGCTCCTAAAATCGCAAGAGGAATGAGAAAAGATTGAAAATAGTCTCAAATTAAAGATAATAATTTTTAGAATAAGACTGCCGTTTGAAAATATAGGGTCACGAGCCAAATAAGAAAGAAAATGTGTATAGTGTGTGAAATTTACCATAAATCTGACAACGTTGCACTACACATATGAATTATTTTGGGATAGTTTAATAGGAACTTCAATTAAGAACATATAATTGGAGCATACGGTAAGTTATAATGGATTTATGCTGTTGTTTGAGGTATTATTTCATCAGAGATTTGTGAATTACGGCGAATTCTAAGCAATGGCAGGAGCACTGGGACCACTTTAAGCATAAAAATGTTTGTAAAATGTCAATAACTCTTGAAGTTCATTACAGATTTGTCAAAAAATACTTAAAATGCTGGTCATAATAACCATGCAAAATTTGGTGATGATCGGTCAAACGATTCCAGTTTCAATTTGCAAACATAGTTTCTTTCACCCTCATTGCAAGTACAAACTATACAAATCAAGTTTTCGATTAAAACTAGACTGATTTTGCTGGAAATCATTAAGAGTTAAGACGCTGCACTGGATATTAATGAACGTTTTGTCAAAAAAATTACCTGCTCCACGTGACTTTGTTTGAAAATTAATTCGAAAAGCAATATATTATATTTAATACAATCAATATATTTAAATTCATATAAATAATGTTTGATGATATGCTGGACAATTATTACAGTAGTACAACGAAACAAATTATATTTTGACAGGTATGTTGCCAAAGCGTTTTACTTTTTAATGTCTTCTGTCACTGGATAGTTTCGTCAACTTAAAAAGGCTCTACCTCTCTTATGAGAAGTTTAATAAGTTTATTAACAATATTCAAGTCGATAGTTTAAAGCATACTATATTATTAATGGCAGTTTGTAGATTGTAAAACTGTTAAATTCTGTAAGAATTCAACATTATTTTAATAAGGTCATGTGTGCAAATTGTTGTGTAAAAAGCTCTTTGGTTGTGGCCATACATTGACTTTTGTTTTATTACGTAGTGGGGGGGGGGGGGGATCTATAAATGGGTCACTTCATAAGGGATAATGTATATTATAGGTATGTATACGGTTCACTATATATATTTTTTTGAATATGGATCGTGTTTCACAGTTATGTTAGAAGCAACGTCTCGACTAGACAGCTCATGTAACATCTCATATTATACACATTTCCAGCCCAATCGGTAAAAATCTTACAGACTTATTTCTATTTTAAGTGTTTTGAATATCTGTTCGCAGAGATTGATGGAGAAGTACCTATCAAATTCATGGTACATTGATCTTTTATTAAAGTTTTCCAGAACGTTTATGGAAAGTTGCAATGAAAAACTGGAACGATGTATAGTTAGTTATCTTTGAATGGATCGTGCTCTATTAGTGATGCTGCGCGTGTCGGTGCTCGCTCATCAACGCGTTACCCAGATCGTTTTCATAGTAAATATTAATTACTGGGATTCCTGGAAAATTGGACTGCTGTTGTTTTTCTACACGAATCGACAATTATTTGGTGTAAAAAGGGTCCCCTTATATCAATCATGCAAAACATGCTGATAATCTATCGTCCAACTCATAACTAAATACCGTGACAGTTGAAATAGATTATAAGTCGGAGAAGGTCGCTAAGTTGTTCAGGTGTTGGGGTTTATTACAAATTGATGACCTATATATTTACATTATTGAGTTAAATTAGTTAGTGCATAGTTTTTTTTATTGTGTTGATCCGGTTTCAAAACAGATCTAGAAAATCTAGTTGATTTGTCTCCCGATCCATTATATTTTGAAAATGGATAAAGATTTGTATTGATTTGAGTGCGTGCTGGTTTCTGCGCGACATGTCGGCAAGTCTTCACATTTTAGTTCTATTATCGGCTGCTTGGATATCGCTCAGCCACGGGGACTTCTGCGTCCCGGCGTACATCCCTCTGGACTGTGACGTCACGACCACTGGCTGGCTGGATGCGAAGTCGTGGACACGGCTGGATGCAGAGTGTGGGAGAATGTATCCTGGATACAGAATCCTGCAGAAGAGGTTCATCAACTTGACGCAAGCGGAGAGGAGCTGGTGTCATGGCGCTGATGTGCCGCTTGGAGTAGAGAAAGTCGGGGAGGATTTGCTCTGGATCAACGGACACAATGTTACAGAAGAGGTAAGTTTAGGCAAAATGTATTTTGATTTGTTGATAATATATTTTATACTATTTCTGAAAGCAATATGATATTTTATTAAGATAGCTGTTGTCATGCAGTACGAACTAAGTACTTGATTTGATGTCCATCAGTTTCTAATGGAAACTGGAGCAATCAAATTATTTTTAATCTCTTTTTCCCATAAAACACAGCATTTGAAAAAGTCTAGAATGACCTATTAGCAAAATACGAGAAATATCTAGTGGAGCGGTCGCTCCACCCAGCCAAGTCGTACTATACACTCACAGTCACTCAACATACCGTAAATGCCTAATAAACTGAGGAGCAGACCAAACACTTTTACTGTAAGCAACAACATGGCATTTTCGGCCTACTGGATCTCAAAATTGGTAAATCTCACATTGTTGCGAAATATCTTAATTTCGAGCTATGGCCCACCCCACTACATATACCAAATTTGGGAACAATAGGTTATGCCATTTGCGCGCTAGAGGACCGAGAAAACAGTGAAATTACACCACTTTCTGATTCTGAAGATGATGATGATTCTGATATCACGAAACGTCGCTATCACCGCCACAGCCTAAACGGCTGAACCGATCGACCTGAAATTTTTACCACATGTGCACTTTTGGCGTCTGAGGTGCCTTTTTATAAAACCAACCGGAAGCCGCCATTTTGAAACCGGAAGTGACGTCATAACTCAAAAACGTCTGGACCGATTAGAACGAAATTAGCGCCATTCGATTAAGATGGTCATCTATATGAAGTATCAATAAAAAAAATATTATTTTCTTATTTTCTAAACCGGAAGTGACGTCATAAATACGCAATATTTAACTTATTTCAACAAATTATACTTAAAATACGTACATAATTAACTTACATTGTAACATAGACAATACAATTTATATATTCAAGGTAGCAGTGTTCTCGGCCGCCATTCCTGAAACCGGAAGTGACGTCATATATCTAAAACGCCTGTACCGATTGCAACTGAACTAGCTCCTGCGTATTCATTCTGCTATTTATTTGAAAAATCAATTGTGAAAAATGAATAAATTAATTAATGGTACCGGAAATGGCGGCAGGAACCACTAAATGAAACCGGAAGTGACGTCATATATTACAAACGGCATGACCGATTTTACGGAAATATAGGGATTAGGAATTCAGATGGTCGTTCATGAAGGTATCAACTAGATAAAACTAGATTGTTTTCTTATTACCTATACCGGAATTCGGCCGCTATTTCAAAACCGGAAGTGACGTCATGTATCGAAAACGGCTGGATCGATTATAACGAAACTTAAGCTATTCTTCTTGGATAATCATTTTCATCTTATACCAAACGCAACTTTTCATAGTAACCAAATCGGTTGAGGCGTATTTTTTTAAAGAAATTAGTCCCTGCTCGGACATGTGCTACAAGCTGTATGAATAAACTAACAAGAGAAGTGATATCCCAGAAAAAACACTCCGTGTAAAAATACCAGCCAAGTCTCTTTAACTATAAAAAAAAATAGACGAAATCTAAAAATTCAGCACTGAAAAGGAGTGATATCAAAAAAGGAGCCAAGTCAACGAATTTTCCAAATTTTAATCGTACCATTGAAATAAAAATATCAACCCCCGAGAAATACTTAAAAAAAGGACTTGGCGCATCGTTTTTTTAAAGACATTTTTCTATTCTTAAGCTTATGCCACTCACATACTACGTAGTTCAGAAATGCCTAGAAAAATTGGGACAAAACTTTCAAATTAAATATTGAACATTCTGTAAAATATTTTAAATTTAAATATAAGTACGCAAAGAAACATAGCATTGTCTTACAAGCAATAAATACAGAACAGTTGTGTTTGTGATTGGTAGGTACCTATAGTTTTGTGGGTACATCAACATACCTACTACAGCATTATACTTTGAACCTTCTCGCCGTGTAATTAATTGCTATTAATTAACATTTTATACCAAAAAAATTCATAAATTACATAACGTATTACTTTAGATAAAAATCTAGTCAGTAATTATTTGAGCAGCATGGCTCAGTGCACTAGTCACTTATACAAATCTCATTGACGGCCTTCTTGTAATGAGCGCTTTCGCTATTTCCCTCAGTCACGATATTGAGAAGTATGATTGATTAATATGACCCTAGAAATAGTGGCAATAACGAATAGACTAGGCCGCTTCCGTTTATTCGTTATTCGTTTATCCGTTTATTTCCTCTGAATATTGACAAAATACCAAAACTGCCAGTAGGTAAGAGTACTAGTTATATTAAAACGTAGTATGATTCGTCGATAATGAATGTGATATACTCAGGAAAATATACTTGTAGAGTTCTTCCTATACTTTTAGGATAGAAAAGTGTCTTTAAAAAAACGATGCGCCAAGTCCTTTTTTTAAGTATTTCTCGGGGGTTGATATTTTTATTTCAATGGTACGATTAAAATTTGGAAAATTCGTTGACTTGGCTCCTTTTTTGATATCACTCCTTTTCAGTGCTGAATTTTTAGATTTCGTCTATTTTTTTTTATAGTTAAAGAGACTTGGCTGGTATTTTTACACGGAGTGTTTTTTCTGGGATTTCAATTACAGCAAAAGATATTAAGTTAAATTTTTACATCCGTTCATTTCATTTTCATTTATTTTCATTTATTTTTGATGGATTAAAATACAGTACGTATTTGATGATGGACACTCCCGTAAGCCACGCTTGTTTGGGAGTGTGTAAACCAGTATTGTTTAGTTACAAAAAGTATTAAAACAGTAAAACACTAAAACAGCATGAAAATAGTAAATTACTGATACAAGTATAGAGTTCAGAATAACATAAACATGACATTAACTTGTAAGTTGAAGGTTAATATTGATAATTCTCAAATTAGTTCAAACAACAACAACAAGAACAACAATAGGAGATATAGACAGTTATTATAATGAAACCACAATACAACCATGTTAGGTTTTAAGATATATAAATATATTATGTAATAGATAGTATAATGTTTTGGAGGCCAACTAGTACTATGAACATTTTGATAGGTAAATAGCTATTGTAAAACATTTGTATGAATCAAAATTATACATAAATTATACTCTTTATGACATCAATTGGAGTTTCCGTAGCCATTCCTTTAATTCAAATTTAAATACTTTACAGGATTGTTTAGAAGACACTAAAATATTACGTATGTTAATTGGAACTGAATTATACAACTTGAGACCGATGAACACACCACAACGTTGAGCGAAACTTGACCGGACTCTCTCTATTCCATTTTACCGCTGGTTTCAGATCTTGTTGAATTGTTGAGCGAGCGTAGCGAGCGTCACCACGGTACTCTTATGGCACTTTCTCTGTGTGTTTTTTTGTTTGTTTTTTTTGTCCGCACAGCCCAGGTTAAACAGCACATTCAATCGATCTGAAACTTTGCACATATGCTAACGTAATCTATGCGGTCCCTGGGATCGTTTTTGAAGTGATTGGTTCAAGTTTTAAAAAAATTATCTTTCGATTGGTTTCTCCGATCAATTTGAAATTTAGCAAAGTCATTGCAACCAACATTGTACCCAATCATACAAAGTTTCAGCCAAATCCTCCCATTGGTTAAAATTTAAAAAAATCTTTCATATGATTTTTGAAATTTAAACTAGAACCGATTGAGCGATCAACTTAAAACTTCGCGTGGTCATTGGTACCAACATTATCTGTATTTTTGAAAATTTTCAGACTTATCTGTGTTTAAATCCAAACGTTTTTGACATTTTACGGACATTTTGCGTGTTGGCTGTCAAATAACTCAAAAATGTTGATCACGGCTACTTCGACTCTTTATAGTTCCAAGGTAGTTAGAGCAACTTTCAAACGTATGAAACTGATATGACCGTTCAACAGATCGTCTAATATTGTGTAAGTACACATACTTTTATCATATGAGTGGTCCCAGGTATATTTTTTTTAAAATAGATCCTATGATTTTTGAATATTAACAAGGAACGTTTTAATCAAAATGGTTCAATCGATCAACTTAAACCTTTGCATGGTTATTGGGACTATTACTTCAGGAATATTTGGAGATTTTTATACCTACAAGTCTGATGAATTTCAAGAATTATTGGCTTTTAATGATATTTTCGATAGACATAATTTCGGTTCGAGGTGTTGCGCGTGTCCGTGCTCGCTCATCAAGGCGTTACACAGAGCGTTTTCCTAGTTTAGTTCACGGACTGATTTAGGATTTTTATTGTAATGGACGTGAGTAATTAAGAATTTTGCAAATCATTTTTGGATTTGTAGAACATTTGCCTCTTTATATAGTTGTATTGTATTGAATCTTCTATCCTTTTTATAAATAATTTTTAAAACTGTGTTTTGTATTGAACTAATTGATTTTATAAACGATCTACAGGCCCCGCCCCAGCTAAGTATTCCATACTGAATCACAGATTGAACCAGTGCAAAGTAAACAAGCCGGAGAGTATACTTATTGTTAAAATGTTCCGAAGATTATAGTATTTATGAAGCGTAGCTCTTATTTTCTTTGATGTAAAAAGAAAATTTAAATTTAAAAATGATTTGAATGATTTGAATAATTTGAATGATTAAAAATGATTTTAAAATGTTTTAATAAATAAAATAAAAATAAAAAATAGTAGCACAAAATATGTCAAAGTAATAGGTAAAAGTAGTAAAATCAGAAATGTACAAATTCAAAAAATTTGAACTCCTAAAATAAGTAAATTTATTAGAAAAACTCCACGTTGTTTTAAGCAGTGTGCCTCTGGTAACTAAAAAAAATTGATATTTTTTGTATTTTGAAATTCAAAAAAGGAGTAGCAAATTTGGTGGATGTATGTTTTTATGCATAAAATCTAAATAAAAACCATAAAATTTGTCCAAAAATTTTTATTTTTATTTTAATTTTTTTTTGAGTAAGTTGTTATTTGATTCTAAAATCTGAAGGTTGTGCCACTTATATTAGCTGAGATACAAAATTCAGTGTACATTCCCCTTTTAACATTGCGACCATACGGAAAAAGTCATGATGATATTTTTAAAAGCGTATTTGGCTGCTTTCCAACATAATAATTAATAATTTTTTTGAAAAACTACTATAGCATGTATCAGATGCAATATTTTATTATAACATTTTGAAATGTATACCATCGTGGACGTTTTACTGAGCTATGAGGGTTTTACTGCTATATGTTTACATTTTTCCATCTGAAAAGTGCAGTTTTACATGTAAAATTGTTTTGCCATGGTAAAACGGTCTTCTAGAAATTCGAAATTCTTTGCAAATTTGTAGACATTTAAAGAAGACCGTGATTATATTAATTATCCCTCCTTAAATTAATCTCGTATTGTTTACTTATTTGCATTTTGATATTGTTTAAGGTGGCTGTATCACGTGACTTTCAACCAAAAAGCTACACATTTTCACTTGGAAGGGTTCAGTTTAGCAAATACTTCTCACTCATCAGATAAGTTAGGACACATCTGTTAGAACTTATCTACGCAGAAAAGAGCTGCGAAAATAACATATTAGATGATTTTACTTCCTTGCACCTAAATATTCTCAAATCAAGACCGGAAGTTGAAGGAAATTCTACGAGTTGCCAAGAACAGCAAACATTACTCTAATAAAAAGGCACATATGCATCACAAACCTGACGCAATGTCAGAATATATAACATGCGCTCTTTCTTCCTCTTTCCAACGAAATGTTGAGATATTAATTATATCCACTATTATGAATGTAATGTTTAAACGAACAGCACTTGGTTTTGACAGTCTTCACACGCGTACGTATACACGAGATTTGTGTTGTTTTTATTATTAAATCATGCAAAATTAAATAATATTGACTGAAATTATTGATATGCTCAAGTATGCAGTGAATTTCCTTCATAAATCACCTTGGATTACTCAACATGAACGATGTAAGATATGTACTCATAGGTTACTATTTCTTTTGATCGGATGTAGAGAAATAAAGTCACGTGATATGCAATGGCCTTATGGTCAGTAAATTTTGAAAAACTCTTTATAACAAGTACTTTAACCCAACGGCTGGTGTATTCCATTCCATACCATTGTCCTGTTTTTTTTAACCATCTCTAGGTCGTCAGCGACATCTACACTGCAACACTCGCGAGCGACACAAAGCAAGGAACCGTCGGCTCATTGAATCTGAACACCTCGCAATGGCAGCTCGTGGACGTCAACACCACGTTCAGATGCGCTCTCTGTGAGATGACACTTCGCCATGACGTCACAGTGTCTGTCTATCCACCCATGCCGGCTGTCAACAACAGCGCCAATGTGTTCGATGTCGCAGTGCAACTTCCCAACAACAAGTCAACAACCAAGAAGGTAATTACCACGTTCAGATGCGCTCTCTGTGAGATGACACTTCGCCATGACGTCACAGTGTCTGTCTATCCACCCATGCCGGCTGTCAACAACAGCGCCAATGTGTTCGATGTCGCAGTGCAACTTCCCAACAACAAGTCAACAACCAAGAAGGTAATTACCACGTTCAGTTGCGCTCTCTGTGAGATGACACTTCGCCATGACGTCACATGTCTGTCTATCCGCCCATGCCGGCTGTCAACAACAGCGCCAATGTGTTCGATGTCGCAGTGCAACTTCCCAACAACAAGTCAACAACCAAGAAGGTAATTACCACGTTCAGGTGCGCTCTCTGTGAGATGACACTTCGCCATGACGTCACAGTGTCTGTCTATCCGCCCATGCCGGCTGTCAACAACAGCGCCAATGTGTTCGATGTCGCAGTGCAACTTCCCAACAACAAGTCAACAACCAAGAAGGTAACGCAGGCTTGTAGGAATTACTTTCAACATGGGGGGGGGGGGAGACTGCGACTCTTGTAGAAATGATTGTAGTCCGGCAGGGTGATTTCGTGTAATTTAAACAGTTTAAAATTGATTTTGGGGCTCTAAAATGCACAAACTGAATCAATCTTCAATTTAATTTGGTTCCCGTAAGGAGTTAAATCGAATTTAAACAATTTGCATTGTTGGAGAGTATGGGAGATGTGCGGCTTACCCGCATTTTGTAAACAGGGACGACCTTCGGGGAGAAGACGAAGAAGAAGAAGAAGAAGAAGAAGAAGAAGAAGAAGAAGAAGAAGAAGAAGAAGAAGAAGAAGAAGAAGAAGAAGAAGAAGAAGAAGAAGAAGAAGAAGAAGAAGAAGAAGAAGAAGAAGAAAAGAGTTCATATGGTTTTCTCAGACCAGCATTTAAGTTAACAACAGTGTTCATGAAACATAACTATCAGAAGAGGTTGAAGAGTTTTTTAATCGATTTTTATCAATATCTTTTACCAATGTAATTGTTAACAAAATAGGGCTTTGTACGAGACAGAACAGTTCAATGAAAATAATTTCATAGTTTGGAATAAGTTAATAGTATTATTTTGTACAGCAGATGTTTGGTGCCATAATTTTACTAATTTTCGGGCACTAAACATCTGTAGGACAAAGTAAATCTAATAAACCATTCCAAGCTATGGAATTGTTTTCATTGAACTCTGAATACTCGGACAAAGCCTTATTATTGTTAACAATTACATTGGTAAAAGATATTGATAAAAATCGATTAAAAAACTCTTGAAGGTCAAACTAAATGGCATTGTAGTACATGGTCCGACATTATATAGGAACTCAGGTTTCTTGTCGCTGAAGGTTGAAATACGCGGCTAATCAGCACGCAACTGATTACGTGGTCATGTCACGTGATTCCGTATCACATGCCCATATTTGTGACGTCATGTCGTCCCCCCAGTTCAAGACTACGTTATTCTGCAAAACTTCATTGTTGAGAAACGGCGTTTTAATATTTTAAAATCGCCTAACAATTCTGAATAATAGTTAAGGTGTTTCAAGCGCTCGGACGTTTTAGCAAATTGAGAGAGAAAAAATATTTCGTAAATGGGTGTAACTTTGATAGGATGTTCACATGATCAGTATTGTATATTAGTAGGAAATAGCTTCAAATATTTTATTCTTATTTTGGAACCTGAATTCGATCATCATGTTGATACATTTTATTCTGTTGTTTTAAATATTATAAAAATAATTTTAATTCTATATTCCATTCAACTGAAGTTTTTGTTTTTATTCTTCATTGAGTCGTATCTGTTCATATTTTGTATAATGCTTAAAATGTTTAAATAATATTAAATTATTCACGATAAGTAAGTATATTTAAATATGTTCTAAATAGTTATACACATGTTTTCTTTGTTTCAAATTTACGTAGGTATGTACAGTGGTGGAATAAAGACCCTGTTATTCTGGCTCTCTCTGACTCATAACATAAACATGTTTTTATATGGAGCAGAGAGAGACAACCAGCACAGCTACTTTATTCCACGCTTGTACACTGCAGGTGTGCATTGGGGTTAGTGTGGGGTTAGTGTGGGGTTAGTGTGGGGTTAGTGCATCTTCCACAGATATAACTATACAAGAGCCTTGATTTGCATTTATGATCGATCATTCCGTGAGGGTGAAAAAATTTGTCACGAGATACAATTCTTTGCCAGCATAAGAGTAGTTAAATTTTAATGGTGGTCCATTTTCTGTTATGCATTGCCTTGCCCAGAAAGAGATCTCCCATCCTAAAAGTATTGAGATCTAAGAGTCTAGCAAAACGTTGTAAAAACATGTTTGTACTTAAAATTCCTGAAATCATTTGGCCCAGATACTGCCGCCAAGCACTACACTAAACTTTATGCATGAATTTGACATAAAATACGCCTCCAAACATAAAAATTAAAACGTCGAAAGAATTTTAAACAAAATAAAAAATAAAACTTAGGCGCATTGCGTTAAAAAGAGGGCATCACAAGAAGATAATGAACTAAATAATAATACAATAGAAGTTCGATGCTGGTGCAAAATCAATGGTCCAATTTTTTTTTGCTTAAAATTTTTTAGATTTTTTTTTTTTTTAATTTTGTTTAAAATAATGTTGATTTTTGATTTGTTTTATTTTGTATCAATCAGAATTTTTCACACAACATACAAATTATTACTCTAATTGGAGGCGATGTATTGTACACTCGACAATTCATAAAACGGTATTTGAAAGAAATAGATTGTCTGAAAAAAATGTGATGGCATCATCTGATGAAGTCTATACTTATTCGTCATCTACCTCCAGTAAGTGAGCTCTGATATCATTGATAATAACAAGGATAGATTGTCAATGAACCATGACCAGCAGCCTATCTGTTTCGTTCAAATACCGTTTTATGAATTGTCGAGTGTACATACCACGTTGAGTAAAAAAAATATTCGGAAAAATTAATTTGAGCAAGTTAAAATAAATCAGATGCTTACTAATAAAATTCTGTATGCAGATCGAGTCGATTGTTGCCAAGAAGTTCTCCGTGGACAAGGACTACATCCAGACGCCTTACCGCGCGGCCGACGTCCTTCATCTCCAGATCGACGCCAGCAGCTACATGTATGACGACAGCATCATGACGTCGTTGACCAGCTTCAGTGACGTCATACCACTGGAGGGCGGCGCCAAAGTGATCGACATTCAAGTTATTGACCATTGTCCAGAGATCAACCGAACCGTAGCGGGGGAGTCGAGTCCAACGTTGTGGCCAGCAACAGGAGCAGGTGATCTGGGCGGCTATTCTATAACTGTAAACACGGTGTACAGAACATACTTCACACCATACAGCATTAGGTGGGGACACTTCAACGTTCTATCATTAAAAATCTTGAATAGGAAGTGAGGGGTGAATATGTAGACAAATAACTACTGAATTCGACCCTTGGTCAATAAAACACATTAGGTGGCAGCGCTAAGTATATTTAAAATGTAATTTTCTACACTGAGTGACAGTCAATGGCGCGAGCTGTCGAATTTCATATTTTAGTTTATTTCTTGTTTGGTGAGCAATATGGGAAAACGCTTGATTTATATGATTATTATTACAATAATTAGTAAATTAAACACACTTTTACTCTTATATCAACCCGTTTTATTTCATCTGATCATTATCACGTGAACTTCTAAACCGTAATTTTGTACATTTGATTTTGAACTTACTCGGCCAAATTCCTATCTAAGGTCGGTGACAGGCAAAGATGAACCTGCGTTAGCATGGGCCGGTCTAAACCTTTTAATGCTAAACAGGTTTCATCTTTATTTGTCACCGACCATAGCTTCACTTTTTCTCCAACCATGGCACTTATATAGCGCTGCCTTGCAATGTTTACGGAGTCCATATTGATATATAGACCTTGCCAGTTGCCACATTCTACTCCAATGCCACTTGTATTGACATAATCTATTGTTCTATATTGCGTGGCTACAGATGTGACTAACAACATCACAGCTGCACGGGAATGCCACTTGTATTAACACAATCTATTGTTCTAGATTGTGTGGCTACTGAAGTGACTGACAACATCACAGCTGCACGGGAATGCTACTTATATTGACACAATCTATTGTTCCAGATTGTGTGGCTACTGAAGTGACTGACAACATCACAGCTGCACGGGAATGCCACTGTATTGACACAATCTATTGTTCCAGATTGTGTGGCTACTGAAGTGACTGACAACATCACAGCTGCACGGGAATGCTACTTGTATTGACACAATCTATTGTTCTAGATTGTGTGGCTACTGAAGTGACTGACAACATCACAGCTGCACGGGAATGCTACTTGTATTGACACAATCTATTGTTCCAGATTGTGTGGCTACTGAAGTGACTGACAACATCACAGCTGCACGAGAATGCTACTTGTATTGACACAATCTATTGTTCTAGATTGTGTGGCTACTGAAGTGACTGACAACATCACAGCTGCACGGGAATGCTACTTGTATTGACACAATCTATTGTTCCAGATTGTGTGGCTACTGAAGTGACTGACAACATCACAGCTGCACGGGAATGCCACTTGTATTGACACAATCTATTGTTCTAGATTGTGTGGCTACAGATGTGACTGACAACATCACAGCTGCACGGGAATGCCACTGTATTGACACAATCTATTGTTCCAGATTGTGTGGCTACTGAAGTGACTGACAACATCACAGCTGCACGGGAATGCTACTTGTATTGACACAATCTTTTGTTCTAGATTGTGTGGCTACTGAAGTGACCGACAACATCACAGCTGCACGGGAATGCCACTGTATTGACACAATCTATTGTTCCAGATTGTGTGGCTACTGAAGTGACTGACAACATCACATTTGCACGGGAATGCCACTTGTATTGACACAATCTATTGTTCTAGATTGTGTGGCTACAGATGTGACTGACAACATCACAGCTGCACGGGAATGCCACTGTATTGACACAATCTATTGTTCCAGATTGTGTGGCTACTGAAGTGACTGACAACATCACAGCTGCACGGGAATGCCACTGTATTGACACAATCTATTGTTCCAGATTGTGTGGCTACTGAAGTGACTGACAACATCACAGCTGCACGGGAATGCCACTTGAATTGACACAATCTATTGTTCTATATTGTGTGGCTACTGAAGTGACTGACAACATCACAGCTGCACGGGAATGCTACTTGTATTGACACAATCTATTGTTCCAGATTGTGTGGCTACTGAAGTGACTGACAACATCACAGCTGCACGGGAATGCTACTTGTATTGACACAATCTATTGTTCTAGATTGTGTGGCTACTGAAGTGACCGACAACATCACAGCTGCACGGGAATGCCACTGTATTGACACAATCTATTGTTCCAGATTGTGTGGCTACTGAAGTGACTGACAACATCACAGCTGCACGGGAATGCCACTGTATTGACACAATCTATTGTTCCAGATTGTGTGGCTACTGAAGTGACTGACAACATCACAGCTGCACGGGAATGCTACTTGTATTGACACAATCTTTTGTTCTAGATTGTGTGGCTACTGAAGTGACCGACAACATCACAGCTGCACGGGAATGCCACTGTATTGACACAATCTATTGTTCCAGATTGTGTGGCTACTGAAGTGACTGACAACATCACATTTGCACGGGAATGCCACTTGTATTGACACAATCTATTGTTCTAGATTGTGTGGCTACAGATGTGACTGACAACATCACAGCTGCACGGGAATGCCACTGTATTGACACAATCTATTGTTCCAGATTGTGTGGCTACTGAAGTGACTGACAACATCACAGCTGCACGGGAATGCCACTTGAATTGACACAATCTATTGTTCTATATTGTGTGGCTACTGAAGTGACTGACAACATCACAGCTGCACGGGAATGCTACTTGTATTGACACAATCTATTGTTCCAGATTGTGTGGCTACTGAAGTGACTGACAACATCACAGCTGCACGGGAATGCTACTTGTATTGACACAATCTATTGTTCTAGATTGTGTGGCTACTGAAGTGACCGACAACATCACAGCTGCACGGGAATGCCACTGTATTGACACAATCTATTGTTCCAGATTGTGTGGCTACTGAAGTGACTGACAACATCACAGTTGTACGGGAATGCTACTTGTATTGACACAATCTATTGTTCTAGATTGTGTGGCTACTAAATTGACTGACAACATCACAGCTGCACGGGAATGCTACTTATATTGACACAATCTATTGTTCTAGATTGTGTGGCTACTGAATTGACTGACAACATCACAGCTGCACGGGAATGCTACTTGTATTGACACAATCTATTGTTCTAGATTGTGTGGCTACTGAAGTGACTGACAACATCACAGCTGTAAGGGAATGCTACTTGTATTGACACAATCTATTGTTCTAGATTGTGTGGCTGCTGAAGTGACTGACAACATCACAGCTGCACGGGAATACTACTTGTATTGACACAATCTATTGTTCTAGACTGTGTGGCTACTGAAGTGACTGACAACATCACAGCTGCACGGGAATGCCACTTGCACTGACACAATCTATTGTTCTAGATTGTGTGGCTATTGAAGTGACCGACAACATCACAGCTGCACGGGAATGCTACTTGTATTGACACAATCTATTGTTCTAGACTGTGTGGCTACTGAAGTGACTGACAACATCACAGCTGTAAGTGAATGCTACTTGTATTGACACAATCTATTGTTCTAGATTGTGTGGCTACTGAATTGACTGACAACATCACAGCTGCACGGGAATGCTACTTGTATTGACACAATCTATTGTTCTAGATTGTGTGCCTACTGAAGTGACTCTGACAACATCACCGCTATAAGGGAATGCTTCTTGTACTGACGAAATCTATTGTTGCAGATTGTGTGGCTACTGAATTGACTGACATCACAGCTGTAACTGTAAGGGAATGCTACTTGTATTGACACAATATATTGTTCTAGATTGTGTGGCTACTGAAGTGACCGACAACATCACAGCTTCACGGGAATGCCACTGGGAAGGACATATGTCGGTTTGGTCTGAAATTACAAGATGGCGGCTTGAACCCTGTTATTCGCATGCTGACAGACCGAACCTCAGAGAAATGGCGATAGAAAAGCAGAAAAAAATTAACGAGGATATAATGCAGGCAGCTGCGGCAGGTACATCTTGTTACATTGTTTTTATCAAATCGTAATCGTATCGTAATAAATCTGTACATGGCAACATTGTAAGGGGGCTGATCTGATCGGGTCATGTCTCAGATTTTCACAAATTTTTGTTCTACTTACCTATTGATAATCATACCATACACATTCACTATACAAGGCCTTAAATATCTTTGATACAAGTTAGAGACTGCTCGTGCCTTTATTTCAGAAACTATATAGTTTCTGAAATAAATTGAGTTGCCTCTTGTGATGTCCTACATAAGTTCATAACCCTACTTTCCCACTGCCTTCTAACACCCTTCCCGCCATCTTGGTCACACCCCTATTCTTCCAGTCCTACCAACCGTTTCCCAGATTGTCAAGTCGTCGTGTCAGAGTGTAAGTGATCTATCTCCAATTTTTGAAATTTTGAGATTTTTGGTTTAGGTCGTGTATTAGAATGTACTTGATATATATGAATTGAAATTCCCTCCAATTTATCACTTTTGCGGTAATTATAAACGGAAATCGTTTGCTCTATGTCCAGTTTTCAATGACTTGTTCGGATGCATTTGCTCTATGTCCGCATCGTCCAATCAGAGCACTCCCTCAGTTCAAACTGTCAAGTTAGCGCGCATCTAGGATATACCCGCTGTTAATTCCTTAATTCGAAGGTCACGTCAGAATAAGATTAAAATTAAGTAGTTAGATATTATTTGTATGATATATTTACATTTATTTTGTGTGGAATTGAGTTTTTTGTGTAATTTTATTTTTTTCTCAAATATTTATTGCAATTAATTTTTAATTTATATGAATAATTAATTGTTTATCACTCTGAAACACTAACTGATTAAATATCTTCAGGAATATTCATGAGAAATAAAAAATATTAATGTACCACAAAAGCATTGGCCATTGCATTGATTTCCAAATGCAGAAGACCTATGTCCACATTTCTAACAGACACTCGCTAAGAAATGTGCACAAAGTCCTATGTCCAACAGGAAATTACCTATTTTCGTTTCGTTTGTTACTGAAACATCAATGAAACACATAAATAAGTGTTCTCATTCGAATAAGTGATTATATAAACTTACAACTACAGTTATTGTTTATACTTTTATAGGGTTAATAAAATCATAAAGTTTGACCCTCTGTTTCTCCGGATGGGAAAAGTTGGACATAGAGCACTTACACTCTGAGGCGACGAAGTTGGTACCTACCTACCCATAGAGATAGTTATACTTTGGGAGGTAATATGCGAAATATAACGCGCACCCCGACTGGGAATCGAACCCAGATCCTTCGGGTTACCGGCCCTATGCTTTAACCATTAAGCTATCGGGACGCATTCTTAATCAGCAGGTTGGGTTGCCATACAACTCTTGCGAGTCCGAGTATCTGACCTATACACGAAGACTGAAGCACTTCGACTTCCTTTGACAACGTGAATACATCTCTCTCGAATGGCTTTGCTCAAACTACTGAGCCACGAGTGGATTGTTTTGATAATGATGGAAATACATCATTATGCGCCCCGGTAGCTTATTGGTTAAAGCATAGGGCCGGTAACCCGAAGGAACTGGGTTCGATTCCCAGTCGGGGTGCGCGTTTTTATTTCGCAGGTTACCTCCGAAACACCATCCCTAAGTGAGAGATTCACTAAATTTCCATCATTATCAAAAAAGTTATACTTTGGTTATACCGACGAGAAGAATATCATACCATGACATATTGGACCTCACTTCAGCCCAGTCCTGAGTCACGCGGTCAGACAACCTGCAGCCAGCACCAGATCACAATAAATAATACATTACAAATCCAGCATCATCGTTTTAATCAGTCATCAACCTCAAACACTACACCTCTCTCAAGTTTTTTTTATGACAGCCAAGTAAAGTCGTGTCATCCTGGAATTTAAAAAAATTTAAACTGTTGCCGTTTGACCGATCAACTTCAAATTTTGCATTGTCATCGGTTCATATATTGAGGTGTTTTTGATCATTTTCAGACTAATCTGTTTAGAAATAACTTTAATATTAAATTAATTTTTACGAACATATTTTGCTTGTCTTGAAATGTTTTCAAAATGTATTCCAAGAATTTGTAGATATTTTATCACTTCACTGAACACTATACAGTTCCAAGACCTGTAGAAACGCGCATATCAAATCACATGCAGTACGAAGGCTCGCTTATCAACGCGGTACACAGAGCGTTTTCCTAGTTAATGCTCATTGTTTATTGTCGGCTCTGTATATGATCTTAATTAATTGATTCTAGATCTTGACGTACCTTAATACTTTATGGCACAGTCGTCTGAACACCTCGAAACTCGCTTCCTTCGTCGACATGTTTGACAGAATAGAGTTAATCGCTCCCTTGATGCCAGATGAACTTAAGGCAACGCTCATTCCATTGAACTACTTCAGAGGCATTACTTTCCAAATGCTTGTGAGTTGATTTGTATTTTAATGTATTGGATGCATTTATTGTTAGCTTATATAAGCTAGTTTGTTTACACAGAATACATGAAGCTGTAAATAAAATATCTCGCTCTCCCTGGCACAACATCTTTACAATTGTTGTCGATCTATCTTCTGTAAAACTATCTTAATTTTCAGTCCAAAATAAATACATTTGCTCTTAAAATTTGAAACACTATCACACATCCTTATTTCCAGTGGTATTTTATCAAACATTTTTACTCCATTATTGAGCGAGCGAAGCGAGCGTCTCCTTTTGGCTCTTTTTGCACGGACCTCTGTTTTTTTTGCTTTTTTTCAATTTTTTTTTTTGTCTGTTGTCTGCTTGTATACAGGTCGCACCGTTTATTCGATCGAGCTGAAATTTTGCACACATGTCCAGACCAAATATGACATTTGCTGACCCTAATTTTTTTGAAATTCCCTGATTGGTTCAAATTTAAAAAAAAAATCTTTCGATTGGTTGGTCCGATCAATTTGAAATTTACCATAGTCATATCAACCAACATTGTACCTAATCATAAAAAGTTTCAGCCAAATCCTCCCATTGGTTAAAATTTAAAACCATCTTTCCTGTGTTTTTTGAAATTTAAACTAGAACCGATTGAACGATCAACTTATAACTTCGCATAATGGTTAGGACCAACATTATCTGCATTTTTGACAATTTTCATACTTATCTGTGCTTAAATCCAAAAGTTATTGACATTTTACGGACATTTTGCGTGTTGGCGGTCAAATTCACGGCGACTTCGACTCTTCAGTTCAAGGCAAGGTAGTTAGAGCAGAAACTTTCAAACGCATATGAAACTGATAATGACCGTTCAACGGTCGATCTGATAATGTGTAGAATCATGAGTGGCCCCAGGTATATTTTTTGAAGGAGATCCTGGGATTTTTAAAAATTCACACGGAACCGTTCAATCATAAAGGTTTAATCTATCAACTTAAAACTTTGCATGGTTATTTGGACCAATAATTTAGGAATTTTTTGAGATTTTTATACAAGTCTGTTACGAAATTCTAGAACGATTGGCTTTTAATGACATTTTCGATAGACAGAATTTCGGTTCGAGGTGTTGCGCGTATCCGTGCTCGCTCATCAACGCGTTGCTTAGAGCGTTTTCCTAGTTAAATATCCCGATGCCCACAGCCCACTACTTTCTTTTCATATCTTTTCCATAGTGATTATTTTCTATAGCAATGCCATTTGCAATGAACCTCGCGTCTTCATATCATCGCCTTCAATTATTAAAGCATCGCCTTCAATCGATGGACAACCGATTTAAGGTGGCTACATATCACGTGACTTTTCAACCAAAAAGCTACACATTTTAATTTGGAAGGGTTCAGTTAAGCAAATACTCCTCACTCATCAGATAAGTTAGGACACATCTGTTGGAACTTATCTACGCAGAAAAGAACTGCGAAAATAACATATTAGATGATTTTACTTCCTTGCACCTAAATATTCTCAAATCAATACCTGAAGTTGAAGGAAATCCTACGAGTTGCCAAGAACAGCAAACTTTAATCCAATAAAAGGGCACATATGCATCACAAACCTGACACAATTTTGCCAACAAAACATGCGCTCTTTCTTCATCTTTCCAACGAAATGTTGAGATATTAATTATATCCACTATTATGAATGTAATATTTAAAATAACAGCACTGGGTTTTGACAGCTTTCAAATGCGTACGGATACACACGATTTTCATTTATTTTATTCTGAAACCACTGCAAAAATAAATATTATTGACTGAAAATATTGATAAGCTCCAGTATGCAGTGAATTTCCTTCATAAATCACCTTGGATTCCTCAGCATGAACGATGTAAGGTATGTACTCATAGGTAACTATTTCTTTTGATCGGATGTAGAGAAATAAAGTCACGTGATATGCAATGGCCTTAATTAGAGTATTCACGAGAAAAAACACTACATTCTTTATTACGGTAAAAACATATCAATACAAAATATTTTAAAAAATATTATACTTACCATATTTTTACAAGACTTAAAATATTTTGTTTGGCGTGTTCAGGTAATCGATGAATACCAGACCGCCAGTACGCCGCGTCAAGCCATATGCGTTGCAGACATGAAGGGCGCCAACCCCGTCATCGGCTACAGCCTGACTGTATCAGAGTCCGGCGGCAACCTCACCGTGCTGCCTGTCAGAATCCAGGACCAGAACTACGTGACCAATGATACCCAGTTCACTGTCACAATCACCGCTCCATTGACAGTGGGGTTCGACCACTTCTCGGCGACGTTCAACCTCGACGACAGCATATGTCACAAGTCGAGAATCAACCTGTGAGTGGGTATAGGGCAATCTTATCTGACGTCACAGTGGTCATGCGATGAGTTGTAACGCCAGTGGTCGCCTGGGGAATTATAAACCCCATATTTAATTATAATAAGCACAATGTAAAGACTTAATTAATATTAGACCATATTAGACCATATTTAATTGACTCTCATTACATATTTTGGAATCTATTTCAAGCGTTCGTTTATTTTTTTATATTACAATAGGTATTGCAGTTGCTTTATAATTTTTTTTATTGATTTTAAAGTGACGTCCCACTGCTCCAGCCATGGTGCTTAGAATTTGCCGTAATTTTCATACAAAATCTGTGATGAAATAATACCTCAAACAACAACATAAAACAATTATATCCTACCGGGTGCTCCAATTATATGTTTTTAATTGAAGTTCCAATTAAATTATCCCGCAAAATAATTCATATTTGTAGTGCAACGTTGCCAGATTTATGGTAAATTTCACACATTGTACACACTTTCTTTCTTATTTGGCCCGTTACCCCATATTTTCAAACGGCAATCTTATTCTAAAAATTATTATCTTTGATTTGAGACTATTTTCAATAATTTGTCATTCCTCTTGCGGTTTTAGGAGCAATTTAAGGCCAATTTTCCGGGACGATTTCATGTCTCCCTGTGTTATCTTATGGAGGAAAAGATGATCTTCAATCAAGAATATCTAATTATATGATACCGTAAGGCGCAAATAAGTATTTTTTGCTAGTTGTATGTAATATGGTTTCATTAATCTTTGGTGTGAATTACAGCAAATTCTCATTCCTATGCCGTAACACTTGAACCCCCTTAATGAAAAATTTTAAAAATAGTTCATTATAGAGGACATTGCTATTATTTTAAATAAATATATTTAAATCGGTAAATTAACGTTTTAAATTATTATAAGAGGGACCCGCCATGTACAACATGACCAGGCACACAAGCGCGAAGGAAATATTTAGCAGGAGAATGTGACATCGTTAGCATAACCTAATGCCGAATAGGGGCCAGGTTCACAAATAGTAAGCTCTCCTAATACGTATTAACTTTTGAATTATCGTATTATTTTTATTTAAACGCAGCGTTTTTGGTTTAAATAAATGATAATAGGTACTTTATTAATAGCTTTTTAGTTACGTATTATCATTTTATTTATTTGCAAACCCAGCACCAATACGAGGAAAGCAGTTAATCCTTAGGCTTGTTTGAGAGCATGTCAAGTTTAAATTATCGTAGTTCAAATGTCTCTTTTATGTCTTTGATCGTGACGTTCAGTGATGATTTCAGGCATGTCTCGGGGGGGCTCCCCCCGAGATGATACTTAGCCCCCCCACCCCCGAGCCCAGAGACAAAACAATCTTGTGCATTTTAAAGCCCCAGAATCACTTTTAACTGTTTTAAATTCTAAAACGCCCTGCGGGGCTAAGGCTGGGGGGCTTTGCCCCCCCCCCCCCCCCCCCCCCGCCCTCAACCCCGTTATTTCTCTTCCACGATGCTCTTTAGATTCTCGACCGTGAACCCGGTGGTGTTCGTGGGCCTCTCCGTGCTGACAACGAATGACAGTAGCCCCGCTCCAGTGGTCCTGCAGGAGAACTCCTACGTCCAGATCGGGTTCCCTCCCTTCACCGCGACCGCCAAGTACCCGCGTGAGTGCGCTGTCAGGTATCACGATGATGACGATTGGGACCCGTACGGCTGCGAGATGCTCAAGGTAATGTCAGACAATGAAACCGTGCCACATGAAACCAGCTCCATTTTTCCTTAGTGTCGGATATCAATACCCAGTTATATCCAGTAGTTAAGACGGCTGGGTAGTGAGTTTGACCTTGAAGAGCTTTTTAATCGATTTTTTTAATTATCTTTTACCAATGTAATTGGTAATTAAATATGGCTTTGTACGAGTATTCAGAACAGTTCAATGAAAATAATTTCATAGCTTGGAATATGGTGTTTTACTTTTATTTTGCATTACAGACGTTAAGTGCCTGAAAATTAGTAAAAATGTGGCACTAAACGTCTGTTGGACAAATTAAACTAATACCACATTACAAGCTATATAATAATGTCCATTGAACTGTTCTGAAGACTCGTACAAAGCCTTATTTTATTAACAATTACATTGGTAAAATCTGTTGATTAAAATCGATTTAAAATCTCTTCATGGCCACGTTCACTACTGAGCCGTTCCAACAGAGGATTAAGAAACTGATCCATAGTTATGTGAACGTCACTATGGTTCTCTGAAGACACATTCTCTTTGTGTGTTTTTCGTGTATTTTTGTCGATCGTTCTGGTTTTTTTACACACGTGACACACTAATTTCATTAGAGCAGTCTCGTGTATAGTTTTGTCTCTCAAGTATTTACGTACATATTACCATTTGATGAGTTTTAAATAGCTGTCCGAAGAGATTGATCGAAATGTACCAAATTCTTGCTACCTACGTTGACATGCTATTCAATTGTTGATTGAGTGGACCGTGTTCGGTTCGAGCTGTTGCCCGTATCGGTGCTCGCTCATGAACGCGTTACACTGAGCTTTTCCTAGTTTAACAATCATTAATTTAATCATGTACGCATCCAGGAAACTCGTGGATCCCTGACTGTCTGCCAGTGCTCCGTCGCCATGGATGTATTTACCAACGCAATTGGAGAATACATAATCTACGAGCCAGCTGCCACCTTCATGAACCTGGTCAAGGACAACACCGTCTTGTACGTCATCATGATAGTGGAGATGGTCGTCTCTTCATTCGGCATCTGCTGCGTCGTCATCACCGCGATCGTCTTCAAGAAGTGGCGCCGTGACGTTGGACATCAGATCCTGCTCCACATGATCCTGGCGCTAGTCCTTAACCTTGTGTTCGGTTTCTTCAACTACTTCGTGCATTATGATTTGAAAAGTCGTTCATGTCTTGCAGTTGGCGTCATTCGACATTACTCTTACCTCGCCATGTTTGCTTGGTTGTTTGTCATGTCAGGGTTACAGCTGAAACGTCTTCTCACTGTACTTGGATCGAAAGATACGGAACATCTCATTCTTAAGGTAGGAGCTTTCGCCTGGAGTTTGCCGCTGATTCCGATTATAACACTGACATATTGGAACTCTGATTTCTACCGGACTGATTTGAGGAACCGAGGGTTTTGTTACCCAGAAGGTCTTGCCTTTGAGCTCACAGTACAACTTCCAGCTGCTGTCGTTCTTATAGCGAATGTAGTTATCTTTGTTTTGATCACGGCTAGAATTTATAACTGCTTTGGTTGGGGTGTTGTTGAGGGTATGGAAAGACATGATGCGAGTTCCCGTAAGCAGCAACTCCGTAAGTTAGGAACCAGTCTCTTCATCTTCTTCCTATTCGGACTGACTTGGACGTTCCATCTGCTATCCGAGGAGAACATAATCAACAACAAGTTCATCTTCGAGTACTTGTTCATGATCACGGCCACGACTCATGTCTTCATGTTGGCGTTGTTCTTCATTCTTCTGGACAAGGAGACGCGGGGCATGTGGGAGTTGGCGGCGGCTGATCGCATTCCCTGGTGCGATGACAGATTGAAGGAGAAGCAGAAGAAGAAGAGGGCCAAGATGGCGAAGAAGTTAATGGCGCAGAAAGTAGTGAAGAGTGTCCAACCTAAAAGCGCTGTTGATGAAACTACAGTTTAGAGACACTCGTCATTTTACTCTTGGACTCGTGTTCTGTATCGTTGAATGAAGAGAACCTGAGATATTTAATCGCCGTGGTAGATCTGAAGCGCATGTTAACCTACCCCACGACGTGGTAGCTTATACTTTAACATCCAACAATACGAAACGCTAGTGGCACGTACTGTACAAGCTATTAATCTACAAGTATAACATCAACCTATATAGCGACTGCGCGTGCATATTTGGAACGAATAGACAACATTCAAACTTCACTGCGCATGCGCGACGTGCCGTGATGCATTCTGGGTGTAGGGTGTGAAGAGTTTGACAGCTGCCTGGTTGACAGTGCTAAGAAGGTATATCTTTATACATAAAGGAAGAAGGTTTTTCGGTGTTTGTTATGTTATATCATATTTAAATGTAACTATTTTAGTGGTATTCAACATTATTATGAATAATACAATTATTTTATATTGATAGTTATTCTGTGTTTATACAACCTTTGTTAATAAGGCAGACTTTATTTCTGTGAATAAAGATATATAATAGCAGATCGAATGGAACAGTGTGTTGTGTTCCAATGTGCAAAAATAATACTAAATTTAGCTGTGTTGCCCTGTTTTTCCCCAAAAAAACTTACAATAGCAAATTTTTGGCAAGTTGGCAAGCTCAACATAATTCTTGTGCAGTTAGGTCATTTTGATTTTAGTTGACACTTTAGAGGTGAAAATGTAATTTTTTTTGCCAAAATTAACTTGACCGAAATGAATAACCAATAGTTCAGAATGATTTGTTAATTAGTTATGTATACAGGAACATATTGTGTCACATTTTGTCAGAATTTCTGCCGAAAATAAGATTTTCGGCTCCCTGCAAATGTCCTGTTTGTCGGAGGAAAAATAACTTGAATATTATTCCTGAAAGCAATAGATATGATTTCAAACCCAAGCTAATGATACATATTGGATTTACATTTTACACCAAAAATTTTCAACACCATAATTTATTGTGTCTTCTCCATTCTTTCTTCAAATCAACGTCCTTTGGAAAGTATGGTGAAATACGCTTCACGGCTAAATTTAGTGTTATTTTTGCACAAAGGAACACACCACGTTGTTCCGTACGATCAGCTATTCTTAGTATTATTCATAATTATGTTGAATGAATACCACTAAAATTAGTTGCATTTAAATAGATGATAAAACATAACAAACACCGAAAATCCTTCTTCCTTTATGCATCTCAGCACTGTCAACAGGCAAAGCTGTCAAACTCTTCACATCCTACTCCCAGAATGCAATGTTGATAGTTGTAGATGGCGCTCGGGGTTTAAAATGTTGTCTATTATAAATGTAGCTCTGTATCTTGGTCAAGGGAATGCGGGGGTAGCGGAGTTAAGGCAATTCGACCGAAAAAAAGTCAATATTAATTTGCTTCATATTTCGTAAGAGGGAGCTGGTAAAATATATGATTTCAATTCAAGTGACATTAGTCGTTTTTGGGCGCCACAAAAAAATCCGAGACGTTTTCAAATGTGTAAAATGCACGTTTCTTTTGACATTTCATAGACAAAACCATTTCTCTGAATGACACGAAACTTGCAGAGAATATTCATTAGATATCTAGAAGTTAATGGCGGTGTATTGGGATTTTCTTAACTCTGCTTCGTTTACAAATGACCAGCAATCAAAGTAAGTCCTCATGTTATTTTCCTTAAGAGTGAAAACTAAAATGCTCCGGAAGTGCCAAGTGGGCGTGGCACTCGAAGTACTCTACAATAATATTTGTGTCAAATATATTCATCTGCAGATATTGAGAACCCTTTTGATGATAATCTTACTCAAGGTCCACTAAATCTAAACTAAAAGATTGATGCAAAAGATTAAGTGGACTTTGATCTTACTTGCATTCACCAAACAGGCAGTAAGAATTTTATGTTTTGATAGGTTCCTACATTTTGACATATATTTCAAATTAAGCATAAAAATATTAGTAACATGTATTACTCTTGAAGTTCATTTGTCAAATTGTGTACAGATTTGTCAAAAAAACACTTATAATGCTGGTACCAATGAATAGCAAAATTTAGTGGTGATCGGTCAAACGATTCCAGTTTTATTGGCACACAGAGTTGAGTTTCTTTTATATTGCAAAGCTTGTACAAACTACAAATCAAGTTTCCGATGAAATTAATAGACCGATTTTGCTAAAATCATTAGCCTTCTGCATTGGATAGTAATGAATCTTTTTTGAAATAATTGGACATATCTGTTATTTCGTTTAAAATGTAATTGGAAAAACCCAGATAAAAAAAGGGTCAATAATTTTTTTGTAGTGTAGTGACCACACCCTATTGCCTTGACTTTGAGCTTAACGAATACAACATTTCCATTAATTTGAAGAAGTTAAAGTTCCTTTTTAAGTGCACCACCGAAGATCAGTTAAAAGTCGAAGACCCTATACATAGGCGTAAATATGTTTATTTGCGTTGCATTTTGTAGAAATGTGTTGAATTCTGTTTATTATTTGTTGAATTGTGTTGAAGTTTAATCAGTTTATAATATTGTGTTGAAGATTTGTATTGACTTGTGTAGAAGTGTGCTGTATTATGTGTATTATTTGTTGAATTGTGTTGAAGTTTATCAGTTTATAATGACGTGTTGAAAAACTGTGTAGATATATGTTTAATTATATATTTAATTGTATTGACTTGTGTAAACATATTGTGTTGAATTATGTGTATTATTTGTTGAATAGAGCTAAGAAGTTGCATTCTGTTTATTTGTGATGAACTATTATTTCCACAATTGTCGTAATGCGTAATAGTAGTAGTGTAGTACTATTACTAGTAGTAGTTTTTATTTCCAAATGTGTTATTACAGTACAGATGGAGCATTTCAACAAATATAATACCCTATGATACACGTATCAGTGTGCAGGTGTATGGAAAGTAATCTTAAGATTAGCAAGACAAAAAAACAGAGATTCGAGCCATAAGCTTCAAGTAGAGATGCACGCTCCGCTCGTTTGATTAATGTACTAGACAAGTTTTACAAAAACTAGGGTGTTAGAACCGTGTAAAACTCATATTTTAAAATACCAACATCGAAAAACATTCCCTGCGGGACATTTCATCCCCTTAAAATGTAATGTTGAAATGGTGCGCAAGAAGGTCCTTATTTCAATAATCGGCGATATTAGGGCGGGGGTTTTGGGAACCACAATTTATTTTTTTCTCTATAGAAAAATCCTTCTCCTTCTCTATAGATACGCCTCTGTGAGCATGCGCAAAGCTATCTGTAAAGCAGGTATCTGTAAAGCGGGTATCTGTAAAGCGGGTATTGGGAAAACATGGAGAACCAAACGGATTGGCTCTCGAGCATACAAGGGACTCTTGACCAGACCATTTCTACGACCAGACTTTCCATGATCCGTCATCTTCCGTCAACGTCCGACACCGTCCGACGAAAACGACCACGTGACCCGTCTCGACCAATCAGAGCCATCCCCAAAAATCTCGGACGGCGAGGGATTGGTCGAGACGGGTCACCTGGTCGTTTTCGTCGGACGGTGTCGGACGTTGACGGAAGATGACAGATCGTGGAAAGCGAGCTTTCCTATTGCATGCGACTTGATATGCGTTTACAAGTTTCTGCTCTAAAGACCTTGGAACTAAAGCAACAAGAGGGAAGTGAAACAAAATTGAATTATTGGTATAAATTTGCTAATATTGTAAGATTTGAGAATAAAATGTCCATAAAATAACAGTAACTTTTGAAAATAGACACAGACTAATAAATTAGTCTGAAAATTGGCAAAAATACCTCAATGTTGGACTCAATGTCCTGCAAAGCTTTAAGTTGATTGATCAAACGGTTATAGTTTAATATTTTCAAAAATCAAAGAATACCTATATTTTTTTTAACTTTAACCAATCAACGGATTTCTATGCAATTTATAAATCTAAAACTATATAAGACGCCATCAATAATAGTGAAAAATTTCGACTTGATACGTCAAACGGCTTGAGCTACACTCCATTTTCGGTTATCAACCAATCACAGGATCATGTTCAAAAACGATCCCATAGACCGCTTAGATTATGTGTGAAAAATAGCAGATCGATTGGTTGAATGGTTTGACCTGGGCAGTGCAGGCAAAAAACACACAAACAAACACACAGAGAAAGTGCCATAAGAGTACCGAGGGTCAAACAGAAATTACTAACATGTATCCAGTGTTCCGAAATTCTTCTTTCAAAGACATCGTCACCCCAGTTCAAGACTACACTATCTCAAAAAAAAAATGTAATTGTTTGGACCTCTACTATTATGTGCAAATTTTTATATTCTTATACAATCAACAAAATGAACAACACTTTTTATGAACAAAAAAATCAGAGATAAATTATTTTACTAAAAAAATCAATTTGAAGAACCGTGCCTGTTACACTACCTTTCGAATGTGCACCCGCAATACATGTCTGTGCCCCCTTTTGCCTACACGTAAGGAGATCTTGAATCCAACTTGAAAAGCAATGATGATGTCAGTATAGGCAACCAGCACGACACACATGTTACGCTAGTTGCATATATCAAGGTGCAAGGTTTGACAGAAATAGTTGTATTATGACCAAGGACCAAGTGGATGGACAGCATTGAAGAGGATGTGGCGGAGAGAGGCGAAGATTGGAGTAGAGTGGAAGGAGAGAAGTGGTGGGAAGATGTAGAAAGATGGAATGAGTTGGTGGAGCGGCAGGTGGAGGAATCAGAGGAGAGCGAAGACGATGAGGAAGAAGACGACGGGGAAGAAGTTGGAATGGCCGGCCGACTTCGGCATCCCAGGAGGCCCTAGAGGAAGGTGGAGCTACCTCCACCCCCCAACCCGACTTTAGTTGGATGGGGTAATTAATTGTTAATTAATTGATATAATAAAAAAATGACAGAGGCTTACAAAAGCCAAAAATAAAGCACATCGACAGGAGAAAAAAATACAGTAATTTAAATTGTAATTAAATAGAAGTAGAAGCGAGATATTTTCTCTTTTAAAGACCCGGTTTCGATTCCGCGGCCGTCATTCTTGGCAATATTAGGTATTTACTTACTTCAAATATTGATGCTTATGATTGCTAGAATATAAAGCCGTAGTCAGTGATAAAGCTCTCTGGGTAAACAGCTATTGAATCGGGTTTAATTTTTTGAGTCTTACTCTCAAAAAAGGTGTAGTGTAGGTACACAAGCAATCAGATAGAAAAATCTCGTACAAGTAACGACATTTTGATGCCAATCCAAATTCAAATTTGTTTGATGCAAAATTTGAAACTTGATGCTTTGGAAGATACATCAAATTTGTAAATGATACGTAACGAAATATGAAAATAAAAGAATAAAAGTTCGTTTCCATTAATACGTAATATAAAATAATCGAACACACATATTTTATTAATGCGTTTGAAAATCAAAGAAAATCTCAAAGTAGGTGCTAACTAAACACACACCACAACCTTCTTCAAAATTCAAATAAATGAGTGTATCAAATCACAACCAAATTATAGCAATCCCAATAAATTCAACTAAATCACACACAAAAAATCACTCCAACACATCATCCCTCAATCAGCCATCTCTTTCCATCCCCACCATTACGCATGCGCCTGTATCATATCCCACGCTTCTGCTGTCATCTCTTTCTATCTCGTCAGTCCACCGCCGACCGTCTCCGCGGCAAGATCACGCCGCTCCGTAGCGCAGTCTCTATAAATACCAACCACGTGCGCTGTGTAAACAACATCATATATAGCAATGTAACGTGACTCCGTATACCTCATTGATCGGGCATGACAAGTGACAGAAAAGAGTGAAGGAAGAAAAAAAAACATCGGAATATTTGTGTCTATTTTTACAAATAATTTTTAAATTAGTTTAATTTTTTTTTGAAATGTACTTTTGGAATGATTTAAGAGGACGCCGTCAAGAGGGCAGTGATTGCAAATACACGTAAATTACTCAAACATACGGTATTTTGTAGTTCGACTTTGTTTTATTGTCATACATTCAAAGTGGTAAATACTGAATAGTTGACAAGTTCATAGTTCAAATTATACATAACAACTGGAATTGCATTCGAAGATACGTAAATACGAAACCGTTCGAGTGATTTTGTTGTGTATTGTGTTTTTGCGATGGCGTGGAGGACGATTGTGTTGGCCGTGTGGTGTTTAGTGTTGAGTGTTGAGTGTTTCAATGTTGATGTTGAGAACTTTGTGCGACACTCCGGTGACCCGGGTTCCATGTTCGGATTCAGCGTTGCTGAGCACACGGATAGGGGCACAAGTTGGTGAGTAATGTAGAGATAGGGGCACAAGTTGGTGAGTAATGTAGAGATAGGGGCACAAGTTGGTGAGTAATGAAGAGATAGGGGCACAAGTTGGTGAGTAATGTAGAGATAGAGGCACAAGTTGGTGAGTAATGTAGAGATAGAGGCACAAGTTGGTGAGAAATGTAGAGATAGGGGCACAAGTTGGTGAATATTGTAGAGATAGGGGCACAAGTTGGTGAATAACACAAATATAGAGCACAAATTATATACTGCACAAATTGCACAAAATGCAAATTTCATCCAAATTGCACAAAATGTATTGAGCACAAAAGTTGTCTTTGGTTAATTATATTATACTGTCAACATGTACATACCTAATGTATTTTTGTGAATTTCTTTTACTTTTGTAGGCCTTTTGAAAAGTATTCAATTGTTACATCTGTCAAAGAACATCTGTTCTTCTGATGAAAGACATTTTAAATAGAATGTACTTGCCCTATATTAATAGTGGCACAATTTGGTGAGTTATGTCTATAGTGACACAAGTTGGTGAATAATGATGGGGAAGCAGTGGTGTTGGTGAGGGAAATAATGGCGGGAATCCGATACCATTGCTAACTGTACTGCTAAATATGGGAATGTTTTGTTCAAGGTCATTCGTGTTGACGGAGTAAATTTGGAAACAATAATTTATGATATAATACATAAGTTTCACTTACAGGTAAACATAAATAAATTAACATAATTCTAGAAACTGTCGGTACGTTTTTTGTCTTGAAATCATGTTTCGTTTGTCTTTCTGATATTTGAAGCTGTGATCATTGCCTATGCGGTAATGCGTTCGTATTCAGTAGTTTATTATTCAATAGCAGTTAGCTGGACACTATAATAATATTACTATTTTCCATAATGCATGAATGCATTTTATGAAGAAGAAAGGTCAACACACTCACAATGACATCCAATTGACATTAGTACTACAGAGTTGCTAATAGATTTATAGAATATTATACTATTTTCCATAGTTTCAGGATAAGGTATCTAAGTGCCGGTATAACCATTAGTTTAAGCTACAGTTAGCTTGAAATCCACTACAGAAAACTCGGAGTATTACCATTATACTGTAGGTATACTGCAATTTAATTCCGGAGCTTATTTCCTCATATTTACCCTCAGGCAGTTTATTTAAGCTATGCAGTATATAATGGTAATACAGCACATTTCCCGAAGTGGAGGTTAACTAAACTGAAGATTAAACTAATGGTAATTTGTCCCTAATTTAATTAATTTCATTGTATTTTTAAAAAAATTCCATAAACATGTGAATTTTTAAGAAATCCAGATACATGTTTTATCTAATTAATATTTTTGAAACAAATTACATGTTGAGAATATGAAGTATGATAGGGCATGAACCCAAGCTATTACGGACAATATTCTGTCAGCATCTGGTTGCCAGTGATGTTTTCCAGGGTAGTTTTATGTAACGGATTTTATACCAAAGCGAATCACAATTGATAGTGCAGAGGGCAGGATATAAGGGCTGTTTTGTTTTCATTGGGAGGGTTGTAAAGAAAACAAGGGTGTTAATACAGAGCTATAGTATACTATAAAGTTTTATTTCACATGTGGCTGAAATACCCATAGAGGTATAAATGTAAACCATTAGTGGTCTAAATCCTATTTGCTACCTAGAATATAGGAAATATAATTGGTATCAACTTAGTGAAAATTAATGTATTTTCGTCATTGTAATCGATATATTATGAAAGTTGGGATGTTTGAGCTCCAGAGGTTTTATTATTTTTGTTGGTGAAGGAAGAGTTTTTAAGGAATCTATTTACAAGGTAATGCAGTTTCTGCATTAATTTATTGGCATCAAGTAATGCTATTTATTGCATTCTTCACCATGGTAAAACATTAGCAAGTGTACATAGAATGACATAATAATTATGAAACCCTAGTTTGAGCTATTGACATCCTTCATTTGCCCAAACGTTTTTGTCTAAAAAAAATTACTAACAAAATGTCATAGGTACAAAATTGCAGGTTGTCTCATCTTTGGTATCTTAGCTGCAGTTTTAATTTTTTTTAAATTTTTAGTAAGTTGCAGGTCCTTTAAAGTGATCTGTGAAGAGTACAAAGCCATTCTTAAGGACTTTATCGCTCACGTTACTTAACGCTAAAAGTGTGAGGTGTCAATCAATTCTTAGCGGTTGTCTGATTCGACAGAGGAAGTGAATTCTGGCGTTCTGCATATTCTAGCATATTCTAGCATAATTTGTTGGTATGCGGGAGGTACCGGACTTCAAAACAGACGGGTATCTGATTGTGGTTTGCTGTGATTTCCTGGTGAAGATTACGTTCCGACAAATTATCAATTATTAATGTAACATCCTTAAATTATTTGTTTTTTTTATGTCAAAAACTATATAAATAATAACCATGCAAAACCATATTGTCCTCCTTTTCTCACATTTTGTTAAGACTGTGCGACAATTTGTTAGAACTGGGGGACGAGACTTATTATAATTGGATTACATTATTTAATTAACCATTCCTTTATGCTAATATTTTTCTTCGCTGAATTCATATTTTGTTGTCTTTTTCTTGTAGCTCGCTTTTATTCGTATTACTTTTATTGCATTTATATTTTCATTGTTTATTTTCTTTAAAAAACAATCATCCCAATCATCCACAGACGTGAAATAACTTGGCAGTCAAGAGGCCTAAGCTGCAGAACGGTGCGTCATTAATATACCCAAAGATGGTTATTTCATGATGGAGTCAGTTTGGCGGGAAAGCAACCCCTTGACAGAAATCATCCCTCAAGTAGGAAGTAGAAACATAAACATTCAGCACGTCTTCGCTTACAAAGAACCCGAAGAAGGGGATGGATGATACAAAAAACTACCCTTGTAAAGTGGGTTTTATAGACTTGTGGACGGTTCATTGCGTATTCACCCCCTTGACCCGGGGGAGGGGGGGGGGCTGTCAACAAGAGCATTATATAGTGAATCTTGGGGTTGCAGTGAAAAGAGTTCAATTTTACACATTTCTTCTCGGGTGTATGGCAAAGTTGGAAGGTTCCATACTAATAAGCCACGACCATCACCTTCGGTCCACCTCTTCATCCCTATCATCATCATCATCATCATCATATTCATCATCATGCATAAGACAATTTTAATCAGAAGCCAATCGGATTTCAGATTTAACTCAAATCGGCATTTCATTGGATAGAAATTGATATTGCCCAATTTGAATTGTATGGTTATAGTGTTTGTATATGGACGAACTTGTTACTTGGCTATCGTTTAAAATAGTTAAATTTTACTAGCATGGCATGCGTTAAATTTGTCAATGTGAACTCATTCAGATCACATTTAAAATGTTTAAAGATACCTAACCATATTCAAACCTCTACTACTTATTTAACGGCGAATGCAAATGTGAATTGTGTATAATTGACAGGTACACGTGGGTCGATGTTTCCCGCACGAACAGTACGCGGAGAAAGTCCTGTACACATCAAGTAATGTTGACACAATGCGATCATGAAGGTCGCCACTTCGATCCCATCTGCTTCCAATCAGTCACGTGGTGGGGCTCGTGGGGTGGGTGGGCGCTCAGGGGTTGGAGGGTGGAATGAGGGGGTGGGAAAGATGACGATGAGGGGGCGCGGGATTCGGAGTAATGACGTGTCATGGTGCACGAGAACACGGCTGATTATGGAAGTGATTGGCTAATGTGCAATATCGGGATCTACGTTGCTTCTGTAATGTTTTTCATCAAGATTACTGTTCAGAGGCTTGGAGAGAGTTTGAGTAGATAGAAAAATACAATTCAAAGACGTTACACTCAAGAAAGAAAAAAACTAAATAAAATCATTGAATCTTGAGTGTAAAGTCTTTGAATTGTATTTTTCTATTTATATTCCTCAAGAAAGAAGAACTAATTACCAGTTTTAGTCGTGTTTAACGTCGCACTGTTCTACAACTATGCTAATGGCGATGAATGAATGATTTTGATGATGATTGGGAGATGACGTTGCAGAATAGGTCAGGATGAACGGTGGGAAGAAGGAAGTCGTGGCCTAATTGTAAGAAACCTTCCTATCATGAAGAACATCATTATGAACAGATGGTGTAGTCCTAATTTATTTTTTGGGCATACGCTACCATGGGCGTCCGCAGGATTTCTTCCAGGGGAGGCGGGGGAGCAAGGCAAGGAAAACAAATTACTTCGAAATAAGGGGGGAGGGGCACCAAGCCCCGCAGGGCGTCTTTTGGTTTTTGGACACTGTGAAATCAATTTTGAGATGTTACGAGGCGTATTTTGTTAAAATATTCAATATATTTTATTATTTGACACTTTAGGATGGTGAGGGCATGGCACCACCTTGCCCCGCAGGGCGTTTTTTTGGTTTTTTGACACTTTGAAATTAACTTTTTTGAGTTTTTTGCTAACGAAATGAAACTAGACGAAAAAACTACAAAAATTTTAAGTTTTCCTGACATCTTCACTCTTCAGCAAAACTATTTTTTAGGTATACGGCGTATACCCGCGTATACCCTCGACTACACCACTGATTATGAAACATTATTATTACATTATTTTCTGTTTTAAGAAGTTTAGCAAATTATAGCCCATCCGTAGCCCAGTTTTAGTGGAACATATTAAATATTGGATGTGTCTGGGCAGTAAAGTAATCTAAACATTATGAATGATGCTCCTTGCCTGAAATCATACCTATTGCCAAGATAACTTTATATCGCAAGACTTTTTTTTTATAAAATTCATTGAAAAAGTAATATCAAAATCTCATCATTGAATCCGATGTAAAATGGCTCTAGGCTGAATATGGAGTCGCCGCACCTCATGTCTGGATGCGTAGGCAGTTGATAGGTCGTGGCTAGTGACAACCTACACGGCCACGATATCTGTGCTAACAACCGGTCCCCAGTAATTAACACGTGTAGGTGTGGACACTCGGAGACTGCAATCTCGACTGCATACAAGGACAATGCCAAGCAGATAACTGGCTCTAAGACATCCTTTCGCAATCGTTTCCGCAGAATTATATCACTTAATGACATAAGTTCTGCTCCTCAGAGGTAGAAGGGCGGAATACAATTTTCTTAATTAACGTTGAACAGGTTTGGAATGTTGTAATCAAGCTCTATCATTTGCCATTCGACTGATGTCAACAAATAGGTATACAGGTATATTGAGTTTCTTACACAATAACTCATGTCACCATTACAAATATGATTGGACAAACGCAGAAAAAGAACCACTGAAATGGACTTCAGTCCTTCTACCTTTTAGTTACAGAATTGACTTGCAATCCACATGGCCCGAGTTCGATTCCCGTTTGTTCGTAGTTTCCTTCAGTAAAAACATCTTCGTATGTTCTCTACTGATAAGCCATGACCGCCTCCTTCCCAATGTGAACGTCCATCATTACCAATCATCATAATCATTCATGCTTCACCATTATCCAAGTTGCAGAGCAATTAAAAATCATTTTTAAAATCTTTGTAAATGAAGCTTACAGAAAAAGAACGCTATATGTCACATTCGGATGAAACTGAGATCAACGAAGTTTTATGTTGCAACTTGTCCATACAAATCGATATTTCAATTGCGTTTTTCAAGACTTAATGGCTAAATTTTCTAAAAAACCGAGGGAATGTTCTGAAAGCTATAAAAATCACATGCAAGATTTTAAGGATGAACCAGCGATATCTCATCTACCAACAATTTTTTTCCAAACCATTTTATTTTGTTCCTAATAGTAATATCTACAATATAAGATCAAAAAAGTATACCTTACCGACCTAACTTTTATGTAAAACGTTTTCAAAGTTTGAGATTTTTATATGGCTCTTATGGGGGGACGAAATAATTTCCTACATTATTCTAATTTATTTTTAATCCGCACCAACAATTTCAACAGAAAACTGTTGATATATTCTTCAACTAATATTGAATGCATTGAAAACTTAAAATACTCTTGTCACCGACTTAAATTCTGAGATATTGGCATTTAAATGTTTGAAAATCTTCACATATGGCCATTTAACATGGGACAACTGACGTAGTCAAAACCACTGCTGTATTCTTAACAAAAATATTTAACGACAATTTTGTTATAAAATTCTTCATCGTATTATTCTCCGCATAATACATTATAAAACTATGATTCAAAGTATAAACATGCGTTTTCTGAATTAATTTATCTCATGTAATGAATAAAGTCATTCAAAGCGATGGTTTAACAACCTTAAACTATTTTTTTCAAAAAATTGACTTATTCGAGAAAATAAGGAACACAACTGACCTCTGGTGGATTTTGTGGTACTAGGTAAATGGCGGCTATCAAGGGCGCATTTGCATAAATATAAATACAAATATTTGATATAGTTGTTTGTTATGGCCAAGAAAGTAAATGTATAGCTAAATATAAATTTAATTTGTTTTTTGTTTTTCACTGCTTTATGGAAACACGAAATGTAAAAACAAACAAATTAATATGTGGACCTGATAGTAGCCATCTTGCCAGAAGTGGCTCCATCACGTATCACTTATTTGTGGGAATAGCGTTCTTTCTCTGTACACCCTTCATATGATTGGATATTTTCGACTGCCTCATGTCAATGTCTGCTCGTCAATATCTCTCGTGAAATTTGGCACACGGTAGTCTAATTGAGCAGGTAATAAACCGGTCCTGCTGAGCTACAGAGTGTGGGCGTGCTTCCTAGATGCATGCATCACGGAGATCGTGGAAGCTGCGCCAAACAAGGCCAATGTCAGGCAGTCGGGAGTGACACAATGTGATCGCCTACTTGCAAGCTGTACGGCAGAATACGAACAAATGGGATACGTTTCGTAGAAAACGGAATTTGTTATTGTTTTTTAATTGTCAAAGGTTAACAATAACTTCTAGATTAGCTTCAACAATACGTAGAATTTAGAAACGCTCCAGAAAATTTGCAAAGATGCAATTAGAAAGTGGTCAATTTCTTTATTCGTAGTTTTTTTATTGTTTTTTATTTGTAAAAATTTAACAATAAATGCAAGATTGCATTCAACAATACGTAGAAATGCTCCAAAAAATGTGCATAGATGCAATTAGAAAGTGGTCAATGTCGTGTAAATCATAGATTTGTTATTGTTTTTTTTTAATTGTCAAAGGTAAACAATAACTTCAAGATTGCATTCAACAATATTTATGTAGAAATGCTCCAGAAACTGGGAATGCCAAAGAAAATGATCAATTTCTTACGTATTTATAGTTTTAAATGGGATGATGCAATTGATGAAGACGCAGCTTCTGTGTAATATTGTTGAACGTTGCAATGTTCTGCATCCAAATAGACTGTCACCGATTAATAACTATGATGATGATTATTGGGATATGATTAGGACTGAGGTGGGAAGAGACGGTCGCAGTATATTATAGTAAACTGTGCTTATTTTGAATTCGAATTAGTCATTCGGGATGATCCAGAAAACGTCGTGTACGTATGTTAAGAAATGTTTCTAGAATAAATCGCCAATGTCTTAGCATCAATCATTATCATTAATTAGCTAATATCCAAAGATAGAACAGTTTAAAATAACCAAAGTACTTGGTATAATTCGGTGCTATTAAAATTTATAGTAGTGAAATGATTGCACTGAAATGCAAGAAGGGGTTATTACCAACCCACCCTAGCGCCTCCAAATTACCAAGTTTATAATTACAAAACACCAAACAGAAACGAAACCAAAGTTAATGACTAACTCCGCATTGGAGTTGATCCAACACTTAGTTTGTAGCCAACTCCCTTCCTGACAGAACACACCTGCCGCGAGCTAGGTTCCACAAGCCGGGACCCTCGCGCGCCGTGTAGTCATCACTGGCGCTCGGCAGTCCCGTTGTGTGAGCTTACGCAGAGGACACGAAGATAGTTCTAAACTTGGACGGGCGAATATATACGGGTGGGGCGACAGAGAAGAGCAGAAAATTATTATAATGTGGCTTTACGAAACAATATATGAGTATTTTTGGGTTCGGTGTTACGATTTTTGGAGAGCTAGCTGGGTTTTAAATATTCGATTCTCGGCTCCTAAAATAGCCACATTTGTATTTGGTATTTCATTGCTTTGCATCTTCTTAGTTCCATAACATCACCATAATGGTTCTCTTTTGACATGTGACATTATTGTGAACAATTAGCTATTTATAATTTATATTGTACATAAGTATTGCTTTTGTATGATTAATTATAATACATATCAATATTAATATTATCACACACCCGTCACATTCTCTCTTGGGCCAGATTGTAATAAGTAACAACTTCCGTATGGCCTACAAGTTTGCGTGGTTGAGCAACTATTTAATAGTGACAAATGCAGGGTTTAGGTTACCGGTGATTTCATCAAGTGATGAATCTTTCTTCTATGTCTGCTTTCATCAATGACTAAGTAAATGGATGAAACTAGTCGTTTTTAGCATCAGCGGTCTGCCCACTGAGCCACTTCCGTAACAACACCTTCTTGAAGAAATCTGACTTTTGTCAAATATGAAAACTTGTGATCACAACAAAATTTACACAGAGAAATAACATTACTTATAAGTTACATGAAATATATCTATGTTCATGATCTCGAAGAATGAAAGTTAAAAAATTATATCTCTATTATGTAGGTGTAGGTACATTTGGCCAAAGTAAAAATGGTATTCATACGAAACGGATTGGCTGGTGGTCAGGATCCTTGACAAACAATCCTTGTGTTCATCAATGAAAGAGTTAGATGACGAGTTAGCATAGACTTCATGGGATGATGCGATCAAATCTTTTATCAGCCAACCCGCTTCTTTTGAACACCGTTTTTACTTTGGCCAAGTGTGCATGGCCAACGATAAAAGGGGAACAGAATCTTCGTAAATTCGCTCCATCATTGAGTTTATTATATTAGCTCTCGATTGACATATTATAAAAGGACGTTTCGTCATAAATAGTGTGCATACCCCTAATGGAGCCTATTTATGTAGATTTTTTCCACTAGATAAAAAAAACATCAAAATTTCCCAACATTTCTATTATGAGACGAGAAATCAGACATCGTCAAATCTTTACCAACTTTATCCTACTTGTAAAATCAGCATTCTTGCGGTTAAACATCCAATCATGTAGAGAAACTCCTTTTCAATCTTGCAACAGATAAACCAAAGTGACACCAAACAAGGCAACAATAAACACTGCACCGACTCACTGTTTTACCACAGCATTTATAAACACTAATTAGTAGTTTCTTAACTTGTAATTCTCTTGGACGAGATATTCCTCTAGTCATTTGAATACTGGTTCTGTAAACTCATAGTTTCTGATAAAACGTAGGTGTAAAATGACCAAGAACCCCACCCAATATTCTCCGACTGTCCTTCCTTAGAGTTGGACGTTTGCTTTTGAATTCACACCTTGTTGAGTTGAAGAGGTGTGCTGATTTGCGTCTTATGGTAATGATTGATTATTCGCGATTATGATCTGGTTTGTGTGTTTTATTCATGATATGATGATGTCACTCTCAAGTCTCAACCTGTCTTTAGACATCAGCTGCTATGGTTGAAGATAGATTGTAAAAATTGATGTTTTAAATGAATGGGTTACCTGATAATTTCTTAAAACACCCAGAGTTTAAACTGAATGCATAAAGTATTTGCATACAGTGTTGTGACTTATCTAGATATCTAGATTTATTTTATCTATTATCTTATCTAGATAATTACATAATTTGTTATATTTATCTAGATAAAAAATATTAAATTCAAAATTTATTTTTCTGTATGAACATGCACAAACCTCAAATGTCAGATGATATTATGAAACAGGAAAATCATTCCGTTCAGTCGCATTATAGTTGGCTTGTTAGGACGGCCCTATTTCTTAAATAAAAAAACTCTAATTTTGAATTTAGGATTCGAAAATAATTATGGAACAGTAGTATTTGGTAAAAAAACTGTCTATTATGTATTACAATTATCTTAATAATTTCTTTAAAAATGAAATTTTTCTTTGTAAAAATGTACCTATCTATTATCCTAGATCAATTTTAGGCAGGTTATCTTTATCTTTATCTAGATAAAAATAAAATTATCTAATCACAACACTGTTTGCATATATGTTATTTTTAAAATGATAGCTTATCAATTGACCACATTTTACACCGACTAGACTAGCGTTCCGGATGACCCCGCACGACAGACTCCTTCCCACCGTCAACACTTACTATTCTCACAATCAGCATTCTTCACCATTAGCCTAGTAGCAGAACAGTGCGGCGTCAACAGTAAAAGAACAGTAAACACCACGTAAATGACATACAAAAGACTGCGGCTGATTTATGTTTCCGCAATATGATCCCTGAAAGATTGAGACGTGCATATTAGTGCAGTGTCAGGTTGAGCTGTCAATGACCCATGCATTCATATCGACAGTATCCGTGATTCAAATGCTTCGGGAATCGCAAACTGTTCGATTTCTTCGAAATATAAATATAGATTGTACATTCTTCAATTATAGTATACTTGCTGATTTGGCAATTAGCTTTTGTATTTCCTATTGAAATTAGCAGACTCCGTATTTACTAAATACTGTGACGGTGCAAAATGACATTTAATTATTATTTATTTTACCTTAGAACGAAGAATTATGTGATGCCTTTATTTGAGTTATTTATTCTGAAATAAAATTTACAAAATACCATCTCGGGTTACACAATGGAACTTGCATTTTTAAAGCTGCCATATTTTCACAAATAAAGCTGTCACTTGTTTGTGAAATTAATTAATAAAAAAATATAAAGAGCATTTTTGTCAATTATAAATTGTATTTTGCAACAATTCTTTTATGGATGTCAAATACTGTTCTGTCCGTAAGGTGATATTTCAAAACTTTAAAAAAATAATATTGGTCCCTTTCTAATTCATAAATCACTCTCATACAAAAAAAAGCTCAAAACAGAATATTAAAGGTGTACATAGCTAGATTGAAAAGGTCCAAGTCAAATCATTTACAAACAGAATGATAACCCCCAATCAAGTCTTCACTCTTGCACCTCACAGGTATCTATAATAACATATGGGTCAACGCCCAAGATCGTCCCACTGACACTCAGTGACGTCAGAACGCGTTCAGAGAAAGTGACCGCGACACTCTCCTATGCCCGCTGCGAGTGCGAGCGAGATGGCAGATACGCCTGTAGTGCGTGTGCGAGAGAGCGCGAGGTAGTTCCAGGTAGTGGGCGCGCGAAACACCGGCTAGCCAAATACGGTAATGTGGAGTTATCATAGGTGATTCTCGGAGCCGCACATGTGAGTTTCGGTGGGTGATTTGAGGGGGTCGGTGACGGGGTGGTGTGGGGGGTGTGGAGGGAGGGTAGATGAATGTGTGAAATGATGTTAGAGACAACTTTTGAGCGAAGCGGGCATCTCATTTTGCCTATTTTGGCGCTGGTTTCCATTTCTGATTTTTATCCCGTTTTTTTTTTGTGAGACAAAATCATACCGTGAAATTTTTATGCTGTGCAGGTTTTGAACAAAACCTATAATTGTTTGAAAATGAAAAACCAGAATTGGTTGAAAAATGACATGTTCCGATCGAGTTGAAATTTTGCAAGGCCATCTGCATATATCCCAAATTTTCATCTAAATTTTACAACACAATAGTTTTTGACATTTAAACCTTATTTAAAAATAACCTGTAATTTCAAACTCAAAAGTACATTTACCGCTCATCTTGAAAATAATTACTTAGAACTCAAGGCCAATAGATAAGCAACTGTAAAACAAATATTAATTTGCATATATGAAGGATGGATGCTCACCATCGCGTTACACACAGTTTTTCCTGAGTGCATTTGTTTTGGGTAACGCATTGTTGTTGTCGATCATTTAATTTCATTCGCCCGTATTATTTGTGTATGGAGGATTGTTCACGAAGGGAAATTGAACAAGCATCCGTATTGAATTGACAATGTGGCATTCTTCACATCTCATGCACTTTGAATTTATCTACACCTATAGCCAGGTATCCGGTGCCTTATGTTATTTAAGAACGTTTGATTATTTATTCAATAGTTAATTTGAATATTCTAAGATTCCGTCGTGTGTGTTTCGAAACCCAAGATTATAATTTTCTTTTCTGTATACCTACATTAATATGTGAAGAGAATATTGATTCAACATTTTATTATTTTGTATATTGTTTTGACTCAAGTAACATAATGCTATTTTTCATTGAAAATGTTCAAATTAGCAAGATCTTCAACAGATTTGTCGGAAATAATAGAATTATGAATCAAATGGAGCAAGTTAGCTCAGTCGGTAATGCCCTAGATGCCAGTTGATTCCCGAAACTATTTTCTTTCCTCAGTCATGTTGGGAAGGTTTCATACAATATTATAGCCTTTTGCAGAACAGTGCGACGTTAAAACCGCTATAAATTCTTTGATTTAAGATAATATGATTTTTCAGATATCACGTAAACTAGACCACAAGACAGTTCCATTTCACTCTCAGCCTTCGTTTAAAACGCTAAAGCCATTGAGAAAAACCAACTATTCCAAATATGCCAAGGAATCCCATGATATCAAAGATTCCAATCAAATAATAAAATCTAATTATCCTCGTAATGTCAACTTCTACGAATCAAGTCGGTTATCTGTCGAGAGCCATCTGGGTCACCGCCATCCTAAGATGGGTTCCCGCTCCTTGCTGTGACGTCAAACCACAGCCTTCTCGGTTCAACATGGAGGCACCAGTTCGCTGCAGTGCGCGCGGCTGTTCCGAGTTGGACGACCTTAACCTAAGCGGCCACATCCCACTGTTACTTATAGCCACAAGGAAATGACATAATGTTTGCGATGAATATGTTTCGCATCTACGTCATTTAGAATGTTTTGACGTTTAAATGTGGAGCTGTTTGGCGGTTGCAGGAAAATAGATGTTTTTGTTGGAATTATGACTAATCTTATTGATACATTCATAGATTATTATCCGAATTAAAATACCTCTTGCGTTTATACTGAAATGCATTAATTAATTGCATCATTTGTGCAATTTTATTTTAATGTATTTTAATATTGTATTTTATATTGTATGTATTTTTATTTTTATTTATTTTAATTTATCTGATTGTGAACTACATCCACTCCGTTTGGTCTGAAAACAACTGGCTATTTGGTAATCAGCATGGCTTTCGGAGGGGCTTCTCGTGCGAGTCATCACTTTCTGGTTTTACTCAAGAAATATCCGAGATTGTGGATAGCGGAAACCAGGTGGATGCTGTACTTGTCGATTTCTCTAAAGCCTTCGATGTGGTGCCCCATAGCCTCCTTTTAGAAAAGTTTGCCTCGATGGGGCTAGACAACCGAGTGGTAAAGTGGATTGGCACGTTCCTAACAAACCGCAGCCAGGTTGTACAAGTAGGCTCACAGACCTCCGCACCAGTAAAAATCTCCTCAGACGTGCCCCAAGGCACAGTGCTTGGTCCTACCTTATTCCTGGGCTTCATTAATGACGTGGCAAAAAACATACAATCACCCATGAAGCTTTTTGCGGATGATCTTATCCTGTACAGGGCTATACATAGCAATGAAGACCGTGTCCTTTTGCAAGCTGATTTAGACAATATCCAGGAGTGGGTTTGCGATAATGGGATGTCTTTAAATCCCTCAAAAACAACGGTTGTCAGCTTCACAACTAGACGTTCGCCAATACCTACTTCATACTTAATGAAAGGGGAGAAGCTTGTGAAATCTAACACCTGCAAGTACCTTGGTGTGACCCTTGCTTCCATTCTCAGCTGGGCACCGCACATCGCATGTATGACATCAAAGGCTAAAAGATCACTGCACTTTGTCATGCGGAATCTGAAGGGCAGTCATCCTAGAACCAAGCAGCATGCATTTAAGTGCCTTATCCGCCCTCTGTTGGAGTATTGCTGCGGGATCTGGGATCCACACTCTGCTGTCCACATCAATGCCATCGAGATGATTCAGAGAAAAGCCGCCAGATATGTAATAAACTGTCACCGCAGGTGGGACAAGGAGAAGAAACAGCCAACTCTAAGGGTCAGCAGGGTTGTTCAGGAGTTGAAATGGGACTTACTAGAGACTCGGCGCGCCAAAGTCAGCCTCCGATATCTTTTCAAGGCGCTGTCCGGGCAACCTGCCTGGCAAGATCTAGAGAAGTTAATACACCCCCCCAAAGTTTATTGGCAGAAAGGACCACACGAAAAAGCTGTTTGTGAAGAGGTATCGGACAGAAGTGGGACGATACTCTCTGTTGGGACGAGCTGTTCGTGCTTGGAATAATTTACCGAAGGTGGAAATGGATGCCCTGACAGAAGCTAAAATAAGCCACTTTAATAATATTTTAGACAACTTAAGACCGATTCATATCGAAACTCATCTGTGATTTAATAAGTTAAATTTTAAATTGTAATAATGACTAATTAGCACCACTGTGCTTGTAAACTCATCTGACAACCACCGGAAAGGATGCATTGTATCTATACTTTACTGTTTTGTATTACTGTACACTATTTTACTGTATTTTTACTGTATTGTCCAAAGTTGTTAATAAACTTGATACTTGATATTATTAATATTATATTATTAAATTTCTTTCTATGGTGCCATTTTAGAAATGCGAACAATCTCGGAAGGGTTGTTACACACAAACCAATGAAAATCTATATTTGTACGAAAATGATTGGCTGCTTGTCTGGTTCCTTGACAATCAATCCTTGTTATTATCAAAGAAATCAGAGCTCACCTACTAGAGTTAGATGATGGGTTAGCATAGACTTCATAGGATGATGGGTGCCATCAAACCTTTATCAGACAATCGTTTCTTTCAAACACATGGGCAAGGGCGTAGGTATCCAGGATGAAATTTCGGGGGGTGGGGGGGCTGGACATTACTAATATTTTGAAAAATCTCAGTGGAAAACAAGGGGTGCGGGGGCCCCGCGAAAATTTTGGATCAAGGTCATTCATTTTGGTGCAATTTTGAATCGCAGTGTATAGCTATTTCAGGGAATTATAAATTACAAAATACCAAAAAATTTGATTTTTTTTGGATTTTTAACTTAATACTAATTATATATTGGAACGTTTTTGACATAATCTGTGTATTTAAGAGTTTTTTTCACATATTATTTTAAATGTGCTTATTTTCTTTGATGCAACCCTGATTTCGGGGGGGGGGGGGGAGGCATGGCCCTCTCCCCCCCCCCCCCCCCCTGAATACGCCCTTGTGAATGGGCGTATTTCACAAAATGCGTTAGTTTTACATCAATCGGTTCACTAAATGATTTTTTTACAATAAACATGATGAAATCGGTCTTCATTCTGCTATAGGGTGTTTGAAAAGAGTAGCACGGAAATATTATTGACGCAAACACTCAAAGTAAACAATGTCATTTCTATATGTAACATGCGATAACATTTTGAGTAAATATTTGATCTTGAAGCGTGTCTGTTCTTGAAGATAATGGAACGGGATGTGTGATGAAGGGAGTTGACAAATACATATGATTAATTCTGACATTCTGATGACTCACATTACACGGTGAATGCCTTGAATCAGGACCGAAGATCAAGACATCTAAACACGTTAAACACGCAACAGAACAAGTGAAAACATGGAAGATAATAATTGAAGAATATAGACCATTTTAAATATTATCTCGGTGGCTCTGCTTTCTAAGAAAAATCATATGCAGTTTGATTTCAACAATAGGTAAAACAGGGACTAAGGTGTGTGGAAATAATACTGCATATGATTTTTCTTAGAAAGCAGAGCCACCGAGATAATATTTAAAATGGTCTATAGGAGTGACCAATATTAAGTCAGGAATTTTGTTTATGGATCAGGGGCGACGACTTTTATAAACCCAGGAGTTCCCAAAAACGAATATTGTATCAAATATAAGGGGGGGGGGGGGGGGGGGGGGGACAGGAACATCCTGTCGCCGGCCGCGAGAATTTTTCTGGCAAAGACTTTGTAAATGGGACGGTAATTAACTGTGACAAAAACTCTAATAACTTACTTATTTATACAATTTGAACTCTGATTTAGAAGTGTGGTATATATACTGTGTTCTGACAGCTATTTCATCTAAATATGCTCTATTTCAAAATAAAAAGCGAACATTTTTTACTGAGGGTTTACACGACCCCAATTTCATCCCAGAACTATCGTGAAGGAGATTTGAAAACATAATCTAGTTGGATCAACCATTTATTTCACTTCAAAAATGTTAAAACTGGAATTGTATAAAAATATTTTTTTCCCATTTACGAAGTCTTTGCCAGAAAAATATTCGCGCCCGGAACCCATAGCCCCAATTTTTTAAATATCTTAATTTCTTTTCTTGAGATTTGGTGGGTTTTGGACGGTTTTGCCCGAATTTTCCCGGCACTATTACGAAATATCAAAAATAACGAAATTGATTACATGTAAATTTTTTAGCAGCTAGGTCTTGATGATTACCTAATATGATTCATATACAAATATATAATAATAAACGAAAATGTACTTACTTCGTGTACCTTCCTTACTAAAGCAACTACTTTCACTTTGTGGATAATTCATTCCGATTTTGAAACCAAGAAACTTTTATTTTAAAAATCTCATGAATTTGATTTCCAAATGCACCCAACTCGCAAATGAGTGACCTTGAGTACATATTCCTCGGGACAAAGTCTATATTCACTGGTGCTAGTGAGGGTTCGTGTGCAATGGTGCATGCCCAGTGGGAGTTACACAATGTGGTATTAAGACGGGGGTGTGTCTCGCCTCTCTCGTCATCTATCTAGCGGTCCATGACACCCTCCAGGCAAGCAGGATGTCTTAGGAGGCGCCTACTATACCGACATGTGCAATCATGCCGTTTACAAATTGAGAATATTAGTTGATATTGTTTTAAACATGAGAAGATGATTTGCCGTCCGTTTGCCGGGTAGTTGGTAGAGCGCTCGCCCGGCAAGTGAATGATCCCGGGATCGAATACCGGCTCGGTCATATTTTTTTGATTCACACATTCATTTTTATTGTTGTTTAATACAGTCAAAAGGATTTTAGTTTAATAAACAATATAAGAAATTATTTATGGAGATTATGGGCAAAACGGTATGTAGATAAAAGAATCAAGAGGTTGAATTACGTAAATTTTAAGATAAACGCGGAAGCAAAGATTTGAAGTTACAAAACTGTTCTCTGTTGGAACCCATCACCATCACATATTGAAACGTCTGTGCTATAATAATAATTGGTCACGTAGATCGATCATCAGATGTATAGACAATTATGTGTTCATATTTGTTTACAGAAAGCTGTGAATAAAAATAATATTCGATAAAAAAAAGCAAAAAAAAACATTTTGCGTGCTCTCTACAGCCAAGATTGTGATCCTAGTTGGCTCAGGCAGTACAACTCTGGACAGCACAAGGTCCGCATTCGATTCCACGACCGTCATTCTTGACTGAGGTGTTGTCGTAGTTTTCCTCAGTCGAGTCACGAGCTGGCAATTATGGGAAGGTTCCCTAACAGCTATAGCCTCCTTTCATCACGACATTCATCCGTCGCCATTTACTTAGTTGCAGAACAGTGCGACGTAAACACCATCACATCAAATCTTCATCCCCCGAACTTATCCAATATTTCTCTATTTTCCCCTTGGCAGAATCACGCTGCCCACCTCCTCCATTACAAGTTAATAACACTGGTCTAATTTCCTCTCCTCAACATTGATCTAGCTAACAGCTATCCGCCCCTATTATTGCATATCCAAGAGAAGGGTGGTTTAGTAGGGTGGTTTATGGACACTAACACTGATTTGTGGGTGCGCCATGTTTTACCTGGCCTGTCACGTGACCAGTGTAATCACCGGCCATCCGCCATTTCCAGCAATATTATTCACATCTCGGGAACAGGAATATACTAAAAAACATGATGTAAATTAATTATAAAATTAACCCTTCTTTTCTGTGATAAACGATTTTGTCATTTGAACAACTTTTGTAGTGTGAATTGGCTGTTAATGGTGATAGATGCATATTATGAAGAATATCTAAGCGTGGTCGCTGGGAAGGAGGCGGTCGTGGGTTATTAGTAGAAAACTGAGGAAAAGCATCAAGTATAGCTCAGAATGAAAATGTCCTCTCAGAACGATAATCAGCAAGTTTGTAGACGAATGCCTTAATTTCATCGCAATAATCCATCGCTCAAAAACCAGTTGTAGGTACTGGCGATCTAATCATATTTGTATTGGTAACATGAGTCATTGTGTAAGAGAATACTTCAATACAACTAATTTCTTGGCATCCACCAGTCAAAATGGAAATTGATAGAACTCGATTACTGGGGTGCGATCCCATAAAATGATAACTTCCTTGTCACGGTGACAAGACCCTAGAAGGCCATGAACAACATTGAGATGAGAAGCTTGTCACCGTGACAAGAAAGTTCTCATTTTATGTGATCCCACCCCAGTATATATAATAGATAATTATGCTTTAACGGCGCGTTGACAACGAGGTCATTTTGCGCACATTTAAGGGGAGGACATGGGGAGGGGTCGACCAATGGAGTGGTCCGGTCCGGAGGAGTCCAGCACTGGTAGTAAGGTCAGGTCGGAATGGGTACGGACCGCGAGGGGGGGGGGGGGGGGGGGGGGCTTCGGGCCGATGGGACCCGATTTCAGGGGGATCACCATCTCGAGGGGGGAGGCCGGCCCGAGGGGCACACGAATTTGGGAAATGCAAAGTCGTGTCTTCGAGATGTGGATGAGGTCTGGTGGGCTGGTCACTGAGTGGACGCATGTTGCAGGTTGCTGGTCGGCGCTCCTGAAGATCAGACCAGGCAGCCCGGCGTGACGCGTGGAGGCGCCGTGTACAGGTGCGAGGTCAACAGGGAGTTCTCCTGTGCGGCGGTGCCCTTTGACCCCCAGGGTAAGTCCTGCATTATACAACATACTGCACAAGATCTCTCGTACATAATGTAGGTACAGTTACAACTAGGTACCTAATTTAGCAATAGGGAATATGCATACATTTAGACTGATTTCAAAACAACAACATACCTATTTGTTGGTAAAACACACTCAAAAGTGTACATTTTCATTCATAAATATGAAATTGAAATTCAGTTGACATTTTGGCGGTAAAATATATTCCTGACATTTCCTATAAAGTGATGTCATTTTTATCAACATAACAATGATGTTGCCATGGTTACAATAAAATATGACATACTCGTTATAGGAAATGTCAAAATTAATCTTTGGTAATGTCAAGAATACTATTTTCCTGCCAAAATGTCCAATGAATTGCAATTTCATATTTATGAATGAAAATGTACACTTTTGAGTTTGAAAACAGTGTGTTTTACCGGTTTTACCAACATTTATGTTGTTAATGTGAAAATTTTTACTTTACCCGAATTAAACCACTTTTGCATATTCCATTATTAGTTTTCAACATTTAAAAAGTTATTTTGCTGATGAAAATAGTCTAAATAGGTACGCTACCTACTTCCGAGTAGATCGGTGAAGTTGTAAACGATTACGATTGAGGCAGAACCAAATGACATTAATGCCACTTTGGTCACTCGATCATCACGCACATGGCGTATAATAATCGTCCCAACTTCGAAATACCCTTTTCTAAAACTAAAGTTACGCTTCTCTGATTCGATTAACCGCCTAATGCATTTCCACAGTCTGTAACTCCAATTGAAGTGGCAACGAAACCGAATGAAATAACATCCCTATTCGAGCAACAATCCATCACAATTGAACCCGAAGGCTTCTGGCGTGATTTTCCCGTTCGCCCCGGCGCTTTTGGGTGGCGGTGGACTAATGATGTTTTAAACCGGGGAATGACAAATGGTTCCATAATGAAGAGTTCGACGATTGAATTAGCCGCGCTCGCGCATGCGCGGTGATTGATGAGAGATGGAGATTAATGGAGAGGATGTGATGTGACCGAATCATCACGGACTTGCGGGAAACAATGGAGTTTGGGCGGCGATTTGCAAGTGTTTGCTTTAGTTTAGGTATGGGTGGGATTTTATACCAATTAAAGTTAAGTTACCTAGTCATAGGTAAAAGTTATCCTATACATTAGGCATTCGATTATTTATAGAATACTAATTAACATTATTCCTAAAATCTCTTAAATAAGAACATAGCAAGTTGTCTCCACGGCTTTCGTAATTTTTTAGATTTCATCTTAGTATTTACCTAGATCTTCAGTCGATATGCAAATGGTGGGAATGTTTCTGTTATAGGCCACGACCGCCTCCTTACCGTCGTCTATCATTACATCGTTATACTCCTTTCATCACAGTTCGATCATTGCATCCGTCGCCATTAGCCTAGCTGCAGAACAGTGCGACGTTAATACCGCCTAAATATTTCAAATTGATTGAAATTTCTTCTTTTCGTTCAATAGGACGTTATTTTTGCTGCACGATGGACAAGTCCCGACGTAAAGGAGGTGATCTCTATCTTGTCATTGATTTCATTACATCCACCATCTTTCATGTCTGACTCAATCAATAGCTTCTGTTTGCCATCACGATCTGGCTGCTGGAATGTGTTGGTCATCTTCCTCTTTGTGCCCCTCCTCCCCCCTCTGCCCTTTCCACCGGGGGGCGCTTTTCATCAAACCCCCCACCCCACGGGAGCTGCGACAATGTACACCCAGGTACCTGATTAAATGTATTTATAGAACTGTAATTTCATCCGAAATTTTCAACGAGAACGAAGAAAACCTTGGGCTAGATTTATAAAGTTTTAAAATTCATTTCGGCAAAATTATATCAAGAGGGCTGGGTTCGATTTCGATTTCTGCCTGACAGAGGCCTTTTCTGTGTGTTCCTCAGTCTCGTTGCAAATGCTTGGAAGGTTTTCTTTCCTCAACATCATCAGCTTCAAAATCATTTTGCAGAACAGTGGTACAAGCGCTCGGCCGTTTTAGCAAATTGATTAGAGAAAAATTGTTTCATAAGTGGGTGTAACTTTGATAGGATGTTCACATGTTCAGTCTTATTGTATATTAGTAGCACTTTTTAAATTTTGCTTCTTGCCTTACAAAACCGCGCAAAACTATATGAAATTTCTGATACGATTGGAGATCAAACCCGTTTACCAATTGTAATTGATCTCAAATCATGATTAGATAAAAGACAAACTTAGAGTTATCACTTAGCACATTTTAAAATTAAATTTCATAAGGCACCCAGGGAGACAAGAAAATATACAATATTTCACCAAAAATCAACTAATTATTACTAATTAACGAAGCAAATAATTAAATATGTACAAAGTGATAACCCTAAGTTTGTCTTTTATCTAATTAAAACTTCAAATTATTTCGTCAACCCATTTTGTCTCCATTCGTATCAAAAAAGTGCCTACAACAAGTGCCAAAATCGCTCGCGCGTGCACCACCTCAAACACAATTATTTTAAAAGAAAATCAAACAGAATAAAAAAAAACTTTAACGAAGCGAGGCATTCAAGAATGAACAATAATTCAAATCAACTTCTGATTACTCATCATTTGATTTCATGTCAAAAAGAGAATCTTTCTTCATTGTATGAACGTTTCTTGGTGATGAAGTTGTTCATTTGTTCATTTGCCGGAGTATTTGAGTAACATTGTGCATGAAAAGAAATGTCAAAATATAACAAGTACGTCGAGTTAACTCGATGTGTAAGCTTCGCGTGATGACCGCTGCCATGACGCGAGCGTTTTGTATTAAGTCGAATCATTCTTGTGTATACATGCTTTATAGATGGAAACATTTCTTGCGGAGTTGACGGACGCAAAATCAAGGATACTTGTTGGTTTATAAAATATATCGAGGGGTGAAGAACTAGAATATACATTTAGTTGTATTCTGGGAAGAATAATCGAGTGAAAACAATATTCGAATAAATAGTATGAAAATGAAAAACGGGAATAATAACAAAATAAGAAGAAAAGTGTAATAACAAACAATTTATAGTCGCATTATTTTAAAGAAAACAGAAATCGAAATTAAGATATTTCGCAACAATGTGAGATTTTCCATTTATAAGATCCAGTAGGCCGAAAATGCCACTTTGATGCTTACAGTAAAAGTGGGAATTGCTCCAGCCTTTAGGTTTGAACGTATGCTGTGTGAGAGTGTGCGCGCCGTACGACTTGGCTGGCGTGGAGCGACCGCTCCACTAGATTAAACCAATTTGTGGATATCAATTATTCCTCAAAAGTGGTACGGACGGACGGATGATTGTTTAAGAGATTGTTGAAGCTATAGTATTTATGACTGAAACTTTTCATGCTAAATTTTACTTCACATTTTAAAATAAATTTAATGGGATGTGAATAGTTAAGAATCAAAATTAAGTATTTTTTATCTGCATTTTGCTAACAAATGCGTTAAAGTTATTGTACCTATTGAAAATTGTTTATTTTTTAGTGCCTCATTATTCTTTAAATAAAATGCACATTATATTCTCTACTCTCGAAAAATCTCAATCCTTTACAATATGAATAAATACCAACTGCACAATGCAAAGTTTTTCCTTGAGTGGGATTCCTTGGTTCGAATCCCACTCAAGGAAAATCTTTTCATATTGCAGTTGGTATTTATTCACATCCACCTATCTGAACAGCAAAAACCATATTTCACACCTTATACAATATGTTTAACAAACACAATCAACCATCACTTTCCAGCGAACTCACCAAATAAAAACCATCAGCCCATCACTTTCTCGAGTGCAACATTGCACCTTTCTATACTCGCAACGCAAACACGGATGTAATATCATCCTAATCAAACCCGGCGTGCAGTCAGCACAGTGGAAGAGGGTGGAGTCAGAAACCACCAGACAAGCCACGTCAATGTAAAGGTGTCAATTACACGACGAACTAGACCGGTTGTAATTGCAGTTTTGTCGCATACAAAACGAGGGAAGGGGGTTGAAATCTGTGTATATACCTCAGAGTTTGCTCAGAGGTAGAAGATTTTTCCAGATATTTCCTCTGTTGTGCGAGAGGTAGAAGAAAAATCAATTTTTCCATTTTTGTCGCCATATTAGCCTCGCTGCAGAACAGTGCAACGTTAAGCCCCAGACAAAAAAATCCATTTTCACGATTTTGCGCTGCACAATTTGGAATCATGTAATTATAAACTTGACTCAGCCAACAAATACTGAAGTATTGACGTAATCTTTTATGTGACTCATGTCACCATTAATTTAATTTAAATTTCAATGGAACAAAATCTTACATATTATAATTCAAAAAAAAACATCAAGTCTGTAAAATGTGACTCTTGATTTTTTTTCCTGGAAATTGTCAATTGTCATGAACACATAAAATATTTGCCCCATGAATGAAGATTTTTAAGTGGATCGGTCAAATAGTTCAAATTTTAGTTTTCAGCCAATTGTAGGACCTTGTTCAAAAACTATAGTCTGAAATAAGTTCACTAGTGTGTTCGCAAAATTTCCGATTAATTGCTTGAACTGTGTGACCTAGACAAAACACACACAAAAAACAACTGAGAAATCTTACTAATGGAGCCCATTACTGTAGATTCCATGTCTCTATCTTGCGGTACAGTACGGGTAAGTGAGGGTGGAATCCGAAACAATTAGTCAAGTCGCATCAATGCCAAGGATTCAGTTACGTGCCGTGCCAAGTCGGACTGGTTTTAATTGCTCAAGGTCAATTACAATTAATACACGTCGCTTTCAATCAATAATAGGTCACGTGATGGTGGCGTGCACACGCGATCTGTGCACGAGACACAATTTACACAATACACAATACACGAGGCACAATACTCGGCTAATTGAGATGCATTTGGGGATATTCTCGAACATGCAAGCGGCTTGACTTGACTGACAAGATATGAAAGGGTAGCGGGGGTTAAAATATCAATGAAAAATTATGTACATCCAACGGTATTCGAAAGAAATGGTTGGCCGAAAAAGATTTGATGGCATCATCTGATGAAGTCTGTGTTCATGTCATCTACCTCTAGTAGTTGAGCTCTGATTTCATTGAAAATATGAAAGATTGATTATGAATCTGACCAGCAGCCAATACGCTTCGCTCAAATACCGTTGATTTGTTGAGTCACAATGATTTGTACATAACATCTGAAAAAGTGGAAAATTAGAAATTGAGGAAAATAGAAATTAAAAAACATGAAAATATGAAAATATGTGAATATTTTATTTATTTATTCATGTCAGATAAATTGACAATCAGTATCAATTAAATTTCAATTACTTATTTACTGATTTCAATAAATTATGTTCCAAGATAGTCACCCTTTTGTAAAAAAAAAAAAAATATGTACCTACCAAGTCTCCTCTCATAATGGCTCAGCACGAAAAAATTGATACCAAAAAGGGTCAAAATAGAAAAAAAAATCATAAAATATTTTAATAAACAAATTCTTTCAAATGAACGTTCACAAAAAGCGGTGTACCATTTTTTCTACTTTTGACCAATGGTCATCCCTATAAATTGACCATTGATGTCTATCATATTTCCCATCTCTTTGATTAGCCTTGAATATTACAATCTTACTAAGGTAGGGACTTAGTAGCAAGAATCGGTCAATTTACATCTGCCAAGACCTGTTCATAATACATAATACATTCATAATACATCATTATGATCATCATACATACATTATCACATTATACATTACATTATCATACATTATCATACATTACCATACATTATCACATTATACATTACATTATCATACATTATCATACATTACCATACATTATCATACATCATAATCATAATACATACATTCATAATACAAAAATCTGTATTTTATAGTGGTATTCAACTTTATAATAGATTAGGTAGAAAGGTAAAAGAAGAAGAAAATATTGAAATGTTTAAAATTTTATGTACTTCATTTGTTTATAATGAATTTCCTGTTTTGTAAATGTATATTGTAATGAAAAGTAGCTTTCAAGCTAAATAAATAAATAAATAAATAAATAAATAAATAAATAAATAAATAAATACATAAATAAATAAATAAATAAATAAATAAATAAATAAATAAATAATAAAAATAAAATAAATTAGCTTCAACGATGCACAATGTTCTTGAGCGACCCAACGCAGAACATCGAGCACCGAGCTGACTGTCACAACATCTCTGACTTGTATATAATCTGGCTCTGTAACTTCTGTCGTCATCACTGCCTTCTGTAGACATCACATCAGTTCCTGTTCTGTTTTTATCATGCGCCTTCTTGATGCAACAAGACAAGAATCAAGGGGAACGCAGCCACTACTCTTCGAAATCCTTGTTCATACTCAGCTTTGCAAAGTCTTCTGTTTTACCGTCGCACGGTTCTGCAGTCGACTGACTCAAAGGTAAACATTGGAAATAATCATTCCTAAAAATCGTAATAGCTTTTGATATATTCAAATTACGAAAATTGTGGAAATAATTAACATAGGCAATTTTTTGTCGACCTTAGAAATACCTAACACAAAATTAATTATCAGTTTTCACAATTCGAGAAAATAAGGAACACGACTGGCCTCTGGTGGATTCTTTGGTACTAGCCATTAAGGGCAAAATGGAGGATATCACGGGGATATTTATATATATATATATAAATTATATTAAATTTGTTTTAGTTGTTTGTTGTGGCTGAAAAAGTAAACTTAAATCTAAATTTCAATTGTTTCTTCACTGCCCTATGGAAACATGAACTTTAAAATAAAAAAGTGCATCAAAAAGTTTGCTGCCAGAAGTGACTCCATCACGTGTCGCTTATTTGTTCGAATACAGGTGGCCATAACTCGAAATAAAGCTAACATATTTATATTTTTACAGCTTTGAGTCTGTTTAGGCACAAAATTGTGTTTAAGGGTCGTGTGTATCAACTAAAAAATTTGCATTGTTAATTATTTTTCAAACTTAATTATTTGAAGGGTTCAAAAGTTATAGCGATAGGAATTATTTAGGAATTATTATCTTCATTTACCGCCGAGAACGATTATGATAATAATAGGGAGATGTTGATGAAAAATAGTAATGGTGGACGGTGTGGAGGAGGCGGTCGAGGCCTTGTATTAGGGAACCTACCCATCATTTGGGGAGGAACCTGCCTCCTTGTAAGAGGGCACTTCTTACAACAATCACACCAATCACGAACTAATAACAATTTCTAGACTTGCTAACCTCAATCTTCTGAATTCTTTTGACCATTGATTTCCAACATCCACTATTTTATTTTGTTTCTATTTTGTTTTGTTTTTATTTTGTTGAATAAAGATAGCAAAGAAAAGTGTGTATTTAATTTCCAACAAGGCTGTCAAAAAGACACTGTGTACCCTCCAAAAAGGGCAGAAGTGCAACAATTGATCTTTTCTTTTGGGCCACTTTTTATTTTAGATATTACATTAGTATTGGCAGACTTTCTACATAGGTCCTGGAGCGGCATTTTGTTTTTTCTCTGGCATCTCGATGCAACTGTCATGTGTGGACCAGAATGAACCGAGAAGGCTGTGGAACAGATACATGTTTGAGAAGGCGGTGTCAATGGCCAGAATAGAGTCGTGTTTTGTCAGTGTTTTTAATGCCTTCTATGATGTTGAAGAATAATTTAAAAAACTGCATTCTATTTTCAGGTTATGAATACTGCATATCCCTCCCATCATTCTACTTGAAAGTATATCTGACAATTGATGGAGATCATTTTAATGGGATTCTCGATATTAGAAAAAATTTGCAGGATGCCAATGAACAATCAACAGAGATAAACGAAATTTTCTATAAATATTAGCATGCAACAGATACAGAGTCTGTGTTGAAAAACAAGATGAAAAGATTATCCACCTCCTGGAATTCACTCGACTAGACATTCAGAAGCCGGGTTCGAATCCCGGAGGAGGAAAATCTTTTCATCTTGCAGTTGGTATTTATTCACGTTCACCTACCAGCCATATTTCATTCAAACTGTGTTTACTTAATTAATTACACATATGGTTTGATTTTTTTTCAGTTTGAGTATCAGCAGCGAAATATAGGTGATATTAATGTGTTTCCACCTCTAACAGAAACGTGCTCGATTTGCGTTTTAAAACTTATTAGTAATTTAAATAGTACTTGTTTTTCCTAAAAAAAGTTCAAAAAGTTTACAAAAAAGTTCAACATATTATACATTATTAAAAATAAAAACCTGTATAAAAGGGCATTAGTTACAAAAACGGTAAAGGCAAAAAGCATCTTTCACTGTCGACTGAGGGAATACCTCAGTCATGAAAAACAGTAGCAGTAAACGAACCCGAACCTTTCGTCAGGACTTTCAACACTCCTGTTCGTAAATATAACTGAAACAGACCGATTTTCTTCTAAAAAGTATATTTAAAACAGGTGCACAGAGAAAAAGTCCTAAACAATCTTGACGTAAGTTATTATTCTAGTGTTGAAAGTACAACACGGAAGCTCTGTGCTTGGGGCACACGTCCTGTTCGCCCGCGCATGCGTGTAGACTCACATGTGCGGTGCACGTGCTAAACACTAAACAGTAGCACATGTGAGTTGATCACTTACACATCCTCTTCAAGAGAGCCGACTTGTTCCTAGAAGTAGCTGGAGGTCCACTCATTTTAGAAGGACGACCGAAGACACGTTTTTGAGAGAGATTTGTGATTTTGGCGGGATTTTTTTTTTTATCAATTGTTGAATTAAAGAGACTATAGCAATATGCCATCAAACTCAGGAGATAATATATATTTTAATGATATTTTATAAAACGTTTTTTTACATTGTGCAAAAATGGATGATGATAATAATAAGATTGTTCAATTTTTTAGTATGCTTAAAAATTATATAAGGTAAGCAAATTAGCTCAAATTTGTAATATGATTACAAATTGCTTTCGTACATATATTTTATATATAGCTTTATATCAATTTAGTTTTCATTCATAGATGTATGGAAGATCAACGACTCGATTGTTGAATACAGACCAATTGTGTACCTATTTTATGTGCTCAATAAATTACATTATTATTATTACATTATTTTTGAGCATATAAAACTTTTCGGATTTCAATAACTTTACTAGCCTGTTAATTATGTAGAAAATGTTAAATAAATAACAAGTTAATCGAATCATATTTATTTTTAAAATTTATATTGATCTTAATGACTTTGCAAAATTTCATGTTGATCTGATCAACCAATCAGAAGATATTAAAATTAAAATTGAACTAATCACAGATATCGAAAAGAATAGTATTCACATTTCACATGGTTTTTACAACAAGGGAAAAGGAGACGCTCGCTTCGCTCGCTCAAAAATGATACAAGAATCGCAAGTTTCCTCCAAACAATAGGTGATTCACCTCAAAACCATCGGCAACTCCTGATTCCATAATAATCAATCAGAATCCTCATTCCTTACAATCGCGAATGCACATCCTGCATCATCACCATCGCATCCACTGACGCCATCTGCATCCAGTGAATTGAATCGCAGGAAGCGATCTTGCAATCGTCTCGAGGTCATGACCAGGGCGGTGCATTTTCCTTGCTCATTTGCATGTCAGCAATTGACACACTGACGAACAGACAACCGCTTATTTCCCACCAACACTTTCTGAACCAAGATAATATCATCACAGCAAGCCGAAATCGATTAGATTTGCTGTCACTGCACAAGATTTTTACCAGGAAGTGTAAATGCATTGAGTTTGTAACGCATACAAATAAATTAGCTGACGAAATGTACGAAAGAAGAAATATTTGATGAAGAAGATTTGATTGATGCATGCGATGAATAATTTCTGAGGCCCGTTCAATTTCAATGATTCTATATAGTGAGTTCAAAACCAGTAATTCTATCACATTTGTAATGGTGGCCTTTGAGTCAAATGGTAATTGATAGAACTTGATTAAATCATTTCAAAAGTGTGCAACGCAAAGTGGATAAAAATTACTTCGTTCCTTCTCATTAGTTTTTCGTGGGTTTGACTTCCCGAGAGTAAAACCAACTCCGATGATATTAAAAAACCTCTCCCGGGCAATCTCCCCCTCATCTCCCGCCCGCCAAACATTTCATCTCCCCACAACACCCAACAAAAAAAACTCAATCTCAATCGAATTAGTCTTTTAAGAACTCTCCTATCAAATGATCAAACTAATGGTGTAATGCACTCCGCCTTATCTACAGAGGGATTGGTCGAGCTGGACAATGTAACTCATACTCCGTGTAACTTGAAAGTAACTTAGTAACCGGCGAGTGTGTGTGAAACAGTAGATCTTGGTCGTAAATCAATTAACTGAGTCGTTCTTAATTAGTGGTAGGATATTTGATAGCATCGTTTGGCTGTAGGCATGAATGGCTTTTAGTGATGGAAGAGTTGGGATAGCATTGGTTTTAGATGTGAAGAATTGTTGAGTTCTTTGAGGTTTAAAGGGTTTAAAAATTGGTGAATGGGTACTTATACGATGGGTAATAAAAATTCTATTTCATCTTGAGCGAATATTTAAAAGATCTAACCCAAGGTCAAGTAATCGTTAATCAATGTTAATTGATTCATATTCATTTTCTTTTGTAGAAAATTTTACATTTCATTACGACCCGTTTTAGACATACATTCTGTATATCAGAGGTAGATTACCGGAAGTCAATTTCTTGATTTTGCGTTGCACACTTTGGAATGATGTAATAGCTCTATCACTTGCAACAAATAAGTTATAATGAAGTGTTCTCTTACACAATGACTCATGTCACCATTAAAAATGTGTTTGATGAACCCAGAAATATTGTCATGTGCTCACCTCAAGATTATTGAAAGACTTCCGCCCTTTTACCTCTGAGGTACAGAATTAAAAACAAACTGCTTGAAAAAATGTGATGAAAAACAGTTACATGATTTTTTTCTGTTCAGTGATTTTATCTGAAAATTAAAAGTGAAATAATTATTATATATTTTCTCATGTCTCATTCTTTTAATTTTTGTCTGTGTGATGTATTCGTCGTTGGTTTGTATTACATTTATTATATTTTTCTATAGTGTGCTAAAATCACATTTATATTGTTAGTCCATAACTCAAAACAGATACCTATAATGATTTTGGTCTTACTTGTATTGATTTTTGTAACAATACTGAGCAAAACTAAGAATTGTTACCTTTTTACACAATCCATCTACTGATACCTACACGAAAGGCCATCTGCCAGATGGTCTATTAACTTGATCTATTTCTATATAATATCATGTCCAGCTAATTTGTTACGTGTAAGATTAATTACGAGAGATAATATTAATTAACGTTGGTCTTGTTAACTCTGGTTAAATGCCACGGTTTCGGTAATGTTTCTAACAGCTGACACTAGCATCACATGTGGTTCACATAGAGTCGGTTTCTAATGGCATTTCCTGACTCCCCAAATGTTGTAAGCTTTACTTGTCTTGAAAAGAATTCACACTGAATGAACAGTTGCCAAAACTTACAGGATTATATTGAATCGCATACTGTATACAGTCAGAAATGAATCAACAATTAATTTAAATTATATAGAGGTAATACAACTTTTTTTAGAATTTTTCTGATTTTCGGTCCAGTGATATTCAAAAAATGGCTCAAATTCTGGAGACAATTGTTTGTTTTTACAGAATTTAATGTGTCAAATATCAACATCCATGGATTTACCTGTCTTTTGACAATGTAAACCACCTGCAATAAAATCAAGTAGGTAGTTTTTTTAATAATGGAACCTTTTGGGTAAATTCTGTTTCTAACCCATATTAAATCTTATTTGAAGACAATTTCTAACAATTATTTGAATCTACGACAAGATATTTATAATCCTAGTTTGAATGGACATAGGTATACCTAAAGTTTGTTTTTTAAATTTTAAAATACTGCCAATACCAAATATTATTAAATTTTTAAATTTTAAACCTACGTATACCTACTATATTTTATTACAATTCATTCACATTTCAACATTTACTTCGTTGATTCATCCTTAATCACAAAAATTGCTTGTTTCGCCTATAAATAGCGTAAGATTTCGGTGTCAGTGGGTGTAGATATTCTGTAGTCAAACTGCCGGCACCTCATCACTAGAATCACGTGAAACCACAATCAGTACAGTCGGTCACTAGAACCCAACCCAGGCAAAGAAAAGCCGAGATCACTGACCACATTTCAAATAAATTACTTGTTATAGCTTCATACCAATCATCTTAATGCTATTATTAATTTCCTTCAAGAACATCTCTTACGATTCTATCTTCATTTTGTTTTTGCTCGTGCATATAAAATGGCGGCGTCTAGAATTTCTCACAATTAATTAACTTGTAAACTGTTTGATTCTGACAGTGTAATTAATGATCTCGCCGCTAGGTTCGTAGTCACGTGGCCGGGAATTAAGCGGATATTTATGGCCTGTTTGGTGGTAATTCTTCATCGCGGACAAGATTGACCTGACAAGAGATTCTTGAGAGAAACAATTGCTGTGTAGATTTATATTGTAAATATTGTGGGGAAATGCATTCAATTTCTTAGTTAGGTACAATTACTAAGTTTGCCATTGCGATAATATTTTTCATTAATCAAAATTATATCAGAAAAACATAATTTGACGAATATGGAGTGACAACAAGGAATTCAGATTAATTTCGGTTGATCTAAACATTTAATCCGTTTTTGTCAAGATGTAGGTAGATATAGTTGTAGTTTCATAAAATCAACGGTAATTTTTAGAATTTTTCAGGTAGGTACAACAACATTAGGTATTCAAACTATACATTCAAATAATTCAAAACTGTAGGTAGGTATTTAGAAATACAAGATATTGCTTTATACAAGGTATCATGACATAACTTGACATACATACCTATTACATACAAAATCTAAGAAGTACATTTTTTAATGTACTGTACCTGGGGCTGGATTCACAAAGAAGTATTATCTCCTAATACGTATAGGTACTATCTTTGGTATTCTATCTTGCATTTAACATGGTGTTCTTGGTATTAAATCAAATACTATCTTTGGTATTATATCTTTCATTTAACATGGTATTGGTATTAAATAAAAAGAAAAGATAATACGTATTAGCAGATAATACTTTTCGTGAATCCAGCTCCTGGGTTACCAAATGTAGGTAAACATACTCCTCTCTGATACACTAGTTTTGAGCCAGCATTGTGCAAAGGTTTGAAGAATAACTCTGAACGTAATCGCAACGTTGCGGTGTAAAAACTGTTGGCAATTGACAGTGTTGAATTGTTATTAATTATCGCCTAGTTGATGGGCAATAACTGCTCGCCATTGTCTATACTCTCCAGACTTATTATTGCGCTGCTCAAGCCTGAAGCCAAGCACAGCATTCAATCTGCAGCAAAGAAATAAAAACATGGTTAATTCTTATAGTGGAGATTCTGAAAAAAATATAGTAGCTAGCAAGTTGGCACAGGTAGTATGAAGCTCTACTCCGGAGTTCGATTCCCGTGGCCGTACTTCATAATTGAATGTTTTCGTGGTTTCCCTAAGTCGAGAGACAAATGTTGGGAAGGTGACATATTAATAGTCCACGACCGCTTCCTTCCCACCGTTCATCTTCTTCTTCTTCTTCTTCTACCCGCAAAGATTGGGCTAAAAGCCCGTTCCGTCCTCAAGGTGCAGCCCATCTTTTCCTTGGCCGGCCAATGTCGCGCCTGCCCTTCGGTTCATAGTGAAGGGCCCATTTGGGATGGGCATCCGTCCATCTTTATACCTATATTTCCACATCATAAAGTACCATTAATTCGTCACTATTTGCCTAGCAGTTCGATGTTTATCTCCACTCAATTATAGCTGCGCCTCGGAGGTAGTAGGGCGGAAGTCCATTTCAATTATTCCTCAGGTGAGTTCAAAAGCCAGCAATTCTGTCTTCATCCAATCATATTTGTAATGGTGACATGAGTAATTGTACGAGAATACTTCAATAACTGTATTTGCTGTCATCGGTCAAATGGCAATTGATAGAGCTATGACTACCTACATAATTTCAAAAAGTGTTAGAAAATGGATTTCCGCCCTTCTACCTCTGAAGTAGTTACAGACTAGTATATACATTTCCTAAAAAATAAGTTTCCTCCACAATCCAACTGAAACGGAATAAAAGTGTAACTGAAAGTGCGCCCGCAACGCTCGCTTCTCCCCGACGTCTTGTTCTCCACCACGGCGTGTTTGGTATGCATGCGCTTGCGCACTGGCCAGCGGACAGAAGCGCTATTCAGCTGTCACCGACTGAATAATGCGCGAGATGATCAGCGAGTCGGAGCCGGGATGAGAGATGATGCTGTGGTCCATGCGCGGGAGATGGCGCCGGGCCGAGAACAATGAGAGGTGAACAAGTGTGTTAGCATGTTCCTGGAACCGCGGATGAGGGATGGCGGTGTTCATTTGGTTTTTATTCTCGTGGTGTTTCACGTCGCACTGTTCTGCAATATGGCTTTTCGACACTAAAAGAACCAATATTAAAATATGAAGTATGAAGAACCACAGTCTTCCTGACTCCTCGTTCAGAAGGCCGTGATAAAAACAAGTGCAATCTGTTAAGAGGCAAACGGAAGCGAGCGGGAATCGCACGGTTCGTCAGAGCGTTTTTTTGAAATTTTGTCTTCCCACTAAATAATTTTAAAAAATCAGATAGTAACGACCCATAACAGCCTAATAGACTAAATAATGCCGCAAACTGGAGTTCATTATGATCTCTGGTGCGACCTCAAAGTGTTAAATACGATATTTTTAGTAAAAAATATCGTATCGTATCGTATTTAACACTTTGAGGTCGCACCAGAGGTCATAAAGTACTGTAGTTTGCGGCAATATTTAGTATATTATGCTGTAATGGGTCGTTACTATCTGATTTTTTAAAATTATTTAGTGGGAAGACAACATTTCAAAAAAACGCTCTGACGAACCGTGCGATTCCCGCTCGCTTCCGTTTGCCTCTTAATTCATAGGTTGTACGTGATGTCATCTCATTGTTGCCTGCCGCCATCTTGATGGCACGCAGAATATAGCTGTGATTCTCTGCTTTTTTGACGATATTTTATAGTTAATGGGTACCTGGGAAATTGTATAGACTTCGGAGATATCTGTAGTAGGAAGAGGATTCACTCGCTTTACAAAAGCATCGATTTACATTAATAAAGTTATAAATCTGACCCGTCAACGTGCCAACAAAATGTCTGTCCTCAGGTGGAAAATGCAATAATTTTGTATTGCTGATATAAAACACAATAATTAAGATATTGCAAGCTATGAATATGCTGATTTTAGTGAATAAACGTCTTAGTTTAGCAAGAAAATGAATGTATATTATGTTCTGTGTCAAAATATGCCGATTGAATTTGATTGTAGATACTGAGGTATTCTTCAATTTCTGTTCTTTCGCGATGTATACTCGGCCAAACATAAATTGATCGTTAATCAAATTTGAATGACTGCTGGTCATGTCCCATACCGATCAAAGCTTGTTATTATCGTTGAAATGTGGGGTCACCTACTATGATGGTGCGATTAAACATTTATCAGTCAATCAAATTTGATCAACGATCAATTTATGTTTGGCCGAGTACCTACGTAGTTATAACTTTTACTTTTTTCTGAACTTTTTTTTCCTTCCATTGCCATGAAAGTTGATTGGACTTTTAGTGTCGAATAATGTCCACTGAGGAATGATAGGGACATGATGTGGATGAATAAGTCAGAATTGAAGGTGGGAAGAGGGCGATTGTGGACTATTCATATGGAACCTTCCCAGCATTTGCCTATATCGCGTGAAACCACGAAAAAACGAAACCAAGAAAGAATCGGAACGTTAGTTTGGCTAGCCAATAAGTCTCGTGAAAATTAATGGTCGGAATGTAATATAATTTCCAGATCGTACATTTTCTGTAAATGCCTACGAAAAGACTAAAAAACCTACGAAAAAACTACAATGGACGAAAGGGATTGTTGAATATGGGTGGTTGCAGTATGTACACTCCCCCAAATAATAAACGGTACTTGGTACAAAACGTATTGGCTGCTGGGCCGGTTCCTTGACAATCAATCCTTGTTATTATCAATGAAATCAGAGCTCACCGTAAAGAGTTAGATAATGCGTTAGCACTGACTTCATGGGATGATGCCATCAAACCTTAATCAGTCAATTCATTTTCTTTCGAGTACCGTTTATTATTTGGGGGAGTGTACAATAGAATCTTTGAATATTTAATCCTTCGTAAGGATTAAATATTCAAAGATAGAATGTTACGAAAAGAATGTTAAATTTGTGTGTACATTGCCGTTATGTCTATATGTTGCGCCGCCGTTACGTCAATTGTAGAGGTTAGTTTATTTGTCATAATTTGCTAAACACCAGAATATATGTATTTAGTGAGGGTTGCACTTAAAATGTATGAATCTCGAAGATAAGAAGGAATCCGTGCTCTTGTAACTATACTCTCATTCAGATAAATCTTTAGACGATTGTTCTTATAAATCAATATAAACATATTTACATTTCGCGCTCAATTGCACTATATTCCTGAAGGCAAACCCAAAATGCATCAAACACAAATGGGGAATGCAACTATAGACTTCTAGACCCCTCATTCAAATATCACCGCATCATAATCGAAAATCAACCCAATATCTATTTCATCGTAGAATCAATTGTCTGCAACCGCAAATCAAAACCTATGCGGTCAATTTAGGACCAATTCCTCTACAAACAATGTCTCGCCATGTTGGTATTCTTTTTGCGTCGATCCAATATTTGTTCTTCATATGGTCACGCCAACTAGCCGGTTATTCATTGGCTCACCTACACCGAGATTCGCGAGCAAAGTCCTTCGACAAAATGTCCCTCAAACGAAGCAAACACTTGAAAATGCTCATTCGAATCTTTGTTTTGCTGATATATAATTGCGAAGTCTTAGTTGTTGCATCATTGTTAAAATTAACGCAACGTCGACGGAACAAATAATGTTAAATTTGTGCTGCGACTTTACGTCAATTGCAGACTTAGGTTCGATTTCAATTTTTTTATTGATTCTTTAAGTCGTAATTAGCAAATGGTGAGAAGTGTTTTAATAAACCTATGCGTTACTTCGACCCTCAATTCTCCATTCCTTCAACATCCCCCAATCACTTTATTTCATATGTCATATAAAGTTAATAAAGTTACCTTCAACTGTGAATCTCAGAATTTAGTTCAGGACCACCATATATTTTTTTGATATTATTGAGGATGATACAATTACGAACGAATATTGAAAGTTTCAAAATTTTGTAAATAAGTGTGAGAAATCATGACCCCTTTTTTACTTCTTTGAAATTTTAAATTTTTTCTGGAAATAAATAGAAAAGTGAAATATTAAAAATAGAATAACTTCAATGTAATAGTGGAATAGTGGTGGAAGTACTTATTTAAATCCAATTATATATTGCCCCCCCCCCCTCCCACTTCCCCGGATACGACCAACGAATAAAGGTTTAGTTTTCTTCAAGCGAAGTCAGACAAATGAGAGACTTATCTCGTGTACTTCCATGTAGTCTCACATTATTCCTATTTGTACAAACAGGAAAGTGCGTTGCGGTCGCACGATGCCGATCATCGGCATTACAGCCAGTTGCTTTACCGACGCACGTACAGAAAACTAATCCCCGAAAACAAATAGAATACGACTTGCCCGCTGCTACGTGATCATTGAGGTACATTTCGGAAGATTGCTCCGAAGTAGCACCGAATATAAAACAAATGAGGAAACAATGTTGATTCAATCAAATTTCATCGAACTTTCTGGTTGGTTCGAAATTTAATTTCAATCCATCTCCAGAACTTGATTTGTATTATTTATACCTAATCCAATTCCGCAACTAATTACCTGTGTTCTTTCGATACTTCTTTCAATTTTATCTAGCGTGTCACACTGTCCTGCAACTAAAGGTTAATAGCGACCAGGTCTCCAGCAACCCTCGATATTTTTGTGTATAAAAATTAAGATATTATATCATATATAAGAACTTAATATATATTAAGTTCTTATAACCCCAATCAGCATATTTTTCCCACTTCAATTAAAACATTTCAAAAATAAATCTAAATCCAACGCGTCAAATTTAATTTATCTTAGGAAGATATTGCTAAAATTTCCCTGGCAGTGCGCCCCTGGCCCACATATGTCACTGGGAGAACCTCCCCCAGAGAAATCTCAAAATATTCGTTGCCACATTAATTTTCTTGACACCCCACGAATTTTACAAACGTCGACGTGGCTACCTGGCCTTGTAGCGACGTGGTCTTATGGCGACGTGTTTTTATGGTCTTATGGCGACGATGGTCTTATGGCGACGTGGTCTTGTAGCGACGTGGTCTTACGGCAACGTGGCCTTGTAGCGACGTGGTCTTGTAGCGACGTGGTCTTACGGCAACGTGGTCTTATGGCGACGTGGTCTTACGGCAACGTGGTCTTATGGCGACGTGGTCTTATGGCGAAGTGGTATTATGGCGACGTGGTCTTATGGCGACGTGGTCTTATGGCGACGTGATCTTATGGCGACGTGGTCTTATGGCGACGTGGTCTTACGGCAACGTGGTCTTATAGCGACGTGATCTTATGGCGACGTAGTCTTTGGCGACGTGGTCTTATGGCGACATGGTCTTATGGCAAAGTGGTCTTATGACGAAGTGGTTTTATGGCGACGTGGTCTTATGGCCACGTGGTCTTATGGCGAAGTTGTCTTATGGCGACGTGGTCTAATGGCGACGTGGTCTTAAGGCGACGTGGTCTTATGGCGACGTGGTCTTATGGCAAAGCGGTCTTATGGTGACGTTGTCTTATGGCGAAGTGGCCTTGTGGCGACGTTGTCTTATGGCGAAGTGGCCTTGTGGCGACGTTGTCTTATGGCGACGTGGTCTTATGGCGAAGAGGTCTTATGGCGACGTGGTCTTACGCCAACGTGGTTTTATGGTGACGTGGTCTTACGGCAACGTAGTCTTATGGCGACGTGGTCTTATGGCGACGGATGAATGACAATGATATTGATTGATGATTGGGAGATGATGTTGAAGAATAGTTCAAGAAAGAAGGAAGATGGTGGTTGTGGCATATTAGCTGGGAACGTCGCAGCATTTGCGTAATGATTTGGGATTTCGGTAAACGACGAAGCACGCAGGATGGACAAACGCGTGGTCGAACTCGGGGCCTCTGGAGATGCAACCGTGTGTGTTTTGTGCTGTGTTGATTGTGGTCTCTTCTGCGCAGGCAACAACAACAACTCCCAGAGCACCAACATCGACCGCAAGTCGGAGCAGTGGTTCGGAGCGACGGTACGCAGCTCCGGAGTGGACGGACGCATTCTTGTGAGTACACCCACGGACACAACACTTCAGCCGCAATGTAGTAATCAAGGGAGATTTGGAGGGTGCAGCTATGTTTTTACCACGGACATTGTTAATCCGGACAACGTTGCAGTTTCCGCGGACTCTCACTGTGTTTGTCGTAAGAAAGCAATTGCCAAGGTCGGAACAATATAATATTGTTCCAGATGTAGTTTGATCAAACTCAATAAGGAAAAGATTAACTCTCACTATATTCTCTGAATCTTAGTTTGACACACCTTAGATTTATACACCAACAAATCATAAAACCTATTTGAACGAACGGATTGGCTGCTTGTCAAGTTCCTTGACAATCAATCCTTGTTATTATCAATGAAATCAGAGCTCACCTACTAGAGTTAGATGATGAGTTAACATGGACTTCATCAGATGATGCCATCATATCAGACAATCCATTTCTAATACCGTTTTATCATTTGTTGAGTGTACGTAGATCTTCGAATCTGGACTATAGATTGTTCCCTATCTGAGAGCCATAAGAGGGCTATAGAAAACACATTTTGTGTATAATTTGTTTACATTTAAGTTGACATATAAGCTTAAAAGTAGTTTAATACAAAAACTTAACGATTTGTGTTATCTCACTTGGAAGTGGACTTAAGACAAATTAAAAGCTGTAAAATAATTAGGCATTCCCAGAGATGACGGTTTTTGTGTTGATCAATTTTCTCCTCCTCAAATAGATACAGATACGGGTACCTAGCTCTAGTTATTTTAACATCATGGAAGATTATCATACATTCAAAGAAAGATTATTGATGTCACTTTTTTACATCGAGAATAATTTTGCAGTTTAATTTTTTTAGGATTTGACAAAGTTCTCTTTTAACCCTTCCTCTATTGTCACTCAATAACATTCTAAAACGCTCCACCGAAAATTCCTCGTCATTTTTTTCCTCCTGCATCATTGTTGAAAACAAAAACAAGTCTATGTCTTGAACTTGGGGAATAAAAACTTCTCAATTCTCTTGGTGAAGCGATTTGCAACTTGTCACAGTCGCGAAACGTCTCATCTCGGACCGCTTGGACATTCCGATCTTTCCCAGAGACAATATCCACCGAAATCGTCGACCGAGGTATGCGTATATCCACCCGAACTGTTTTCTTCAATGGAACACCGTTCCGAAATCGTCTCGGCAGAGTCAATAAATAAATTATTGCGTTTGACGCTTTGTTCAAGCAAAAAAAATTAGGAAGTTCGAAAAAAATTATTTGAGACGATAGACGATATTGGATGCAATCTGAAGATAGAGAATTTATAACAGAACTTTGAATGTGCAAAACAGATTGCATCAAACAATTATATACTGTTTTATTTTATATCTCCAAATCGCAAAATAAAATTAGATAATTTGAAAAATAGTGTGGTATTTTCAAAATTGGAAGGTTCTCATTTTTTATTGAGGATTATCATGTTGCTACTGTTAAACGTATGTAACAAAATAATCAAGAGACTATTGGTGCAGCCAGAGTAGGGGAATGAATGAGGCGATAATTGAACAAGATAAGGAGTTACATATTCGTGCAGTTTGTTGCTAAATCTGCACCAGAACACATCATGGACAATGCGAAATGTGTATATTTCCATAAAGAAAGAGTTTAATAAATAACATGACTCAGATCAATCCAGAAATTAATTTTGAACATAAAAAATACTGCTAAAATCCACACAATCACGAAAATGATGATACATACATTTTCCTTATTCACAATTAATTATTAGGAAAGAGGCATTTGGTTTCAAATGTTTATTTCGTCGAATATAAATATTTTTTAATTGAATTATGGAATGATAATCGAGTTAGTCGACAAAGCCACCAATTCGCTTTGTTTTTCTGAACTTTCATTCGAATTGAATTACAATTCAGTCCACGCGATTCCGTTTAGCTTCTGGTTTGTCTTGATTTGACTCCTGGGAAGATCTTGTTTGCTGTCACGAGATTCGTCAGAACACTCCGAAGACTCGGGTTCGACTCGAGTGGTCGACTTTCTCGTCTGTACGTATCGTGATTTGACAGGAGAGCTGTAAATGTAAATGAGGGTTGTTGGACACGGGAGCAAGTTCATGAATTAAGAACCAATCAATATGTTTTGGGCTAAAAATGAAAAAGGACAGTTTGTTTCAAAAATATTTGTGTCCGGATCTTCGACTAAATAAAATAATTAACAAATAAAAAAAATTAATAAATATTTTAAAATTTCTTACAAAATTTAAGAATCAAAAGAATCAAATAATTAATAAAATATCTTTATTAGAGATTTTATTTTGAATTAAATTGAATAATATTTTAAATAGGCCATCATAGGTCACGATTTGAAAAGAATTAATGAACATTACTCGAAATATAAATTTCTAGAAACAAAGTTATCTTCAAAATTGAATATCATTCTAATGTATTAGCCACCACCTTCTTGGTATTAGCTCAAAGAACTTCGAATCCAATGTAAATTTTGTGTGTACAATAAATTATAGACATCTATTGTTTAGATCGTTACAATCTGTATCGTAAGAGAAAACATATATAATTTACATAAATGTGGTCCATTTCATTTGAATGTATGCTTTTTAAAACAGATTATGAGTTGTCAAAGTCCACTTTGAAACCTGCTAAATCTGCATGGTTGAATTGCAATATTGATTCTATAAACTTCTCAGGAAACTTTATGTATGTGTAGATTCTTTTCCACTTCTCTCGTTTACAGACATGCACTCCACTTTCGCTTTCTTCGTTATTTTATTATGGAAAAGGCAATTATAAATTAAACAAGTTAACCACAGTCGACAGCAACATAACCTCAAAATGTCGTTCAAATTGGCTACAAAGTTACACAAGACAAGACAGTAAGTTACAATCCATTGAAAGCGTATCTGAAATGAAAGTCTTGATGCACTGCACACTCGATCACAGCCTGCATGTCTAGCAACATCCTCATTCCTCTGCATCCATGTGGCCGTGTCTTCTACTGCCTGTTCAGATGTTTCCAGAGTCTGTAGAGACATAGCCATGAGAGCAAAGATTTGAGTGGTCACTTCGGTTTGTAAACCAACTCATGGCGTTTTCGGCTGGCCACACTGGGGCTGCAATAGGTTTGCACTGAAGTGACGTCACCATACAAAACTCAATGAAAATTTGGAACCGAGTGGAAACCTAGTACGGCCAGTGGAAAACCCCATAAGATATTATCTGTGGTGGATTTGGTTTCTAAAAACAGCGAATTCTTCGATTCTGTTTTCTCCAACAAAAGTTTTAGCGGGCTGCAAAGTAGGAAGGCCGCGATATTCACAAAATGACACGATAATTTGAATTTTTGAAACGTTCGAATCATGCCGCGTTAAATTTTTTTTTTTTAATTATCTTAGCGATAATTATTACACTTAAAGATGATTTTTATGTCAGTTCCACCTTGTGAGGTCCTTAAAATACAAGTATCATTGTCAGTTTCTAATACGTAGGTATCTGTTCAACGAAAGAAGGGGAAATTCACATAAAAGGCTTCGTTTTTTACGTTTTTTTCTAACAGCTACAAATAGTCTAAATGTCAATTAAAATTTCATGAAAGTCGTGATGAAAAGAAGCATTCTTTAGAGTGAACTTCTCAAAAGCATAGTAAGAATGCATACATTTCAATACGGTGCATTTTTATGTGGATTATCCCTCTTAGTAGAGATCACTATTCACTGCAGCTGTGTTGTTCTTTCAGTTTTGTTTAACGTCGCACTGTTCTGCAGCGAGGCTAATGGCGACGGATGAATATAATTATGATGATGATTGCGAGATGATGGTGAAGAGTAGGTATAAGGATGGAAGGTGGGAAGGATCGGTCGTGGCCTATTAGTAGGGTACCTTCCCAGCATTTGCCTGTCGACTGAGGTAATACCACGAAATAACCCCAGTCAGGAAGGACGACCGCGGGAATCGAACCCGGGCCTCCGGAATACAAGTTCAGAGCGTTACCACTCAGCCAAGGCGTGGTCTATTAGGGAACCATCCCATCATTTTCCTCTACGCAATTGTCTCGGCGCAGATAATGGTCGTCATTCTATACACTTGTTGCTTGCGAAGTACAATCAGTTGACGGGTTTGCTTTTTCCTCCGCCTCCTAAAATAGTCCTCCGAGGTTCAACCAGTCTCTCTTTAGCAATACGAGTTCTCGACATCCCAACTGGCTGCCGACTTCGACTCGATGCGATTCGCCGCTGGAATATTAACGCGGAATCGGAGAATCGACCATGGATGCAGTTGTTACAGTGATGTTGTATCGCGATAGGGAATGTAGCAAGCTCATAACACCAATGTGCTTGATGATCAGTAGACAAATGAGGTTTGTGTACACACGATTTGACATGAGGAAGGTGATTTCGATAGTAAAATAGTACATCGTGACTGCCCAGATATTTTAGTTTGAAAACATTTAAAGAATATTATGTGTGTATAGTAAAATATTTTACGAATCAAATAATTATATCGATTGAAAACACAAAATGATTGTTTGAGATGTTTTAAAGGTTTGTGTGTATCATGGAGTATAATTATTAATTATATATTTGGAAAAATTATATTATTTTAACAAAACACTATAGCTTTATATCAATGAGGTACGAACCTACACTATACCAATACTTATACAATACACAATAACTATGCAGCAAAACATAGGTATATTTAAATTCAAATATTTTATTCAAATCGTTCAGTAATGTTACGATTATTGTCAGTTCTAACACTCTAAAGTATTTGGCAATCCGCAATATCGATAATGTACTGCATACTCATATCTTTCAATACATTAAAACCTGATATCCAAGGGGCGGTCATATATTTTTTCCCGCCAAAAGTAGTTTTGGAGCGGTTTTAAAGGGAAATTCGAAATATAAATTGCCATATTTGGCAATCGGTTATGATTATCGAAAAAGCAAGAAAGACATGACATGTATTGAACCTTCTTCATTTTCATCGCTTACTGTCATAACTTTGCTCCTACTATGTGTCAGCATTAGTCGGGCACGAAAACGCTCCGTTTCTCGACCGTTTTTTGTCGTCGCTCAAATGGAGCGGTTTCGTGCCCCACTAATGCTGACCACATAGTAGGAGCAAAGTTATGACAGTAAGCGATGAAAATGTAGATAAAGGTTCGATACAAGTCATGTCTTTCTTGCTTTTTCGATACTCATAACCGTTTGCCAAATATAGCAATTTTTATTTCGAATTTCCCTTTAAAACCGCTCCAAAACTACTTTTGGCGGGAAAAAATATATGACCGGCTTTATGTATAATTCTTTCACCTCGGTCGCGTCAGAGAGATTCTCTAATGATCTCACTGGGGGTTTGCAGCGATCAATCAACACCGTCACGTTCGATGTCGATGACACATTGCCATCATGAATCATGATTATACCTGATGAGATCGCTGCGCCACCCATGATTACCTAATGGATACACGGTTATAAGTAGTAATGGAGGATTTACGTGATACTGAAGTATAAGTAGTATTTGATAATAATGATAAAGGGAGCCTTCGAAATGAATCGAAGAGTATCCATCAGTAAAGCTGAGAATAAACGATTTTTTAAAGATAGCTTTCAAATTAGAGAGCGTGGCCTTGAAGAGTTTTGTAATCGATTTTAATCAATATCTTTTACCAATGTAATTCTTAACAAAATAGGGCTTTGTACGAGTATTCAGAACAGTTCAATGAAAATAATTTCATCGTTTGGAATAAGTTATAGCTTTATTTTGTCCAACAGTTGTTTAGTAACATAATTTTACTAATTTTCGGGCACTAAACGTCTGTAGGACAAAGTAAATCTAATAAACCATTACAAGATATGGAATTATTTTCATTGAACTGTTCTGAATACTCGCACAAAGCCTTATTTTGTTAACAATTACGTTGGTAAAAGATATTGATACAAATCGATTAAAAAACTTTTCAAGGTCAAATTCACTACTCAGCCGTCTTAATTTATTGTAATTCCCGATTATTTGTCAGGGTGTAAAATGATTATTTCTATAACGTGGAGGTTTAGTCTCTCCCCTCCTGCCCCACACTTGGGGCAGAGGGTCCGCTGAATTCGCCAAAAACACATAGAATCTTAGACTCAAATTTTTGAATTTAGCTTCAACCAATTGTTTCTTTTTCTGACCAAATGACAAGTATAACCTCCAGAAGAAGATGAGCGTCGAGAAAGCTAGGTTCCTGCGGGTGAATCACACACTATAATGACGCGAGGGCGTGGGCCCTTCCTCGAATACATTGTGGATGTCATTACTTATAGGTTAGTGTGCAGTGCATGATGCAAAACATCATTAAATGAAATTGCAAGGAGGCGGGTGATGTGTTAACTTAACAAAACAGAATTAGCGTTTAAAAGAAGATTGCCCAACTCACAGTTTGTTTGTAATTTCGATTCATTACTGCATGAGTTGCCGATTATATTCCCGATGCTTAGAGATAGAAGGGCGGAAGTCCGTTTTCTCGATTGTGTGCCCCACCGATGGCTGCCACCTTAGCGCGGTGGTGGGGTTTGCGTTGGCCAATGATCCTTTGCAGCTATGCCGGCGAGCATATGCTCATGTGTGAGGGTTACCCATGCCGGACAGGTCAGTGGTGAGGTCCAGACAAAGAGCAGCCAGGGTTGGCCTAACCATGTCTTCCCTTGAATTTGCGGGCCCCTCCCCTCCCCTCGGGCCGGCCTTCCCCCTCGAGATGGTGATCCCCCTGAAATCGGGTTCCGCCGGCCCGAATCCTCACACCCCTCGGTCCGTCCCCATTCCGGCCTGGCCTCCCCACTAGTGTTGGACTCCCCCGGATCGGGCCCGTTAGGTCGACCCCTCCCCATGTCCACCACTTATATCAACAAAGTTAAATGCAAAAATGCAAAAATTAATGTGCGCAATATAACCTCGTCGTTGACGCGCCGTTAAACCACAATAATCTAATCTAATCGATTGTGTGTTGCCACACAATTGGAATGATGTATCTAATGAAATTGCATGTTATGTAATGAATTGAATCATTAATTGCGATTTGACTGATGTCACAGATATTGAAGTATTTATTCTCTTACACATTGACTCCATGCCACCATTACAAATTTTATTGGAGCAACCCTGAAATATACTTACTGGTTACTTGGTTTATATATGATCTGGTTGAGCTCACCTCAAGAATCATTGAAAGGACTTATAGCCTTCTGCCTCTGAGGTACAGATTTATACTTCCAACTGTCTAAGAGCTGCTAATGGAAACAAATTAATATAATTTCGGACTTTTACGGTTTGACTCGAAAATTACATTGAATTTATATATTTCATGTTTTTTCCGATTAATAACGGTCGTTGCGGAAGTCCAGGCAAGGGGTGAAGTACCCCCCCCCCCCCCCTTCAGCTGTCGATATACCCGTTCAATCATTCTAACCAGAGCCGTAACAAGGGGATGCAAAAGAGCAAAATTAATATGTCGTTAATGAAACAGTCAGTTTTAATGTCGTGCAGTCAGAATGTTACACTAAATGTGTCTAGCAACCCCAACAATTTTAAAGTATTAAATCCCCAGAAAGCGCTCTGTGGGGCATACTGGGATTAGTGGTATGAAGTTTTCTGGAAACTTACTGTGGGGGGGGGGGGGAGGGGGCAAAATTTGGATTAGCACTGGGCGCCGAAATCCCTATAGTAACGGCACTGTTTCCAACGTGCATGGAACTAGCTAGCTTCACACTACTATAGGAGATGTGGGGACTCTTCAATGCATCCCCATTCCATTGGCTATCTTGAATACGAATTATAGGGGAATTCACTTTTGAGCAGCTGGCGCTTTATGTGTTGTGTGGCAGACATGAGAACTAATTTAAGCTTGCATTTCGTTCCAAAATTCAAAATAGTTCCACTGTTCCCTACCTGAGCGCCACCTGCTCAAAAGTAATTCCTATGTTAATTGGTCAATTCCCCATGGAGCTGGTATCGCCAAGAATGTTCAAGTGTTTCCACCTCTCCTATAGTAGTGTGAAGTTAGTTCCATCCACTTTGCTGTTTCTAACAATGTATTCACCCCTAAAAATACATAATGACCATCCAGATTGGCGCATCACCACTGACGAAGACGATGCAGTTACATTCCATGAATCAGATAGACGATGACGCTCGCTGCTTGTGCAAGGAAAGACGACTTCCACTAGCTTAGGACTATTTTAGGAGGGCTGGTGTTTTACCATAACAACTCCACGCCGCGCTCGCTGACGACTTCCAGACGGAGAGAGTTCACCGGCATGATGATAGAGGCGTTGAGTGTTGTTCGCACTTGATAATGACTCCGGTGATTTGTTGAGGGGAAGGCTGACGTTAAACCGATGATATGTCAGATTGTGACTGTTTGAGATAGGTAATATTTGATGCGGCAGTCTTTGAAAAGCATAAAATTTATGGTAGAATTTCAAATTGAAAATCTCTGCGGTTAGATTTTTATTTTTTTATTTTTTTATTCAGATTTGTTTGAGTAAAATCTTATCCCAGAAAAAACACTCCGTGTAAAAATACCAGCCAAGTCTCTTTAACTATAAAAAAAAATAGAAGAAATCTAAAAATTCAGCACTGAAAAGGAGTGATATCAAAAAAGGAGCCAAGTCAACGAATTTTCCAAATTTTAATCGTACCATTGAAATAAAAATATCAACCCCCGAGAAATACTTAAAAAAAGGACTTGGCGCATCGTTTTTTTAAAGACACTTTTCTATCCTAAAAGTATAGGAAGAACTCTACAAGTATATTTTCCTGAGTATATCACATTCATTATCGACGAATCATACTACGTTTTAATATAACTGGTACTCTTACCTACTGGCAGTTTTGGTATTTTGTCAATATTCAGAGGAAATAAACGGATAAACGAATAACGAATAAACGGAAGCGGCCTAGTCTATTCGTTATTGCCACTATTTCTAGGGTCATATTAATCAATCATACTTCTCAATATCGTGACTGAGGGAAATAGCGAAAGCGCTCATTACAAGAAGGCCGTCAATGAGATTTGTATAAGTGACTAGTGCACTGAGCCATGCTGCTCAAATAATTACTGACTAGATTTTTATCTAAAGTAATACGTTATGTAATTTATGAATTTTTTTGGTATAAAATGTTAATTAATAGCAATTAATTACACGGCGAGAAGGTTCAAAGTATAATGCTGTAGTAGGTATGTTGATGTACCCACAAAACTATAGGTACCTACCAATCACAAACACAACTGTTCTGTATTTATTGCTTGTAAGACAATGCTATGTTTCTTTGCGTACTTATATTTAAATTTAAAATATTTTACAGAATGTTCAATATTTAATTTGAAAGTTTTGTCCCAATTTTTCTAGGCATTTCTGAACTACGTAGTATGTGAGTGGCTTAAGCTTAAGAATAGAAAAATGTCTTTAAAAAAACGATGCGCCAAGTCCTTTTTTTAAGTATTTCTCGGGGGTTGATATTTTTATTTCAATGGTACGATTAAAATTTGGAAAATTCGTTGACTTGGCTCCTTTTTTGATATCACTCCTTTTCAGTGCTGAATTTTTAGATTTCTTCTATTTTTTTTATAGTTAAAGAGACTTGGCTGGTATTTTTACACGGAGTGTTTTTTCTGGGATATCACTTCTTTTGTTAGTTTATACATACAGCTTGTAGCACATGTCCGAGCAGGGACTAATTTCTTTAAAAAAATACGCCTCAACCGATTTGGTTACTATGAAAAGTTGCGTTTGGTATAAGATGAAAATGATTATCCAAGAAGAATAGCTTAAGTTTCGTTATAATCGATCCAGCCGTTTTCGATACATGACGTCACTTCCGGTTTTGAAATAGCGGCCGAATTCCGGTATAGGTAATAAGAAAACAATCTAGTTTTATCTAGTTGATACCTTCATGAACGACCATCTGAATTCCTAATCCCTATATTTCCGTAAAATCGGTCATGCCGTTTGTAATATATGACGTCACTTCCGGTTTCATTTAGTGGTTCCTGCCGCCATTTCCGGTACCATTAATTTATTTATTCATTTTTCACAATTGATTTTTCAAATAAATAGCAGAATGAATACGCAGGAGCTAGTTCAGTTGCAATCGGTACAGGCGTTTTAGATATATGACGTCACTTCCGGTTTCAGGAATGGCGGCCGAGAACACTGCTACCTTGAATATATAAATTGTATTGTCTATGTTACAATGTAAGTTAATTATGTACGTATTTTAAGTATAATTTGTTGAAATAAGTTAAATATTGCGTATTTATGACGTCACTTCCGGTTTAGAAAATAAGAAAATAATATTTTTTTTATTGATACTTCATATAGATGACCATCTAAATCGAATGGCGCTAATTTCGTTCTAATCGGTCCAGACGTTTTTGAGTTATGACGTCACTTCCGGTTTCAAAATGGCGGCTTCCGGTTGGTTTTATAAAAAGGCACCTCAGACGCCAAAAGTGCACATGTGGTAAAAATTTCAGGTCGATCGGTTCAGCCGTTTAGGCTGTGGCGGTGATAGCGACGTTTCGTGATATCATCAGAATCATCATCATCTTCAGAATCAGAAAGTGGTGTAATTTCACTGTTTTCTCGGTCCTCTAGCGCGCAAATGGCATAACCTATTGTTCCCAAATTTGGTATATGTAGTGGGGTGGGCCATAGCTCGAAATTAAGATATTTCGCAACAATGTGAGATTTACCAATTTTGAGATCCAGTAGGCCGAAAATGCCATGTTGTTGCTTACAGTAAAAGTGTTTGGTCTGCTCCTCAGTTTATTAGGCATTTACGGTATGTTGAGTGACTGTGAGTGTATAGTACGACTTGGCTGGGTGGAGCGACCGCTCCACTAGATGATTGATTAAAATGTAAAGATTCCGATCAACTTGAAATTTTGCAAGGTTACGAATTAACAGCGAAATCGTAAATGTAAGCTTGTTAGGTAATTTTAAAATAATATTTGTCAATCTGAAAGTGAATAAATGCTATGCCCCACCGCGATCAATTTCAAATTTTCGTTTTTTCCACCGAATGCCAATAGAGCAGCAACTCTTTCTTATGCAGCATATTAATGTTAATTTGCGATAAAGTCTCTCTGAAGCGTTTCCATACCTAGTATTTTTGTTATTGTTATTAAGAAGGGATGCCCAAGAATATTTTCCGAAAATATTTTTTGTTGACATACAATTTTTATGATTTTTTAAACACATTTTAACCAAATTGTTATGTAATTTTTTTTTCTAATGTCTTGTAACTTGCAACTCTCGAATTCTATTGAGTTTTCAATATGATGTCTTCAGAATATGAGGAAATTTTAACAAAGGAGGTATAGGAAAATTATTTAGAATTTGGCGTCTAACTTTTAAAAAGTACGGCTAGGTGATATATTAAAAAATCTAAATAAATACCTTAATGTCTAAGGCACATAATATTAGTTTTTGGAAAAAATCAATCGGCGGAAAATAGTTTAAATTTAATATTTAAAAAGAAAATTACTGTGTTTTTTCGACCTGCCATGTTAAAGATACGGCTAACTCAAATTTATAAAGTGATATATCTTAGAAATTAGTTAGGCTACCCCACTTTTTCTTGTGTTTATATGGTGCAAAAGGATATTATCTCATTAATAAGCATATTTATTCAGAATACTATTGAGGATTTAATTGAATTGATATGAAAATATGAAGAAGGGAGGAGAGGAAACCCGTCCCCAACATGTAGCCTATATCCTGACGAAACATCAAGATCATCGGGAGGACGGTGTGAAATACATTTCGAGCCCCACCAATAACAGCAAATCAACTAACAAGACTTGCGTGAACTGTCACCCACCCAAGCACTGACCGCATGATCTGAGAAGAGCCGTACCAGAAGGGGGAGGATGAAAAGTTTGCAGACTCAATGTTTGAATTTCGCCACAAGTACCAAATGATTTGAATACTCGCTGTTCGCAGACAATGCAATGTTTCGCTGGAACAATGGTTGGCCGAATGTCGTAGATTAGTCTCCAGCGATGTCCAGTGATGTCCAGCCATCAAAGAAGCCGCCGCGCTGGACTACTGGTCACTCGATGACTCGGACAAAGAATGTTTGACCCCGGTGACCTGTGCTTTGGCCACCGTCACACTGACCATTGTCTTTGGGCGGGAGACACAATACGTGGTTCACAATACATGACTGGCGGATTGTTTATGTGCCACAGAAGCGGGGTTATTTTATTTTTTTATTTTTTTATTAGGACGATTCAATAATATGTATGTTTTTGGGGCCCAGATAAATGATTTACTGTAATTTTTGAAGTTTCCGTTATTTTCGAACAGAAATGGTTCGTTTTTTATTAGTTTACTTCACGGCCAAAGATCGGACCAACCACTAAAACTGCAAATTATACTTATTTTTACCTGAAGTGCAAGGCAGTAATTTAAATTTATTTTTGAATTTAAACTTAGTCTCCATATTTGAAATGTTATTTGCTCCTCACGTTAAACAATCTAGGCTAAATAGCCAACCGGAAAGAATGTATGTGTCTGTTTTTTCTCAATATTTGCTTTTTGACTGAGGGAAAACACGAAATCCCTCAGTCAGGAAATTCGAGAAAATAAGGAACACGACTGACCTCTGGTGGATTCTTTGGTACTATCCATAAGGGGGATAATGGAGGATATAAAGAGTTTATTTATGTAAATAAATGATATAAAATTTGCTTTAGTTGTTTGCTATGGCTGAAAAAGTAAACTTGTAACTAAATCAAAATTTCATTTGTTTCTCCTTTTTCACTGCCCTATGGAAACACGAACTTCAAAATAAAAAAGTGCATCTAAAAAGTTTCCTGCCAGAAGTGGCTCCATCACGTATCGCTTATTTGTTCGAATACTGCGGCGTGAATCGAATCTGGGACCTCCAAGTCAAGTCCAGAACGTTTTTCCTGAGTCAACTTGCTTCCTGAACAAAATTGATATCATAGATGCAAACTGCTCGTAAACGCCGCATATGGAATAACTTTCCTCTTCATGAACAGATGTCATCTCGTGTGATGTGCCGCGATCTAGGAGGCTGTGAAATGCTTCTGGTCACGACAGCCACGGCCATCTTTGTCGGACATTCAGGAGGGCCGTAGAAAGTTGACCTCCGACATCGTGGCAGAAATAATGCGGCGATTATTCGTCTAGAAGTATGGGTAGTGGTATGTCGATAGCGAGAAAGAATTTAGAATGATTGTCTAGTTGGCAAAACTATAGACGAAAGAAAGATTTGGTAGAAATTCAACTTCATTCAAATAATAAGGCAATAATTTACTAAGTATTTAAAATTACATGTAGGTAGCGAACGGGAATCGCACAGTTCGTCAGAGCGTTTTTTGAAATTTTGTCTTCCCACTTAATAATTTTAAAAAATCAGATAGTAACGACCCACAACAGTCTAATAGACTAAATAATGCCGCAAACTGGAGTTCATTATGACCTCTGGTGCGACCTCAAAGTGTTAAATACGATTTTTTAGTAAAATATCGTAAAAATGTCGTATTTAACACTTTGAGGTCGTACCAGAGGTCATAAAGTAATCCAGTGTGCGGCATTATTTAGTCTTTTAGGCAGTAATGGGTCGTTACTATCTGATTTTTTAAAATTATTAAGTGGGAAGACAAAATTTCAAAAAACCGCTCTGACGAACCGTGCGATTCCCGTTCGCGTACTCTGTTGAGTTTAAATGAAAAACTAACAGAGATTATTTCATTAAACATCGTGTTTTCAGTGGACCAAAGAGATTTTTCCTAGAAAAGAATTTTCTAGGTAGCTATAAATATTCTGGTCCCAAAATATAGAAATCCTGGACATTATAATTTTCTAATCAGTTGATATTTTTTAATTTTTTTTATTTTATTTTTTTAAATAAATGTGTTGTTCAAGATTTTAACAAATATCTATTAAAATGATTGCAGTTCAGCATTTTTAAAATTATTTCATAATATCCGTATTATTTTATCCTAATCAAAAGTATTTCAAAAGGGAACACATTAATTGGTTCGTGGGTGAGCCTGAAAATAGCCAACCACCTGTCCAAAACAACCTCGGAAGCGCCAACAACTTGTTTTGTCCTCCTTTACATTGACAATAAACAACAAACAAACTCACAGAGGTAAATCAAGATGGCGACCCCGCGCCGCGATCTGATTGGTTCCGATGAGTCACTAATGAGTCGAGCGTCATCGATTGATCTGCCAAGATGTGTCGTCGGCACGGAAATATCCTCCTTGCTCTGGACCGCTTCCAAGGCAACTCTCGCTAGACGATGGCGATGAGCGAGCGGACAGGAGTCACCGCTCATTGAGGATGAGGAGATCGTGGATGATGCTCTGATAGCCGAGATGGAACGGGATGGAGAAGTTTCATGAATATGTAGGCTTTAGAGGCAAACGGAAGCGAGCGGGAATCGCACGGTTCGTCAGAGCGTTTTTTTTGAAATTTTGTCTTCCCACTAAATAATTTTAAAAAATCAGATAGTAACGACCCATTACAGCATAATATACTAAATAATGCCGCAAACCGGAGTTCATTATGACCTCTGGTGCGACCTCAAAGTGTTAAATACGATATTTTTAGTAAAATAATCGTATTTAACACTTTGAGGTCGCACCAGAGCAGTGGCGGCTATTTGGCTTTACAACAGGTGTTCAATTACATAGAAGGACGTAGAAGAAAGTACTCTAAGAGGAGAGCCCCCAGCAGATGCGGGGCCGGGGCGCATAACCCCGGATTTGTTTGTATCTTTAGTTTGAAATTGATGCATTTTTACGTCTTTTGGAGAGCAAAATGATAAGACAAAATATTTAACTTCCTACTTCCTGGATTAGGGAGCACTTTTAAATAATTTTCTTGGATGATCAGGTGTGCAATTGTCACACCTTGCACACTGTAATAGCCGCCACTGCACCAGAGGTCATAAAGTACTGCAGTTTGCGGCATTATTTAGTATATTATGTTGTAATGGGTCGTTACTATCTGATTTTTTAAAATTATTTAGTGGGAAGACACAATTTCAAAAAAACGCTCTGACGAACCGTGCGATTCCCGCTCGCTTCTGTTTGCCTCTTAATTAAGCCAACTGCAAAATTGTGAAATAATTTTATTTTTAAAATTCAACAGATTTGCGGTCGTGAAACGAACATACCTATTCTCCATAACAATCATTACAGGATTTAGTCAACCCAGATCTCTATTCGTTTTAATTGGGTTACAAATTCAAAAGCCATGTGGACAACGTTTCTTTTCTGGGTGGAATTTTTTACATTGAGTTTCACATATTTTATAAATTGCCCCCTCCCCCACCCCACCACCTCAACAGCCCTGTTCCATTACACCTGACTTTCTGATTTTGTGATTTTCTAGGATTTAAAAAAAGTTACATCTTTTTATTCCCTTGTGATTTTTATATTTATTGTTAAATTTGTTTTATTTATTTATTTTTCTAGATATATTTTTAAAACGTTTTCAATATTTGAATTTATTTTTTGAAGAGGAACTTTTTTTAGTTGTTCACCCCTCACATTCTAGTGCCAAAGAGCTTACAGTTCTATATGAACTTTGCCTAAGAGGCCAAGACAATCACATCTCTTACCTCTTATTAACGACAATGTCAGCTGAGAAATGTGGTTGACAAGATCGCCGCAGCGCCGCGCTGGCACTAGTAGATCTGTTCTGGAGACAACACAGTGTCAACTGAGCAGAATGAAACGTTCATTATTGTGATAGCTTCTCCACCTTATATGTGCACATTAGTTGTGATGCAATCAGATGAACTTTCATGTTGAGGTTATGTTTGTAATAAAATGTAAAACATCCTGGTTAGGATTAATAGAAGTGATTACCGTCGACTTTTCTTCAAGTATTGAGCAATATAGCGACTACTTTTGGCTCTTTGGCATGGAACTCTCTTTTTTATGTTACTGATAGGCTATAGACTCACAGCTTTTCTTCGATAAAACTAAAATTTGCACGACCCTATATTTTTTCAAATTAAAAAAAATCTTTCGATTGGTTGGTTCGATTAATTTGAAATTTTGACGAGTCATTACGACCAACATTGTCCCCAATCTAACAAAGTTTCAGCCAAAACCTCCCTTTGGTTAAAATCTAAAACTATATTTCCTGTTTTTTTTTAAATTTAAACTAGAACGGATTGACCGATCAACTTAAAACTTTGCATGGACATTGGAACCAACATTTTTGGTATTTTTTGACAATTTTCAGTCTAACCTGTCGTTATTTTCAAAAGTTATTGTCATTTTAAGGAAATTTAATCTTCTATAATCTTGAAATATTTGAAAAATATATACTAATTTTTCATCCCTGCCTTCTTGATGCATCAGTTCCAAGGCCTGTAGAGCAGCTGATACTTGCAAACTCATATCAAATCGAATGCAGTACGAAGGCTCGCTCATCAACGCGTTACACTGAGCGTTTTCCTAGTATTATTTAAAAGTATTCGTTCTGTTTCTTTTAACACTGAACGTCAACACTAGAAGAGCACACTGCATCTTCTTCTGCATCGTTGTTTAAGACAGAGCGTCACTGAGAATGATTTACACGAAGTGTGTACACACTTCTTATCCGATGTGTAATATTTACCTGCACAATGCAAGTGAATGACTGGTAATACTTGACACTGATGATGTATGCACTTCAGACGCAAGCAAGGTTGCAGTTGAAGTTATGTCACCCATTGTTGTGCTAAACAAAACATATGTGTACGTCTGTTCAAGTATAGATGGATTGATTCGTTCAATAAATCTATGGTTTATGATGGATAGAGTTTGCATTAGATTGTTTTTGTATAAGTTGCAATTTGGTGTGTTTGTTAATTTTCACTTTAGTCTGAAGACCCCTTTTCAACGTTTTGAATCAAGACTCATAAGATCAAAAGAGAACTTAATAAATTGTTTTTTAATACTCAAGAATTACAGATAAATCTTTGAACTCAATATGTTTACATTTCTCCTCTTCATATCAAGTAGAAAAGTGTGTTCGATTCTCTTCTCATCATTCTTGTTTACTTCGAGTTTAATTTTACGTTTTCCTCAGTCTAGCTGAGAGGCAAATGCTGGAATAGTTTCTATAAAATAACCACTCTTCCATTTTATTAGATTCTAATAATTCGCAAATTGAAAATAATTAGACTAATCTAACATGGATCAACATTTAAGTATTTAAAATAACACGCAACTTTCTCGCTTAGCAGTTCAACACACGGCTGATTCTATGAGTATGAATTATGATATAGATTTAGACTGTACCATCAGATTGTGATATTATTCTAAGCTACCTACGTGAGATGTTGGCCCAGTTTCTCTGAATCCAGGAATAGATCACTACACAACACATTAACGGAGGCTTCTTCACACATGCAGTTTTACTCTGACATTTGTGTATCTTACGTTGCAGCATGTCGTTCATTGTCGGTGTAAAGAGGCCTCAGAAAGGAAACAGTATTTTCTACCCGCGCGAACAGAATTTTAAAAATTCAGACCCATACTAAATAATGCCACACACTTGAGTACATAGCTAATGACCTCTGATACTTTCTCGAAGTATATACCGTAAAATTCTGAGGTCGTACTCTAGGTTATATTGTACACCAGTGGCATTATTAACATAATAATACTCTTTGCATTTTTAAATTCTGTTATGTGAAGAAATTTCTCGAAAAAGCACTTTGAAGAACCACGCGCGTTATACCTTACCGAGACCTTTTAATGTGGCTCAACCGATCGAACATTCCAAAATATGATTTTTTTTTAATTACCCTCGTGAATTACTTTTTCCAACATTTGTAAGTATAAAAGAATCATAAAATGTCATTTTACTTTCAACTCCTGTCTTACAGCGAGGTTTCAATTTATTGCCTTCCGAGATTGAAGAAAACGTTAACACAGGAGGTATAGGGGAATCATTTCGTTTTTGGTTATAACTTTTAAAATAGCACACGTTGGTATTGTTTTCATTTTTTTCCTAATAGAATGTCAAACTATTTATCAGAAAATAAGTATTTTGTTCAAAGTTGGGACAATATAAAAATAAGATCTTCATTATTAGCCTAAATGTGACACGATTTTACTTGTCTGCCATAAGATAACATGGGGAAGAAAACTCAATTCATCTCAGAAATTAGACACGAGAAGTGTTTAATTTTTTCAAGGATTGTGTATGGCATGATTATCAATAAGTAGACAAAAAATTATGAAAATCTGAGACTACGCCCCTTTGGTTGAGCCACCTTAAAATACAAATATTTTAATGTTTGTCTATTTTATCAAAGTTCTTATCATTACTCAGATGTCCGTCTGCATTTGTCTATCACTTTATTTCAACTTTCACCTGTTAGTGAAATGGTCTAAAACTTCACAACACAGTCCTAAAAAAAAATCATCTCAACACACAGTAATTGCATTTGAGAGCAAAAACACAGATCCATTTGCCAGGAAGTCGAGTGAAGAGATTAATTATGTTTCTATTTAAAAGCGATTACTTGTTGCTAAAGAGTTAAGACTGGTTCTACTAGCAATTCTCACGGTTCACTGCCTTCTTGATAGAATATTATCAAGTTTAAAATGTGACGTTTAATTATTATTGCCGGCTCAGATATGCCGCTCTTTATTGATGGAGAAATTTATCGGAGAAGTAATTTGTTACATGGTTTGTATACATGTAGTTTAATTACATGATTATAGAACTTGTAAAACATTTGTCATTGTGCAGTAAACAATGAGGAGGATAGGTCGTGTACCTACATCAATCCAGATGGCATCTTATAGGAAAACGCTCTAACGCATTGATAAGTGAGCCTTCGTATTGTCTGCGAATTAATATACTACTCCTGGGAGGGAAAGTTGCTTCTCTTTAATACCTATAGGTAGGTACCTTCGATATAGATAAGAAGCCAAATCTAACCAAATGGGTAAACGGATCAAAGATAATTTCATTGAAATGACAAATATTTGCCATATTGTTGACACTGCGTCATAATATTTCATACTTCATGTACAACAAAAGAAATAGGTATACACAGCAGAATAATTTGCAGAATAATTTTCGAATTTTGATACTGAGAGAGGAAGTGTGTATATACCAATTTGCCATCATGCACCATTTTCCTCTATACTTAGGTACCTACTTTCAATGTCAAAAATTGGGAGCCAAATTTGCACCAAATATGCACCTTCATGCAATCCTGTTTCCGACGAGCCCAATGACAATAAATGCTGAAGACCTCAAACGGTCAAACCTGAAGAAATATTTGAATATTTAAACTTGTTGTCATGTTCCATGTACCATGTTCCGTGTTCCATGTTCCAGGCATGCGCACCACGCTACGTGTACTTCGGGAACGTCGGCTCGCAGAATAGAAGAGAACCGGTGGGAACTTGCTTCGTCGGCTCGAGTTCCTTCAACGACTTCGTCGAGTACTCGCCGTGCAGGACTCGTGAGTTCCTTTCAGTTTGTTACAATGAATTAGTTGATAAGCGAGCATGTGTAGTGTATGCAAAAGATAAGAATATGCTATGAGAATTGGCGATCTGCGCGTTTGGATATCTGGTGTAAAACACACATAGAAGAGCTTGTATTCGTCTTGTAATAGTCAAAAGCATAACCATTTTCGAAATTAGGAATTGTTAAATATGACTGCTGAACAACTAAAACAAGTCAGTTGAATTCTGATTTTAAAAAGTCTAAACAACTTTAAAAAAATACGGACAAACAGTTATAAAATAATATTAACGGAAACAACATATAGATCTTAAAATAATAAAAAAGTATAAAATACAAAATAAATCAAAATTAAGTAAATCATGGTTATAAGTAGTAGGACAAAAATAACAAGAAAAACAAAACAATAATATTTTTAATGATATACATTTAAACCGAAAAAAATGAAGATATCACATAAAAATAAAATAAGAGTAAAAAAATTAGTCAATAACGAGTCTATAATCACCAGCAGTCGGTCGAACAAGGTCATCAAGGTCAAGAAGGTCTGCCGGTGTCAGAGCTGTACTTTATCCCTACCAATGCAATCGATCAGTTTCACACGACACGACTCTATCAAAAGGCGCCGCTCGTTAAACCGACGCCACACCGACGCCGCGTCACGTAGCGTCGTGTCATGGCTGAGTGGAACGACAAACAGACACGACTCACCGTGGCCAGGTCTGACAGCTCCCAGATGACAACACCGACTTGATGTTATTGTGGTATAGTGATTGCAAACAACATCCGTACTTCCTGGAGAAGTACGGAGCCACGTCGTTAGAGGTGATTGGACTGCTCATCGGAGCAAGAGGAACCATCACCAGTTTTTTTTAAGGATTTTTGCAAGGCATTTAAATTTAGTAAATCATTTATATCACACATTAGCATTTTATCATTGAAGGGTTCCATTTCCATTTTACGTAATCATCTTTATAATCAATATTAGTTATAATATTAGCCATTAGTCATTTATTATTCTCAATTTCAATTTATTATTTTACTATACTGTGTCCTAGTGGCAGTCATGTCTGATGACAGTGTTTTGTTTATTAAATAAAAGTTTTCTCTCTGTGTTGAAATCAAATTTTGTGTTGATTTCTGATCAAATAATCGATCGACTATCCAAGAAATCGTCTACAAAAATTTGTTGATTTAAGACGACGTAAAGAAATAAAAGAAATTAATGAATTGTAAAGAAATTAACACTTTTTTGTGTTAAAGTCAACACTTTGTGTAAACGATTTCTTAGAGTGTACAGTCGATCATTTTTCAACTGCAAAATTTGCAAAATTTGAAAAAACATAACAATCTACATGTTGATTTAAAATCTTTACCTAACATTATGAAAACGTTTACTGTGATAACTAAATACTTTCGGTACATTCATGTCAACTTAGAATTAATGGTCCGTATTATTAATTATTTATTAAAGATTCATTTGGATACGAAAATATTAAAGTAGGGAAAATAAGCTGCTGCTAAATTCCAAAGGAACTATATTCGAACCATGTGTTTTTCGGCAGCTCTAGGACATTCCATGCCTCCCTTCAAAGGCTGTAGTGAGGCAGCCACTACTCTTTAAAAAAATTACGCGTGAAGTGCGCCGTTTGATCGACAAACAAATTGATCGACAAAACACATGATTATAGCTGATCACAAGAATAATATAGTGGTGAAAAGCACGTTTTATCTAAACATGATCATAAATTATTTGCTCAGAACTTTGCAATCTTGAATATTGGTATACTATTTTTAGACAATTTAATAACATTTAGCGTGGCTCTATTTGAATCAAGTGGCGACTGACGAATGATTATGACGATTATGATTAGACGATGAAGATTATAAGTTATAATGGTCTGGTTGGAAGAAGGCGGCTTTGTTCAATTAATAGGGAACCTTCCCATCATTTGCTGACTGGTTGAAACCACGAAACAATTTTTTATACAACGATTTTTTTATAATGATTTCTTAACTCAATTTTGTTTACTGTTCATTTTATTTTATTTATGTTTTTGTCCGGAATTTTGTAAAGTTGTTTACACTTTTTAAAAATCAACATTCAACTTACTTATTTTAGTTGTTCAAGAAGTAAATTCGAGCACGGGAATCGAACGTGGGACCTCCGTATTACGCATCCAGACATGCTCGGTGCTGTGGATTCATAGTGGCTGTGTCACTAGACTCTGACTGCTTGCTATTCCACGGCGGTATCCAGTAGGCTGTGACTGTGAGTTGGGAGCTGGAACACTAGGATGCCGTGACACGGGGTCGGAGCCACCCCAGATGGCCGTGTCTGCTCTGACGAATTGCTTCCTGTCCGGCAGAATCACGGCCACATGTGTGCGACAGGGGTGCGAGGAGGGCTTCTTGGACATTGGTACCTTCATGTAACCATCGTCAGTGGGGGACAGATCTGAGATCTTGGCACATTTTTCAGTTACTCATTATGATGTGTGAGAGTTGCTGATCTGTTGACCTTGAAAATCACTCACGTAGATGGGACACGAGCCACTTATTTTGAAACTATTTTGAATAGACCGATTTAAAAACTATTTAGATGGCTCTGCTATTCAAAAAATTTCACATGCAGTTTGGTTTTCCATATATCTATTGGTGGTTTACAACAATGGATAAAAACACCAACACCAATTTTTAAATCGGTCTATTGATTTGAAAAGTAGAGCAATGACTTGGGTTGCGGACAGTAATTCACTCCGGGGGTTCCGGGCGTCATTTTCGCGGTCGTTCTTTCTGACTGAGATAATTTCATGATTTTCCTCAGTCGACAGACACAATCATGTTGGGCGCGTTTTAATAGGCCACGGCCACCTTCTTCCCACTGTCCATCCTTACATATTCTTCATCATCATCTCCCAATAACCTTCATCATTCATCTGTCGCCGACGGCATACAGAACAGTGATTTATCAATACCATAGATTTTATGAACTATTGACAATTATAATCAGAAAATGTGGTGAAAAATTTATCACAACGGACACATTAATTAATTTTACTTAAAAGTGTTTTTTTTTGTGCCAGTCTCTTTCTGTCATCGCAATTCTAGAGAGAACTGGGTATATCAGGATATATCGTGTTTTTTTTAATACCTGCAGACACATTTTAGAAATGTGTTTCGTCTTTTGAAGTAGGCTTTCACAAATTTCGGCTGCACATGTGCTCCACTTCGAACCATTCAAAACTCTTCTATCTTTTTTCCCTCCATCTTTACAACAAATGTTTACAACTTACTATACCCAACCTGCACTTCATTCACGCACAAAAGACTACAATATTTACAACCCATTCTTGCAGCAGACCTTCATTCATGATACACATGTTGTAGAAACACCCCTTGTTGGTACTACAAAAACTTGACCTCTTCTCTACCCATCCCTTCACAACAATGCCCATTCAATTGAATACCACCTTTCTATTGGTCAATGGATTCTAGAGGACTAAGTAATAGAAAATGGCTTCTCTGGACGATAATTTTAAAGATGCTCATAGTTTTGGTAGATTTTAAGCGTGACTTTTTTTTTATACACAATTAAAATTAAAGTTAATGGTTTAATTTACAATTCTAAAGTTTTGAAATAAAGTTGCAAAAATAGTGGACTAACTAAATGCAATACTCTATTTTACTTTTAGAGAAAACCTTTTTAAAACATTACTATCAGAAATGAGTTTGTCTTTGTGTAATGATAAATATATCGCATTAATTGACAGCGTTGACATTAATTGACATTTTTAACTATTTAATATCCACCTATAAAGTTATAAACACATTCCTAATTCTTATGGAACAGGAACGATATCGAAATACCTAAAAGTCCATATTACACTATAGACAATTTCAAACATATGCAAATTTGAAATTCCAATTCCAATTCCAATTTGAATTGTATAGTGAAATATGGACTTAGGTGCGATTTTCTAGTGCCATAGCATTGCAACTTGGACCTTTTTGTACCCAAGTACCAACAGAACATATTGTTGTGATTGTGCGACATCTATATCAAATAGGTCTGAAGGCCAGCTATCTCTTCTGAGAATCTTAGTAATTCTCCGTGTGAAAGTGTGATGTGATGTGACTCTGCTATCCCAGGTTCTGAGAGTGGGGGTGGAGGAGAGGGGGGGCAGGAAGTCACCCCTCAACACGTGGGGTGCATCTGTTTGGGGTTTCTTAGGAGCATCACAAACCGTGACGAGCATGTAAGAATATTAGTCCCTGAAACACGGATTTTTCAACTACATTTTTATACCTCTCTGACCAAAGGATGATGTTGAAAGTGGTAATGGTGGGGATTCTTTGCTGATAGAATTTCATGTGCGATTAAAATGATATATTTTATATAATATGCAATAGTATTCGATTCGCGTATAAATTGAACCCTCACCCACAAAGACTTATCAAGTAAGAGATTTGAGTCCATTTGAGCTATTTTATACAGTCAAAATGTTGTTTTGAGCCCTCTCGTCGGTGTCAATATTTAGGTTCTTCCACACACACATCAAGTTTCGAAATTGTAATTCAACTACGTAATTCAAATCACTGAGCAAGTTGGCTCAGTAACGCTCTGGACTCGAACTCCGGAGGTCTCTTCGATGCGCTACCTGAAGTTTGTCGTCGTTTTCCTCAGACGAGGGGCAACTACTGGGAAGGTTCCTCACGACCGCTTGTACATCCTCACATATTCTTCACCGTCGTCTATAAATCATCATCATCATCATCGTCATGATATTAGCCTAGTTGCAGACAGTGGTATAGTCCTAAAAGAAATTATGGGTATACGCTACTTTTTGCTGTAATAAAAACCTTGATTTCTATTTCTTTACTTTTACAGAAATGTCTTTCCAAGCATTTTCTTCAACATAAGTTACTTCTCATGCTTAAAATACCATTCAAATTGCTAAATTTTAATGTTTTCTTTAGCAAATCAACAGAATATTTGATTTTCTGTATCAAATAACATCTTTATGACGTCTCACTCTCAACTAGGATTTTTTAAACATGGCATGATTTATAGACGAAAAATGGTGTACATACGCCCGTATACAGCGTATACCCCAACAATTATTTATGGATATACGCACAGGTTAAAAACAATTTTTAGGTATACGGCACCCTCGACTACACCACTGGTTGCAGAACAGTGCGACGTTAAAGCCATGCATAGAAAATAAAAGTCTAGTCCGTAGAACTCTAAATGTTTTTTAAGGAGGTAAATCTCTCGATCACGAACTCTTCTTTCAAGACGAACTTGTTGCGTAGGAGGATTTCAAACAAACGGGATAAAAGCGAAGTAAGACGCAGCAGTTAACAAGTAGAGAAGAGGCAGTTAGTGAGGATTAACAATGACGTGGACCAGATGCTGTGATCAAGGTGCTGCTCCAGGATCTGTTTATTCGGTCGAACGGCGGCAGATGAATGATGATGATGGTGATGAAGAATGAGAAGGAGGCGGTCGTGGCCTTAGTAGGGAACCTTCCATTCATTTGTCTATGGACTGAGGGAAAGCATAAATAAACTCAGTCGGGATGGGTGGAAAATTGATCACCGAAGATGCTGGGTTCGATTCCCTAAACAGTGCAGAGGTACTGCCTAAGCCAAATTGCTCCATTGAAAAGCACATTTTCATGGGTGAGTGGTTAACGCTCTGAACTTGTATTCCGGAGGCCCGGGTTCGATTCCCGTGGGCGTCCTTCGTGACTGGGGTTTTTTCGTGGTATTCCCTCAGTCGACAGGCAAATGCTGGGAAGGTACACTACTAATAGGCCACGACCGCCTCCTTCCCACCTTCCATCCTTACCTTCTCTTCACCATCTCCCAATCATATTCATCCGTCGCCATTAGCCTCGCTGCAGAACAGTGCGACGTTAAGCCCCAGACCAAAAAATACATTTGACCATTTTTAAATTGATCGACATATTGGTTGCTGTTTTGAAAAGGTTCCAAGAAAATTTATTTTAATACAATTAACCGGCTCGAATTATGTTTTTCGTACACTCCTAAACATGTGATAGAAACCATACCGGCTTGTTGAGTTGGTCCATGAAGGATGGTCAGCTGGCTCCACAGATGGTGGAGTGTGTGGGTTCGAGCCCGGGTGGGGTCAAACACCGGGACTAATATGGCGAGCCGTGTGGACCAAGATGCTGTCATCTGCTCTGTGAGACGTTCAAGATGATATATTTTACATTGTCATGGATTATGTGGGTGGGGTTTTGACTCTAAGAGAGGGCAGCTCTTCATCGCCTCTGGAGGTTATACATAGAGTTATTTTGTCAGTTTGGAGAAAATGTCGAAATAAACTAAAATGTTAGAATTTTGTTAAAACCAAACCTTATTTTCACATGTACCAGCTAATTCTCTTTTTTGCAGAAGTAGGTATTTCTGTATTCTTACCTCCAGATCGAATACATGTCCATTTTCTACATTTTGCGTTACACAGTTTTGGGAAGTTTTGGAGTTTTGGTTGGCAATTCAAATAGAGTTTTGTTGAAGTATATAAAGACATAATAGTAGATAGCATTTGAGACTTCTGGGACAGGATGTGGAGATGTGGAAATCTCAGCTTAGAGTGTGAGCTTATGTTATGACGTCACATCTTGTTTTGGCGCCATTTTGTCACGTGTTTCCGGTTCCCACGCTCTAGTGTGAGCCTATTTTATGACGTCACATCTTGTTTTGGCGCCATTTTGTCACGTGTTTCCGGTTCCCACGCTCTAGTGTCAGCATATTTTAACCATTTCCGCCATTTTATCCGCCATTTTGTTCCGCCATTTTGTCCACCATTTTATCCGCCATTTTGTTCCGCCATTTTGTTCCGCCATTTTATCCACCATTTTATCCGCCATTTTCTTCCGCCATATGCGTTTGACAGGGCGGCATTTTCAAACGTATTTCCGGTTCCTACACTCTAGTGTAAGCATATTTTAAACATTTCCACCATTTTATCCGCCATTTTATCTGCCATTTTATCCTCATTTTATCCGCCATTTTCTTCTGCCATGTGCGTTTGACAGAGCGGCATTTTCAAACGTATTTCCGGTTCCTACACTCTAGCTCGAGCATATTTCTGCCATTTTCTTCCTTCATGTCACGTGTGTTCTTCTGACGTCACTTTTTTTAAATTAAAAATGTGCCCCGAGGTGGATTTGAACCTGCTACCATTGGAATACGAATCCAACGCCTTAACCTCTCGGCTAATTAGGCGATGAGAGAAAGACAACGCAATAAGCATATACATAGATGGTTATTGACCTGTGCAGCAACGTCATCCAGTTGTCAAGGTAGGTATTGGCGCAAACATTTAAACTTCGCGCTCGGCTGCAGCGCTATCTAGGTGAGAATAATTATATTTACTTAAAGCGGCATAAAAAATTTGAAGTTATATTTCGCGCTCGGCTACAACGCTATCTAGGTGATAATAAGTGTATTTACTAAAAGTGGCGCAAAAATTTAAATTTTAATTTCGTACTCGACTGTAGCACTCTTTAGGTGATAATAATTGTATTAATTAAGAGTGTCGCAAAAAATATGAATTTAAAGATAATTTGAAATTTTGTTTTGTTTTCACATAATCCAACTGATATTTGGACATTGAATCCTACATCTTATAAAGGATTGGGATGTGGATGTGGATGAGGATGTGGATGGTAGCATCTTTTTAATTATTATTATGAAATTTTGAATTGTGTTCACATATTCCAACTATTGAACAAAATATTAAATAAAGCATTGTAATGAATACATCTCATGTCAAGTGCATTTATCAAATACACTTTACTGCTGAGGTAACAAGATACTCTAAAGACGCAATTGAACACCTGCATCATCACATCCGTCGGACAATTGCGACGTATATTGGACTTTGGACCCTGCATCTCATAGTTGAACGGAAATGAAATCGCTGCATCATCAATTTTAGCACCTGGTTTGAGGCTAGTTCATCCATAAGGGAGTACCTCGTACGAGACTAATATCAGGTGTATGACCTCTTGTTACAATATTAATAAGTGTTGATTGCCAAATCAATCATTCTCTTCAAATCAATCGACCAGTGCGGTTCATCTTCATATTGCATCAGAAGAATTGAATTGTGTGTCTAAAGTGAATTTTGCAAGCGGTGTGTTTTATCCGAGTGTTCATCATTGTTTAATTATAATTATCATTACAAAGTTTTTATTTCTTCAAGTTTGTGTTACAAAGATTTGAGGTAAGTTTTTTTCACTTTCAAGCAAAATAGGTATTTATAACAAATATAATTTTATGAATAGAATTTAATGTTTGCATTTTATTTTTTACAGGTTACACTTGTGTGATTTCCTAACAATCGGTTTCATTTTGTGGAGCGAGAGAGAACAGCGACTTTCACACATTCTGGTGAGTTATTCTTAATTTTTAAAAGAAGTTAAATGGATGTCTTTAAATTATTTCTACATTTTAGGTAAACTAATAATCATTTTTTTATTTACAGTTTCTGGATTTGCTGCGAAACATTTTTCGTCTTCCGTCTTCGAAGGGAAAAACCAAGAGTTTAATCAAGGTACGTTTAAATAATAATTTTAAAGATAAAGTTGAATAACAATTAGGTCATACATTTCTATATTGGAAAATAATTAAATTATTTCTACATTATAGGTAAACTAATTTTAATTTTTTTTTTAATTTACAGTTTCCGGAATTGCTGCGAAACATTTTCGTCTTCCGTCTTCATAGGAGAAAACCAGCAGTTTAATCAAGGTACGTTTAAATGATAATTTCAAAGAGAAAGTTAAATAGCAATTAGGTAATACATTTCCATATTGGAAAATACATTTTTACAAATATTTTTATTTTATTTTTGTAGAAAGATGGAGAACTTCAAGTGCGAGGAGTGCAATGCCAGCTTCAAGCGCAAGGATAGTCTGAAGCGGCATGGCAGGGTGCATAGTAAGGGGGAGAAGTCAACGTTCCCCTGTACAATTTGTGGCGTTACGTTTACTTTAAACTCCAATTTAAAACGTCACAAACTGGCTATGCATCCTTCCACTCCTCCATCTGATGGCAACACTTCAACAGCTCTTCACACGTGTACTCTCTGCAACGCATCGTTCAACCGCAGGGATAATCTGCAGGCCCATGTCAAGTATCATAAGCCCCCGAGTACTTCAAACGCGGGGGTTGGACAAGTCGACGACTCAGCTTCACCATCAACTCCTGGGCCGTCAACATCATCGGTGCCTGCAGATGAACCCGATCAGTACACGTGTGAAGTGAGTAGTGCTCTCAGAGGAAACGTAAAATCATATACCTATAAAGGAGGTGAAGACAGTAGTGACGTTGAACATGATTCTTTAGATGTTTTAAAATTTGTTTCGGACAGAATGGACACGGTGAGAGTGAAATTAGCAAAAGATTTAGAAGTGTTTAAAGGTGTAAAATGGTACTTAAGTTTAGTGGTTCAATTTAAAAAGAATCGGGGTGAAGATGAGGTCATCACAAAAGCATGTTTTAGGAGTAAGAATAGTGTTTTAATTTATAATATGGATGAGTTTGACGAACAATTTAATGTAGCTTTTTCATCCATGGCTAAAGCATGTCAGAATTTCCAACGTGAAGGGAGCGGTTGGATCGTAGATAGAGTTTTACAATTAGAATTAAAATCAGTCAAATATGCTCCATTAGCTGCAAGTAGTTATATGCTTCTACCACCAAAATTATATTATACAAAATCGATTATAAATGTAAAAAATGACGACCAAAAGTGTTTCTTATGGAGTATTTTAGCCCATCTTCACCCCATAGACATTCATGCAGAACGTGTAAATAATTATGTTAATTTTGAATCTAGTGTAAATATGAGTGGAATAGAATACCCTGTAAAAATTAGTAGCATAGATAGATTTGAGAAACAAAACGAGTCCATTTCCGTGAATGTGTATGGTGTAATGCCTGATAAATTCGGCAATTATAAAATAGTGTACCCCCTTAGAATTAGTAAAGAAAATAGAGATAGTCATATTAATTTGTTATTCATGTCCGATGAGGAAAATTCTCATTACTTCCTCATCAAGGACCTCAGTCGTCTTCTTAGTTCACTGACCAAACATCACGGTAGAGCATATTATTGTCATCGTTGCCTGCATAGATTTTCCACAGAGGAAAGGCTTGAAGCGCATCACACCCTCTGCGACTCACACGACCCTCAAAGAATTGTTATGCCTCAGGAGGGTAAAAATTCCATGAAGTTTAGAGAAAGAGGCTTTTCGTTTAAAGCACCTTTCACTATATATGCAGATTTTGAGTGCTTTGTGAGGAAGTTGAATGGTTGTGAACCTGATGATGCACGATCACATACGCATAAGACTGCTCTACATGATCCTTCGGGATATGCCTTTGTTGTGATTGATGCGGAGGGAAAAGCATTCGAGCCACCTCGTGTGTACAGTGGTGATAATGTTGTGGATCATTTTCTTAATTCACTTCTGGTCATGCAGGAGAAATTATTGAAAATAATGTTCAAAATTATCCCTCTTAAGATGACAGATGAAGACGAGATTTCCTTTGCACAGGCCACCATGTGTAGCATTTGTGAAAAGACTCTGGACGATGTTGATCGTGTTCGTGACCATGATCACATAACTGGCAAATTTAGGGGTGCAGCACATAATGAATGTAATATAAATGCACCTCAAGCCGAGCATATTCCTGTAATATTTCATAATCTTCGAAATTACGATTCACATCTCATTATGCAAGGCATTGGCAAAATTCAAAATCAGAAAATCATTGTAATCCCCAACAATACAGAGAAGTATGTGTCATTCTCATTGGGGCAGTTAAGATTCATTGACTCTTTTCAATTCATGAGCACTTCTCTAGATTCACTAGTCAAAAATCTTGTCAACTATGGTTCTGACAGATTCAAAATTTTAAAATCATTCTTCAGTGAAGACCTTCTCCCTCTACTCTTGAGGAAAGGTGTATTCCCATACAGTTATTTTGATTCAGAAGAAAAGCTGATGGAAGGTTGCCTACCCCCTAAATCTGCCTTTAAGAATGATCTCACTGAAGAGGACATCAGTGATGATGATTACGAACACGCCCAAAATGTTTGGAGGAGTTTTGAAATGAAACACATGGGAGAGTATCAAGATCTCTATGTGTTAACTGATGTACTGCTACTAGCGGATGTGTTTGAAAACTTTCGAACACTTTGTCTCGCCAACTACAAACTTGATCCTTGCCACACCTACACTGCTCCGGGTCTGGCATGGGAGGCTTGCCTCCGCATGACCAAGGTAGAGTTAGAGTTATTTACAGACCCCGATATGTATTTGTTCATGGAGGAGGGTGTAAGGGGCGGTGTGGCAACGATCACGACGCGATTTTCGGAAGCTAATAATAAATACATGGACGATTTCGATGCTGAGAAACCTTCGAAATATATCATTTATTGGGATGTTAATAATTTGTACGGTGTTGCAATGTCAGATTTCCTCCCCATCCGTGATTTCAAGTGGATGAGTCCGGCAGAAATCAGGAAAACTGACTTTACAACTGTTGCAGATGACTCCGATAAAGGATATATTTTGGAGGTTGATCTCAAATATCCAAAAGAATTACATGACAAGCACAACGATTACCCTTTGGCACCTGAGCGAAAATGTGTGTCTGAAAGTGAACTCTCACCTTATGCCAAGCAACTCTCAGACGACCTGAAACTTGGTCATTCTAAAATCAAAAAGCTGATTCCAAATTTGGAAAACAAAGAAAAGTATATTGTACACTACAAGAACTTGAAGCAATACACTTCTCTTGGCTTGAAATTGACAAAAATTCACCGCGTTCTAGAATTCACACAAACGCAATGGTTGAAACAATATATTGATTTCAATACAGCGCAACGTGTGAAGGCACAGAATGATTTTGAAAAAGACTTTTTTAAATTAATGAACAACGCTGTTTTCGGCAAAACTATGGAAAATGTCAGAAATCGGGTAAACGTTACGCTTATCAATGATGAGAAACAAATGTTAAAATATGCGGCAAACCCTGCATTCGAAAGATTTGAAATATTTTCCAACAATCTAGTTGCAGTACAGTGTAAGAAAATCTGTCTGAAACTAAATCGACCAATCTATGCAGGCTTTAGTATTTTAGATTTAAGTAAAACCATCATGTATGATTTTCACTATAATTATGTAAAAACTAAATACAATCAAAATTCAAAATTATTATTCACAGACACAGACTCACTGTGTTATGAGATCCAGACTGATGATCTATATCAAGACATGGCCAATGACATTTCGCTATTTGATACTTCCAATTTGCCGAAAGATCACTTCCTTTTTTCCAACACTAATAAAAAGGTGTTGGGAAAAATGAAAGACGAGTCGGACGGTAGAATTGTGAAGGAATTTGTGGGTTTAAGGGCAAAAATGTACAGTCTCTTGGAGTTGGACGGTAGAAACAAAAAGGTTGGTAAAGGCATAACTAGAGCCACAATGAAAAAATATGTTACTCATCAAAAGTATAGAGCCGCCTTATTTGAAAAATGTGTACAAAGTGAGAAAATGATGTCCATCCGTAGCTTCAAACATGAAATATTTACTGTCAGTCAGAGGAAGAGTACACTATCACCGTTCGACGACAAGAGATACATTCTACATGATGGTTTCAACACCCTAGCATACGGTCATTTTAGAATAGACACGGAAATGGACATAGATTAGAGAATTTAGAATTAGTTATAATAATATCACATCAACATCACATCAATGTCAATGTACCTGTTAACATGACACATGTTTGTAAAATACATGTTTTATTCTAAACTTATGTTTTTTATGAATAATTTGTTTCCCTTCTTCACTCTCAATCCTCATTCCTTGACAATTTATGATTTTCAAAAAATATTATAAATTTATCAACAAATATATTTTAATCTCATTCAACAAAATGGATCCAACCTGGAAGGTTCCTTTTACAGCTTTGATTGCGGGGCCCACATCATGTGGCAAGTCTTATTTTATACGCCGTTTTTTAACAAATTTGGATTCTATGGTAGATGAACCTATAAAAAATATTATTTGGTGTTTTGCCGAGTGGCAGAGTTTATATGAATCTATTCAAGATCCACGAGTCAAGTTCCACGAGGGAATTATTAATCCTGCCGACTTGTCTGCATCTTCCGGGGCTCAAATTTTGATTATCGATGATCTAATGCGAGAAGCAGATGATAGGGTTGTGGACTTGTTTACCAAAATCTCACATCATCGTAAAGTGAGTGTATTTCTAATTTCTCAAAATATTTTTAATCAAGGTAAGGGACGACGTGATATCTCTTTGAATGCCCACTATATTATTCTTTTTAAAAATCCTCGTGATAAGTCTCAAATTTTACATCTCGCAAGGCAGGTATGCCCTAGAAACATGAAACATGTGCAAGAATCTTTCGAAGATGCAACGAGTCAACCTCACGGCTATATTCTATTTGATTTTACACAGACTTGCCCCGAGAATATGAGATTGCGCACTCATATTTTCCCTGATGATGAGGCCTGTGTTGTATACACACCAAAATCTACTAAATGACACTACATTGTCATAAAAGCTTCATTTCATCACGATGACTGACTCAACGAGGAGGTATAGTGAACTCCTCAAAGCATTGAGTAAAGCAACCCCTGCTATGCGCAAGAGTATATTAAAATCAGCAGATAAAGGTTTGACTCAATCAATTTGTGCTTGTGTATTAAACACATTAAAAGGTCGTGTTCTCTTGAAACCCTCTCAGAAGAATAAACTTCGTCGTCATAAGAAGTTCTTACGAAAAATTGCACGCAAGGGTGATAGCTGGAAAACTAAGAAAAAAATTTTGGTTCAGTCTGGTGGTGCGTTTCTCCCACTTTTGATTGCTCCGCTTATTAGTGGACTTTTGGGAAGTATTTTTAACTCATCATCATCATAATCATTATGGATAATACTAAAAAGATGATTCTTGTAAACCCAGAGAGTATGCAACGACTTCAACAACCGCAAATACATCCTCTCAATGATACATTATCATCTCTTGATAGAGATAAACATCAAATACTTCACGCTAGCAAAATTTCTGATGATGAAAAATGGCGTAAATATTATGAAGTTCTACAAAGGTATTTATATTTTGTAAATGAAGCCCGTCAACCTATTTCTGTGGAGATACGTCCTGAAAAAGTTGAAACTCACCCTGGAATCCCTGTGAAGAAGATGGTGGAAGAGGATGAAGATGATGCAGTTTTTGAAGAACCCATGAGAACACAAGTGTTACAAGCTGTTCCCGGCACTTTTAAAAGAAAAGCTGGACTTATTTTCGATAAGCTGACATCATCTGATGCTATTTCATGGGATGATTCGGGACTTGTCAGTGTGAACGGTGTGAAAATTTTCGGTTCCACAATCACAGATTTGATATCTGATCTTGTTCGCAATCGTCGAGGAGAAACAGAACCGATTGGTTGGAACATGTTTGCCAAAATTCTCACTGACATAAATCTACCACTCACACTTATAGGGAACATTCGAAGAAGAGAAGACATTCTTCAGCGATACCGTCAACTGAACAGACCTCTACCATCACCTTCGGAGAAGCCATCAAAACGAACAAGAGGAGCAACTTCTATGGGAGATTGGGATGAATTTGTGTTTAAATGAATTCTAAAATATGTAAAAGATTGTCTCGTATTTATAATGATCCTGGGCATCCAGCTGGATTTTCTACTTTAAATGCACTGTGGAAGGCAACTAATAAAGAGATTCCTAAAAAAATTATTTTGCAATGGCTTCAATCTCAAGATACTTATAGTTTACATAAACCTGTTCGAAAAAGATTTAAACGTAACCGATACATAGTCAACAGCATTGATGAACTATGGCAGGCTGATTTAAATGATATGAGATCACTCAGTAAATTTAATGATAAATACAACTATTTGTTATCTGTAATTGATGTATTCAGTAAATTTGCTTGGTTGATTCCTCTTAAACAAAAGACAGGTAAAGAAGTGTCTCAGGCTTTCGCAAAGATTTTCAAACAAAGTAAGCGTAAACCTGTTCGCATACAGACCGATAAAGGCCGAGAATTTAAAAATTTACATTTTCAAAAATTTCTCACCAAAAATAATGTTCATTTTTACTACACAAATAACCCTGACACCAAAGCGTGTATAGCTGAGAGGCTCAACCGATCAATCAAGGAAATTATGTGGAAGTATTTTACATTAAAGAACACGTATCGCTACATAAATGTACTACCAAAACTGATGAATGCTTATAATCATCGAGTGCATAGGTCAATTGGTATGATGCCAGCTGCGGTGAGTGACAAAAATGCTCTTGAAGTTTGGCGTCATCTTTATAAAGATAATGAAATTGAGAGTAGGAAACGATCTAAACCTAAATTAAAGGTAGGTGATTATGTGCGTATCAGCAGAGAAAAAATAATTTTTGATAAGGGTTACGAACAAAATTGGTCTGACGAAATATTCAAAGTCATTTGTATTGTTGATCGACACCAAGTGGTGTATAGAATTGAAGATTTAGAAGGTGAGGAAATTGTTGGAACGTTTTATGAAAAAGAATTGCAAAAAGTTACGAAGGGTGATAATTCTCTTTACAAAATACATAAAATCATACGCAAAACGGGGCAGGGCGTCAGTGAGAAAGTTTTGGTTCAGTGGAAGGGTCTGCCTGCCAAATTCAACTCTTGGATATTAGCTTCTGACATTCAAAAAATATGAATCGTTCTCTCTACATGACGTTGCCTAGCAACAGTTCGATGAAAATGTATAAGGATAATACGACAGCAAATTTTGTCACTCAATTGCAGGAACCTGTAAAATTATCAGGAGGTCCCTGGGAGGTATCTTTGGTTGAACTTCATTACCCACAAACGCTGTTCAATGTGACTAAAGGTCAAAATTATGTTGGTGTTTCACGAAAAACTATTCTAGGAAAGAAAAAAACTAGGGTATATGAAAGAGTGGACATAAAGCCGGGCTACTATGAAACTGGTGACATGTTGTTGAAAACTATCAATGATGCAATAAAACACCTGGATATCAGCATTGCACCGCTCAGCGATTTGAATGCAAGCGGCTGTATTTCTGTGAAGAATAGTAAAGATGAAGAGCATGAAGTAAATTTTGCGCCTAATCTCGCTATTCAATTGGGTTATGAACACAACATTACAAATGGCGTGTGTCCATTAGTCGGTAGAGCAATAGATGTTGATGCTGGAACTCCCAAATCTATCTTTGTGTATTGTAATGTAATAGAACCTCAAATCGTAGGGGACGTGGTTGCTCCGCTATTACGTATTGTCAATACACAATATAAAACTCACAAATTTGGTGAACAAGTCACTCAAAGATTTTTAAATTTACTCTACGTTCCGGTTATGATTCATGAGATTAGAAGCATCGAAATTGATTTAAGAGGAGACACTGGTGATTCGTTACCATTTCAAGCTGGAACTTCTGCTGTGGTGCTTCATTTTCGCCACCGATCATAATGGATGTGGAACTTTATACAAAATTTTACCGAGACCAGGCTGGAGGAAGATTGAATGTTTATCATGGTGCAAGTTATCAACGTGGTCATGGGTTTGCAAGCTTCTTCAAAGGGTTGTTTAAATCTGCTATTCCTCTACTAAGAAGCGGTGCTCGTGTTGTTGCTCATGAGACGGCTAGAACGGGAGCAAATTTTCTGGGTGATTTAGTTGAGAATAAACCTGTGAAAGAATCATTTCATAGGCGAGTCGGTGAAGCAGGTGCAAATCTCAAACGAAAAGTAGAAGACAAATTTCAAAATATGACTGGTGATGGGATAAAAAGGTTGAAGAGGTTACGCATTCTTCAGTGTCAGAGCAAACGTAAGAGGAACAAGATCTCTCCGAAAAAAACTCTAAACATCAAGCCTAAAAAGAAGAAGGTGGTTAAAAAGACAAAGAAGAAGAAGACGACAAATACACCTGGTTGTTTTACAGACATTTTTGCATAATCATGTCTCTTATGCATGCAGAATCCGAAAAGGCGATGAAATCGGAATTGAATATTTTTGAAGTTCCATCGACTCAAATTTGTCTTGAGAGAGGTGATTGGTATCCTTATAAACCCATTGCTGCAATGACAGAATTTGCCCCATTTGAATTTGTTGTTCCTGCACAAGGTGAGGAATACATAGATATAGGTCAATCTCTGCTTGCACTTCAAGCAAAAATTGTGAATGCAGATGGCTCGCCGCTTGCAACTCTTGTCAAAAAATCAGATGGTGCTGTTCAAACGGCTGCTGCTGTGGTGGCGCCCGTCAATAATTTCATGCATTCTCTGATTGCTCAGTTTGAGATGACTTTAAACGGAAAACTTCTCCCTTCATCAAATAATAACTATGCCTATCGTTCATTTTTTGAGAATTGTATGCACTTTGGTCCCTCTGCTAAGAGTTCACATAGAACATGTCAACTTTGGTATAAAGATACTGCTGGATTTATGGAGGATTTTGATAAGAATTTAGGGCTTCAGAAACGAAAAAAGTATACAGATGGAAGTCAAATTGTGGATATGATTGGAAATATTCATGGCGATTTGTTCAATCAAGACCGTCTCATACCAAATGGTGTGGAGTTACGCATGAAGTTTATCAAGAGCAGAGATTCGTTTCATCTCATGGCCGGCTCCAATGCATCCTTCAAGACAATCATCACTGATGCTACTCTTTTTGTGCGAAAAGTTCGCGTGAATGAGTCTGTTATGATTGCACAAAATATTGTTTTAGAAGGAGCCAATGCAAAATATCCTCTAACAAGAGTAGATGTCAAGCTGGTAACTATCCCAGCAGGAATACAAAGCAAGGAAATAGGCAATTTATTCATGACGGGTAATCCGAAGAAAATTATCATTGGACTTGTCTCCAATGCAGCTGTTAACGGGAGCTATACAAAGAATCCCTTCAACTTTCAACATTTTGGATTAAACCACTTCTGCATGTATGCGGATGGTCAACAAATCCCAGCTAAACCACTGCAACCCGACTTTGATACTAACCAATATGTCGCCTGCTATCATACATTGTTTTCTGGGAATGGTATTCACTTTAAGGATCGAGGTATTGATATTTCTCGTGAAGAATATCCAAATGGAATCTTTTTATTGGCCTTTGACCTGAGTCCAGACCTCTCTTGTAATGAAAATCATTATAGTCTGCAACACAACAAGAATTTACGTATCGATCTTCGTTTTAAAGAAGCACTTAAAGAAGCTATCGATGTGATTGTATATGCAGAGTTTGATAATATTCTAGAGATAGATCGCAATCGAAATGTGATTGTCGACTATAGTAATTAATATTGTTTGAATATTGTAGTGTTTGAAATGGTATAATAAAATTGATATATTGAAATGTATTTGTGTTTTTTATTCAGTCTTAGCCCAACCCTCATCATGAGTTGTACTATTGATTTCGAGACGGTGGCTGTCGGCTACGATACTCATGTTGTGAAAGAAATTGCTGTTGTTGACAACATAACCAAAAAATCAAAACAGTGGATTTTAGAAAATGGATCGTACGGCGAAAGAAGTCCGTCGATTCTGGTATTTGATGACTCTAGTGAAACAAATTTTACTGGTTTCACGTACGCAAACTGCAGAGCTAGAGATGAAGCATTAAAAATCATGGTTTTCACTCACTGTCTGGGTTATAAACTAAAATATACCAGAGGCAGAACAAATGTGAAATATTTAGACAACATCTTCTGGAGAAATGTTATTGATTTGAATGATTTCGAGTATGACTCATCGTCATCATTTCCATACGAAGAAATAAAGTGTTACGTCCATGGTGTGCATATTGGTTTTGCGGGTGAAATGTGCTCTCTGAAAAGTGCAATGAAGCTGTCACAGTGGTGTGTTGCAAACAGTGAAAAAACCGACATGTTTCAACTGGAGCCAAGATTGAAATCATTTGCATCATTCCCGAATGACAATGTCACCGCACGCGACTTGGCCGAGGCTGGGTTATATTACACGTTTCATGGAGACAAAGCTGCCTGTCCATCATGTGGGGTCGTGATACATAAATGGTTGCCTCAAGACATCCCGTTTTATGAACATAAACACTGGAGCCCTGATTGTATGTTCATTCGAGGTTTACCTATGGATGCGAAGAGTACTGTTGTTAAGGATTAATTTAAAATGTATGCACATGTATTAAAAAATGCACTTTCTCAAGATAAATATTCTAAAGATTTATTTATTGGTGTTTTTGCTGCTGATACACTACCTAAACATGTGGGTCGTCCGATTCAATTGATTGCCAATACCGACATAGCAAGGTGCAAGGGTCAACATTGGGTCGCTTGTCACATTAATACGCATGGAAATGGGGAATTTTTTTGTAGTTTTGGCTATCCCCCGCTCATTCGACAACACCGTCAATTTCTAAATCAACATTGTAAAAGCTGGACATATAATCGTATTCCACTACAAAGCGTTACATCAAATGTTTGCGGTGAATATTGCGCTATTTTCTTAGCTCATAGAGCTAGAGGGAAAACACTAAATTCGTTTCTCAAACATTTTAATAAAAAATCACCTGAAAAAAATGATCGACTCGTGAGATCAACCTATTTTAAAATATTCGGCCACTGCATGAAACATGACACCGGATATGGTGGACAGTGCTGTTGCGCACGTGCAATCAAAAAATAATGCGCATTTCATAGGAGAGGTCAATGTCCTGCATTTCCTGTTCAAACCTGTCTTGTTTCAAAGTAAAAATGCTGACGATTACATTTTGTTAGATTCAATTTGATTTGCGATTTACCATGAAAGAGGTCAGTTACCTCTGAAGATTTATCGAAGATAGTTGAAATTGTATATTTAAAAAAAAATGGAAATCACTCCAGCAATAGACGAAAAACCATTTCTCGGTGTTGTGCAATCACTTTTCTATGTGAATCCATATCGATCAAAACTGATTATCGTTGGGCTGAATGCTGAAGATGAATTTACACCGTTTGTTAAAATAATTTCATCGATAAATGGTTCTGGTGTGATTATATCGTTTTTGGAATGGACAGAATTTTTGGAAGAACTCAAGATGTGGACCACATATGCGTTTATCATCGATGTTCGAGATTCACCTCAAAAAGTGTTTGATAATCATACCATGTTTGTCGAAGAAAATGTTCATGGGAAATATATCGGTTTAAAAAGTATAAGTAATGTGAATTTCGGTGTGATTTTAAGTGAAAGGACATGTAGAGAAATTCTGAAGCAATCAGAAGCCATCACTTTTACTCTTACACAAGTCAAAGATAGAAGCAGTGGTGTTAAGAATGCGTATTGTAGATTTGTGAAAACAAATTTAAATAATTATCTAAAAACACGATTAATTAAAAAATCTGATGTTAATATAGATGATTTGTCCCAGTTTGTTAAAACTATTGTGAAAATGGATAATCAACGTGATAAAATCAATCAGAGAGTTGTGTTTGAATTAGGAATGGATTTTTTATTAAAAGAAATGAATCTTGAAATTTCAAAGAAATGCTAACTATTGCATATTCAGTGAGTGATTGCCCAACTTTGTGTTTCGTGAGAATAATACGTCATCAATATTTTGTTTGTAAATTAATGAATTGACAACATCAAGAAGCGGATGTCTCTTGACATTTCACGAGTCGTCATCAGTACAGCCTTCAACCTTCAACGGTCGACATCGTTCAACACTTTGCTCTTCGCTGCAGTAAATCATCTCAACATAACAATGGTGAGTAATTACATTTACAATATTAGGATATATTTGTATTAAATTTAAATCAAAGCATTCGTAAAACACTTTTCTTTCGTTGATTTGTTTTAGACGTTCGTAGAGAAATTCAACAATGTGGGAAGCGGGAACATCTCAGCTATGATTCTAGTGAAGAAAATATGTGAAATGGAGCACCTGATGTGGTACACCATCGAAGAAATGAAACGTGTCAAGACAAAATATGGTCCATCTCTCCTGGCAACAGTTTCCTTTGTCTCGGAATGGCAACCAAAAATAGGAGAAGAGCAACATTATGCAATCAAATTTTTTTTACCAAAACGTTTCAACGATGTATTTACTGATGATGATTTGAAGGAAATTAACGAAAAACGTTTATATCAAATTCAGTATGAAGGACAAGATCACTCCAACAGTTATGCTCTACAATTAAGAAAAAAGTAAATTGTAACAATATTTGATATGACGTAAAATTTATAATATTTTGAATGTATCACTTTATATTATGCTTTCAATAGTGAACACAATATGAAAAACATGTGCCGAGATCTTTTAGGGGAGCTTATGAAAAAATATCAAGTTGTGACTAGAATCCTATTTGAAATTTTTATATGAAACGAAGTTAAATTAATTGTCAAGAACTTGGTATTTATTTATAAGCAAACTTAACCGACCCATTATTAAGAGTAAACATATTTTCACCTTCTCTTATCTTCATCCTCATCATCACCCCCACCCCATCCACATCCTCATCCTCATCCTCATCCTCATCCTCATCCTCATCCTCATCCTCATCCTCATCCACATCCTCATCCTGGCTAGATACCCGGTTTTGATTCTGCTGTGTATTAATAAAAATTATAATGTCCCCGTATAAGTGACGACATATTGCAACATACCTTCGTTGGCTCATTAGCTCAGTTGGTTAGAGCGTTGTGCTCATCGTGCAAAAGTCGTGGGTTCGATCCCCACATGGGCTACATTTTTTTAAAGTCAGTCGACATACAAAATGATTTAGTTTTTGCGCCACTTCTTATGAATACAATTATTGTCTCCTAGATAGCGTTGTAGTTGAGCGCGAAATATACATTCAAATTTTTGTGCCGCTTTTAGTAAATACAATTAGTGTCACCTAGATAGCGTTGTAGTCGAGTCAAGTTTAAATTCACATTTTTTGTGCCGCTTTTCGTGAATGTAATTATTATCACCTAGATAGCGCTGCAGTCGAGCGCGAAGTTTAAATGTTTGCGCCAATACCTACCTTGACAACTGGATGACGTTGCTGCACAGGTCATTAACCACCTATGTATATGCTTATTGCATCGTCTTTCTCTCATCGCCTAATTAGCCGAGTGGTTAAGGCGTTGGATTCCTATTCCAATGGTAGCAGGTTCAAATCCACCTCGGGACACATTTTTAATTTAAAAAAAGTGACGTCAGAAGAACACACATGACATGAAGGAAGAAAATGGCGGAAATGTTTAAAATAAGCTTGGACTAGAGTGTAGGAACCGGAAATATGTTTGAAAATGCCGCCCTGTCAAACGCACATGGCGGAAGAAAATGGCGGATAAAATGGTGGATAAAATGGTGGAACAAAATGGCAGATAAAATGGCGGAAATGGTTAAAATATGCTTACACTAGAGTGTAGGAACCGGAAATACGTTTGAAAATGCCGCCCTTACAAACGCATATGGCGGAAGAAAATGGCGGATAAAATGGTGGATAAAATGGCGGAACAAAATGGCGGATAAAATGGTGGACAAAATGGCGGAACAAAATGGCGGATAAAATGGCGGAAATGGTTAAAATATGCTGACACTAGAGCGTGGGAACCGGAAACACGTGACAAAATGGCGCCAAAACAAGATGTGACGTCATAAAATAGGCTTACACTAGAGCGTGGGAACCGGAAACACGTGACAAAATGGCGCCAAAACAAGATGTGACGTCATAACATAAGCTCACACTCTAAGCTGAGATTTCCACATCTCCACATCCTGTCCCAGAAGTCTCAAATGCTATCTACTCATAATTACTGGTATTTGAGCCTATTTGGGTAGACGAACACTTGTAAGAACGGTATTCGATAGAACGGTTTTGGATAAAGATATGATGGCATCATCCGATGAAATTCATTTCGACATTCTTTAACTCATAATCTAACATCTTGTAGGTGATCTCTGATTTCATAAAAAAAAATTATTTGATTGTCAAGGAACATAGTCCGTTTCGTTCTAATATAGGTAAATTTTACTAATTAGCCTAGAGTACTGCTATGAAAACATTATTTATTGTGTACTGCATCTTAGAGCAAATAAAACCCACTTTATAAATAAATATCACTCTAAGACAGAAGCTGCCTTCCCGATGTAAATTCTTTTGCATACTAATTTATTAATTTGATCGGCCCATAATATTGAGAAGAGGGTACGATGAAATAAAAAAATAAAAATGTATTTGGTCATACTAATTAAACTCATTCATGTCCCAATTTCGCTTCCCAATTTCTCATTTGATTTCGAGTGTTGAAATATAATGTTGTGAATGCCAATTGCTCATCCCAAGACGATGTTGAGTGAGGCAGTGATGGAGCTGACACAATTAGCCTGACATGAACAAGGGTTGTGTGAGATGTAATCCACAGATCAGGTTCAGACGGATACAGAGTTCGCAGCATCCAACAATTTGTCTCTTTCTGTCGCGGCAACACAAGCTGTACGCTAAAAATACACCCCCCTTTCACCCTTAGGGGAAGCTTGCTTTTAGCTATAAAAACAAAGGCAAACGAAACGAACAATTAGTGAAATATAACAAAATATCTTATTTATCTTTTGCATCAGTTTCGTATACGGTAGTTCCTTGTTTCATTCACACGGCCGTCCTTTCTGACTGAGGTTTTTCTTGCTTTATTTCAGTCGATAGGTAAATTCTGAGACGGTTCCCTACTAGCTAAGTTACAGAACGGTGCGACGTTAAACAGCACTAAAAACACTACTGATTTGTCAACAGTCTTTCTAGTACAAACTCTTCCCGAGTTCTGGACTAAAACAAGGGTTGGTTTTGGTTTTTGAATGAAGATCTCTATCGTGTTACAACACCGAGTGACATCTGATGTAATTTGTCTCATCTGCCATGAACCACCGCATGACTCTGTTTTTTGTCGCCTATCAGCACCCTTGCCAGAGGCTTCGTATCGGTCGAGTCGAATGGCTTTTAACACTTGATATTACACCCTCTCGTGCACTTGAAAGAATCAGGATGTGTGACTGAAGTAAAACAGTGTTGAAAGAAGTAAACGCTTGTTTGAAAACATATGCTAGTAATAAGAAATAAGAGGTAACAAATTGCGCGAAAAAAACTAGAGTATCACACGAACAAAAAAATTCATATCTCATTAGAATACCAAAAAATATCAAAAGCTAAAAAATAAAAATAAATATATAATTTTTGAAAATGAAGTTACAAAAATTCGAATTATTTAAAAAAAAAATATTCTGAGCAAAAATATAGCTAATAAAATATGTAATTTTTATTTCTTTCAGTTTCCTAATGTTCATGGCACACCTTTGTTCACCAAGTATTAAAAATTGCTAATTTTAATAGATCATACCATGTATTTCACTTTTTTACGAGAGCAATTGAGAAAAAACTCGCATAAAAACAAATTGGAATATAGTAATAGTGAACTTTTCCCTGAACCAATCAAAATCCTCTTCGTAAAACGTCATAATAAGCAACAAAGCAGTCAACTCTCCTCATATACCAACTGTGCAACAATAAACCACTAGCCTCATCACTTCATTTAATCATAGTGCATTGGCAGCCCTGAATCACTATGATTAGCCTAAGTGGGTTGCTAGAAAAAACACATTAACGCTAGTTGCACTCTTCACCACTTGCTTATGGATTCTAGATCTATGTGAAAAACAAAGTAGACTGTTTTAGTAGGAACTACTTAGTAGGTATTTATCCTGTAAATTATGGAGCCTGAAGAGATTTCTTTTACAACATTTTAATACTAAAATGCACTTAAAATCTTTACTAAATCGTCTCAATATGTGTTTTTTGTTCCATAATTTCTTCATACGATTTTTTAGAACTGGAATTGGTTGGTATGAAAGCCGAACAAATTTGTCTAATGTACAGTATCGTGTTGAAATTTTACCCTTTAGACACCTACCAACTATTAAAGTCAATGCGAATTTTGTAGCTACTTTGTCTATTATCAGAATGCCTGATTATCTTAGGCCCGGTGTTTCAATGCTCTGCTAAACCAGTAGTTAAGTTTAACAACTGTTAAACTTTATAAAGCGGACATTCTGGGAGTCATTGGTTGTTGGCATGGCAATCGAGTATACCTATCCATATTTAATTTCTGATAAAACTCCCAAAACAATGTCAATTTATTTTGCAATAAGATATTTATTGCTGAGATTTTCAAAAAGAATGTAATTCACTTCCAATAATAATTATAATTCAACTTGCCTATTCTTTAATTGCACAATATTGTATTGATAAATAAAATAGCATATTTCAAAACACGAAAAGAAAACACAAAACGAATACGAAAAGAATAATGCTTCGAATTTTCTTCCATAAAACTAATCGAACACACTAGAAATAAACCTCGTTTTGTGGATTCTCTTTTGACAAATTTCAGCTAGATCAGAGGAGCCATCTGAAGTGCATTCCAATCGCGAAGTCAAATTTTAAAATAAAAGTCACACGACATAATTACGACAAGATTAAATCGGTCTTCAAAAATTCCATGATTTTTTCCGAAATAATTTTCTAGTATCATCATGAACTTTTAAATGACTTTTGAATTGAATCTCGTAACAATCAAGAAGGTATCTTCTAAATTGCCCATCCGATGGTATTAAAGAGGAAGCAATCTCATCTCAAGAAGGAACCAGCTTCTTGTCATCATTGAGATGAAGATGATATCAGACGGACCACGGAAGCTGTGGTCATTCAGAGGTCAAAGTTCAACATGGATCTGTGTGGGTCAGGGAGAGTACGATGACTGCTCGATTAAAACCACGTCAAAAGATCCACAGACAACGAAGCATTTGTTTCGCTTACTCGGGTTTTAATGTTCTGCCAAATTGTTATAGCTTTTCGGAGAAGATAAGACATTTTAAATAATCAGCCTATTATGGGAGAGATGTATGAAAAGTTTCTTGTTGGGGGTTCGTTTTAGCAGATTGCAGTCAAATACACTCTAAAAATTGATAGAATACGTATGTTTTAGGCGAAGAATTTACAGGACGCAAATAATTGTTTGAACAAACTATATGCAAATGGCGACTGATAAATGGATATGACGGTGATAGGAGATCTCTAAAATACGGGTGTGAAACCGCGATCTCCGGAATCCAAGTCTCCTAAACCAAACAATGACTCGATAAAAAATGATTGTTTCTGTGTATTTATGGAAAGAATTGCATGGAGTTCCAGATGTCAAGGGATATGCGAAATTATAAAATTTCCGCTGTCTTGCCGGGCTAGCGCTCCACCAACTGAGCTACATCAACACACTAAAGTATCCGAGGGTCATCGTCCCAGGTTCAAGTCCCGGTTCGGACAAATATCTTTCATTTCGAATTATCTATAAGCAAATTATAGAGTTTTTGCTGAATTACATGATGTGCAGAGAATGTCGTGTACATGATAAAAGTCTGCTGTGACGCTCGCTTCGCTTCTTCCTGTCAACCTGCTTCAATTCATCATCCTCTCGAAGAACCATAAAGTCAGCTAAGGAAGCGCCTCATCAAACTCCATCTCGGCTGAATGAAATCACGTGTTGATAAATACTCAGACTTCGTAGTGGGGAATTCGGACCAATCAACGGGGGAGTAGATGTCAAGTGACCTTGACACGGTACACTCAATGCCGTAACTTGGGATTTCGGCGCCCGGTGCAAATATACATTTTGGCGTCCCCCCCCCCCCCCCCCCACCACCACACCTCCCCAGAAAACGCTATACCCAATTCAGACTGGGACAAACTAAAACTTTGGTTGTGCACAAAACAAATAATGCAAAACAGTGGTCAAACATTTCCACGGCCCTTGACAATGACAGCAATGAGGTGCCTGGGGGGGGGGGGACCTCCTTACCAAATGCGGGTCCAGGGCCCTAAAACTGAACATTTTGATTTTTTGATAGGATTTTTATGGTTTTTAATCATTTTTGACGTTCAATTTCACTGATCTTTTTCAGCAGAATAATTTTTATTTCAAAACTTTTTTTTCCAAAATTCTTTAAAGGGCGCATTCATTTGAGAAGGGGGGGGGGGGCGGTTGACCTCTTGGGTATGACTGAAATAATCACCGACATCAACCGTGCCCCGCAGGGCGTTTTCTGTGTTTTTAAAACACAAAAATTAATTTTGGGTGCAAAAAAGTCATACATACAAATTTGGTTTCCTGGCGCCCCCTTGTTGGCGGCGCCTTGTGCTGCCGCACCGCCCGCACACCCCTTGTTACGACCCTGAGTACACTTATTAGTGTTTAACGTCGCACTTTTATACAACTATGGAGATTGGGAAGATGATAAAGTACCTATAGATGTAGAATGGAAGGAGGCGGTCGTATGCCAAGTAAGGGAACCTGACAAACATTTGCCTTTTGGCTGAGGGTCAACTCCCCCACGAGAAATAGAAGAAAAGTTGGACGAAAGTTTCTGCAAATTCGGAGAAAGCGAGCGAACTTGACTCACTCGGGGGCTCGGGGGTCTTATTCTGTAACGAAATCGAAATCATTTGGGTATGAAATCTTTGTACTGCCATAAGGATAGCATTGATCTGAAATTATTTCAGACCGAAATTATGTCGTTTCCGTTATAGAATAAGGACCATGGTCGGAACTTTTAAAACTAAGATGATAAATGAAACAGAAAACCGATAGATGTCCCAATGACATTAGGATGCAATTTGCCGCTAAACTCTGACTTACTCTGACTGATATTGATGTGATAACTGCAGGGGGTTTTGACTCCGGAAATCAGACATTTCCAATGCATGATTGATGATCGATCAATGTCGAGTTGCCGGTGGGAGGTGGAAAGAGTTCTAACGCTAAGTAGGCTAAGGTCACAACGACGGGGCAGATGATGTTTAACGTCGCACTGTTCTGCAACTTCTTCTTCTTTTATATTTGTTTGGCCAGAAAGCTGAAGCTTATTTCAGCCAGATCTGAAACTTCGCTAATGGCGACGAATAATGATTATGATATAAGAGAGAATGAGGAAAAGCCTAATAAATAAGTTAAGGATGGAAGGTGGGAAGGTGGGAAGGAGACGTCCGTGGCAATGGCATATTTGTATATTATGGAACCTGCTGGTAGGATTAGGATTTGCCTCTAGATTTTGAGAAACGACAAAAATAACTGTCAAAAATAAGGACGGCCATGGGAATTCAACAAGGATCGACTGAGCCCATGTCCAGACTTTCCACGTTTCTATATGAGATATAATTATAATTAAGTGATCGTAGCGATAGTTATTATTGTACCACATGGCACTTTCCATGTTTGTTTTTGTACGAAATAAGTTACATGCATTTTTTTTTTAAGTTTACATTCAGCATTATACTAATGGATAATCAGCACCTTTTATACAAAGTAGGTGTTATTTCCATGCATTTCGAGCGTTCGCTTATCAACGCTTTCCCTGAGCGTTTTGTCCTCAAGTCATTCAAAGGTAGCAACTATTCCGCCAGTCTGGGCGCCTTGACGTCATGACGGGGGCGTCGCGGGGGGACGGGGGGAGGGGGCGTCTATTTCAGTCCTGGGCGGAAGCGACGTCGGAATGGCTTCTGAAGCTCTGGCTAGAGTCAAAACATCGGCACATGCCCGACCGAGCCACCGCAACACCTCGCTCTTACACTAACCTGCCTCATTACTAGCGGGTCTGACAAGTACAGTCGCGGCACGCACACACATGTGTACTGACAAGTACAGTCGCGGCTGAAAAATTGTACTACAAAGTTTATTTGTGGATCGAAATTAATGGGGAAAAAATTCAAACGGCTATTCGATTGTACCATTCCTTAATTATATTTTAGTTTGATTTGGCGCCACACAGACAGTTCCTCTGACCAAGGTGAAATTTACAACACCATCATTTAGGAATCAATTTGCAGAATCTGTATTTAAAAAATTTATTTGATAGCTGACAAGTAAAAAATAACTTTAAATAGCTATGCTATCTATGGGTAAAATATGCGTCTTAGCTGATAAAATGTCTAAATAGCAAATGTGTCAGATCCGGAATTATTCACCTGCATTTTTTAGGCAATTTAAGGTAATTTAAGGTAATTCTGATGTTATTTTGCATGCACGACGCCGACGGAAGGTTCGATGCTTGCCTGTCACAGGCGATTCCTTGCCAATCATTAGATTCTAACGCTAGCGCCTGAAAGTAGGCAACTTGTCGACCTCCGCGGCACTTTGGTTGCCTACATGCAGGGTGAAAACATTGAGCAGATATTCGATGAGTTCTCGATACTGCAGTGGGTTTATACATATAGTCATTAACGCGTGCTTCTTATTGTTACAGGTAATTGGGGATATCACAGGCAAGGTTCCTGCCAAGCTGGTCTTGGTGCAGACATTTCGAAGGTGAGTTTCATTATTTCGATTAGTTGAAATTATTATAGACTATACCAAATTAATTTCAAGACTTTTGATTCGTCATATATACCGAACTTTTCCAAATTAATTTCTCTTTTTTCACAAATATTCATATTTTGAAGAATCTTTGGGTCAAATTATTTGCGTCTTGGCTGATAACATGTCTAAATAGCAAAAATTAAATATATATTATGAATAATATGTGAATTGATGGACATGGTTGGAAGATAGAATGCCTGGTTGGGGAGAAAATACACATACAAACACTTTTGGTAACTTCTTGGAGGTGATGTTTTATCGATCCACTTTTATGCCCTATTGCCCATGATATGGCATTAAGAGGCAAACGGAAGCGAACGGGAATCGCACGGTTCGTCAGAGCGTTTTTTTTGAAATTGTGTCTTCCCACTTAATAATTTTAAAAAATCAGATAGTAACGACCCATTACAGCCTAAAAGACTAAATAATGCCGCACATTGGAGTTCATTATGACCTCTGGTGCGACCTCAAAAAGTTAAATACGATATTTTTAATAAAATAATCGAAAATAATCGTATTTAACACTTTGAGGTCACACCAGAGGTCATAATGAACTCCAGTGTGCGGCATTATTTAGTATATTAGGCTGTTATGGGTCGTTACTATCTGATTTTTTAAAATATTTAAGTGGGAAGACACAATTTCAAAAAAACGCTCTGACGAACCGTGCGATTCCCGTTCGCTTCCGTTTGCCTCTTAATCATTATTTGTTAATGTGAAACAACTGCCGGACAATAGCCACTCATCACTCTGTAGGACGGCGCGAGTTATTCCCAGAAAGTAGGTGTGATGCACGATCCAACAGGGACAAAAACGCATTCAGCGGTGGAAATGCAAGAACAAGGAACTTAATGCATTGTTCTTATTTCACAGAAATAATAGAATGTCAAATACAAACTACTTGCAATTCAAATTATGTTCTTTATGTGCTTTTCAAAATGTGATGTATTTAGAATCGTTTTCCAAGAAGCAAAAAGATAGACACATTATTTATGACAATTAGCATAAAAATTTCGTACAAACTGCAAATAAATGGATGTGTTTGCCTTAGGGGAGATAACTTGTCGAATAGTATTACCGTTAATATTATTCAACAAGGATAATTTGACTAGATTTGATGTCAATTTGGCTTAATAAGATCACAACTATTAATCCAGTCACTTTTGCATTTGACCCAAAACTAATTATTTTTAAAAATGTTTTTGACGTCACTGTTTCATGTGCAGAATATTTCAGTGCAAAAATAAAGCCGTTAACTAAAATAACGATTCATCTATTATTTGAGCAGTTAAAATTATTATGTTATTTAAAAAAAAGGAAATATATTGTGTTACAATATACTATGCGATCAAGCTGATTATTTTTTTGTATAGCACAAAACACTGAAAAAAATATTGGAAATTGAATATTCCTTCAAATTTTTAAGTTTAAAAATAAATATCAATTTTGACTAAACTCTTGATAAAAGCTAAATGTCGGCCCAAAATTTCGTAAACTTTCGTTTATGAGTTATGTATAGGTGGTCCATTAATAAGCAACTTCAAAAAACATTTTTATAAATAATTAGTTTGGGGTTGGACCCATATTTTCAGTAAAGTGACAATTATCTTCAGACATACGCAGCTATCGAACGCAAGAAAAAGATTGCAGCATTCAATAGCGTTTCAATAGCTTTCTAAGAAAAAATTGTTTTACGCTTGTTAAAGTATGCTTTATTGCTGACGCATATTCTAATGCTACTGTTAGTAACTTAACTTATGACTTGGATGTGATGTATGATGCATGTATTCGCCAGCACATTATACAGTAGCTACAACAATGCAATTCAAGTAATTTCACAGTCAAATAAGTGCAGTTATACTCTCGGATGAATTACAATAGATACTTTACATGTTGAGGTTTTCGAACTCATATTGTACTATAATAATTTAGTTTATTCTTTCGTGTCTTTTTGAAATTTTGACATAACGTATTTTTGTTGATGTAATTCGTTTTAAGACGGCTGGGTAGTGAGCGTGGCCTTGACGAGTTTTTTAATCGATTTTTATCAATATCTTTTTCCAGTGTAATTGTTAACAAAATAGGGCTATGGACGTGAAATCAGAACAGTTCAATGAAAATAATTTCATAATTGGAATAAGTTATTAGTTTTTTTGTGTCCAACAGGTGTTTAGAACCCGAAAATTTAGTAATTTTCGGATTCTAAACACCTGTTGGACAAAATAAAACTAATTACTTATTGCAAACTATGAAATCATTTTCATTGAACTGTTCTGAATTCACGTCCATAGCCCTATTTTGTTCACAGTTACACTGGAAAAAGATATTGATAAAAATCGATTAAAAAACTCTTCGAGGTCAAACTCACTACCCAGCCGTCTTAATGCACGAACATTTTGAAGAAAAGAGTAGAGTGATATTCCTCGTCTATCCATGCATTGAAGTCTCCATAGAATTTGCAAGGGCACCGATATGGAGGCAAGAGGATGTTTGTTATCTCATGGCACCATATATTTATAATAAATCAATAACTTACTATACACATTTTTTTCACTTACTTTAACTCAATTGCATCAAACTTCTCAACTATTTCGGAAACGACTTCACGAATGACATTCTAATACGCCACACACTGAACCACATTGCGCATTTAAAAAATTGGTTAATTGAAGATTAAACTAATGGAATACTTTCCACAATAATGTTCACTATTTATCAGGGAATTATATTTTGTATTGTACAAACAAATTAAATCAAAATTTATTTTGGTAGACATTCTACACATTGTTCTAATTTGAACACACCTTGGGTAAGGTCATCGATGCCAGTGATAGATGATGCTAGTTATGCACCATTATTTCATCTCATGAGTGTACAACGTCAGCCACTGTTCTACATATTACAATACTTCTGTCCTTACCGCATAATTTCCTGCTGACCTATTACCCTGAGCTGAACATTATGTAAAACATCATAGAACATCGGATAGTAGCATGCTAGCGCTCTGGGTGGCCGTCAGCGAAACAATGATAATAAATTCATCATAGAGTTATAGACTTTCTGTGTGTGTTTGCTTTTTTGTCGGAGCGATTTGTCATTCGGTGTCTACCGTTTAAAAAGCAGCGGGATTTGTCGATAAAGAAGTTAGTGGCTTTTAACGACCAAGTTCTAAGTGGTTCACCGTGTAATGATATGAATTATTTTTTTTGTATTGTGGAATTTGTTGGTTTGTAATTCGAAGAGGAAGTCGACATATTGTGCGCTGCCCGACGTGTGGTGAGGGGGGGGGGGAGGAGGGGGCATTCGAATTATCTAATTTAATGCAGAATCGGAAATCAAGAATAAAAGCGCGAGGATGTCTCAGAAAACTCCCCAATATATTTTTTACAAGGAGATAGTTGAGCAACCACCATGCCTCGTGAGATTGTTTAGGGATTTATTAATATAAAAAGAAAACAGAAACAACAAACAGAAATTACTGCTATTTTTTGGATAGGTAATCGAATCGAGGTAGGGAATCGAGATGTATAAAGAACACACCAGATTTGAATCATTATAAAACAATTTCTTTAAAAAAATCTCGTTTCCATTTCAAAACACAATTGTCTATATCGCGCAACCTGTAATTCATTATTGGTTGCTTCTTCTAACCACATTTAAGCTCGAATGTTGTGATTACATAATTTTATTTTATCTAGATAAAGATAAGGATAAACTACCAAAAAATGATCTACCTAGACACCTAAAGCCTCATTTACACGGTGCAATTTCTTGAACAACTTCTGTGTCACATTCCCATTTTTCATACAATTTGGTATTTACACGACGCAACTTTCTGTCACAGAACTTAAAACATGTTCTAATTTCCATTCAAGAAGTGTGACACAGAAGTGTGGTACAGAAGTTGTACAAGAAGTTGCACCGTGTAAATAGGGCTTAAGATAATAGATACGTTTTCAAGACATCATCAAGATAATAGAGGCAGATACAAAATACTAATATATATTTTTTCACTAAATTTTCAATTCCTACATTCAGAACTCAAGTTTCCGCCAAAACAAGCTAGAGTGCAATTAAACGCTGAGATGATTTTCATTTTTCGTATCATCTGACATTTGTTGCTCGTGCATTTATACACACAAATGCATATTTTGAATTTTATATCTTTCATCTAGATAAGTCGAAGCATCTGTTCAAACTCAAAAAATTTCTTCCTCTCCTGTATTGAAGGTAGCACAGAGGCTGCCGCGAACTAATGGGAACCAGTGACGTAGGAACGTTTTCGAAGTTAGGGGGGGGGGGGGGGGGGGGGGGCAAGGAATCACGCCAGAAAAGAAATTTCGTGAATGAGAAGGGTCTGAGGCGAGAGCCCCAGCCGCCGGCGGCCGAAAATTTTGGGAAATTAGAGGTTGAAATGGCGTAGAAATTCTATTTTAAATCGTTTTAATATGACTAGAATGGTGTGAAAATTTGTTTTATTTACTAATTGAAGTAAGTACTACTTATAATGATGACTGCAATTGCTAATAAGGTACTTTTAAAGTACTAAAAGTACCACTAATACCTATACCTTTAAGACCACAAAACTCCACAGCATACGCAACTGGATTAACAATAACTGAAAAAGTGTCATAACTCATAAGGCATTTTAAAGTAAAAATATTTTTTAAATGGTTTTAAACATATTTGACGCTTTTTTTTAGCTGTAAATCCAGTTTCGTATGCTGGGGATTTTTGTAGTAAGGTAGGTAATAGTAAAAGAAAAAATATAGCCTCAGGTCCAATTTGAGTCTAGGGGAGGGCTTAGAAAAATACGTGGGTCTGGGCCGCGCAGGCAAATTACTACTATTTAAAATTATTTTTGCCCCTCTTTCCTGAAAGTTGTGGGGGGGGGGCATTGCACCCCCCCCCCCCCCCCCCCGGTTCCTACGCCACTGGAACCATCCCATAGACTGCCACCTTGACGCGGTGGTGGGGCTTAAGGGTCCGCCTCACATAACGAGTGTTGGTCCCAACTAAGTGCAGTCCAGGGTCGACCTAGTCCCATGCCCTCCCCAAATTCGCGGGCCCCTCGGGCCGGCCTCCCCCCTCGAGATGGTGATCCCCCTGAAATCGGGTCCCACCGGTCCGAAGCTTCCCTCCACCCCCCGGTCTGTCCCAATTCTGAACTGGCTTTCCCACCATTTTCAGACTCCCCCAGATCGGGTCCTTTAGGTCGTCCCCTCCCCATGTCCACCACTTTATTCAACAAAGTTAAAAGTATCAATTAATGTGCGCAATATAACCTCGTCGTAAGAGATGAATATCATGTATCACACCTCCTATCTGATGCTCGTCGGCATGCGCAACACGGAGACGCGTGTTTAATGCATGTCCTTCTCTTGCAGGACGGCGAGAGACTGTACATCGGTGCGGTGGGCAGCTGGTATTGGCAAGGTAAGTGGGAACGACAATCGACACCTCGGCGCATCCGGTCGGAGATCCGGAGATTAGGAGGAGAGTGAGCAGGAATATTGATGCGACGCTACGTGATGCGCGTTGATTGATCTTCGGTACTATGAGAGATGGATGGGATTTCTGTATATTGCACGAAATATTGAATATTGAAAATTCATACATATCGTTGTAAGTTAATCATTAAAATGATGAAAAATGTGAAAATAATTATAGCAAATTTTTTAGTCGACCTCGGCAACATGCTTTATCAAGACAGTATTTGTGCCAAAAGTTCAACAAATATGGACATTTCAGCTGTGAAACGTATTTGGCACACATTTTGTATTACTAAGTTGGTGGTTTTATTGCTAGAGTTGAAAAATTAGCTACGTTTTTTTTTTTTAATTTTGCATCATTCAAAAAAATAATAGTAACTTATTCACAGAATTGTCGTATAATTAGAAATGCCATTCCATTATTTATACCCTCTCTTGTGGTACACAGTAGCAATTGTGTATACACAATTGGTTCAAACGGTTTGTTTATAATCTGAGATGGTTATATTCCGAGCCATGATTCCGACCAATAAGTTGATATCCATTAGAGTGACTTGTTTTATTTGTACTTCTGTGTCTGTCTTTGTCTTGAGTAGATCTTGTAGTTCTTGCAACATTTGTGTAGTTCCAGATGACTTCCACTTTACGCATACAAATTACACTCTAATACTATTTGCTCATTACCTACTTAGTAATGATTAGGTCCAGACGGTTACCAGAAAATAGAATTATAATGAAACATGAAGTAAAAAAATATGAATCTTGTTGGATTTTTAAAATTACTGCCAGATGTGCATGTCAATATTTTAAAAGAAATCAAAATTAGCATACGAAAGAGGGTGCAAATATTGCTATTTGGTTACTGCAACTAGTGAAAACTATTTATTGATAGTCATGTAATACGGAGGGAAAAAAATATATATTGAAAAAATCACGAATTACAGCTTTAATCTGTAAATACTTTACAGAAAGTAAAAACTTTACAGAAAGGAAAGTACACTTTTTTTTAAGAAGAATAACAAACAAAAAAAATGTTTAAATACTATAATTTCCAGAAGGCAAGGGCCTGCCTCCATGCCCTCCCATGCCTCCATTACATACCCTACTGTAATTGAATGAGTAATTTCCAATGAAAGTCAAGTGGGAGTCTTCTTGGTTAGTGTCTTCTGTGTCTTGTCTCTTTGTTAGTTGATTTGTGTGGTGTTAATTTTAGGTCAGATCTTTGACATATCTGCTGGAATTCGTCCACCGCCTGAGCCAGAAGAATATGCGGAGCCAGGTATTAGAGTACCTGCAAACAAAGATCAATGATGGATAATCATATGGTGGTGGCATTCACGGTCGACAGGGGAACAATGATCAAACTCCAATATCGATCACAGATATTGATTTAAAACATTTTATTTCAGATAATTTATAATTTTTTTAACCAAATGTGCCTCGTCACCCCTTTCCCAAAAATAATTGTCCGTAACACGTTTATAATGAACTCAAAAGTTTTTTGAATGATGGGCTTTGATCGTTGTCTCCTTGTAAATATGCGTTGTTAACAATTGTGTAAATTCGCAAGCTCCAGTCATGGGAAACCAACAGCTATTGGCAAGAATGTAACAATGTGAAGGTTGCCGATTGATGATTGCTTAGAAATAATTACAATTAGGTACTTAAAATTTAAAGTAGCTATTGACATTTTGAATAATAGTTCTTAGGATGTATGAATATTTTTTTCATGGAAACTTTCATACCCATAAAGTGATGCAACTTTGCGGTATTTTTTTGTTCTAAATTTGATATACACCGATATAAAAGTTGGCTGAAACGTTACATTAATTAAATTTAATCAGAACATTTTCCGTTATATCATCAATTTACTGCCATAATAAGATTTTAAATATTTTCACCCCCCAAAAATTATTATAGCCTACCATATTTCCATTGAAAGCTACGACAATATAATTAATAGTATGAATCATGCTCCCAATTTCCTGATAATAATATCTGTACCTACCTAAGAGGTAAAATAGCGGAAGTCCATTCAGTCAGTTATTCTTTAGGTGAGCTCTAAATACAGTAATTCTGCCTTTTTCCAATCATATTTGGAATGGTGACATGAGTCATTGCGTAAGAGAATACTTCAATATAACTGTATTTGTTGACTAGAGCTTGATATCATAATTCCAAAAGTGTGCAACGCAAAATATAGAAAATGAACTTTCCGCCTTCTACCTCTTATGCACAGATACACAGGCCATTATTAATATCATTAATTTGGTTTATGCTTTTCAGCAATAACGTCAGTTTCAATGAAAACTTAAGGCTACAAGCGCGGTGAAAGCGACTAAACTGACATATTAATTTTGTAATTTTTCTTACTATTTTGGTAATAGATTTTCAATTATGGTGGAAGGTTGGCTGCTTCTCACTGTACATACATTTATTGTAAACTTATGCAGGTGATGGTGAAATCTTAACTGTACTAAAACAATCTAAACAGTATGTAATTACAATTAAAATAATAATTTGTATTAAAAAAATAATATGTTAACGGGAGAAGGTTAACAGAAGTTTTTTTTGTTTCAACTGAAATCCATAAGTACAATACCAATTGATTTTGGTCTCAAAACTGAAAACTCGTAAAAAATATTAAAAAATTGAAACTGCGATTTAACTTGACCCAGGAATTATTTCCTTCATCGATGTACAGTCTTTCAAAGACCACAAAATGAGTACTAAAGGACAAGTTGCATTGACTGTAATATATCGATTAGAGATGCACAATTTTCAGCTTCAAAACTTTCCACATACTTTTCAAATGACCCTTCTTCACACTCGATTATTTTGCACAAGAAAATGTTACACCTATGTAATTTCTACTTTCTCTTTGTCAATCTCGTGCAGTATTGTCGCAGGATGACCTCTAACCCGGTATGACCCACAGGTCAGGTGTACTCGCAGAGCCTGACCAACCGGATGGCCGTGCGCCAGACGCGCGAGGGTCCGGCGAGCGACGACGACTCCTACCTCGGCTACTCCGTGGCGGCGGGGGTGTTCGACGGCTCGGGGCAGCCAGGGGTCGCCGTCGGCATGCCGAGAGGTCACGGTCTCAATGGCAAGGTGGGATATCGTCGGCTTGGTACTTGTTTGTCCTATATCCGCTTTTTGCTAGTCGGAGATAATGAGGTTTAAAGATTGAATTCATTCTCACGGCAAAACTACTTAATCTATGTAACAGAAAAAATATCAATTATTCTTATGGATGTCTTGAATAATATCTAGTAGTATTTTTCTACCCCGTACTCTTAATTACCCCAATATAGGGCACCCCCGTTTGGATATAGGACAAAGAAAGTCATGGGAAAGAAATATTTGTTACTCATTTTGTCCTATACCTATCCAATTTTTACGTAGTTTTTGTTCAGAAGGAGGTAAATTTTAACTTTTTAAGCATTCCTTCGTATTTGTAACACCCTTTTATTATATTTGAAGATAAAAAAATTGTAAATTTTTTAATTTCAAAAATAATATTTTGAAAAATTTTTGTTTCTCAAAATTAAAAATTTAAAAAAACGCCGAGTAAAGAAGCAAAAGACAATGTCTACTTTCTATCACATTTGAACTAAGTTTAAGTGGGAATTAAATCTACATCAAAAGGTACCCTATTTGAGAAAAATTTTGGCATTTTTAGAAATTTTTAAAATTTCCACCTAGAAGCAAATAGCCCAAAAATTGAAGGTTTCTTGAAAATTAGTATTTTTATGTTATGTATGTATTAAAGGTGTATCAATGAGCTATATCCAATACCTAACTCAAAATTTTCAAAAAGTGGATATAGGACAAATAAGTACTAAGCCGACGATATGTGAAGTAGTTGAATGCTGATTGACATGGGCGTTCGCAGGATTTCTGCCAGGTTGGGCAAGGCAAGGAAAACAATATTTGAAGTGTTAAAGGGGGTGGGGGGGGGGGGGGGAGCGCCGTACACTCAGCTCCGCATGGTGATTTTTTTTGTTTTTGGGTACTTTGAAATCAATTTTGAGACGTTATGAGGTTTATTTGTTTCAATTTTCAATTTTTTTAAAATTTGGCACTTAAGAGTGGTGGGATACATGTGTAAACCTGCCCCGCAGGGCATTTTATTTCTTTACACTTTGAAATCAATTTTCTTTAGTTTTTTTGGTTACAAAATGAAACCATACGTAAAACACAAGATTTTTTAAAATGTTTTTCTGGGGGGTTATTCTAAATTCCCTTGTCGTCTCGTTTCACGTGATACGGGCTCACTGCACACTGGAGTGATATCTAATTCTATTTAACATGGTAGTGACGCCGTATCAATTGATACGAGACGACAAGGGAATTTAGAATAACCTTCCTGACATCCAGGGGGTGGGGCAAGCGCCCCCCTCTTGCCCCTCCCTGTGGACGCCCATGCTGATTGATGTTGAATTTTGTTGTATTTTTTGTATGTTTGACAAACGTAGTAGAGTGATTTTTTAAAAACTATTTTTTTTCATCGCCAAAACTTAAAGCTTTCATTCAGAAATATCAAATTGAAATTTCGTGTCTTTGTTTGGAGGGGAAATGGGTTTCTACGCTGTTCAACTGTTCTGTTCTAATGCAATTGCCACTCTTCATCAGATTTTGCATGATGGACATCACGCTTCAGGGGGAGTTGTGTGTGTGGGAGGGGGGGGGGGGGGTGCACCAGTGTGGGACACAGTGTGACAGGGGAAGGGGGGCCTGGAGCTGGCTGGAGCCAGTAGAGCGTCACGTTTTTATATAGATATTTAAATTATTTAAATCTCGCTCCACTAGATCCTATTAGGGGGGGGGGGGGGGGGGGTTAAAAATAATCCATATTTAGCATGACTACCTTTGCAAGACAACATATGCATATGACTGTGATTTCCCAGGTTACACGAAGTATTTAGTTCATCAAATTATCTTAACTTGTTGTCGAGTCCTGGTGCAACGTCCTACTTGTCCTGCAGGTTGTCCTGTACGACTGGCAGATGAACAACACGCAGAACATCACGGGCGAGCAGCTCGGCGCCTACTTCGCCTACGCCATCTGCACGGCGGACGTCGACGGCGACGGCCACGACGACCTCATCATCGGCGCGCCGCTCTACACCGACTACTCCAAGAAGAACGCCGAGGACTACGAGACCGGCAGGATCTACGTCGTGTACCAGGGCGTCGAGGTGAGGCGCAATGCCGGTGTGCTTTCTAGAGATGAGATACAGAGACTCACTTGCAGATTCTGGTCGGGATTAATTTGCTTAAGATGCAGATGCACTCGAAGTAAGAGTTAATTTAATAAATATCGTTGTAACTTTAATAATATGAAAAATAATTGGCTAAGCAAAGTTTTGGGTCGACATTATCAATATAAACACAAACTTATAAAGACAAATGTGTGGCCTAACGTGAGGAAAATCTGAAAAAAACAGATACATTTCCAATTTAACACCAGTTTGGGCACAAACATTTCATTTGAAAGATGGTGTCTAAGATCGGATTCAAGAATATGCCGTGCTAATTATTTTTCACATATTTCATAAATTGAATGGAATACAAAAGTTACGACGATATAAAGGAAATATTATCTCCACTGTTTACTTGAGTGCACCGACTCTAAAGATCATTCAATGAGAAGAATTAAAACCACAACGTACATTTTCCACTTCTTGCACACAACCGAAGAGTTACATCACTCCACATTTAAATTCGTGATTAGTTCTTCGTTGGAATCAATGTTTTAATAAGTGACCTGTTAAAATAAAATAATCTCACTTCATGTCATCAACAGGGCCATAAGGCAATACCGGCAGAGTGCCCAGGGCCTACGAAGCTTTTGGGGCCCCTTTAAAAGGCCCACTTTATTAAAAGCGCACTTCAATTAAAACATATTTTTCATTTCAATTGATATCAATTCAATTATTTTATAGTTGTTTTAAAATTGTGTAAGAATCTTGTAGAAATGCACCATATACAGTCCAGAAATTCAAAATTTTCCTGGGACTTTGCACCTGCACGTAACTGGTGAGTTGTGTGTCAGCTTGTACCCAGTCCCCCAATTATTTTCTTCAGCAACCTTTTCCCCTGGAGATCATTGATCGTTTCACCGCTTATATTTTTACAAATTAACTACCTTGGAAAAAATAAAACATTTCGGACAAGGGCCTACGAAGGTCTTAATGCAGCCCTGGTCATCAATCCAAGTGAACGTAGATCCGGAATCCAAAGTTTTCTTCCTGATTTCAGGACAAGTTTGAGACGTTCGCAAAGCGCGACGGCAAGAGATCGAAGGGCAGATTCGGCCTGTCTCTGGCCGGCCTCGGCGACATCAACAAGGACGGCTACGGGGACTTTGCCGTCGGCGCGCCCTACGACGGCCTCCAGGAGAGAGGCGCCGTATACATCTTCCACGGATCCAAGACAGGAGTCAGCGAGAAGCCAGTGCAGGTGAGTCAAGTCGGAAAACACTGAGACACTTCAGATGAGGCAAATGCTCAAATATGAGTTACAATAAGGTCCAAAATGCTACAGTTATAATTTCTACATTAGAAGTAAAAGGCTCGAAGTTCTCTTCAAATGATGATCTGGGGTGCGATTACATAAAATGATAACTTCCTTGTCACGGTGAAAAGTCCCTAGAAGGCCGTGAATAGCATTGAGTGAGAAGCGTGACAAGAAAGTTATAATTTTATGTAATCCCACCCCAGGAGAGCTGAAAAACAAGTAGGTAAATCTGCCTGTATTGAATCATAATTAGTAATTGTGATATCAGTTATTATTCAATGTGAATAATTCTTTGTAACTCTATTTGTGGAGATTAGATTGGATTAGGGGTTAACGAATGAATAAGAACTTGGAGGTGATATTTTCCATTAAAAGACGAAAGCTAGAATACTTTGGACACATCATGAGGGGCCATAAATACAGGCTCTTGTAATTAGTCTTACAATGGAAGATTGAGGGACACAGCGTAGACCTGGCAGGAGGAGGACTTCATGGCTCAAGAATCTCAGGGATTGGTTCGGGCAGAGCACGGGGTCCTTGTTCAGAGCTGCAGCATCCAAAGATGCAATAGAAATGATGATCGCCAACCTTCATTAGAAGAGGGCACATGAAAAAGAAGAAGAAGAAGTTTAACGGCGCGTCAACGACGAGGTTATATTGCGCACATTAAGTTTTACTTTAAACTTTGTTGATGATAAGTGGAGGACATGGGGAAGGGGGGCTCGATACGGGGGAGTCTGAAACTGGCGGGAAAGCCAGTTCAGAATGGGGACAGACCGGGGGGCGGGAGGCTTCGGCCGGTGGAACGCCATTTCAGGGGGATCACCATCTCGAGGGGGGGGGGGGGGGGGGGGGAGGCCGGCCCGAGGGGCCCGCGAATTTGGGGAGGGCATGGGACTAAGTCGACCCTGGACTGCACTTAGTTGGGACCAACTCGTAATGTGAGGCGGCCCCTTTAGTGGACTTTAGTATGTTTTCAATTGTTGGAGGCTGTACATGATTCCAAAAGCGTAAAAGGAATATTAGCGAGATCAACTTTGTGCCTTCTACTTCTGAGGTATACAGATCTAATGAACTTATCATTTCAACTCAATATCGAGCAAATTCATTGGTTCTCGAGAGCCAAAGCGCTTGGCACTCCCTGTGTTTCACCCAATTGACCTGTTATTTGCATGCATTCGGTATTTAACGCTTTATTCCTATATTTCATAGCCCTTATATGTTTTGAGCCCTGTAATTATTTTTTAAAATTACATGCCTTGTGTGATACTCATGTCTGGAAATAGAAGATACTGGATTTTATTAGTGCTCCAAGTATTCATAATATTATTTTCTCTATTTGCCAACTAATTGAAAATCATTTTGAAATGTGTATAAATAAAGATTTTATAACAAAAAAGACGCATTGACTTGAGCTTTAATGCAATACTGACAGTGGCGGCTATTTGGCTTTACAACAGGTGTGCAATTTCATAGATGGACGTAGAAGAAAGTACAATGGGGGGTCTGGGGAAAAGCCCTCCAGCACGTGCGGGTCCGGGGCGCATAGCCCCGGATTTTTTTTTTATATTTAGTTTGAAATTGATGCATTTTTACGTGTTTTGGAGAGCAAAACGATTAGAAAAAATTTTAACTTCCTACTTCCTGGATTACTTAGAGGCGATTGTTTGTTACATTTGGTGGGAGCAGCCTCAATGAAAAGCTTGCCTACAATTTTTACTAAACGGGAGCAATTTTTAATAATTTTCTTGGATGATCAGGTGTGCAATTGTCACATCTTGCACACCGTAATAGCCGCCACTGAATACTGACGAAGCTGCTTTAAATGTTGCTTCTTAAAACGTGGTGCCAACAAAGATTTTATTAAGGTGGCGCGATCACTCGAGGCATAGTTTCGGATCTTCATAACTTTTTGTGTACTTATTGATAACCATGCCATACATAATCCTTGAAAAAATTAAACACTTCTCGTGTCTAGTTTCTGAGATAATTTGAGTTTTCTCCCCCATGTTATCTTATGGCAACCAAGTAAAATCGTATCATTTTTAAGCGTAACTAATTTTTTTTGTACCGTTAATTTTAACAAAAAACTTTTTTCTGGTAGACCAACAGACATACCTATTATCAGGGAAAAAATTGAAAAAGACACCACCGTGTACTATTTTAAAAGTTATACACTAAATTTGAAATGATTTTCCTATACCTCCCATGTTCAAGTTGTGTTCATTCTCAAAAGACATAAAATTGAAAAATCATTATTGGGCGGGATTTGCAAACTACAGGACATTACATGAGTCTTTAATACTTAAAAATAGTTGAACTGTTGTAAAAGGTATTTTGAAATAGTAATTTCAAAAATAAAAAAAAATGTGCTATTCGAGTGATCGCACCACGTTAACAAACCCCACAGACATATTACGAACAACACAAAATAATATTATGCTTTGCTGTGGACGAGAGCCACCGCGTCCGCTACTCCCGTGTTCCATCATGATCTGACCCGGTCTCGAACCCGCGTGTTTCAGGTGATCCTTGCCGAAGACATCCAGCCGGGCTTGACGACATTCGGCTTCTCCTTGTCCGGAGGCCTGGACATGGACAACAACCAGTACCCGGACATCATCGTCGGTGCCTACGAGTCCGAGATGGCGGTGCTTCTGAAGTACGTCATACATCCTTCACTTATTATCCGGTCATATTATAACCTTGACATACACACCTCCATGGTGATTTGGAGTGAAGGACCATATCTATTACTGATTTCGAAGATAATGGTTTTTGTGGAAAGATGAATGACAAACTGACAAAGGTTTTGTGTAGATCCATAATCTAGTGGAGCGCTCGCTCCACCCAGCCAAGTCCTACTGTACACTCACACTCACTCAACATACCGTAAATGCCTAATAAACTGAGGAGCAGACCAACCACTTTTACTGTAAGCAACAACATGGCATTTTCGGCCTACTGGATCTTAAAAATGGAAAATATCACATTGTTGCGAAATATCTTAATTTCGAGCTATGGCCCACCCCACCTCATATACCAAATTAGGGAACAACAGGTTATGCCCTTTGCGAGCTAGGGGGCCGCGAAAACAGTGAAATTACACCCCTTTTAAAAGCTATCTGATGATGATATCAGAAAACACCGCCATCACCGCCACAGCCTAAACGGCTGAACCGATCGATCTGAAATTTTTACCACATGTGCACTTTTGGCATCTGAGGTGCCTTTTTACAAAACCAACCGGATGCCGCCATTTTGAAATGGAAGTGACGTCATATCTCAAAAACGGCTTGACAGATCGGAATGAATCTAGCGCCAAATGATTCAGACAGTCATTTATATGAAATATCAATAGTGAAACTAACGTTGTCATATTACTGAAACCGGAAATGACGTCATAGTTGAGCGAGCGTAGCGAGCGTCACCACGGTACTCTTATGGCACTTTCTCTGTGTGTTTTTTTTTTTTTTTTTTTTTGTTTGTTTGTTTTTTTTTTTTTTTGTTTTTTGCCTGCACTGCCCAGGTCAAACCGTATAACCAATCGATCTGAAATTTTGTACACATACTAACGTAATCTATGCGATCCCTGGGATCTTTTCTGAACGAGATCCTGTGATTGGTTCAAATTTTAAAAAAATTATCTTTCGATTGGTTGGTTCGATCAATTTGAAATTTAGCAAAGTCATTGCAACCAACATTGTACCCAATCAAAAAAAAATTCAGCCAAATCCTCCAATTGGTTCAAATTTGAAACCATTTTTCCTGTGATTTTTGAAATTTAAACTGGAACCGATTGACCGACCAAATAAAAACTTCGCATGGTCATTGGTACCAACATTTATGGTATTTTTGCTAATTTTCACTCTAATCTGTCGTTATTTTCAAAAGTTTTTGTCATTTTAGGGACATTTTGCGTGTTGGCTGTCAAATTCATGGCGACTTCGAATCTTTAGTTCAAGGCAAGGTAGTTAGAGCAGAAAGTTTTAAACGATATGAAACTAATAATGACCGTTCAACAGATTGATCTGATATTGTGTACACACACTACATATCATATTATATGAGTGGTCCCAGGTATATTTTTTGAACGAGATCCTGTGATTTTCGAAAATTAACAAGGAACCGTTCAATCATAAAGGTTTAATCGATCAACTTAAAACTTAGCAAGGATTGGCACCAATATTTTTGGAGATTTTGGTGATTTTTATACAAGTCTGTGACGAAACTAAAGAATTGTTGGCTTTTAATGACATTCGATAGACATAATTTCGGTTCGAGGTGTTGCGTGTATCCGTGCTCGCTCATCAACGCGTTTCACAGAGCGTTTTCCTAGTTAGGCGAAATCTGCTTAAATTCAGTACCCCTTTGTATAAAAACCTATAAATATCAATTCAGAAGGCTTATAATGATACCTAACATTTATAGAAATAAATTCTAGGTGGCAGTTAGTTCAGCCGCCATTTTGAAAACCGGGTGTGATGACATATCTCTAAAACGCCTTGACCGATTGGAACAATGCTTTAGCAATTCTTAATGGAATATCACTTTTAGCTTATATTTAGAACCAAAAAAATGTTTTCTTAGTAACTTATTAGTAAATGGCATAATTTTTTTAAAGGAATTAGTCATTCTCATTGTTGCTCTGATATGTCTTACAAGTTGTGTACCTAAATAAACTAAAAAAATGAGTGATATCCCCATAAAAAACACTCCGTGTAAAAATACAAGCCAAGTCTCTTCAACTATAAACAAATAGAAGAAATCAAAAAATTCAGCACTGAAAAGTAGTCATATCAAAAAATGGGCCAAGTCAAAAATTAATTTTAAAAACCAAAATATACTTGGCGCATCGTTTTCAACGGCATATGAGTGTAGGGAGATTTTATGTATATTACACATCTGGCCTCTATGTACTTCTAAACTATCTATATGCACGATGCGCCAAGTATATTTTGGTTTTTAAAATTAATTTTTGACTTGGCCCATTTTTTGATATCACTACTTTTCAGTGCTGAATTTTTTGATTTCTTCTATTTTTTTATAGTTGAAGAGACTTGGCTTGTATTTTTACACGGAGTGTTTTTTATGGGGATTATACTGTACTCCAGTAGTACATTATTACATTCCATATTCCACACATAATTTTGTGTCATAATTTTTTAGATATTATGCTTTAACAACGTCACTTGAACTGCCTCTTCGATAAGGGGGCAAAATGATTTCCCTTATTTATTTTTATATGATGGTTGTCTCAATCCAAAGACATGCTGGAAACTTATCACTGATGCATTCTTCACCATCAGGTGCGTAGGAACTAAATTTGTAAGGGGGGGGGGGGATAATATTGTAAAGAACTTGGGCTGGATATACTAGTGTCTACGAAGACAATGGGGGCCTGGGGGGAGGGCCCCCTAGAGAAATGCGGGTTCAGGGCGCACAGCCCCTGAAATTTTTAAATTTCAGGCATGAAATTGGTGTGTTTCTACGCAATTTTAACTCTTTTTAAGCATTTTTTTTTATCTTGACATATAAATGTGTAAGAACATCGGGAGGGGAATTGAATCAGAGGGAGGGGGGAATTTTCGCCCCATTCCTCCCCCCCCTTCCTACGCGCCTGTTCACCTTCCATCTTTCATCTTCTACCATTCCTTTTCATCGTCAAATCCAAACCTTTATTCACATCCAAAACATTTCTAGCGATCAGTCTCCTGCCTCTCTTAGAGACGATGTGTTAACTAATATTTAAACTCTCCCAGATCTCGTCCCGTGGTCAAGATGATCACCTCGTTGAACTTCAACGCCGAGAGCAAGCTGATCAGCCTGAAGGAACGCAACTGCACGACGCGCGACCGCTCCCAGGTGCCCTGCGTCGAGCTGCGCGGCTGTCTTGAGTACCGCGGCATCAATGTCGACCCGCAGCTCGACTTCGAGATCCAGTTCGCGCTGGACACGAAGAAGTCGCGCGACGTAAGACTCTTCTTCCTCGCCAACGAGGGAAGGAGCTCGCAGAACTACACGATCAAGCTGGACGCCGGGCGGCAGTTCTGCAAGTCAGAGCTTGTCTACATCAAGGTTAATATCCCTCTAATCTAATATTCTTTCTTTTTTGTAAATTATGAACTCATGAGAGAACCAACAAAACTCGTCATGATCCGAAGAATAACCAATGTATTCCCTCTATTCTTTACATACTTCATACCGGGTGTTGCAAAAAAATTGCCGCTGTTTAAGAGGTCACTGTATCGAAACTTTTAAGCTAAGGTTTTGAAATTTGTACCCAATTTAAAAAACATACCAAAATGTAATACATATGCACAAGTTTCAAATTTTTTTGTTGAATAGGAAATAGATATTGAGTTGAAAAACAGAATATACCAGATAATTGGCTTGTTTGAAGAATTAATTTGAAGTTACTACTTCTTGTGAATTAAGTGAATTTTTGTTGTTTGGTCCACCATTTTCCTTGTGGACTATGCGCAAACAATGATTCCATTGTTGTAATATAGTTTTCTGAATCAGTGATACCGAAAGTAGTGGCCACGAATATTTTATTTTTGTTTGCAGTGTTGTTAAAGTTCTGGTCAAGTTTTATAATGCTAATATAAACTGTTTTTCAACGTCTTAGTTAATTGATATCAAGTGTCAATTGTTGATGGCCATCCAAATGGTGGATGGAAATTTTATGAAATGTATGTAACTTTCTTCTAATTAATGAAACATTTCTGAAAGTTGCACACATCAAATTTTCATACTTGTTCTATAGTGTGTAAGAGTTTCAGCTTATTATCTTTTATAGTTCTGTTGTAAACTCTCAAGCAATAATGTTTTTGCGCCACTCGGTATTTTACATGGCTGGGAAGGCTCATGCTAATATGTCCCGGTCGCCCCCTTCCCACCGTCCATCCTTACCTATCAATATCATTCATTATCATCACTAGGGCTAGGATGTTTATGACCTTTGAATCGTCCAAAAAGGCAGACAAATAGTACCTTAAAACTATTAAAAAAGGACCACAAAATCCCGAAAAAGAAACAATGAAATTTTATTCGTTAACATATTATTCGATTTATTGGTTTAGGAGTTGGACTTGGAGTAATATATTAAAACTTACTTAAATTATTGTATGAATGTGTCAATATATCAAGTGTCAATTGTTGATGGCCATCCAAATGGTGGATGGAAATTTTATGAATTGTGGTCCAGACCAAAATTCATAAAATTGTTGTAACTTGCAACAAGCATTTCATATTATTTTCCACAATAATCTTTTAAAAAAAAGGACAAAAATACCTTAAAATAGCAAGAAAAGGACTGAATTGATTGATAATTGAGAAAAAGGCATTTCAGGCAAAATGAAACACATATTTTTGAAATCAAGAACACATGAAACATTTTTATTTATCAGTTTTAGACGTGTCTGAACAAAAAACTAAAAAGGGATATGACCTAAACATCCTAGCCCTAATCATCACCCAATCATCATTATAATCATACATTTCGTCGAATATTAACCTAGCTAACAGAAATTGTGATGAAAAACACCCTACTAAAATAACCATCACTGTTACAGTCCAGCATTCGGGACAAGCTGACACCGCTGGAGGCTGAGCTCCGCTACAGTCTCGCGTCATCTCTCGGCGTCCGCTCCGTCGGCGGCGTCACGTCCGGTCGTCGCGTCATCCGATCCCTCCAGCCGATCCTCGACCAGACGGCGGCGCCCAACGAGAAGGACTCCATCAGCATCGAGAAGAACTGCGGCAGAGACAACATCTGCATCCCTGATCTCAAACTCATAGTCAAACCGTGAGTTGAAACTTGAAACTAGATTGAATACTTGACGAAATGAATAGGTACGTCAGGTTTGTGAAATTAAATCGCAAACACTGATCGAAATAATGTACACAGATTTGTTTACGGAACGTAGCAATTCTTCATGACTAGTGATGCCACATAACCCTTGCACGATTGTGTTACTGTCCCATGTGTAGACACAAACATTGTCAATTATTTCTTAGAAAGCTAACGGATAAAAAGTTTGTTTACTTTAACAATTGTGTTGCTAGCTATGCAATATGCAGCAGAATTATACCAGAAAACCAGAAAGGCCAACCAGGAAATATTGTGGGCCAATCTAAAACATATTGTTAAATTTACAACAGTATTTTTCCATGTAGAGTTAACAAATTAGTGAAAACAATTTCTGGCGGAACAGTATTTGTATAATTGTAAGAAGTTATGTTCATTTTATACACATAAATATGAACCCTTTTAAAAGTCGTTAATTTTCTTCACCAAGTTAAAATGTGTATTAGCTAATTCACAAGTTCATAAAGAAAGGAACACGATACCAATAGTACCTAGTGTTTTCAATGAACCAATGTTCCGGCTATCAGGAGCGTCAGTCAGTACCTCCTCGGCTCCGGAGAGCGCTTTGAGATCGACGTCGTCGTGGAGAACAACGGGGAGGACGCGTTCGAGGCGATGTACAACCTCCACCTTCCGCCCGGCATGAACTACATCAAGATCGAGAGGATCGACGACTTCGACAGAGACATCCCGGTGCAGTGTTCGCCTCCGAGCACGGCGACGAACAACACTCTCAAGTGCGACATCGGCAACCCGCTGCCCAGAAGGAAACTGGTGAGAGTTGAACCTTTTAGACCGATTCTAAGTCTACATCTTCAGTTTTAAATATGGGGAGCAATTATTGAATATCAGTTGTTGAACCTTATTTTATCTAATCATGACAGTTTGTCATATCAAGCCATGTTAATATTATGACTTTTCATCAATCATAACTTGTGACCTTATAACTATTTGGTGAATAGGCGTTCTGAAGAAGTTTAACTGAAATTATTTTGGTATAATCTGAAATGTAGGTATGTTTTCGGTGTGATGAAATGATCCCTTAATTTATGAAATCATCGTTATAAAACCTCGAAAATATGATTAACTGGCCAAAAGTAACATATAATTTCTTGGGTTGAATGTAGATTCTGATGCTACCATCTCCAGTAGGAAACATGAAACCGTTTTTAAAAATGTTTTGTGTTTAACGCCACACTGTTCTTCGACTAGGCCAATAATAATAAAATGATTATTTATGAAAGTTGGAGTGATGAAAACAGATAAGGACGGACAGTGCAAAGGAGGTATAGCTGTGTCCCGGCACTGCCTGACTGAGTGTGCGCATGACGAAGCTAAATGCCCTGGTATTGTAGGTCCACTTCAAGGTGCTGCTCTCCCCCTTCCACCGCGCCGGCGTCAAGTCCAAGTACGACTTCTCCATGGACGTGAACACGACCAACCCCGAGGCAGCCGGATCCACCAGCGACAACGCACACTTCATGTCGATTCCCATCTGGGTGCAGACGGACCACATAGTGGCGGGGTAAGTCGGCATCGAAATCTAGAAACAACAGATTATTGGTCAAATCAGGTGGCCTATTCCTGAAAAATAGTGAGATGAGAAAAGAGGTGATTATGAGATAAAAAGTGAGAAAAACTGTATCAACCAATAGAATCTATTCGAACAAATAAGCGATACGTGATGGAGTAGGGCTCCCATCCGTACCGTTTTTGACGGGACAGTCCCTGCTTTTGAGGTAGTGTCCCATTGTCTCCACAACATTTTAAAAACCCTGTATTTGTTCCGTTTTTCTAACAAGTCAAAAATCCCGCTCATTTTCATTCAAATGCACTCTGCATCAATAATAAATATAATAATAAATATCATCATCTTAATCATGATTGTCATTGACTTCCTTTGGTTTATCCCTCATCTTTTATACAAAACAAACGTAACCTCTTTGGAGACATTTAAAATAGGTAGGTAATAGGTACATGATAATAATTAGTAGGTACCTATTCAAGGAAACAAAACTACGCACGTTCAATAAAAAGAAACACAATTTATTTCCTGTCAAAAGTGCGTAGGATTGCTCTAAATCATGTTATGAATTTCACATTTTTCCCGGGGCTATGCGCCCCGGACCCGCATTGAGCTGGGGGGCCATCCCCCCAGACCCCCCATTGTTGTCGCACGGGATTTTATATCTGGAATTTTTGTCCCGCTTTTTCACATTTAGATTATGGGAGCTCTATGATGGAGCCACTTCTGACAGGAATCTTTTTAGATTAACTTTTTTATTTTGGAACTTTCGTGTTTCCATAGGGTAGTGAAAATGAGAACTATTGAAAATTAAATTTAATTACAAGTTTATTTTGTCAGTCATAACAAACAATTTAAAGCAAATTTAATATAATTTATTTATATAAATATCCCCCTGATATCCTCCATTATTCCCCTTATGGCTAGTACCAAAGAATCCACCAGAGGTCAGTCATGTTCCTTATTTTCTCAAATAAGCTAAATTCATTGTTTGTAAACAATTTTCTGCCTGTTTCTTCCCATACTCACTCTAATTTATTTTAGGGAGAGTTCCAGATACGCAAGATTTTGAACCAGGAAGTGAGGGATTTGGCATGTAACAATTTAAGAATTTCTGACAAAATATTAATTTTTGATGATTAATCAAAAATCAAAAAGCTGTATGAAAATTCGTGTAATTCATGGATCATAGAATTGTCATGGTTCATGGAACTTAGTGGTCAAGATGGAAATAACAACAACCCATGGTCCATGAAACTAGAATGTCGTCTCTCCCTCAGCTATTCCTACCCGAACGAAGTCGCCTACAACATCAGCCAGTACCGCCAGACGAACATCACCGCCGAGCAGGAGATCGGCCCGCAAGTGGTCCACGTCTACAGCATCAAGAACCAGGGTCCTTCTGACATCGTGCAGGCAGAGGCCTTCTTTGTCTGGACAGCCGAGACCAAAGAGGGTGAGTCCGTCTACAGTTGCGTGGTAGAATCTTTCATCCTGTTTTGGTTTATATCTTTTACGGAATACATAATTTGGGGAATTCACAATTTGGAACCATTATAATGGATAGGTCAGAATAAATTGGAGGTCAAAGACCCAATGCCAATTTTCTCGAATTTTCTTTTGGAATCATGTAATCATGCTTTATCAATTGCCATTTGACTGATAATACAGTTATATCAAAGTATTCTCTTACAAAATGACAAGTGTCACCATTACAAAAATGATTGCATGAATGTAGAAAAACTGTTTTTGAGCTAAAATCAAGAACCATTGAAATGGACATCGGGCCTTCTACCTCTCAGCTACTGATATCAAATACACGATTAGGCATTGTAGAGGGGGTACCACGTTCTGTCACAGAGTGAGTGTAACATGTGGTGGGCGGGCGAGGAGGGGGAGTTAAGCTGCTTAGTATTGTATATCACTTTCAATTTTCAAAACTCACATTTCAAATATTTAAAATTTTGCATAAATAAAACTGTTATGTTCGTTAGTCGGAAAATTTAATTCCATCTTTTTAGAAATCGAAATCATATGGCCATAATTTTTTTTTAGTGTTGTATGGGTATGAACATTTCATATTTCGTCAAGTGCCATGAAGTTCCGTACTCCCTGTTTTCTTTGCATTCATTTCATCGCTACATCTTGTAACTTGAGTGCACAACATCGCAAACTACATTGGAATAGAAGAATGTTCGAGAGCCATTTCATTGCAACTCACAAACACCGACTCCCGCAGGCGACGACCTCCTGTACCTCCTCGAGCAGCCGCAGACGAGCGGCAACGTCCGCTGCGAGTCCGTCGAGCACAACCGGCACGGAGTGACCCTGGACTCCGCCGGCCACAAGAAGGCGCTCGAGTACCACGGACTGTCCTACGTCGCGAGCGGCGAGGGCGGCCGGTCGACGTCGCTGGCCAGTTCGGCCACGTCCACGCGCACCTCCACCAGTGGCGGCTCCACCTCCACGCACACCAGCTCTTCGAGTGAGTACTGCTCGTCTACAGTCTCGCTCAAGCCGATTGTCTCCGTCATGTTGCACCCTTAAAATATTCAACACTTACCGAACTTCTATGGCATTATGGGTCAGTTTTTCAATGCACAGCTAAATTTTAAACAGTTGAATGGGAATATATTGCCATGGCACAACCACTTAAGCTTAAAAACAGGTTTAAAAGAGGATTGAAAAACTGGGCATGATTCTATTTTAAAAGTTGTAAAAAAGACAAATTTAGGATTGTAAAAAGTAAATTTATAGTTTTTATCATTCTTTATTAAGACTGTGTCCTATTTTCTCTAGCTTTGTTTCAAAGTATGGTCGAAGTTATAACTCAGTTTTAATTTAACAAGATATGAAATCCTTGTGTGCGTTCTAGGAATGCACTGATAGTTGACGTGGCATTCCGGGCTTAATCCAATTTGTAAATATAAAGAGCATTACAAATAGACCCTAAGTGTTTCTGAGTGGCTATGCCGCAAGCAAATGTAAGCCAAAATTAAGTACGCTTCAACACTTTATTGGTAATTTCATACAAGCCATTTGTTAGTCAAAAGATATTAACTGATAGCGTTTAAATAATGAAGTGTACTGCATCAGGTTCTAGCAGCTCGTCTTCCAGAACATCCAGTTTGTCCTCCTCCGGATCGTCTTCCAGAACTCAAGGCGGTTCCACATCCTCCAGGACACAAGGGAGCGGATCCTCCAGAACCCAGGGCGGCTCATCCGGTTCCCAAACCGAGGAGCAGCGCAACCAAGGTCGCGTCACCAACATTGGAGGCTCCTCCGTGGTGCACGGCGCCGGCAGAGTCCAGACCACCGGCAGCGGCGGGGTCACATCGTCGTCGAGGAACCAGGAAAGCGGAATCACGTCATCACATAGGAATCAGGAAAGCGGGATCACGTCATCACATAGGAATCAGGATACTAGCGGGATCACGTCATCACACAGAAATCAGGACTCTGGAAGGGTCACAACTTCCCATAGGAACCAGGGCGCAGGCGGAATTGCGACATCCACCGTCCACCAACCAATCGGGAACATCCCAGAAGAGGACGGGGCGTATCTAGGAGGCAGAACGAACGTTCGAGGAGGCGCTGGATTGTCAGTCTTGGAAGAGGATTACAGTAGATTCAACGGCGGACGCGGTCATCAGCAAGGTGGAAGAACGACCTCGGCCGAGGACACGAGGAGCGGTGGACGATCCGGATCCGACACGAGGACGTATCACCAGAGCGGTAGCAGGACGACGTACGAGGACGGCCGAGCGTACGGCGGTCGAGGGCCTCTCGATGCGGCGAGGACGCACTCGCAAGGAGGCGGCAGAACGACGATAGACGACACGAGGTCATACGACAGGACGACGTCTGCCGAAGACTCGAGAAGCTATGGTCAAGGCGGACGATCTGTGGACGCGTCACGAGCGGGTGGGAGATCGAGTTCTGTGGATGAGGCGAGGACTTATGGAGGTACCAACGACTACGGCGTCGGCGGCGCGAGGTCGCACACGTCTGCCGCCGGATCCAGAGGCGCCGACAGTCGGGAAGAGGAGTCAAGGTCAATCTACGGGGACGTCGGGAGAGGACGTATCGACGGGAGCGGACTGACCAGGAGCCAGCAGGAGGCTGCGAGGAGCCGGGAGTACGAGATGAGGCGTCAGGCAGCGGCCGGACGACAGGGAGGAAGCGGAGGTGTCCTTGACCTCGGCAGCGGCGCCAGGACGTACCACCAGAGTAGGAACTTCTCGGCCACGGTCCAGGTAAGTTGGGCGAACACTCATTGTAGAATCATTGTCTTCTTCAACTAGACAAATGTGACACAATGTTTGACGTTTCTGATTGCTGAGCAGAGATTTAACACAGTGTCTGCTTGCAGGAGGGCGACAATGCACCTCGCACGTTCAGCAACTACTCGTACTCCAATTCCAGCGGCGGTCGTAACGAGGCCGGCGGCTGGCAGAGTGGCGACGACGATCTGAACATGGTCGGCGGACACGTGGACCTCGGGCTGGTCGGCGCAGGACACTCCAGCAGCCACGAGACATCCAGGACGGGCTCCAGGAGCGGCTACAACGTCGGCAACCCGAGCAGTGCGGAGAGGAGTTGGACGGAGACCAGGACTTCGCAGGTAAACACAGCCTCTTGCACGGCAGAGGTACCGCGCTCGATTGCCATGAGTGTCCTTCAAGAACGTAATTTATTGAAATTATTAGGTACCACTTCATAAGATATGATTTGAAAATAGGACAAACCTTCATATGACATCATTGTTGGAATGTGATATTATATTCGAAAGTAGCGGTCCTAACTCCTGACTAAGTTTTGTCATAATTACCTCAATCAAAAGAAATTGCCGCAAACTATAATATTCCATAACCTCCACCATTATTATTTACTTCAAAATCCTTCTCCCAAAAATCAATGTAATCATTCCTCTGTTGCCATTTGTCTACATGAAGAATTGTGCGACTTTAAACCACACTGAAAAAGGTAACAAGTTTACGACATAATATTTTGCTAATGATTTGTCAACACATTGCAAGTCAATCTTGTTTAAAAAACCATCCATTACTAACTCAGTTATGATGGAGCATAATCATCTCTTCATCTTCTTCTCAGGGCCACACTGGAGAAATCACAACCTCCACATCTGGTTCCCGAAATCGTCAACGAAACGTCGAGCCAGGCTTCGAGCAGGAAGGCGAACGCTCTTCTAACATCCGCCAGCGTGGCGAGGGAGGTGCTCGTCGACGCGAGGAGAGGCGGAAGCTCGAGGAGGGTGGCGAGGGATCCAGACAGAAGACTGAGGAGACACGATGGTCTGAGACCAAGACCAGAAGCACCAGCTCGCGGGAGAAGGTTGGGACTGGAGACAACACTCTGGAGAACGTCGACGACAAGTTCCAGCTGTACAAGAGGTTCGAGAGATCCGTCGGCGACATGATGGACAAGGATGAAGAGATGAGCATGAATCACAGGAGGTCGGCGGAGACGGAGGCGAGATGGGGCAGGAGTTCGAGCGATGAAGGTAAAAGAAATTCACATCCAGATGAATTTAGAAAATTATACTTCCTTGTCTAGCCGAATGGCTTCCCAAGCCTTGCGTCATGCTGCCTGAGATATGCTGGCTTATCATCCCATCCCATGGATGGTGTAACGCTCGTCGAGAGACTGGTATCAGGTGGAGGGATGTCGTTACACTGGGTGCCAAACACCCCAGTCTCTCTGATCCAACGGCAGCAACAGGCATACTTGATTGGCTCCCATCCAAGTACTGACCCCACTCGATGTTGCTTTACATTGGTGATCTATTGTGAACACCAGTCAGTATTACACCAGCTGTTGGGTTACAACGGCATTGAATTGCTGACCATAATGTCTAGATTCTTAATGTAATATTGCCACAGATATTCATGTACGACATGTTTTAAACATTGTGTCATCCCCTGTCTTGGCCTGCTTCCAGATTCCAGCGAGCCGAGCGCTGCTCGACAAGCCTCCGACTCTGAACTGGAGAAAATGCTGGACTGCGCAGCCGCCAAGTGCTCAGTCGTAAAGTGCATCGTCGGACCGTTGAAGAAGGACGAGGAGGCGTTCGTCGGACTGCGGTACAGAGTCTGGGTCCGCACCTTGGAGAAGGTTTGTTCCAACAAGAATCATAAAAAAAGCATATTATGTATGGAAATTAGTAAATTTACAAACCAAGAGACGATAAGAAGATATCATAAAAAGAATCCTAATAGTAGTGAGTGGATGCCTGTACTCTATTTCCAAAGCTAAGGCTAATTTTACTGACACGTCCCTATTATTGCCAATACACTCTAAGGCTGATTTTCTTGTATTTAATATTATATCATCGACCATATTGGGTAATCGCAATAAGGTTCAAGTCCTGTCTGAATATTTTGGTGGTTTTGCTGGTCCATTGTTACTTTCCTGCTCAAATAGGCGATCCTGACTCCTTAGTATTTTTTAGACTTATTGTATCCGAATGATTGACTTCATTTTTTTTTGTATTTTTAAAGTTCTTTCTGAGCATTCTCAGTAGAACTTTCATAAAAATTACATTCAAAATGAACAATCCCGGGTCTTTATTTTAAAAATTTAAAAAAGTTCCCAATTCTGCTTCTGCTCAATTCTGCGATTTTCAATTGGGAATTTAAGTTATAGAATGTGGCCCTGGTACAACTTCCCACTGTTCATGTTTCATGAACGTCTTCCTACAGATAAGCTGGAACAATCCCGTGAAACTGTCCTCGCTGCTGGCGGCTCGCGTCACGGAACTGCCCCACGTCGGTGAGCCATTCGAGATGAAGCTGAAGACGTCGGAGATCCCGCTGGAGGTGTTTCCCACGGAAGTGCCCGTGCGGCCGGACATCGTGCCCATGTGGGTTGTCGTCTTGTCGGCGTGCGCAGGAGCACTCATTCTCCTGCTGCTCATCTTCTTGCTCTACAAGGTGAGGCGAAGTGGCAACATTCAGAGTTTGTTGTCTTCTAAAGCATACAGTGATTGAACCTAATCCTGAATCGGATATTGATAAGCTTATGACATATAATTCTACGTGTTCATTCTTTTGTTGAATTCTAGGATGTATAATTCATAATTGAATGTCACCAAATTAATTTTACAATTGGTGACATAAGTGGGATGTATATTTTGATAATCTTAAACTTGCATACATCATTGAGCGAGCGAAGCGAGCGTCTCCTTTTGGCTTATTTGGCACGGACCTCTGTTTTTTTTTTTTTTTTTTTTTTTTTTTTTTTTTTTTTTTTCTGTTACTGACGATATACAGGTCAGAGTTTTTCTTCGATCGAGCTGAAATTTTGCACACATGTAGAGACAAACTTTTCTGTTTGCAGACCCCAAATTTTTTTGAAATGTATTAATTGGCTAAAATTTAAATTAACATCTCCTGATGGTAGGTTGAAAAATGAAACTGGTCTTCGATAAATCTGATCAAAATCATATTTTGGCTATACAGGTCAGAGTTTTTCTTTGATCGAGCTGAAATTTTGCACACATGTAAAACCAACCTTCTCTGTTTGCACACCATAATTTTTTTTTGAAATCCATTCATTGCTTAAAATTTAAATAAATATCTCCTGATAGGCTGAAAAATGAAAACGGTCTTCGATAATTCTGATCAAACTCATATTTTGCATGATCATTAAGACCAATATTGTCTCTTATTTTACAAAATTTCATCCCAATCAGTTAAGAACGTATGAACTTATTGACATTTTTAATATCTGTCAGTAATGAAGTATCGAAATGAATGTTTTCCAGTGCCAATTGAATTGATTCTGATTTGCTTTATGAACCAGGTGCTTAGATGCTATTTTAAAGTTTCGATGAAAAGCATAATACCTACTTTTAAGTTGATATCATAATCAGTGCTCGAAGAAGGCCGGTATGGGACGGTATGATATACCGGTACTTCTTTACACATTTGATTTCATATCGTTACTTCTCAGAAAAAACGGAATGCTTAAAATCAGATATTCTTGGAAATTTACGTAATTTTAGATTCTAATTTAATCGTATTTCATGGTTATCTTTTGACTGCATATTTCAAGCATAACTGTGAACTATGAACATCCACTACAAGATAAAGTAAAATTTATTATTTAATTTAGTTGTTTCATCAAGGTAAAAGACTAATCTAACTAATGACATGACAATGGTTGTCAGTGTAATTCTGGAATCTGGACCCTCATCTAATATCGTACCCCCCCCCCCCCCCCCCCCCCCACCCCGCACGTGGTATTCTTATGTTACCATACCGCCACTATTTAATTCCTACTTCGAGCACTGATCATAATCAATTCAATATGGTTGTATATGTTTTCTGTACGTTGTGTACGCATTTCCGGTTCGAGAATTTGCACGTACCCGTGCTCGCTCATCAACGCGTTACACTGAGCGTTTTCCTAGTATATAATATGCTACTTCCTGGGCAGGATATATGAATACGTAAATAATGAGTTTCAAGAGCTATCGCATAATACTAGAGAGTACACAAATATTACAATGAATTTAAATGCACGTTTATTTAATGGCGTTTGGGAGCATCTATTGAGTATCCAATCAACATAACTTCTACTCTCTGTACTACATGGAAGATGATGATGAATCAAAAACGTAAATGTACTAGGCATTTTTAGAAAATCAAATCAAAATATAAATCCCACTTCTGCTACCATTTGTAAAAAGAGTAATTTAAATTATTCATCCTATAATTTGTAATTACAGATTTAACAGCATAAAAGATATTTGATAATGATGGAAATTGAGTGAATCTGTCACTTCGGAAGGTGTTTGTAAGGTAAACGGTGAAATAAAAAGTCGATCCATATGGTTGATAATAGGTCGTATATAGTCGATAATATCACTACTCCCGGGGAATAAGCGGGTAAGTCAATTTTTGGTCAAAATGAGTTAAGTCACTTTTCCTATAAAGTGAACTCGTATATTTCATTTGGAGTAATACCAGGTATGTCAGTCAAATTATTCCTATTAAAATAAGGTTTTGCGTATAATCAGACTGTTGAAAATCCTCGGAAATGTAAGGGGGAAAAATCAAATAAGTCCGTTGGCTATTTTTAGACTGTATTTAGCCACACCTCGGTTTGGGGGTTAAAGCAGATATGTCTACAGAACTTGTTTTACTCGCCTTGCTAACGGTACTTACCACAGTTTTATAAGTTATGTGTAGAAGAGTTGGATGAAGAGATTGTGTCGACTAACTTGATAATTATATTTCGTACCTTTATACTTCACTTTAAAATTACAATATGTTAAATCATGTAATGAAAAGGGTTTCAGTGAACTAAGTGAAATTTCATCTTCGCATACTTTTTCCTAATATATTTAGTATTGGGAATAACTAGGAAAACGCTCAGTGTAACGCGTTGATGAGCGAGCACTGGTATACGTACGTGTAAATTCTTCAACAGGTATTCCGTACCAAACGCACAGAAACATATATACATCCACATTGAATAGGTCATTTAAGAAAGTCAGTGCGCATGATTAAAAAACTGACAGGTCCACAGCCGTCTAGTGTGTAGTGTCTATTTGGTGTGTATGTTAAAAATGAACGTGTTTTCGAGAATGCTGTGGGTGGAGTGACGTCACGACACCAAAAATAGGGATCTGCGCATGCGTTAACAACTTCTGTGCCACAAAAGTTCTGCACATGTGCAGAGTCACTTTTTCATCTCAAAAGTGACACTGCACACGAGCAGAACCACTGTGGCACAGAAGTTGTTCAAGAAATTGCACCGTGTAAATGGGGCTTTAAATGGCCTATTGAAATATTGAAATATTGAAACTTTAGAACAGCAATCTATACACTTTGTTTCCTACATAAAGCAAATCAGATCCATTTGGCAGTGGAAACATTCATTTGATATGTCATTTCTGACAGTTATCAAAAATGTCAATAAGTGCATTGTGTTCTTGACTGATTGGGCTGAAAATTTGTAAAATAAGAGATAATGTTGGTCTTAATGATCATGCAAAATATGAGTTTAATCAGATTTACAGAAGACTATTTGTTTGGTCAAACGGTCGTGTATAGCTACAGGCAATTACAAATTAAGCATACAAATGTCAGTAAAATGTATATTACTCTTAAAGTTCATTAAAGGTTTGTCAAAATACACTTATAATGCTGGTGCCAATGGCATTGCAAAATTTGGTGATGATCGGTCAACCAATTCCAGTTTTATTGGCATACAGAGTTGACGTTTCTTTCATATTGCCAAGCCAAGTACTTACTACTAACTACAAATCAAGTTTCCGATGAAATTAATGGATCGATTTTGCTGAAAATCATTAGGTTTCTGCAGTGGATAGTAATGAATCTTTTGTGAAAAAAATTGGCCAGATCCATGACTTCGTTTAAAATGTAATGCGAAATACACAGACAGACAGATAAAAAAAAAAAACAGAGATTCGAGCCATAAGTTTCAAGTGGAGTCGCTCGCTACGCTCGCTTGATAAGATATGTCAAGTATTGAACGAGCTAAATCAAATAAGTCAACTAAAACTCAAAGAAAAAATAATTTTCCATACAAATTATGTATATAACTTGTGTGAGTGTGTAGAAATAAAACCATATGAGCATTCAAGTAAGTAATCTTATGCACAAGTTAAAAAGAGAAAGTATTTCAAACTTTGTTTTCGTTCTCCTGAACAATTCACTTTTGTGACTTACCCGCCTTTTCCCTGGGAGTAGTGATATAGGAGCCAGAAAAACTTAAAACATTTTCAGAACCGACTGATATTATACTTTGGGGATCAATAATTGATAGTTGATATCAAATTTATTACGTTTTTCTCAGAAATCTCTTTAATTTTACTTTATGTTTGTAGCTCCTTTATCAGTCATTTCAGTTCAGTTTATTTCCAGCATCAACAATAAAGTCAAGTTATGTATATTTTAAGGCTGACACCTTTTCCAATGAATATAATAAATAAATATTTCAACAATAATACTGTAAGAAGTGATTTGTAAGTGCCACGTTCTTTACAATACTGTGTCCATAGGTATACGTAGGCACATACGCTAGTGGCAGATTAATTGTAACAATAAGAACCATGATTGGTGTAGGACCAATATAAAATTTTCTTATTGTTTATTTCAGTGCGGATTCTTCAAACGTCAACGACCTCCAGAGTCAGCCGAAACTCAGCCGCTGAACCGCAACGGTCATTACAACTCTGGTGACGAGGCGCTATAAGCCAATAGGAGAGCTCGTTACATACTCCAGACCATGGCTGGACCAATCGGGAGTCAGGTCACAAACTTTCAAACGCTTTACCCTGAATTCGAACAATGGGACAAAATGGAATGTTTTATAAGATTCCTACCGGCCAATCGGGAAGCTTGTTACGAATTTCAAGGGCATGGTCGGACCAATCAGGAGTCGCCTTATGAACTTTCAAATGATGAAGAGAATGGAACGTCGTTTTTAGTCAGTATTCGAGAATTTTGTTTTGAAGTGAAATACTAATCAATCGATATCGCGCTTGTATGATTTAAAAAAAATTAATCGGTCTATTTCCTAACTTATTGCAATTAATTTCGATTGTTTAGTATTACACCATGGTGTTAATAAGACCGAAGATATTACTTTGTGTGTGTACAAACTGTAGGTACATTTTTGGAAACTCTGAATATAGATTCAATAAAGATAAAAAAATTATTTATTAAGATTCAATGTATGTAACTTTGTATTCAAAAGTTTGATTTACAATATACAAAATGCCATTTTACAGTGAAATGAACTCATTTGGTAACTTTTTACTGTAACCGACTAGGTACATCGAGTTTTTTAACACAATTATTTTTATATGAGCAAATATTATTTACAATGTGCATCGCCACATTACTATTTACCTATATGTCAGAAAGTAACAACTCTGCTATTTTACCAGTACTAAAACTACTTACTACAGATGTATTTTTTAAATTTTAAAGCTAAAGTCAAGGACAATTTATGACAGGAACTTGCGTGATTTTTGTTTCTTTATTAACAATGAGTTGTGATGTGATTAGTGTAAATGGTTATCTCACGTTGTCTTTATGTAGGTGATTTAGTTTGAGCCAAGAGTGATGATTTGTTGAAAATGTCTTAAATCCATATCAGACAAATGATACAGGTCAAACATAACAATTAGTATTAATTTCAGATTTTCAATCCCAATCTGACTGACATTAACTTGATGCGCATTTTAAATAATTCTCACATGTTATGTCAAGATTTTGACCTTAAAAAAATGCTTGACAAAATAAAAAGAGGCTTGTATCTCAACATTTCAGACACTAAGAACTATGAACATTTACTGGCAGGTATTATTTCTGGATACCGGTAATGAAATACCCGTACCCGGGTAATGAATTATCAACCAGGGTATCTTCCGACATCCCTGTTAAGAATTGATGTATGTATTTATATATAACACTGACTAACTGTTAATAGTAGGGTAAGTGCAGTGAGAGTCCAGGTAGACCATGTCCTACTTGCCAAAAAATTACACTTTAAGAAGGAGTTTATATTTTACTCGCTTTAAAAAATCTGTACTGAATTTAAGTTATCGGTATATTTTTGGGAAGGAGGTCATGCTGTATCTTGGTCTTATTGTACCACTCTCCCCTACTGAAAGAGATAATCAATCGTTCATTAGTGAATAGGTAATTAATGTTATGAGTTACCCACTAATTGTGTTAATACTTGCATATAATTTTGTAGGTAATAATTTTCTAATTCAGAAATCAAAACGTCTTGTCATCTTGATATATTTTCAATGTGACTCTGTAACGTGGATGTGAGATTATAAAAGTATATATTTGTATTCTCTTGCTCCATGTGTTGTCAATAGGAAGAACCCAGTGCAGATGGATACATTAACTGTAATAAAGTTTAATTTACATAAACCCTTGCCTTGCTTACTTCACTATCCGTATTATAATGTCTACCCGAGTGGAGAGAAATGGATTCTACATGATAAGGCTCAATTTCTTCACGATTCTTTAAGTCCAGAGTCTAAAGCCAAAAAAAGGACCTAACCACCCCACTAATTGCAACATTAGAGTATTTTATATAGTTGGATTCAGAAAAAATAACTGTATAACATATCAAAAGTCTACCAAAATCAAAACAGGGTGGCTGCCTCTGATTGGTCAATTAGTGAAAAACAATTGAATGCTATTATTAATTTACAGAGTAATGTAAATACATCGAATATGGTATCGAATGAAAGCTCTTTTCAATTAGAGTTCAGAAAAAAATATTACAAAATTCAAAAAAAAATTCCAAGGTCAAATATGCTCTAAAGTACCCAGAATGGCCTCTATAGAGGCACGCGACTTCAAATGGCTTCCGTAGTTTCATCCGTAGAGCTACAGACGTGCTTTTGGTATCATTTGATTAAGAATACAATATTGTGTATCATATCAAAAGTCTACAAAAATCAAAATAGTGCTAATGATAATATTTTGAGAATTAGTACATAAGAAAAGTAAACAAAATTATATAGTGCATTAACAAAGTAATTAAACAATTCATTTTATGATTAAATGTTCAGTTCTTGCAAATATCTCATTTGTACCCTCCTGAACATTTTTGGAAGAGAAGACATTTGATTCGACCCAGTATTTTCAAGATGGCGGCCAATGATCAATGCGGCCACTGGAAATACAATATCTCAGCTCCCGTTGATACGATTTTATTTTTTTTTCTTTCATATTGAAGCTGAATAATGTCTTCATCTTTTTTGTAATTAGTATTATTATCATAGCTCGAACAGTTAAAGAGTTACATTACAAATTACTTATACTTTTGGATTTTCGTTCTAAATGATTTAAGCCTATTTATATTGTTGTGTGTATATCCACAAGAAATTTTTTTCAATAACGATACTCTGGACATTTTATTAGCAGTAGCTGAGAAAATGAGTTTTTAGAACATGAACTTACCCTTGAGATGGCAAATTCATATTTCTGAATGTTTAAAACCTATTTTCTCAGCTCCTGTTGACTTGATAACCCACAAATTATATATCACAGGTCAGCTAATAAAATTGCCAGATTATTTTATTTGAAAAATGTTTTCCGTGGACATGCACACAACAATATAAATAGGCTTAAACAGTTAAAAACGAATATCCAAAAGTCAAATTATCAGTAATTTTAAATATAACTTTTTAACTGTTCGAGATATGATAATAATACTTAATACGAAAAAGATTAAGACATTATTCAGCTCCAATATAAAATAAAAATAATTAAAATCGTATCAACGGGAGCTGAGATATTGTAATTGCAGTGGCCGCATTAATCATTGGCCGCCATCTTGAAAATACAGGGTCGAATCAAACGTCTCCTCTTCCAAAAATGTTCAGGAGGGTACAAATGAGATATTTGCAAGAACTGAACATTTAATCATAAATTGCATTGTTTAATTACTTTGCTACTGCACTATATAATTTTGTTTAATTTTCTTATTCACTAATTCACAAATTATTATCATTAGCACTATTTGGATTTTTGATGACTTTTGATATGTTACAGAAGATTGTATTCTTAATCAAATGACACCAAAAGCACGTCTGTAGCTCTACGGATGCGACTACGGCAGCCATTTTAAGTCACGAACCTCTATAGAGGCCATTCTGGGTACTTTAGAGCATATTTGACCTTGGAAATGTTTTTGAATTTTGTAATATTTTTTTCTGAACTCTAATTGAAAAGAGCTTTCATTCGATACCATATTCGATGTATTTACAATGCTCTGTAAATTAATAATTGTATTCAATTGTTTTTCACTAATTGACCAATCAGAGGCAGCCACCCTGTTTTGATTTTGGTAGACTTTTGGTATGTTATACAGTTATTTTTTCTGAATCCAACGATATAAAATACTCTAATGTTGCAATTAGTGGGGGGTCAAACCCTTTAGACTCTGGACTATTTATAGCGTTTTCTTTTTAGAATTAAAAGAAAACAGATATTAGTGACCATTTTAATCATACTAGACAAAAATAATAAAACATATACTGTACTACATAATAACCTCTGGTACGACCTTAAATTGATTGTTATTTTATATAAATATTTAACAATTTTAAAATTTAAAAGGCTATATATTGTCTGAAAATTTTTAAAACATGAGACTATGTTGATCTTGATGACATTGAAAATTAAAATTTAATCAAAACATTTGGATTTACAAATTTTTTTTTTTAACTGTGGCCAATAAGCTGGTTTCATTTCATTCCAACTCATTCAAACAAGTGTGAAAAATTTCAGATTGTGTGTGTGGTGTGTGAATGTTTTTTTTTAAATTATGAAACAAGGCCTACCAAAGATGCACCAAGCAAATCGAGTACCTTGTCTGCGGTATGCCATTGTTCAGGTTGGCGGTGTGGTGCGGTCTCTCCACAGGTTTCCAGATCAACCGAAGCAATTATTTACTAAGTAAAAGTACACATTGCATTTTGGTCTTAACCGGTTTCAATAGAGGATCCTTATTCGTTACGTATTGCTTAGGTACTTGAAATCCTTGCAGTCAGTCTTTGGGAAGACCTTCACATTGAACGACAGCAAACTTGCAGATCATAATTATTAATAATAATAACTATTGTGACATGTATGTGCTTGACGACATGGGCGCCCGCAGGGGGGGGGCAAGGGGGGGCGCTTGCCCCCCCTGGATGTCAGGAAAACATAAAAATTGTATTGGGTTTAACGTATCGTATCATTTTGTAACCAAAAGAACTAAAAAAATTGATTTCACAGTGTAAAAAATCAAAAAAATGCCCTGCGGGGCAGTTTTGAACATGTCCCCCACCACCCCAAAGTGCAATAATTAAAAAATATTGAATATTTCAACAAAATACACCTCAAAACGTCTCAAAATTGATTTCAAAGTGTCCAAAAAACAAAAACACCCCCCTTAAACCCGTAAAATATTGTTTTCCTTGACCTGCCCCCACCTGGCAGAAATCCTGCGGGCGCCCATGCTTGACGATGCCCATATTGGTACTTATGAAGGTAAATACTTAAACAATAAACAATGCTTGACGGATGAATGATTGGGTGACAATGATGTAAAATATGTAAGGCTAGACGGTGGGAAGGATGCGCTCACGCATATTTTATGGAACCATTTCTTCTAAGTCAGTGAATAATAAAAATAAAATAGGGTTTCGAAAAAATTAATAGATAGGTAATTCATAACCACTCCCCAAAGATTAGCTCGCTCGCTCACGGTTTCATTCATAAATTTGAATTTTTCCAATTAGCATTTTCATGTTTCACAGTCAATCATAGACAGTCCAAATCCTATGGTTACTCAAACATTGATTTTTTTTTTGTATTTTAAAGGCTTCAATAAATCAGAACATTTTCAATATTTGGAGCAATTACCCTAAAAACAACACATTAGCTTGACATGTATCTTTTGTTGCGTGCAAACAAATGGTTTACAAATATAAACAAAGTTGAAAACAAAACCCAGATTTAATGTCAGAAATTATTTTTAACTTTTTTCCAACATGACAAATACAACTAGCATGTAACCACTGCTCCGAATATTGATTGTTGTGTTGTGCAAGAGAATTGTTTGTTGGGACATATTTAGTGCGTCACTTGCTGTTTCATCGCTTGCAAGAACATCATAATCGGCTCCAGAATGGAGAATGACCACTTAGATTTGCACATCTATGCTGAAGTTTCCAGTTATATGGACTTCATGGGTGAGTACTTGTTAAGGTATAACCACCATAACCGCAATGTTTCCGATTTACTTGAAATTTTGGGGACTTATTGATAATCACGAAAAACTCATTCCCTGAAAAAATTAAACAATTCGCGTGTCCAGTTTCTGAGATAAATTGATTTGTCTCCACCATGTTATCTTATGGCGGAAAAAGAAAATCGTGTCATTTTTAGGCTATAATGAAGATCTATTTTTTTCGTCCATAGATTTGAACGATTTTTTTATTATGGTAGATATATGAACATACTATCAGAAAAAAATTGAAAACAGTAACAACGTGAGCTATTTTAAAAGTTATAAACCAAATTCGAAATTATTTTCCTATACCTCCCATGTTAAAGTTTTGTTCATCCTCAAAAGACATAAAATTAAAAACTGATTGTTGGACTGGAGCTGCAAACTAAAGGAAATTAAATAAATCTGTTATTCTTAAATTTATAGTTGAAATGTAGGAAAACGTTTTTTAAGCTTGTAATTTCAAGAAAAAATATTTTTGTATATATCGATCGACGATTGTTTTACTTTAATCTAGTGGAGCGGTCGCGGTCTCTCCACTAGATTAACCCAGAGCCAAGACTCTGCAACTAAGAATAAAATGAGAGAAATCTAAAATATAGCACTGAAAAGTAGTGATATTATCTAAAAATGAGCCAAGTCAAAACTATTTAAAACTCAAAAAAATACTTGGCGCATCGTTTTTTTGTGTATTATAAATATGTATATTATAGATATAGGTGGTACATTTATTTCTGTCCTACACATCTAAATTATTTGTGTACTATATGCGCAAAGTATTTTTTTGAGTTTTAAATAGTTTTGACTTGACTTATTATTTGATATCACTACTTTTCAGTGCTGAATTTTAGATTTCTTAATTTTTTTTCTTAGTTGAAGAGACATTATGCCTTTTTTACACGGAGTGTCTTTTCTGGGTAATAGCTACTAGGAAAACGCTCTGTGTAACGTATTGATAAGCGAGCCTTCATATTGCATGCGAAATGGTATGAGTGTGAAACCTTACTGGACTGCTCTATGATAGGCATTGGAAGAAGAAAGGAAGACAATTCGTATGTTATCCAAATATTTTGTCCCGCAACTAATAAAGAGGACATTATCTTTTATTTGGTGGAGCAATATGACCACAATTCCAGGCCTAATTATCGTCAAACGCAATGATTTAAGATTACCCCCACAATCTTCTGATTTGAGTATACACCAAACTTATTGTCGCAAATAATCAACAAGTCTACATCAACATTTGATTAGAACAACCGAAAAGCCGAGACAGACTCATTAGAAAATGTAGCGGAAAATATCTTGAAATTAGCACATTTTTCTGAGGATGAGAATGGGAGCCCTTTATCCCTTGATTTTCCACTTCTAATATATCAAGGCTTTGAATTCAGTAATATATTACCGATAGAAAATTTAAATTATATACCTAGCCTACCTATATAGAAGTTATTTCTGGAGAAAAAAAAATAGAAAAATTACGCTTGGGTCAATCTGTAAACAATGAACCACAATTGACCAATGTAGATCTGACCAAACTACGACGTCATAAAACAAAAGTCAATGTTTGGTCACAACCAAAGAGCTTATATACACAACAAATTGTACACATGATATTATTAGAATAATGTTGAATTCGTACAGAATTTAACAGTTTTACAATAAACAAATTGCCGTTAATAATAGTATTGCTTTCAGCTATCTACTTGAATATTGTTCAGTCTTAATTAACTTCTCATAAGAGAGGAAAGGCCTTTTTAAGTTGACGAAACTATCCAGTGACAGACGCCATTAAAAAGTAAAACGCTTTGGCAACATACCTGGCAAAATATAATTTGTTTCGTTGTACCACTGTAATAATTGTCCAGCATATCATCAAACATGATTTATATGGGTTTAAATATATTGATTGTACTATTTCAAGTGATAAATTAAACTAGATTAAATACGTGTGAGCTATTTCTTTGATCTTTCTGAATTTCATTTGTTTGAATGAAAAATTGTTTTTTTTAAGTTACCATGGTAATACTTTGTCTTTCATAAGGCAACGCCCACCTACATTGGTCAATTGCAGACAAACAAATGTGATGAAGTTGCCGAAATGTTTATCAATTATGTATTTTGTTGGAATAACGTAATGTTTGTGTGTTCTGACTTGTAATACTTTTAAACTGGTGTTTTATAACCAACCCATTTAAAAGATAACATCAAAAAGATAACATGTTTTGTCTACGACGTGAAGGAATATTAAATAACTTCACTTCTTTTGTTTTCATACAATTTGTGAACGATTTATATATTTATTATAATCATATAAATAAAAATTAACAAAACAAAATAACCATCAAAGATATTTCTTGAACTTTAGTGTATCATTATGTCGCTCAAATATCACATTAGCAGATTCCATGCTCTCGGAGCATTACTCTGACAAGGTAAAGAACAGCGCATTCAGACGTCTATACTTTCTTACGTGTCTTGTTGTGACCTTGAAGCGTTTCTACCTTTTCTTGTGTTATTCTTATCTCTTCTGTCTCCCAGGAATGGTGAGTTACTCAGAGATGAAGAGCAGAAGAATAAGCCGTCTCAGATACTTTCTCCCACGCCTTGTCGTGCTCGAGATGTGTTTCGAAGCGTTCGTCAACCGATACATGTACTTCTACGCCAACTTCAACACCATCACGGTGGAAGAGCTGCCCAAGCTGGTGTTCCTCTTGAACGTCGTGACCATGTTCTCTGTTCATCTCGGCAACGTCTACATGAGACCGACAAGGATGCGGCAACTGACCAAAGCATTGGAGGATATAATCGTCAGATTCTCTTCTGAGAACATCCGTCATCGGCGTATGGTTGAAAAAACCACCAGATTCGCTCATTTCTTGATGAAATACGTTTCACCATCGCTTGTGTTGATTTATCTAATGGCCGTCTTCGTCGCCTATCAACTTTTTGTATTAGACCATGATTTCTCTCAAGGGTATAATTATTCCCCATAACATTACGTATACTATAGGCTATTTTACTTATTTATTATGAACATGATAATTGTTATTTTGCAGATATTATTATCCAGCTTTTGTAACGGATTGGGCACATGCGAGGTTCTTCAATCTCAGCATAGCAACATTATGGTCAACTGCAGCTATATTTTTCTGCACAATACAAGTGCTGTGTTACATGTGGATGCTCTATATATTATGTCAGTTCGATGTTTTGATTGACAAGTTGTTGCATATCCGAGCTGACAGTCTCGAGCACATCATGACCATGCGTCGCCAGAAGACTGAGAACAGTAGAACATCATCTGAGCTAGATGTGGTCCGTCAAAGAGGAAGACATTATGTCCCACCAGGAAGAATCGGAAATAAAAGTACACCTTTATGGAAGGTGGTCGGAAAGCATTGGTGTCCAATCACTTTTACAATTGTTGATGAGAAACGTGAACTGGATGTGGAAATGGAGAGGCGTCTGAAGGATTGCATTGAGCACCATCAGGAGCTGATGAAGTATGGAATTGTTTTTCATATATTAGCCCAGTAATTTAAAGCAAAAAAGATCTGAACCCACCATGGAAGACCATTGTATGGTCCAAGTAAGACCAAGTATGGAAGACGATTGTATATTATGTTAAGTAATATAAAACAATGAATGCCGCCATTTTTGTTAATGTACCTATTTGACAAAATAAAGATACTTGAACACTTATTGCAACAGAAGGTTTCAATACATGAATCAATTCAGAAAAATGCCGTCTACAACATATCCAAAATCCTCCAAAATCCGTGCACCGGAAGTACTTTTTAATCACCTTTTAAGTATATTTCCCAAGTTAATTCCATCTTCCAAAAAAAAAATCATGTAACTCCGACTTTGACGAAACTTGGCAGAATTGTTCACCATCCTAAATTAACACAAATAGCTCTCTGAGCCTTTTTCTCTCAATCTCATCGTTTGGGAAATATATGGACCTCGCAAAACGTCAAATTACACTCAAAGTGACAATTAAATCGTCCAAAACTGACTCAAATATGACTTTCCAATGGGCCATATTTGTGTTAATATAGGTTGGTGAATAATTCTGCCAAGTTTCGTGAAAATCGGAGTTACATTAAAATATATTTTTTACATGGGAAATAAACTTAAAAGGTGATTAAAAAGTACTTCCGGTGCACGGCGTTTGGAGGATTTTGGATATGTTGTAGAGGGAATTTTTCTGAATCGATTCATGTATTGAAACCTTCTGTTGCAATTAGTGGTGGGTATAAGCACAAAATTACTGGACTACTATACATATAAAATCATTTTCTAAATCTGTCTCTGTCTTAGGAATTTTGGTGACGCTGTCTCCATTTGTCAGCCAAATTTATCAAGCGGAATCATCTTCTGCCTAGTGGCGTTTTCTCTGGCAGTTGTCTACATATCACTTGTAAGTTTCTATTGTACATCGGACGCCAGGTTCCTGATGAGAGTTTAGATAATTAGACTTTCTTGTTTAAGAGGGCTTGGTAGTGAGTTTGACCTTGAAGAGTTTTTAATCGATTTTTATCAATATCTTTTTCCAGTGTAATTGTTAACAAAATAGGGCTATGGACGTGAATTCAGAACAGTTCAATGAAAATAATTTCATAGTTTGGAATAAGCTATTAGTTTTATTGTGTCCAACAGGTGTTTAGAATCCGAAAATTACTAAATTTTTGGATTCTAAACACCTGTAGGACAAAGTATATCTAATAAACAATTACAAGCTATGGAATTATTTTCATTGAACTGTTCTGAGGCCACGCTCACTACCAAGCCCTCTTAAGTGTTAAATGTAGATAATCGGTTTTTATCATGGACTTTTCGATTATCGTTCGATGACTTCTCTCGAATAAATCTCTGGACTAATGTTCTAATTATCATATAATTTCAGGTGCGTCATATCGACATCATCACCTGGGTTATGCTCTTGATAATTTTGATTGGGGCATTAATGTTTGGTCTCTACTGCTGGATGGCAGACAAACTCGCAGGGAAGGTAAGAATGTTTGCTGTTTGTAACGTTGGGCGCCACTAACCGTAGATTGCCTGTGTTGTAGACTGAAGAAGTGAGGAACGCTGCCTACGGTTGTAACTGGCTAGATGCTTCAGAAAGTTTCAAACAATCAATTCGTATCATGATGTCGGTGGCTCAACAACCCCTTGTGATTAAGGCTGCTGAGTTTGTGCCTCTTTCACTAGCTACATTTGAAAGTGTAAGTGAGCAGTTTTGAAATACATTCTAATTACTATGACAATATTTGTACAAAATTGACCAAGATTTAAGGAGTACCAAGATAAGAAAGGATTTGGGAGTGTATACACTTAGTTTTCAACTGGGTAAGGTGATGTTGAGATGGTATGAACGATTGCAAGGGATGGAACAAGAAATAACTCCAAGAGGGGAGGCAGAGCAAGCAATACCTAATAATAGGAATGAAAATGCAGGTGTCTGAGAACGAAGTGGATGGAGGACTGAAGGAGGCTGCTTATGAATGAGGAGAGACGTGGTATATAATCAAGGTCGAAAGTGAGATTGTGAGTAGCAGAAAGTGATGTCGTCTGCAGGCTTTCCATTCAAATTCATGTAATTTTTAAACTATCCGGTTCAATGGTGTGGGTTCCCTTCCTAAGTTAATATTTAATTTAACTTTCCAATATGAGTCTAAGAAGATATTTGCTGATAACCTTTCGATCTATCATTGCACATGCAAATGTGACCTTCGTATTCTCTAGGGCAGAAGATTTTTTTGTCAAGGTGCTAGTGGATAATTGACAATGCAGTCTTGAATTGCCACATCTGCTTATGGTGTGGAAGGAATTGGAGAAGATTTTTCACAAGGATATATGTGTCCAATGTCTTCTCCGTTTCCTACGTCGAAATTTTAATAATTGGAAGCATTTTTGAAGAGTGATGTGTCTTAGATTGTGCGGATGTTCATCGCTCACACATTTCCATGATCTGCCACAGGTTCTGAGATCTTCGCACAGTTACTACACAATGCTGACTACAGTCATGGACAACAAGACGGGCAAGAAGGTGTGAATCCGCGCTACCGGAAAGCTACCAGCGAGCCGTCTGGAGGGCTATTCTAAGTTTCCTTGTCGCCTCGTTTCACTTGACGGGCTCACTGCACAAAGTAGAGGTCTCCGATAGACATCTAATTTAACATGCTTTTTTAATAGATAATTTCCTTGTGCACCATATAAACGCAAGAAAAAGTGGGGTAGAGCCGAACTAATTTCCAAGATATATCACTTTATAAATTTGAGTTAGCCCTATCTTTAACATAGCAAGACAAAAAAAAACATAATTTTCTTAGTAAATAATAGATTTAAACTATTATCCGCCGATAGATTTTTTTCCAAAAACTGTACGTTTTTTAAATTTAGACGCCAAAATCTAAATAATTTTTCCTATACCTCCCGTGTTAAAATTTCATCAAAGTTGGAAGACACTATTTTGAGAACTCAATATAAGTCGAGAGTTGCAAGCTACAAGCCATTTGATGAATCTTTTACATTAAAATATAGTTAAAATGATGAAAAATTAATAAAAATTGTAAATTTCCAGTATAGGAGTGAATATCGATCAAATTGACGAACCACAACTTTTAATGAAACGCGCCCCTGGGACCAACATTATCTGTAGAAAGTTATTAACGTTTTACGGACATTTTGCGTGTTGGCTGTCAAATTTCTCGAAAATGTTGATCACGGCTTCTTCGACTCTTTATAGTTCCATGGTAGTTAGAGTAGAAACTTTCAAACGTATGAAACTGATATGACCGTTCAAAAGATCGTCTAATACTGTGTAAGTACACACACTAATATTATCATGAGTGGTCCCATGTCTATTTTTTTAAAGAGATCCTGTGATTTTTAAATATTAACGAGGAACAGTTCAATCAGAAAGGTTCAAAAGGTTCAAGCAATTTGCATGGTTATTGGGACTAATATTTTAGGAATATTTTGAGATTGTTATACTTGAGTCTGACGAAATTGTTTGCTCGTGACATCATCTCATTGTTGAGCGGCCATCTTGGTGTAACATGTCAGAACGGCAGTCAATCTGTTTTTCAGTATATTTTTGATAATATTTATGGTTACCTGTGCAATTGCAGGCTGCAGAAGAAGTTCTTTTAGCTATAAAACCACTCATTTACAAACTATATCTTCAACAAACCGATAATAATTAGTTTAAATCAACTTGACAGCTGTACACCAAAATGGCCGGAAATATACTTTTTTACATTGTTGATGTAAAACAAAAGAAGCTCGAGCAGACTATGAATAGACATAATTTCGGTTCGAGGTGTTGCGCGTGTCCGTGCTCGCTCATCAACGCGTTACACAGAGCGTTTTCCTAGTATATTGTAACACGGCGCAGCGCGATGTCCTGGGAAGCGAGTTGGCAACTGCGACTTTACAAAAATGAAAAACAAATGAAACAATTTTCAACAATGATGCCAGACCTTGCACGTCAATTTTCGATTGTTGATCAAAAGTAAACAAAACTGAAGTATTTCTGTGTGTTTCGAGTTTATGCACTGAATCAAGTTCATATTATAGTCATTAATATTTTTTTTTTTTTTGTCTGGGGCTTAACGTCGCACTGTTCTGCAGCGAGGCTAATGGCGACGGATGGATGATTATGATGATGATTGGGAGATGATGGTGAAGATTAGGTAAGGACGGAAGGTGGGAAGGAGGCGGTCGTGGCCTATTAGTAGGGTACCTTCCCAGCATTTGCCTGAAGACTGAGGGAAAACCACGAAAAAACCCCAGTCAGGAAGGACGGCCGCGGGAATCGAACCCGGGCCTCCGGAATACAAGCTGAGAGCGTTAACCACTCACCCAACCTGTTCCGTCATTAATATTGAAAGATACCATAAAACGAGCTGTAATGAGCTGTTGAAATGCTGACTGACAGTTCATTAAAACTACATCTTGCACCGGTGTACATTTTCGTGACGTCATACGCTGTGTAGTGTGTTGTTTAACTTGGAACAGATTAAATTTTGTTTATATTTGAAGAGATGTGTTGACATAATATTATAAATGAAAGATTGAAGTTAATGGTGGTGCATTGCGATTATCTTAACTCTGTTTTGTTTATAAATGACCAGCAATCAAAGTAAGTCCCCATGTTATTTTCCATAAGAAGAAATCCAGAAAACCTCCGGAAGTGCCTAGTGGGCGTGGCACTCTAGTACCATTGTCGAGCATTTTTCAATATGAGACCACCTGATATTCCGCACCTGACTCACCTGATTGCGTTTGTGCCATATTAATACGTTTAACCTTGTTACGAAACATTTTAAAGTTTATTTCACAATTTTAATTTCAGAATCACATTTGAAGGGTACAGGGAAAGAACGCTTTAAGTCACATTCGGATGAAACTGATATAAACGAAGTTTTGTGTTGAAGCTTGTATATCTTCCATGCAAATCGATATTTCAATTGCGTTTTTGAAGACTTTGTGGCAATATATTCTAAAAATCGAGAGTATATTCTGAATCACTACAAAATTAAACTCATTTTTTCAATAAATGGACTCGTAGCGTTCTTTCCCTGTACCCTTCATTTGATACGATCATGTTAATCCTGGTCATTGATACTTAGGTGTAATGATGTTAAAGTATTTATGTTTGTACGGATCGGAAGTTCATACTAACTAGAGGGTCCCGTCATGTAAAACATGACCAATGCGCACCAGTGAGTTATGCGTAAATATAAAACGACAGCAATATTTGTCAGCAGAGTGTGCGTCGTTAATACACTTGACGTCGTTGATGACCCAATCTTAACAGAATACGTTAACAAATGAGGAACGAAGAAAAGCAATTTGATCATACCTATTAATATGGTAAAACAATTTCATATAAGTTTCCAAATTTACACCAGAGTATTCGTACTAAGTAAAATTAAGAAAAAAATCAGTATGCGCCATAAAAAAATAAATATATAAAGGACCTGATGCCCACGACCTATTCTTAATTTTTTTGATGCTAATGTTGTTTCAAAATCATTATATCCTTTCCTCAGGTGTAGGGCGGAAGTAATTTTTTTTTATTTTGCGGTGCACTATTTTGGAATGTAATCAAGCTCTATCAAGTACCGTTTCACTGATGTTAAAAATAACGATATATTGAAGTATTCTCTTACAATGACTCATGTAACCATTACAAATGATTTGATGAAGTTAGAAATACTGTTCTCTGAGCTCACTTCAAGAATATTGAAATGGACTTCAGTCCATCTAATAGATATTCAGTTAACAATGTAAAACTTAACATTGGTGCTTCTAACTTTATCTACAGCAACATGAATTCGTTGTCAATACATGACTCAATACAGACCACTCTACGAAATATGAAAGGAATGAAAATGATTATTCTAACAACATTATTTAAAAACTTCGTCGGTTAGTTGGTTTGAGCATGGTTTGAGGGTTACGGAACCGTGTTAATTAAATGTAGGAAAAAAATAATACATTTGATCGTTTGCAAATTGCATCATGAGGCCAATGTTAAAAATCTATCGGCTTTGTTTGGTTTTCATGGCCCTCTAAAATACAGAGCATATGGATTTTTTTTTAAATTACGTTTTGACGTTTCTTAACGCGAGGAAGTTTTACTATTTTGAACGGTTATTATGTGTTATAGTAATTTTTTTTACACACTCAAAGGGATAAGGATTACGTTTTAGGTAAGTTTTGGTCATTTCTTTACTTAGTGAAAGCAAAAGACGTATTTTTAGACACGGTTGGCAATGAAAGTCCACCATTTTAAATACAAAATAGTGTTAGCTTTCGGCCGTTTTCAATGTAATGTAAAGATTTTGACAGTTATTCTGTGTTAAAATAAATTTCTTATAAACAAAAAGGAATAAGGATTATTATTTAGGTAAGTTTCAGTTATTGATATTATTCAGACAAAGCAGAGGACGTAATTTTATACATGATTGGCAATGTAACATCGGCCATTTTGATTTATTTATTTGAATATTCGGGTGCGCGCGCAATAAAAAGCGTTCCTCACAGAAGGACAGACAGACAGACAGAACTGGGTAACTATAAGTAAGATAATTTGACAATTAAAACAGACTTCATATTTTTATTTAAAAAAAAGTGTTTGTATTCAGGAAATCAGGAAATTATTCGAATAGATTTTTAGTTTTTGCACTGCAATTTCACTGCAAATTCGTTAATGTATCTTATTTACCTATTGTAATTGTATCTATCATCAAATTGTATCTAATTATATATTTAATTATATTGTGTATAAAGCGTAGATGAAGTAAACTGGTGTGGTTTTAATACTAAATAAATAGTTTAATTGAATAGAGAGAATAAAGTATGAATTAATAGCGACAATCAAGAGTGTAAAGCAAATTGAGAGAGAGACAATTGACCAATGTAGGTGGGCGTTGCCTTATGAAAGACAAAAGTATTACCATGGTAACTCCAGGGTTCTTAGAAATAACAGTTTTTCATTCAAACAAATGAAATTCAGAAAGATCAAAGAAATAGCTCACACGTGTTTATTCTAGTTTAATTTATCACTTGAAATAGTATTATCAATATATTTAAATCATATAAATCATGTTTGATGATTTGCTGGACAATTATTACAGATGCTACAACGAAACAAATTATATTTTGCCAGGTATGTTGCCAAAGCGTTTTACTTTTTAATGGCGTCTGTCACTGGATTGTTTCGTCAACTTAAAAAGGCCCTTCCTCTCTTATGAGAAGTTAATTAAGTTTGAACAATATTTAAGTAGATAGCTTAAAGCAATACTATTATTAACGGCAATTTGTTGATTGTAAAACTGTTAAATTCTGTACGAATTCAACATTATTCTAATAATATCATGTGTTCAATTTGTTGTGTATACAAGCTCTTTGGTGGGGACCAAACATTGACTTTTGTTTTATGACGTCGTAGTTTGGTCAGATCTACATTGGTCAATTGACAAGACAAGAGACAATGTTCACAGCTTCCTCTGACAATTGTTGGCACGGCTTCCTATATTGTCCGCACCGAGTGTTCACATACCTTTGGTTCAAACCCCCAGCGCCACGAGTGAAAGTAATAAGCAACATTTGTGAGAATGATCTTCAACTGTGTCATTTCTCATTGGCCGTGACCTAGCAACCGATCAGATGTCAACAAATGTACTCAAAATATTTCGGAATCAGAACCAAGTCGCGCAAATTACTATTGTGATCAGATTCAGTGAAATTGTGAACACTTTATTATTAATATTTTGTAGGCGAATAAACATTAGATAAACTTTAGTAAATTTTAAGGAGTGATAATGCGTAATATGTGCAGCAACATAACGTATAACTGCAGCGACTTGGACGCCTTGCCAAAGGTAAGCTTCCTTCCCACAGATTAGGTGGCTCTGTATGTACTTTTTGCAGCGCTATCTGTAGTAAACAAGCTGCCTATAGTGTATCCAATTTAATTTCAATAATTCTACTACATAAGCTTTCAATAAGATGTAATCAATTTTCGTGTGTAATTTGTGAATGTACTAATAACATAATATAAAAAAAAACGGTGCACCAGATTTGAATTCATAACAATACTCGTATTTCCATGTAGGAGTGCACATCAATATTTCAATGTGTTAATTCAATAAATTGAGTAATTTTAATGTGATCTTTAATTGACAGTAAAATGTCAATACCTTACCTACTCATGAAATACTTGAAAAATGTGTCTGAATATTGTTAAAAACTCCTAAAATGTTGGTCCCTATGACCATGCTAAAGATGAGTCGGTCAAACGGTTAGTGTTGTAATTGTCAAATAACCACACGATCTGATTGAAAAAACTATACACGAGACTGCTCATATGACATTAGTGTGTGTGCAAAATTCCGGATTGATTGGTTGAATGTTGTGACCTGGGCATCGCCTAAAAAAGCGCACAAACAGAAAAACATGCAAACAGAGATAGATGTTAAAAGAGTACCGTGGTAATGCTAACTAATCGAAATCTTAAACTTATGACAACCACTGAAAGAGTGTGTTTACAATACAAACTATTATGAGCAGTGCAAGAAATAAAATTAAAATGTACATCACCCCATACCGTACTCCATATTCTTTGTATTTGAATTTGGCTGTTCATAAAGTATGTCACGCCTCGGGGGGGGGGGGGGGGGGGGGGGGGCGGGGGGACAAGCGTGACGTTACACTTTGTTGTATATACTCTGTGTTAATTTGTGCGTTTCACCAAAAAGAAACTCTCAGCTGAGATTTGATGAATATTCCCTCTCTTTAGGATTTGACCATTCTTCAGGAATTTCTCCTCAAGAAAATCCTCAATGAGAATTTTCTCATTCTTTGAAAAGTAATATTTTGCAATCACTAAATAAATATAAAGTTTTTTGATTTCTCATTATTTCAATATTTTTTTGCAGTAAATCAATAACTAGTGAAAATTTGCATTTGGTCTGCATTTGGTCTGCATGGTCTGCAGGTGTGACATACTTTTTAGGGGGTTGTCTTAAGTGTGACAACTTGTGACACGGAGGGAGAGGGGGTAAAAAAGTGGCCTATTTTACGTGATATACTTCATGCACAGCCCCTTACTTCTAGGAAGTTACCAATTACGGCAAGTAAAGATTGATTCTTAACAGTTGTCCATTGTCGATGGCGGCACGGCGAGTTCTTCTCGCAATCTTCTTCGACTTCCTTTCCCTCTCCCTCTCCATCAGTTTGACAGCAACACAAGGTATTCTGTCACCGATAGCCTTCAGCCACATGGTCCGAGTCGCTTTGTCCAGGAATATGAAGAACAAAGCCAACATGAACACGTGGGTCGTTGCTGTCATCAGAAACAAGTACTCGAAGATGAATTTATTCTTGATCACTCCTTCCTCGGATAGTAAATGGAACGTCCAAGTCAGTCCGAATAGAAAGAAGATGAACAGACTCGTTCCAAGACGGCGTAACTGTACCTTCCGACTGCTCAATCCGTGGGTCTCCATTCCTTCTATTTTACCCCAACCGAAACAATGGTAAATGCGTGCGGTGATCAAAACAAATATAATTACATTCGCTATTAGGACGAGAGCTGCAGGTAACTGTACCGTAAGTTCAAAAGATAAACCTTCTGGGTAACAAAACCCTCGGTTCCTCAAATCAGTTCGGTACAATTCAGTGCTCAAGGATGTTAGAGTGATGATAGGGATCAAGGGCAAACCCCAGGCGATCACAGCTACCTTAGCAAGTAGATGGCGAGTGCTTTTTGCACCAAGAACCGTAAGAAGACGTTTCAACTGTAAACCTGACATAACACACAGCCAGGCAAACATAGCGAGATAAGAATAGTGACGTATGAGGCCAATAGCAAGACATGATCTACTTCTCAAATCATAATTCTTGAAGTTGTTGAGGAAACCAAACACAAGATTGAGAATAAGCGCCAGGATCATGTGCAGCAGGATCTGGTGTCCCATGTCTCTCCTCCATTTCTTGAAGACAAGAGCAGTGATGATGATGCTGGATATTCCAAAGCCGGAGAGAAAGATCTCTCCTATCATGATGCCGTAGAGCAGGCTGTTGTCCTTGATGTAGTTCTGGAAACTGGCGGCAGGTTCGTAGATGATGTATACGCCACCGAAACTATTCCAACCATTCCAGGCCACCTTGCACCGGCAGACGCTCAGAGCACCGACAGTTTCCTGGAAAGTCCTTACAATTATATATATATTGTAACTGACAACTGTATGTAACTCATATGTAGAAGGCCGGAAGTTGAATTCTGTGATTGTTTTCAGAAGAGCTGTAATACCAGTATGATTGTTTTCGTCAAATCCTATTTAGAATGCTATTTGTCTGGGAATTACAAAATGATATGCATTAATGTATGAATGTTCATAGAATCCAAAATTTCGGTTGGACTTCCATCGTTTTGCAACTGAAAGCTATGAACACTATTCTTTATGCATTATTATTCACGTCAGACTTTTGCTATGGGTTGACCTTGATTTCCTGACAAAAGTATAGACTTCCAGCCTTCAACCCGAGATATAGATGTTCACACTTTGCAGATTTATGAAATAGTAATTGAATAATATAATACCTTTTGGTTTTCACAACTGTCCGTATCCCACTCGAATAAATCTATGTTCAGATCTAAGCTCAGACGAGCGCAAGCGCGGATTCTCTCTGTATCTGCCGTTTTGGTTGGAAACGCTATCTGAACGAAGGAGTCCGAACCATAGGAGGCGTCTTGTCCTTTGGTAGGCGACGACAGAGAAATAATCACGACAGGGTTGCTGCTTGCGTACCTGACAGACAAAATAATACAATCGCATTTTATAACAATAGGTAACACAAACTATCCTGTTAGAGTCCATCGCCCAGGTGGCCGAACCTTCCCCCCCACCCCTCACCCCTTGCGGACGCATGGAGACATTACTTTTTTGAAAGATCGGTAAATTTGTAGTAGAATTTCACTTGTCTGCACTTTGGCGCCTGGTGGGTACGGTCAGTTGGGGGGGGGGGGGGGGGGGGGGGGGGGAGGCACCTTGCATATTAGTGACAAATAAGCAATGCAAGTATTGTAAATGGCAATCAACTATAAACGTTACACATGTTATTTTTACACGTAATACCTAACACATGAAAAAAAATCACAATTTGCCCATGAAAATTTGATTTTTTTTTAATGTCACATACATGTGTACAAGTAATTTATACACAAATTTAAAGCCTTGGAAATTTTCATGACAAATCCCAACACTATACACCCCCCACCCCCCAGGCGCTACAGTGCGGACAATTTTCACTAAAAATATGGCCCTCTATCAAAAAAAATATGGTCACTGAAAATCCCCTTGGTTGAGAAACCCCCAAAAGTGGAAGATATCAAAATTTCGGTTTCGGGGGCATATGCAAAATAATTTTAATACTCTTAATGACTATTACTCACGAATGTGATTAATAAACTCACAATATTTTCTTCTAATCACATATGTTACAAATATTTTTGAAAAAGTAAAAAAAATGACTTTTTGGCCTTTTAGGAGCTACGTAAGTATTGCGATTAGGGCCTTTTACCATCTCAAATTATCTTCCGATGAAACCTACTATTGGTTTACTGTTAGTTTTTTTAATTTTCAAAGCAGTTTAATTTTTTTTGTAAAGTGTCAAAATTTTGACTTGACGGTAAAAGGTGCTTTAAAAAAACTATGCAGTGTAGTTTTATATCCCATTTCTAAATATATGTTCAGAAAGACTCAATCACTTACTACCTTCTTGTCACAATTAATGAATTAAATACTCAAAAAATGTCAAAAATGCCACTTTAACCCCCCCCCCCCCTGTGCTACACCACACCCACCAGGGGTCAAATTGCAGACAAGTGAATTTTCACTTCAAATATGACCATCTATCAAAAAAATTTAGTTACAGCAAGTTATTAGTTATCATAGTGTTATCAGCAAGTATTAGAATGTGCCAACAAAATAGGGAAATTCTTGTCTGTGACGTATTAATTTTATATATCGTCTGTAAGATTCGTCCAGACATAATTATATTTCTAATTTTGGGTTGCTGTAACGATGATTCAACCCCCAAGTTGGTGGAGTAGAACGGTCTGCTTATATTTACTCCTCAGCTGACCAGAACAGGTAATTGCAATATGCTATATTGCAAATTGCAACCTTCATTCGTCTATAGGGGCCGCGGGACGCGAGAATGGAAACGACAAAGAGTTGCTTATGGGAGAAGCGGCTATTTCACTGAGATGCTCCGCTGCGCTGTTGAATGCGCGTAAGATGTGTATATTATGAAGCATTTAGATATCGCAGACCCAATAGCTCAGTTGGTAAAGCATTGGCCTGTGGTGCAAAAGGACGTCGGTTCGAATCCTGCCCGGTCTCACTTCTTCTTCTTCTTCTTCTTCATTTAGATATCGCAGACCCAATAGCTCAGTTGGTAAAGCATTGGCCTGAGGTGCAAAAGGACGTCGGTTCGAATCCTGCCCGGTCTCACTTCTTATATTGCATTTTTTACAAGTTTTAATTCTGCCTAACCATAGAGTTATTTTTTCCCAGCTTAAATTTTCTCAAGTTAGAATTTGTCTACCCATAGAGAGTTTTATTCCTGAGGCTGCCCAGTAAAACGTATGCGCATCCGACTGCACAGCAAAGCAAATCAGCTCAATCAGCTGCTTCTCCCATAAGCAACTCTTTGTCGTTTCCATTCTCGCCCACGGGAAGCCGGTCATCTTGGATATGAAAGTAGGATTTTAGGGTAGATGTTGACCATCTACATTAACATATGAGATAGTATCGAAACCACAAACCATTAAAATTTTAAGTTTTTGATATTTAAATCTAACTGTGAACTATCACATTGACTTTTATATTAAAACTAGAGTAATCTCCACTATCACTTACTGGTTTATCTTGCCCTTGTGGAATACATAATCAGTTTTGCTGTAAAAGCCACCAAGTCTAACGTTGTTTTGAACTAAATCAATGGACACTGTGACCGCAACTTCTGTCTCGTCTGTTATGTAGTTGGTATCGGAAGCTCTGATTGGCTGCATGGTCATGTTCTGTGTTGTTGAGTTGCTTGTGAGGTTGAACCCGACGATTGGATTCTCAGCAACATTTGTGTTTGCTACGAAGAGGGCGAGGTCACATGATTCAGCCAACTCGTACTCACTGTGAGGGACCTGGAAACATATTCATACATGATAAATATTCTTAGTAATACTTTGATGAAAGTCGTCTAGTCTTACATCTATAGGCTCATCTTTATAAGGGTACAACTTAACTCAATCGGAGGAACGGAAATGTGGAACGGAAGTGGGTACGGAAGTCAGGTCAACATTTCCAGGAATCCGTCGTCGCTAAAGTCGTTCGTATCCGATCTGTGGATTGGGATTTTCTTGAAAAACAGGTATTTTACGAACCCCTAAGCGAGCAAAACAGGTATTTTACGAACCCCTTAGTGAGCTCAACCCAAGAGAAGGCTCGGCATAACAATGGGGCATGGTGCGCACGCAGGTAAAGTAGGGGACGGGACAGTAAAAATACCCTTTTCCAATCCACAGATCGACTGCTGTTTACTTTAGATAAACAGTGACTCAGCGACGGCTGACTCATCCATTACAGTTGCGTAACGCAAACTGGCGGGTGGAGGGGGAGGGGTGAGGTTCATTACTTTCTGAATGAATTCTTCTACATAACGCCGCACTCTTCAGCACTTACTTTAGTATATTATGATGGAAGATAGTGGTGAAGAGTATAGGTAAGGATGGACGGTGGGAAGGAGGCGGTCGTGGCCTATTAGTATAGGGTACCTTCCCAGCATTTGCCTCTCGTGTATGTATGTATGTATGTATGTATGTATGTATGTATGTATGTATGCTCAAAGTACGTATTTGGCCCGTAGCCTAAGAAATGATATTCCAAGAATGGGGCAACTATGCAGACAGCCTTGCGCCGACGGTAAAATCTCAACCCGATTAGTCAGAATACGAGCAGAATAAGGGTAAGTATCAAATCAACAGCGAATCTCTGCCAGCGCTGATATTACGTGTGACAGGCAAGACAACTATAGTGTTTTCTTTTGTTTCTCATTAGAAAATAAAATGTAAGTAATATAAAATAATTTCATTACGAATAGTATGCATGTGGTTATTAGGTATATAAATAATCACATTTCTAAAAGTTGCATGTAAAATTAATTCGCGTGAATATAAATTTCGTTTAAAATTATATATTTTTAATATTTATAAACCTGACTGACGAGATGACTGAGATCAAACACGACATTATTGAAGCGACATTATATTATAATGAATGCTGAACACAGATCCGATGCAGGTGTTTCCTTGAGGGATATTTCAGATGTTATGAGCTTGGGTTTTTATTTAGGTGTTGTTGAGTTATTAATTGAGAAAGGTTTTGTCAGATTGTTTGAAGACATTGTGATTGGTAATGTTGTAACGACAATGGAGGGGGAAAGAGCAATGTCTTATTGGTAGCCATGTCGACGTTACAAGCTGCAATAAAAGTGTCATAGGTGACTCCGTAACCGATCGATTCAGGGGCCCACCCCTGAATACGCCCTTGCTATTGTTATGAGATGAGACCAGAAAAATAGCCAAAAATAGCGTGGAAAATAGAAATTCCGAACAGAAAATAGTTTTTCGCTGTTGCAAATTCCGTGTCAAACGTATTGACGACTTTCGGGTTAATTCAGTTCACCCCCCCCCCCCCCCCCCCTCCCCCACCTCTCTCCTACACTACAATTTTTTTGATAACGAAATTCTACCAGCTGTAACTTTGTTCCTGCTTAATTTGTGCAGTAATTACGTCACAGAGATGTCTTGCCCTTTATGCGTTTTGTTTGGGTCTTTTGTAGGATAGTACGTTTTATAAGAGATTTTGTTCTTGGTTTATTATTCCTATTTCAATTCTTCGCAAGAAAACTTCTCATTCATGGGGAAATACTACCTACAAAAACTTGAATACATTATAAGAGAAATTACCTTAAAGTTATCAACTACATTCAATATATTCCAGATAATCCTATCAATATTTTCGTGTGAGTTATATTGAAAGAATTCGGCTTGAGAGTCCATTGCCGAGATAATTTCTCCGAGTGTAGTACCGTTTAATCCGACTTGCAGAAGTGCACCCATGAACTGCCAGCTCTGTAATAGAATCAAGAGTGTTAATAACATCGATGGAAAATGTGAAATAAACATGTGTAATTCATTTGTAACTGTATTTTTAATTTATCTTCGTGGCAACCTTTTGTACAGTTGAGAAATGTATAAAGGAATTTATTTGACAACATTAAAAAGTATAATAAAATGTAATATTTTACCAAATGCCCCCCTAAACAACAACCAATGGGCCAGACTTCGCTGTGATCAAACTACTGAATTGATCGGACTGAATATTTCACATATTATAAAACACATATTACTATGGGTTGATGTGTTAAAGTTTCTTAAACATTACTTCAGTATAAAAGATACAGCTGTTCGAATTTGGTTGGCGAAAAATCGATACGGTGCTCAAATAGCCTTCGCCCAGAAAACCATCAATGGCCGGGAAAGCGATTCTTCAAAACTATTGACGATAACAAGCAAAATCTTTATAATTTAAACTATCGATTGTGTTATAAATCAATAGGTACTACATTTAAATCAATGGAACTAAAGTTATGGTATCTTGAAGTTGCGAGCCACCAGAAAATCCGGGAGTTGTGGTTGCGGGGCTAGGCTGTATTATTTTCTGAATGTAAGTTATTTGCATATAGGGCCGGTATTAACAACAATAAATATAATGCAGTTAGGGCCGGTATTACCAAAGTTAATCTGAGCTGGATTAAATAAATATTGGACTAAATTGGCGGCGCAGCCAATCAGATATCTCAAAATTATTGAAACAGTTGCATTTAATCCAAAAGTTAGTTAACCAGCAAATTTACCTTAGTAATACCGGGCCTTAATGTTATCTGAGGGTTATTTAAACTGAGGAAATATGCTCCGGAATTAAATTATACCAACCGTAATAGAATCAATAAGTTTCAAATTCCACTTGTTCTGGTATTCGACTGCGTATTTGTGGAGGTCCAAATGGTCAGAATGAGAGTAGCAAGGGTCAGAACGCCACGTCGTAACTTCTGACCAAACAACAGTGTATCTGTCCCAGTAGCATTCCCGTGCAGCTGTGAGGTTGCCGGTCACCACAGTAGCCACATTGTCTAGAACAATACACATGTGTCAACACAAGTAGCATTCCCGTGCAGCTGTGAGGTTGCCGGTCACCACAGTAGCCACATTGTCTAGAACAATACACATGTGTCAACACAAGTGGCATTCCCGTGCAGCTGTGAGGTTGCCGGTCACCACAGTAGCCACATTGTCTAGAACAATACACATGTGTCAACACAAGTGGCATTCCCGTGCAGCTGTGAGGTTGCCGGTCACCACAGTAGCCACATTGTCTAGAACAATACACATGTGTCAACACAAGTAGCATTCCCGTGCAGCTGTGAGGTTGCCGGTCACCACAGTAGCCACATTGTCTAGAACAATACACATGTGTCAACACAAGTAGCATTCCCGTGCAGCTGTGAGGTTGCCGGTCACCACAGTAGCCACATTGTCTAGAACAATACACATGTGTCAACACAAGTAGCATTCCCGTGCAGCTGTGAGGTTGCCGGTCACCACAGTAGCCACATTGTCTAGAACAATACACATGTGTCAACACAAGTAGCATTCCCGTGCAGCTGTGAGGTTGCCGGTCACCACAATAACCACATTGTCTAGAACAATACACATGTGTCAACACAAGTAGCATTCCCGTGCAGCTGTGAGGTTGCCGGTCACCACAGTAGCCACATTGTATAGAACAATACACATGTGTCAACACAAGTAGCATTCCCGTGCAGCTGTGAGGTTGCCGGTCACCACAATAACCACATTGTCTAGAACAATACACATGTGTCAACACAAGTAGCATTCCCGTGCAGCTGTGAGGTTGCCGGTCACCACAGTAGCCACATTGTATAGAACAATACACATGTGTCAACACAAGTGGCATTCCCGTGCAGCTGTGAGGTTGCCGGTCACCACAGTAGCCACATTGTATAGAACAATACACATGTGTCAACACAAGTGGCATTCCCGTGCAGCTGTGAGGTTGCCGGTCACCACAGTAGCCACATTGTCTAGAACAATACACATGTGTCAACACAAGTAGCATTCCCGTGCAGCTGTGAGGTTGCCGGTCACCACAGTAGCCACATTGTATAGAACAATACACATGTGTCAACACAAGTAGCATTCCCGTGCAGCTGTGAGGTTGCCAGTCACCTCAGTAGCCACATTGTCTAGAACAATACACATGTGTCAACACAAGTAGCATTCCCGTGCAGATGTGAGGTTGCCGGTCACCACAGTAGCCACATTGTCTAGAACAATACACATGTGTCAACACAAGTAGCATTCCCGTGCAGCTGTGAGGTTGCCGGTCACCACAATAACCACATTGTCTAGAACAATACACATGTGTCAACACAAGTAGCATTCCCGTGCAGATGTGAGGTTGCCGGTCACCACAGTAGCCACATTGTCTAGAACAATACACATGTGTCAACACAAGTAGCATTCCCGTGCAGCTGTGAGGTTGCCGGTCACCACAATAACCACATTGTCTAGAACAATACACATGTGTCAACACAAGTAGCATTCCCGTGCAGCTGTGAGGTTGCCGGTCACCACAGTAGCCACATTGTATAGAACAATACACATGTGTCAACACAAGTGGCATTCCCGTGCAGCTGTGAGGTTGCCGGTCACCACAGTAGCCACATTGTATAGAACAATACACATGTGTCAACACAAGTGGCATTCCCGTGCAGCTGTGAGGTTGCCGGTCACCACAGTAGCCACATTGTCTAGAACAATACACATGTGTCAACACAAGTAGCATTCCCGTGCAGCTGTGAGGTTGCCGGTCACCACAGTAGCCACATTGTATAGAACAATACACATGTGTCAACACAAGTAGCATTCCCGTGCAGCTGTGAGGTTGCCAGTCACCTCAGTAGCCACATTGTCTAGAACAATACACATGTGTCAACACAAGTAGCATTCCCGTGCAGATGTGAGGTTGCCGGTCACCACAGTAGCCACATTGTCTAGAACAATACACATGTGTCAACACAAGTAGCATTCCCGTGCAGCTGTGAGGTTGCCGGTCACCACAATAACCACATTGTCTAGAACAATACACATGTGTCAACACAAGTAGCATTCCCGTGCAGATGTGAGGTTGCCGGTCACCACAGTAGCCACATTGTCTAGAACAATACACATGTGTCAACACAAGTAGCATTCCCGTGCAGATGTGAGGTTGCCGGTCACCACAGTAGCCACATTGTCTAGAACAATACACATGTGTCAACACAAGTAGCATTCCCGTGCAGATGTGAGGTTGCCGGTCACCACAGTAGCCACATTGTCTAGAACAATACACATGTGTCAACACAAGTAGCATTCCCGTGCAGATGTGAGGTTGCCGGTCACCACAGTAGCCACATTGTCTAGAACAATACACATGTGTCAACACAAGTAGCATTCCCGTGCAGCTGTGAGGTTGCCGGTCACCACAGTAGCCACATTGTCTAGAACAATACACATGTGTCAACACAAGTAGCATTCCCGTGCAGCTGTGAGGTTGCCAGTCACCACAGTAGCCACATTGTCTAGAACAATACACATGTGTCAACACAAGTGGCATTCCCGTGCAGCTGTGAGGTTGCCAGTCACCACAGTAGCCACATTGTCTAGAACAATACACATGTGTCAACACAAGTGGCATTCCCGTGCAGCTGTGAGGTTGCCAGTCACCACAGTAGCCACATTGTCTAGAACAATACACATGTGTCAACACAAGTAGCATTCCCGTGCAGCTGTGAGGTTGCCAGTCACCACAGTAGCCACATTGTCTAGAACAATACACATGTGTCAACACAAGTAGCATTCCCGTGCAGCTGTGAGGTTGCCAGTCACCTCAGTAGCCACATTGTCTAGAACAATACACATGTGTCAACACAAGTAGCATTCCCGTGCAGATGTGAGGTTGCCGGTCACCACAGTAGCCACATTGTCTAGAACAATACACATGTGTCAACACAAGTAGCATTCCCGTGCAGCTGTGAGGTTGCCGGTCACCACAATAACCACATTGTCTAGAACAATACACATGTGTCAACACAAGTAGCATTCCCGTGCAGATGTGAGGTTGCCGGTCACCACAGTAGCCACATTGTCTAGAACAATACACATGTGTCAACACAAGTAGCATTCCCGTGCAGATGTGAGGTTGCCGGTCACCACAGTAGCCACATTGTCTAGAACAATACACATGTGTCAACACAAGTAGCATTCCCGTGCAGATGTGAGGTTGCCGGTCACCACAGTAGCCACATTGTCTAGAACAATACACATGTGTCAACACAAGTAGCATTCCCGTGCAGATGTGAGGTTGCCGGTCACCACAGTAGCCACATTGTCTAGAACAATACACATGTGTCAACACAAGTAGCATTCCCGTGCAGCTGTGAGGTTGCCGGTCACCACAGTAGCCACATTGTCTAGAACAATACACATGTGTCAACACAAGTAGCATTCCCGTGCAGCTGTGAGGTTGCCAGTCACCACAGTAGCCACATTGTCTAGAACAATACACATGTGTCAACACAAGTGGCATTCCCGTGCAGCTGTGAGGTTGCCAGTCACCACAGTAGCCACATTGTCTAGAACAATACACATGTGTCAACACAAGTGGCATTCCCGTGCAGCTGTGAGGTTGCCAGTCACCACAGTAGCCACATTGTCTAGAACAATACACATGTGTCAACACAAGTAGCATTCCCGTGCAGCTGTGAGGTTGCCAGTCACCACAGTAGCCACATTGTCTAGAACAATACACATGTGTCAACACAAGTAGCATTCCCGTGCAGATGTGAGGTTGCCGGTCACCACAGTAGCCACATTGTCTAGAACAATACACATGTGTCAACACAAGTAGCATTCCCGTGCAGCTGTGAGGTTGCCAGTCACCACAGTAGCCACATTGTCTAGAACAATACACATGTGTCAACACAAGTAGCATTCCCGTGCAGATGTGAGGTTGCCGGTCACCACAGTAGCCACATTGTCTAGAACAATACACATGTGTCAACACAAGTGGCATTCCCGTGCAGCTGTGAGGTTGCCGGTCACCACAGTAGCCACATTGTCTAGAACAATACACATGTGTCAACACAAGTAGCATTCCCGTGCAGCTGTGAGGTTGCCGGTCACCACAGTAGCCACATTGTATAGAACAATACACATGTGTCAACACAAGTGGCATTCCCGTGCAGCTGTGAGGTTGCCGGTCACCACAGTAGCCACATTGTCTAGAACAATACACATGTGTCAACACAAGTAGCATTCCCGTGCAGCTGTGAGGTTGCCGGTCACCACAGTAGCCACATTGTATAGAACAATACACATGTGTCAACACAAGTAGCATTCCCGTGCAGCTGTGAGGTTGCCAGTCACCTCAGTAGCCACATTGTCTAGAACAATACACATGTGTCAACACAAGTAGCATTCCCGTGCAGATGTGAGGTTGCCGGTCACCACAGTAGCCACATTGTCTAGAACAATACACATGTGTCAACACAAGTAGCATTCCCGTGCAGCTGTGAGGTTGCCGGTCACCACAATAACCACATTGTCTAGAACAATACACATGTGTCAACACAAGTAGCATTCCCGTGCAGATGTGAGGTTGCCGGTCACCACAGTAGCCACATTGTCTAGAACAATACACATGTGTCAACACAAGTAGCATTCCCGTGCAGATGTGAGGTTGCCGGTCACCACAGTAGCCACATTGTCTAGAACAATACACATGTGTCAACACAAGTAGCATTCCCGTGCAGATGTGAGGTTGCCGGTCACCACAGTAGCCACATTGTCTAGAACAATACACATGTGTCAACACAAGTAGCATTCCCGTGCAGATGTGAGGTTGCCGGTCACCACAGTAGCCACATTGTCTAGAACAATACACATGTGTCAACACAAGTAGCATTCCCGTGCAGCTGTGAGGTTGCCGGTCACCACAGTAGCCACATTGTCTAGAACAATACACATGTGTCAACACAAGTAGCATTCCCGTGCAGCTGTGAGGTTGCCAGTCACCACAGTAGCCACATTGTCTAGAACAATACACATGTGTCAACACAAGTGGCATTCCCGTGCAGCTGTGAGGTTGCCAGTCACCACAGTAGCCACATTGTCTAGAACAATACACATGTGTCAACACAAGTGGCATTCCCGTGCAGCTGTGAGGTTGCCAGTCACCACAGTAGCCACATTGTCTAGAACAATACACATGTGTCAACACAAGTAGCATTCCCGTGCAGCTGTGAGGTTGCCAGTCACCACAGTAGCCACATTGTCTAGAACAATACACATGTGTCAACACAAGTAGCATTCCCGTGCAGATGTGAGGTTGCCGGTCACCACAGTAGCCACATTGTCTAGAACAATACACATGTGTCAACACAAGTAGCATTCCCGTGCAGCTGTGAGGTTGCCGGTCACCACAGTAGCCACATTGTCTAGAACAATACACATGTGTCAACACAAGTAGCATTCCCGTGCAGCTGTGAGGTTGCCAGTCACCACAGTAGCCACATTGTCTAGAACAATACACATGTGTCAACACAAGTGGCATTCCCGTGCAGCTGTGAGGTTGCCAGTCACCACAGTAGCCACATTGTCTAGAACAATACACATGTGTCAACACAAGTGGCATTCCCGTGCAGCTGTGAGGTTGCCAGTCACCACAGTAGCCACATTGTCTAGAACAATACACATGTGTCAACACAAGTAGCATTCCCGTGCAGCTGTGAGGTTGCCAGTCACCACAGTAGCCACATTGTCTAGAACAATACACATGTGTCAACACAAGTAGCATTCCCGTGCAGCTGTGAGGTTGCCGGTCACCACAGTAGCCACATTGTCTAGAACAATACACATGTGTCAACACAAGTAGCATTCCCGTGCAGCTGTGAGGTTGCCAGTCACCACAGTAGCCACATTGTCTAGAACAATACACATGTGTCAACACAAGTGGCATTCCCGTGCAGCTGTGAGGTTGCCAGTCACCACAGTAGCCACATTGTCTAGAACAATACACATGTGTCAACACAAGTGGCATTCCCGTGCAGCTGTGAGGTTGCCAGTCACCACAGTAGCCACATTGTCTAGAACAATACACATGTGTCAACACAGGTAGCATTCCCGTGCAGCTGTGAGGTTGCCGGTCACCACAGTAGCCACATTGTCTAGAACAATACACATGTGTCAACACAAGTGGCATTCCCGTGCAGCTGTGAGGTTGCCAGTCACCACAGTAGCCACATTGTCTAGAACAATACACATGTGTCAACACAAGTGGCATTCCCGTGCAGCTGTGAGGTTGCCAGTCACCACAGTAGCCACATTGTCTAGAACAATACGCATGTGTCAACACAAGTAGCATTCCCGTGCAGCTGTGAGGTTGCCGGTCACCACAGTAGCCACATTGTCTAGAACAATACACATATGTCACACAAGTAGCATTCCCGTGCAGCTGTGAGGTTGTCGGTCACCACGACCACAGTAGCCACATTGTCTAGAACAATACACATGTGTCAACACAAGTAGCATTCCCGTGCAGCTATGAGGTTGCCAGTCACCTCAGTAGCCACATTGTCTAGAACAATACACATGTGTCAACACAAGTAGCATTCCCGTGCAGCTGTGAGGTTGCCGGTCACCACAGGAGCCACATTGTCTAGAACAATACACATGTGTCAACACAAGTAGCATTCCCGTGCAGCTGTGAGGTTGCCGGTCACCACAGTAGCCACATTGTCTAGAACAATACACATGTGTCAACACAAGTAGCATTCCCGTGCAGATGTGAGGTTGCCGGTCACCACAGTAGCCACATTGTCTAGAACAATACACATGTGTCAACACAAGTAGCATTCCCGTGCAGCTGTGAGGTTGCCGGTCACCACAATAACCACATTGTCTAGAACAATACACTTGTGTCAACACAAGGAGCATTCCAGTGCAGCTGTGAGGTTGTCGGTCACCACAGTAGCCACATTGTCTAGAACAATACACACGTGTCAACACAAGTAGCATTCCCGTGCAGCTGTGAGGTTGCCGGTCACCACAGTAGCCACATTGTCTAGAACAATACACATGTGTCAACACAAGTAGCATTCCCGTGCAGCTGTGAGGTTGCCGGTCACCACAGTAGCCACATTGTCTAGAACAATACACATGTGTCAACACAAGTAGCATTCCAGTGCAGCTGTGAGGTTGCCGGTCACCACAGTAGCCACATTGTCTAGAACAATACACATGTGTCAACACAAGTAGCATTCCCGTGCAGCTGTGAGGTTGCCGGTCACCAGAGTAGCCACATTGTCTAGAACAATACACATGTGTCAACACAAGTAGCATTCCAGTGCAGCTGTGAGGTTGCCGGTCACCACAGTAGCCACATTGTCTAGAACAATACACATGTGTCAACACAAGTAGCATTCCCGTGCAGCTGTGAGGTTGCCGGTCACCACAGTAGCCACATTGTCTAGAACAATACACATGTGTCAACACAAGTAGCATTCCAGTGCAGCTGTGAGGTTGCCGGTCACCACAGTAGCCACATTGTCTAGAACAATACACATGTGTCAACACAAGTAGCATTCCCGTGCAGCTGTGAGGTTGCCAGTCACCTCAGTAGCCACATTGTCTAGAACAATACACATGTGTCAACACAAGTAGCATTCCCGTGCAGCTATGAGGTTGCCAGTCACCTCAGTAGCCACATTGTCTAGAACAATACACATGTGTCAACACAAGTAGCATTCCCGTGCAGCTGTGAGGTTGCCAGTCACCTCAGTAGCCACATTGTCTAGAACAATACACATGTGTCAACACAAGTAGCATTCCCGTGCAGCTGTGAGGTTGCCGGTCACCACAGTAGCCACATTGTCTAGAACAATACACATGTGTCAACACAAGTAGCATTCCCGTGCAGCTGTGAGGTTGCCAGTCACCTCAGTAGCCACATTGTCTAGAACAATACACATGTGTCAACACAAGTAGCATTCCCGTGCAGCTGTGAGGTTGCCGGTCACCACAGTAGCCACATTGTCTAGAACATTACTCATGTGTCAACACAAGTAGCATTCCCGTGCAGCTGTGAGGTTGCCGGTCACCACAGTAGCCACATTGTCTAGAACAATACACATGTGTCAACACAAGTAGCATTCCCGTGCAGCTGTGAGGTTGTCGGTCACCACAGTAGCCACATTGTCTAGAACAATACACATTTGTCAACACAAGTAGCACTCCCGTGCAGCTGTGAGGTTGCCGGTCACCACAGTAGCCACATTGTCTAGAACAATACACATGTGTCAACACAAGTAGCACTCCCGTGCAGCTGTGAGGTTGCCGGTCACCACAGTAGCCACATTGTCTAGAACAATACACATGTGTCAACACAAGGAGCATTCCAGTGCTGAGGTTCCCGAGGTTGCTGAGGTTGCTGAGGGTGTGAGGTTGCCGGTCACCACAGTGCCAGAGAACAAATTATTTTTATAAAATTCCAGTTATAAAATTTTTGAAGTGAAATAAATAGTTAATCCAACTTGATTATGTTTTCAAATTACATTCACGATAGTTCTGGGATGAAATTGGGGTCGTGAAAACCCTCTAGAGTAAAAATTAAAGATTTTTTAATTCGAAATTGAGCATAATTTCTATTAATATATCCTTCATTTTACTGATGTACTAGCTGCTAGAACACAGTATGTATCCTACACTTCTAAATCAGAGTTCTATTCGTATAAATAAGTTACTTATTAGAGTTTTTGTCAGAGTCAATTTACGTCCCATTTACGAAGTCTTTGCCAGAAAAATTCTCGCTTCCCGCGCAATGCCACATGGTACTGATTTTAATTTATGTAGTGGAGTGGTCGTTCCACCCAGCCAAGTCGTATTGGAAACTGTTACTCTTTCATCATACCGTTACTGCCTAATAAACTAAGGAGCAGACCAAACTCTTTTTCTGTAGGCAACAACATGGTATTTTCGGCCTATCGGATCTCAAAATTGGAAAATCTCACATTGTTGAGAAATATCTTAATTTCGAGCTATGGCCTACCCTGACCCACCACATATACCAAACTTGGGAACAAAAGGATATGCCCTTTGCGAAAACCGTGAAATTATCTTCTTTCATCTTCTTCGATTGGCCGTGAAAGCCGTGAAATTACGTCACTTTCATCTTCTTCAGATTCAGATATCAGGAAGCGTCGCGTCGCGTCACCGCCACAGCCTAAATGGCTGAAGCGATCGATCTGAAATTTTTACCATGTGTACACTTTTGGCGTTTGATGATACCTTGCTCTTATACATTCTTTGTGCCGCCATTTTGAAACCGGAAGTGACGTCATGCAAAAAAATGGCTGGACCGATCGGAATGAAATTTGCGCCATTTCATTCAGACGGTCCTCTATATGAAATATCAATAGACCAAAATATACATGTACTATTACAGAAACCGGAAATGACGTCATTAGAATGAAAAATCAGACATCACCTCTTCTTATTACAATAACTACATATTATTCAGAAGGCTTAATGATACATTCTAATGTTACATTCATTTATAAATACATTCTAGGTGGCAGTGATTTCAGCCGCCATTTTGTTAACCGGAAGTAATGCAATATCTCGGAAATGGTTTGACCGATTGGAAAAAAGCTTTCGCTTTTCTTCATGTAATATCATTTCATGATCATTTAAAGCAATATTTAGTAACAAACGCAACTTTCTTAGTAACCAAAATTGGATTATTTTTTTAAAGGAATTAGTCTTTGTTGCCCCGATATGTGTTACAAGTGTGAGAATATTCTAAAAAAGGAGTGATATCCCCATAAAAAACACTTCGTGTAAAAATACCAGCCAAGTCTTTTCAACTATAAAAAATATAAGAAATCAAAAAATTTCAGCACTGAAAAGTAGTGAAATCAAAAAATAGGCCAAGTCAAAACTTAATTTTAAAAACCAAAATATACTTGGCGCATCGTTTTTAAGGGCATTATAGGTATGTTATACATATAGACGTACATTTGATTTTTGGCATATACTTCTATTATATATATAAATGTATATAAATGGTAATTATTATTATTATTGTGAATAAATAATAAATAATAATAATAATAATAATTACCATTTATATACATGATGCGCCAAGTATATTTTGGTTTTATAATTAAGTTTTGACTTGGCCTATTTTTTGATATCACTACTATCAGTGCTGAGATTTTTCGATTTCTTATATTTATTTATAGTTGAAGAGACTTGGAGACTTGGCTGGTATTTTTACACGGAGTGTTGGGGTTTCTCCTACAGGTGGCACTTACTTGCTCCTGTGCTGGGCCAAGTCGATGTCATCGTATTTTTCTGAGTTACGCTGCTTGGACAAAGGTCAATCTCTTGTATATCCGTCACATTGCCGCGACCCTCTAGCACCAGGACCTTGCCGCCGTACTTAGTAAACTGTGCCATGGAGTCTTCGTCGTAGGAGGCGTTCCTCAGGTCCACTTGCAAGTGGAGGATGTTCGGTTGGTTCACCTCGTAATATGACGTAGTTATGTAATCCAATTCAATGTCCAACTTCTTAGCTAGAGCTTTACTTATCTGTCAGAAATATCAGTTTAAGTAAATGAAAACAAAAGGTAATCTATGTGATAGTTATTAGACACCTTCATTACCTGTTTTGTTTTTGACTTGTTGTTGACCAGTTGAATGGCGACGTCGAATATGTTGAAACATGAGTCAATCTCTGGAATGGGAGGATAGACAGCCACTGTGACGTCAGAGCGAAGTGTCATCTCACAGAGAGCGCAGCTGAACGTGAAGCTGTCGTCCACGAGCTGCCATTGGCTGGTGCTCGGATTCAAGCTGCCCACAATGCCTTGCATGGAGTCGACTTTCAGTGTCTTAGCGTAGATGTCGGTGACAGGCTGGATAAATACTGCCGTTTAGTTATGTTATGAGGTTAGATTTAAAAACCCCAAATATAAAACCATTTTCAACGTGCTAAACCTAGTCACACTTCATCACCAATGGACTGCCACCTTGACGTGGTGGTGGGGCTTAAGGGGCCGCCTCACATTACATGCTGGTCCTAATTAAGTGCTGTCCAGGGTCGACCTAGTCTCATGCCCTCCCCTTGGGCCGGTCTCCCCCCTTGAGATGGTGATCCCCCTGTATTCGGGTCCCACCGGCCCGAAGCCTCCCTCCTCCCTTGTCCGACCGGCCATTCTGAACTGGCCTACCCACCAGTTTTAGACTCCCCCGGATCGGGCCCGTAAGGTCGACTTCTCCCCATGTCCTCCACGTATGATCAACAACGTTAAAAGAAATATTAATGTGTGCAAAATGACCTGCAAATATTTAAACAAATCCTGACAAGATCAACAAAAAGCAAGCTTGTTGAGGCACTTATAATATCTAATTTGAACTATAGGGTCCCGTCATGTAAAACATGGCCAATGTGCACCGGTGAGGTATGCGTGAATATAAAACGACAGCAATATTTGTCAGCAGAGTGTGCGTCGTTAATACACTTGACGTCGTTGATGACCTAAAGCTTAACAGAATACGTTAACAAATGAGATACGAAGAACTCATTGAAGAAATTCAGCTTAAAGGCAGAATGTATCAGAGATAATTTCACTTTTTGACATTATCAGGTGTAATAAAACTTACGAAACAATCTTCCGAATTTTCTACTCCCATGTACTCCCCCCCCCCCCCCCCCCTCCTCCCACCAGCACGAATAAAGCCGGGAAGGTCTTCTAGTATATTTATATATATGAATAAATACCAACTGCAATATGAAAAGATTTTCCTCGAGTGGGACTCGAACCCACACCTACCGATACCGATATCCGTAGGTCGTGGGTTCGAGTCCCACTCGAGGAAAATCTTTTCATATTCATAATATTTTCATATATTCACCCTGCGTTTGTTTAAATTGCCAAAGTTGATGTAATGAACTGAAAATTCACCGCTACTAGCCTATGGCCCTCTGCCAGTCACTAAAGCCTCGGGCTTAATCGCTGATGAGCATACATAGTAGAATTGAAGGTCCTCAGGCATTTTTAATTTATCGTCATTTTACGAACTTTTGGGATGCGTTCATTAACCTACCTCTTCTGACACATTATGTCCATTAATCCACACCAGATTCTTCCCATCTTTCCTCACACCAAGCGGAATAAACTCAGCGCCTTGACACAAGTTCTTCTCAGCTTCCGTCAAGTTGAGGAACCTCTTCTGAAGGATTCTGTATCCAGGATACATTCTCCCACACTCTTCATCCAGAGCGGTCCACGACTTACTTGCATTCACAAAGCCAGTTGTCTTGATATCACAGTCCAGTGGCAGGAAAGCAGGGACGCAGAAGTCCCCACTGCTGGCCAGTGTAAATATAGCAGATAATATAGCAAACCGAAACCATTTCGGGTGAAATGATGACGACAGCAACGATTCCAACATATCGCGTAAGTATAGAACGAATCTCAATAATAAAATAAGTTGCGTTAATTACTTGCAACTAATACAGTTACGATTTTTAAATGAATACTTGGTTTACTGAACTTTCATTTTGTATAAATTACATACTATACATTTGAAGCAACTAAAACATAGAAACTCGCTACCTACGTATATATTAGCTTTGTACCTATTCGTGATACATGATTGTACTATCTGTTGTTTGTTTATACCATAATTATAGGGTCTTAGGCTGATAATACATGTATTGTAGAGATTGCGTTACAGTCCAAGTTACCAAAAACAGTAAACAAAATCAAATTGCTGCTAAAGTTTAGTTTCGAATTAATGTCAAAACTTTAATAATTTCTATTTATATAAAATAATTAATAAAATATATAAAATAAAATAAAAACTTAAATATAATAAAAGCCTCCTGACATGAATGTGACGTCACCTTCTGTCTAGATTCTCCGCGTGGACATCCTGGAGGTTGCCGGCGAGAGTCTGAGTCCTGACATCGACATCGGACAAGTGGAGGGCGTTGTGGACCACCCTCCTGACATGAATGTGACGTCACCTTCTGTCTAGATTCTCCGCGTGGACATCCTGGAGGAAGCCGGCGAGAGTCTGAGTCCTGACATCGACATCGGACAAGTGGAGGGCGTTGTGGACCACCCTCCTGACATGAATGTGACGTCACCTTCTGTCTAGATTCTCCGCGTGGACATCCTGGAGGATGCCGGCGAGAGTCTGAGTCCTGACATCGACATCGGAAAGTGGAGGGCGTTGTGGACCACCCTCCTGACATGAATGTGACGTCACCTTCTGTCTAGATTCTCCGCGTGGACATCCTGGAGGATGCCGGCGAGAGTCTGAGTCCTGATCGACATCGGACAAGTGGAGGGCGTTGTGGACCACCCTCCTGACATGAATGTGACGTCACCTTCTGTCTAGATTCTCCGCGTGGACATCCTGGAGGATGCCGGCGAGAGTCTGAGTCCTGACATCGACATCGGACAAGTGGAGGGCGTTGTGGACCACCCTCCTGACATGAATGTGACGTCACCTTCTGTCTAGATTCTCCGCGTGGACATCCTGGAGGTTGCCGGCGAGAGTCTGAGTCCTGACATCGACATCGGACAAGTGGAGGGCGTTGTGGACCACCCTCCTGACATGAATGTTACGTCACCTTCTGTCTAGATTCTCCGCGTGGACATCCTGGAGGATGCCGGCGAGAGTCTGAGTCCTGACATCGACATCGGACAAGTGGAGGGCGTTGTGGACCACCCTCCTGACATGAATGTGACGTCACCTTCTGTCTAGATTCTCCGCGTGGACATCCTGGAGGTTGCCGGCGAGAGTCTGATTCCTGACATCGACATCGGACAAGTGGAGGGCGTTGTGGACCACCCTCCTGACATAAATGTGACGTCACCTTCTGTCTAGATTCTCCGCGTGGACATCCTGGAGGATGCCGGCGAGAGTCTGAGTCCTGACATCGACATCGGACAAGTGGAGGGCGTTGTGGACCACCCTCCTGACATGAATGTGACGTCACCTTCTGTCTAGATTCTCCGCGTGGACATCCTGGAGGATGCCGGCGAGAGTCTGAGTCCTGACATCGACATCGGACAAGTGGAGGGCGTTGTGGACCACCCTCCTGACATGAATGTGACGTCACCTTCTGTCTAGATTCTCCGCGTGGACATCCTGGAGGATGCCGGCGAGAGTCTGAGTCCTGACATCGACATCGGACAAGTGGAGGGCGTTGTGGACCACCCTCCTGACATGAATGTGACGTCACCTTCTGTCCAGATTCTCCGCGTGGACATCCTGGAGGTTGCCGGCGAGAGTTTGAGTCCTGACATCGACATCGGACAAGTGGAGGGCGTTGTGGACCACCCTCCTGACATGAATGTGACGTCACCTTCTGTCTAGATTCTCCGCGTGGACATCCTGGAGGATGCCGGCGAGAGTCTGAGTCCTGACATCGACATCGGACAAGTGGAGGGCGTTGTGGACCACCCTCCTGACATGAATGTGACGTCACCTTCTGTCTAGATTCTCCGCGTGGACATCCTGGAGGATGCCGGCGAGAGTCTGAGTCCTGATCGACATCGGACAAGTGGAGGGCGTTGTGGACCACCCTCCTGACATGAATGTGACGTCACCTTCTGTCTAGATTCTCCGCGTGGACATCCTGGAGGATGCCGGCGAGAGTCTGAGTCCTGACATCGACATCGGACAAGTGGAGGGCGTTGTGGACCACCCTCCTGACATGAATGTGACGTCACCTTCTGTCTAGATTCTCCGCGTGGACATCCTGGAGGATGCCGGCGAGAGTCTGAGTCCTGACATCGACATCGGACAAGTGGAGGGCGTTGTGGACCACCCTCCTGACATGAATGTGACGTCACCTTCTGTCTAGATTCTCCGCGTGGACATCCTGGAGGTTGCCGGCGAGAGTCTGAGTCCTGACATCGACATCGGACAAGTGGAGGGCGTTGTGGACCACCCTCCTGACATGAATGTGACGTCACCTTCTGTCTAGATTCTCCGCGTGGACATCCTGGAGGATGCCGGCGAGAGTCTGAGTCCTGACATCGACATCGGACAAGTGGAGGGCGTTGTGGACCACCCTCCTGACATGAACGTGACGTCACCTTCTGTCTAGATTCTCCGCGTGGACATCCTGGAGGATGCCGGCGAGAGTCTGAGTCCTGACATCGACATCGGACAAGTGGAGGGCGTTGTGGACCACCCTCCTGACATGAATGTGACGTCACCTTCTGTCTAGATTCTCCGCGTGGACATCCTGGAGGATGCCGGCGAGAGTCTGAGTCCTGACATCGACATCGGACAAGTGGAGGGCGTTGTGGACCACCCTCCTGACATGAATGTGACGTCACCTTCTGTCTAGATTCTCCGCGTGGACATCCTGGAGGACGCCGGCGAGAGTCTGAGTCCTGACATCGACATCGGACAAGTGGAGGGCGTTGTGGACCACCCTCCTGACATGAATGTGACGTCACCTTCTGTCTAGATTCTCCGCGTGGACATCCTGGAGGAAGCCGGCGAGAGTCTGAGTCCTGACATCGACATCGGACAAGTGGAGGGCGTTGTGGACCACCCTCCTGACATGAATGTGACGTCACCTTCTGTCTAGATTCTCCGCGTGGACATCCTGGAGGTTGCCGGCGAGAGTCTGAGTCCTGACATCGACATCATCGGACAAGTGGAAGGCGTTGTGGACCACCCTCCTGACATGAATGTGACGTCACCTTCTGTCTAGATTCTCCGCGTGGACATCCTGGAGGATGCCGGCGAGAGTCTGAGTCCTGACATCGACATCGGACAAGTGGAGGGCGTTGTGGACCACCCTCCTGACATGAATGTGACGTCACCTTCTGTCTAGATTCTCCGCGTGGACATCCTGGAGGAAGCCGGCGAGAGTCTGAGTCCTGACATCGACATCGGACAAGTGGAGGGCGATGTGGACCACCCTCCTGACATGAATGTGACGTCACCTTCTGTCTAGATTCTCAGAAATTAAGTCGGTGACAAGAGTATTTTAAGTTTTTAATGCATTCATCAAAAGTCGAAGAATATATCAATAGTTTTCTGTTGAAATTGTTGGTGCGGATTAAAAATAATTTAGAAAACCGTAGGAAATTAATATGTTCCCCCATAAGAGCCATGTAAAAGTCTCGAACTTTGAAAACGTTTTACATAAAAGTTAGGTCGGTATGGTATACATTTTTTGATCTTATATTGTAGATAATACTATTAGGAACAAAATAAAATGGTTTTGGAAAAAAATTGTTGGTAGATGACCTGGCGTTGGTTCATCCTTAAAACGCTGAACAAATTTAATGTTTATTTTCAAAAATAAAAGAGGTCAAATTTTAAGGTACAATCATAATGTGTGGAAAACCATATAGTGAGTTGTATAATCACTTACTGAATCAGAAAAATGCCCTCCCGCCCCTCTGAGTGCAGTGTTTTAGCCAATATCGTGATTTATTTTCTTAGTCACGAGGTATCGCTCGTATCTTTCTTCCAGGGTAATTACTGGATCCGAGACTTCCTGTGTGACTCAAAGTATCTCCCAGCTGAGATGCCCGGCAACAGATGGCGCGCAGACGTGGAACTCATTTACGAAGGAAAGATACAAATGAAGTTGTTGTTTTCATTCGACAGGGATATCTAATTGAATCTCTATAATAGTGTAGTTGCATCGTGCTGGTTGCTATGGTTACATACCTCAATCTTGTTTATTCTGCTGGGGACAAGCAATCTTTCAACAGTTTATTCGGATTTTAAATACACTTTGAAAGAAAGATAATATTAAAAAGAAGTATCAATAAAATGGAAATTAAATGAAAAAAAGATAATTATATATGATTATTTATTTACTACAAGCATCTGTCCCCCACTTATTTATGGTTAGATGTAATGTCAGATGAGATTAGCATATAAATTAATAGATAATGTATTTTACGGAACTGTTAGGGGCCCAGGATCGATCTAAGGTTCCTACCTTCCTTACTGAATCCATCCAGGATTTCAACAGTCGACGCCAGAATATGATGTTCTTCAAGATATTTATTTTCTTCTAAAACATAAAATCACCGCGTCAAATAAACAGGCCAGTCTCCCTAACTAAAATAAAGTGTAAATAAGTTAAATAAAAGTACAAGCTCTGTACACACTGGTCTTTGCTGAAATTCAGTACTGAAAAATATGATATTATTTTCAAAAATTGTGTTAATTCAACACCTAAAATTACGTTTTAAAATCAAATAATTGACTCATAAATTATGCACCACGCATTTTTTGATTCAGTCATATTTTTATTTCCATTTGGGAAACCAGTTTCCCAATTTGGATCAATACAAGTACACTGAATTTTATCATTGTGAATTAATCTGCCAAAAAAGAAAGTAATTATGCAACTGTCATAACATCCACATAACGTCTCATCATAAATGGATGAAAAGCGTTAAAAAATAAAGATATTTCGATAAAAACTTGAAATAACAAAATCCAAGAACTTGATCTCAATCCATTGTTATTTAATAGGGTACTAGAGTGCCACGCCCACTAGGCACTTCCGGAGTCTTTTTCAAAATCCTCTTATGGAAAATAACATGGGGACTTACTTTGATTGCTGGTCATTTGTAAACAAAACAGAGTTAAGAAAATCCCAATACACCACCATTAACTTCAATCTTTCATTTATAATATTATGTCGACACATCTCTTTAAATATATACAAAATTTAAACTGTTACAAGTTAAACAACACACTACACAGGGTATGACGTCACGAAAGTGTACACCGTTGCAAGATGTAATTTCAATGAACTGTCAGTTCATTACAACTCATTACATCTCGTTTTATGGTATCAATGAAATTAAAATAACTATAATATGAACTTGATTCAGTGTATAAACTCGAAGAACACAGAAATATTTCAGTTTTGTTTACTTTTCGTCAACAATTGCAAATTGACGTGCAAGGTCTGGCATCATTGTTGAAAATTGTTTCATTTGTTTTTCATTTTTGTAAAGTCGCAGTTGCCAACTCGCTTCCCAGGACATCGCGCTGCGCCGTGTTACAATTTATTGTTGATGTAGATTGCAACGTCGCACTTTGGAGCTGTTTAATAACTTAAACAGATTAACTACGGTATATATTTCAAGAGATGTGTCGACATAATATTATAAATAAAAGATTGAAGTTAATGGTGGTGTATTGGGATTTTCTTAACTCTGTTTTGTTTACAAATGACCAGCAATCAAAGTAAGTCCCCATGTTATTTTCCATAAGATGATTTTGAAAAAGACTCCGGAAGTACCTAGTGGGCGTGGCACTCAAGTACTCTTATATGGAATCTTCTCGAGGTATACTGATATTTTGGTGATGATCTATCATTTAGAAGTGCCCCAAATTAAATTTGCATGGTCATATAAATGATAATATTTTCAACCTGCTATGAGGATATTAGAGAGTCATAATCATTTTAATCATAAAATGTCAAATTACTGATTTTAACACTTATTTTATTGGCTTTACGTACAATGAAAAAATGTGACAAGTTATCTCTCAATGATTTTTTAAAAGTCATCCTTCAACATTTGTACATTATGTTTTAATATTTCTTTCTAACTTCAAATTTTCAAATTCTAACATCAAATACAAATTTTCTATAATAAAGGGTTCATTAGAAGTCCAATTTTAAGAAATTTATCACAAAAGTAAGATTTCGTAGCTTGGATCATTCTCCTTGGGCAACGCGCCACTCAAGGTTGAAGAACGACGATGGATCGAAACCACGTGAGTTCCAAACGGCATGGCAAACTACTAAATGTTCCATTGATTCATATTGGACTCAACACTCAGGAAGTGTCCGAGATCTCCTAGGAGATTGGAAAGAAATCCAGAATAGTAACCACGAACTGTCAGACCACATGTATAGCTATACTGCAGCACATTTATAACTTACTGAACTAAATAAGGTTATACACTGAAGAGCAGGGCCGGTTTTACGCAGTTTGGTGCCCTGTGCCAAGGTAAGAATTGGCGCCCCCCCCCCCCCCCCCCCCCAAACATACTTTAAATACGAAATTTGTCGAATCGAGGTTGACCACGAATACAATGGGGGGTCTGGGGGGAGGGCCCCCCAGGACAATGCGGGTCCGGGGCGCATAGCCCCGGATAAATTTTGGGATTCTAGATCGCATTTGATGCTTTTTTAGCATATAATTATACTGATTGGCTGATTGGATTACAATAGGCAATAACATAATTTATACATTTCAACGCAGAATTATAAAACTTTTGATTACTATTTGACGAATTCAACTTTGTAAGCTAAAATATTTTGTATGTGCCCATATAGCTTCAAGTATTAAATTACATTAGTTATTAAAACTAGTGCTTACAAGGAAGAATGTACCTACTTTTAAAGTTACCGGATTAAAACCGGATTAAAGTTAGAATTAACAAGATAATGTTCATAACAATATTATGAGCCATTATATCAACTAAAGATATTAATATTTCAATCTCGTTAATTTGTATGCAACAATAATAGCAATACATATTTTATATTTTGGCGCCCCCTCGGCGCCCTTCGGGCGCCCCCTCGAGCTTGGCGCCCTGTGCGGGGGCACAGGCCGCACACCCCCTTAATCCGGCCCTGCTGGAGAGTGCATTAGGACCACTTGTACGCCCTCAAAGTTTAAAAAAAAAAACGGTTAATTTCGTATTTAGTACTTTGTCGTCGTAAAGGTCGTAATATGTTCCAGTGTGTGATACTATTGAGTGTCGATCGTTTTTAAGCCAACTCTCCAATAGTATCCATACAAAATACATGTTGGGGAGGTCGTATCCACTTCTTCCCAGCCAATACTTTGTTTGTGAGTGAGAGTGATCGCTAGAGTGATTGTTCCTCATGGATGTGCCATGAGTATGGGTGGCTAAGTCAGTGGCGAGGATTTCCAATCAAGTAATACTTGTCTCCAAAAAAAATTCAATACAAGAACATTCAAACACAATGCGCCTTTATTCAAACTTGATTGTTCTAACTCAAAACGTACAAACAAAATCTGTTGAAACAAAACGAAATAACACTACAAGTGAGAGAGAATACACTGAGAAGTGGTCCACATCAACCATACTGTACTTAATCAAACTTTGGGGTTGTCAATGTTTATAGTTTGTTATCTGTGTTTCTCGGCTTTCTTGAATCACCAGAAACACAGAAAAACCAATTAAGCTTTTATTTAACACAATTTTTATAAGAAACCAATTTGGAAATGGCGTATTTTTTTCAAGGAATTAGTCATTGTTGCTCCGATATGTGTTACAAGTTGTGAAAATAAATTAAAAAAATAAGTGATATCCCCATAAAAAAACTCTTCGTGTAAAAATACCAGCCAAGCTCTCTTCGAGCAATAAAAATTAGAAGAAATCTAAAAATTAAGCACTGAAAAGTAGTGATATCAAAAAATGGGCCAAGTCGAAAGCTTAATTTTAAAAACCAAAATATATTTGACACATCGTGTTTAAGGGCATTCTAGGTATCTTAATATTTAAGTACATTTGATAATTGGCATACATACTTGTCAAAATATAATTTGTTTCGTTGTACGACATGATTTATGTGAGATTTATATATTGATTGTACTATTTCAATTGATATATTAAACAAGATTAAACACGTGTGAGCTATTTCTGTGATCTTTCTGAATTTCATTTGCCTGAATGAAATATTGTTATTTTCTAAGAACCCTGGAGTTACCAAACAAATACTTTTGTTTTTCAAAAGGCAATGCCAACCTTCACTAATGAAGGTGACGATGTAAATGCACTGACGATGCAAACCCAAACGAGACATTTCCGCCGCGAGCGCCTACACACGTTGTAAAATGCCTACTGCTTCAGTTAACGTGGGTGACGTCAGTAGTTGCGTATCCAGAATATTACCCACGTATTTCTTTATTCATATTTCTACTTTTTTACACGGTGGCCATAGCGTTACAAGGTACCTACTCTTCCCTCACCAAAGTTTCGCCGTTCTGCCGCCTAGAGTTGGCGCTAAAGTCTACTTCGGAGGCGTAATACCTTCGAAACATAAGAACATACTAGGAAAACGCTCTGAGTAACGCGTTGATGAGCGAGCACAGCACGGATACGCGCAACACCTCGAACCGAAATTCTGTCTATCGAAAATGTCATTAAAAGCCAATAATTCTTCAATTTCGTCACAGACTTGTATGAAAATTTTCAAAAATTCACCATTCAAAGTTTTAAGTCGATCGATTGAACCTTTATGATTGAATGGTTCCTTGTTAATTTTCAAAAATCACAGGATCTTGTTCCAAAAATATACCTGGGAGGCTGGGACCACTCATATGATATAAGTGTGTTTACACAATATCAATCGATCTGTTGATTATTAGTGTCATATTATTATGCGATTGAAAGTTTCTGTTCTAACTACCTTGGAACATTGGAACTGAGGCGTCAATGTTGCCGTGATCTGTAGCAACAAGTAAAATGTCCGTAAAATGTCAATAACTTTTGGATTTAAACACAGATGTGTCTGAAAATTGTCAAAAACACAGATAATGTTGGTCCCAATGACCATGCAAAGTTTTAAGTTGATCGGTCAAACGGTTCTAGTTTTTTTTACATTTTAAGCAATGGGAGGATTTGGCTGAATAAAACTAACCAATCGAAAGATATTTTTTTTTAAATTTGAACCAATCAGGGGATTTCAAAAAAATTAGGGTCTGCAACGCCCGGAAATGGTCAGTACATGTGCGCAAAATTTCAGCTTGATCAAAGAAAAACTGTGACATGTATATCGTCAGTAACAGAAAAAAAACACACACACAAAAAAACAGAGGTCCGTGCCAAAAGAGCCAAAAGGAGACGCTCGCTTCGCTCGCTCAGAGAACATATTCGGAACATAAGAGTTTGGAATTATACCGGGTGGCGCATAAAAAACGCACAATGGCCGAGACATCACTGTGGCGAAACTACTGCATTCATAGGTCCGAAAAATTTACATAATATAAACAACATACTAAGGTTTAATGTGTGAAAGTTTCAAAATCATTACTTTGGTGGGAAAATAGTTACAGCAGTTCGAATGTGGTTGTCGAAAAATCGATTACGGAGCTCAAATAGGGCGCATTAGAAAACGTGCATTGGTTGGGACGCTGTTAACAAGCTGAACATTTTAAATTTTATGCCCAATATATTGACATCATTGGTGTAAAAATTTCAATAAATTGAAAGAAAGTTATGGTACCTTGAAGTTGAGATTAAAAGCAGAATTTGCGTGAGATAATTACACTTTTTGAAATTATCGTGCGTAATAAAACTTAGAAATGATACTCGGCTTTTAGGCTCAACATGATGCACCCATAACTTTCGTTCCATTGATCCCAATGTATTGAAATTAATACTAAATTTATAACAATATTTTTGGTTTATGATTTGAAAAAAAACAGATTGATATCGTTTGCAATTTTGAAGAAGCAGCGTTCCGGCCAATGGACGTTTTCTGTACGCGGGCTATCTCCGTATAATCGATTTTTCGGCAACCAAATTCGAGCAGCTGTAACTTTTTTCCAACAAAAGTAATGTTTTTGAAACTTTTACACATTATACCTTAGTATGTTGTTTATATTTAGTGAAATTTTCAGTACGATGTATGCAGTAGTTTTGTCACAGCGATGTCTCGCCCATTGTGCGTTTTTTATGCGCCACCCGGTATTGAGAAAATAAATGTCAAAGACAATACTTTTAAAATCAATGGACTGTCATTCTTGCATGCACACGCCCAAGCCAAATCTAGCGGCGCCATTTTTAAATAGGAAATATGCTAGTGATTCTGGTGAGAGTGAACAAGCCCATTGCTTACAAATATTATATCTTACCTAGTTGAGTGTATGTGTGAATTTATGTGACTTTCGTCAAACGAGTTATATTCCCAATTCTTCGCTGAAAATTCAGCAACAATTCTCTACTTCCTTCTCCTTCATTTTCTTGAAACATCAATAAGATACTTCACTAAAATAGAGCCATCTTTTATGTCAAATTATGACATCGACAAACTTTCTTATGCTTAAAACAGCTGATTCATTAACAAGCTTCCTATTCAAAACTGTCTTTCAACGTCTTAGTTCAAATGTCTGTAACTTTTTTCTCATAACTCAAATATTACTGACAATTGCAAATATTAAATTTTCATATGTGTTCTTATAATGACATGTAAAAAATTCAGTACCTTATGATTTATAGTTCTTTTTTTTATTTTTTTTATTTAACAATCACACAATACAATTATACAATAAAAAATAAACTGTAGCCCCACAAAGCCAAAAAATGGCTTGACTGCGGGGCAGATACATAAATTATAATAATAACACAGAAAAATTGTACGAACTCTTCAAATACAAAATCTGAGTTGTGTAACTGTGTCGGAGTTACCTCTCAAACAGAAGGTTCAGGTAGTATACATAGTATTTTTAACGACAAAATGTATCTCACTCTCTGTGAACTTGTTCAGGAGAAAGCAAATCATGTAACTTCAATGACATATAACCCCTATAGGTGTTATATGTCATTGTGTAACTTTGAATAGGAAGTAATTTTTTTCAAAAATTACTTAAATAATCAATAAAACAAAATTTATTCACAATGCGCCTTTATTAAAACATTTTGCATGACTCAAAAACAGCAACTAAAACTGTGGAACAAAACAGAATAATAGAACAAGTGAAGCATAAAATGCATTGAGGAGTGACCGACATTTTTAATCGTTTAAAACACACTTTGTGGTTGTCAAAGTTAAGATTGTTACGTGTGTTTCTCAGATTTCTTGAATTACCAGAAATCCACAGTCAAAAACCCCTTCTAACAAATATGACTCCACATTGCTAAATTGAAAACTTGAATTCGTGCATGTTGTGATTTATAAACAGCAATACTCTTTCAAATCAAGGAAATCCATAAGGCGCTTATAAGGCTTTTGTACGCTGTTCCATAGACAAACTGGCTACGTTGTAACTTCAGAGGTAAACTCATAAGACGTCGTTGGGTGAATTGCAGTGTGCTACGTTAAACTACTTAACAATTTCCATTAAAATACAAGAATAATCTGACTCAATTGAACCCAATGGTTAAAAGTTCTAGATCGGACCTTGAATACAATTGTTAAAGTATGACCAGTTTACCACGGAAATCAAGAGTACTAATCGTCTGGCTTTATACACATTCGGTGACCTTGGGGAAAATCAACTGCTCCATTATCCTGAAATGTGTGAGTAGGGACTAAGAAATAATAAAACAAGTTACCAACAGACATTGGACTACATTGATCAAAATGAAATTCCCCCACTTTCACTATTTCACGTATCATGTTCCTAACGTGGATAATGGTCCAAGACACTGTTGTTCTCTGACATTTTCATTTCTCATTCAGGGAATGAATTCTATGCATGAAATACGGCATTAAACATGCATTTAAAAGAACAATGTTCTTCATATCGAAAAGTAAAAACATATTTTTGGGCGATACCGGCGATACGTAATTGGTGAACAAAAAGCCCAAGAATTTAAAACGTCTGTACCCTGTTTAAAAAATATTATAATCATGATGAGACCGGATGCTGATGGCTTTGTACTTTGTGATTTTCATGATTAAATGCGTGTATACTAATTAATAATGAGAGAATTTTAGTGATTGGGTTTTGATATATAAACGTGTGTTTTTCAGGTTATTTTGAAAGAAATTTTGTACATTCTTGTACCGAGTGTGTATAAAGTAGACCCTGAGAGTTATCCCATTGCTGCTATCAACGCAGAGCTCCTGGTGAGGTAGACGACGGAGTAGAGTCCGTCGGTGCTGCCACAGAAGCGACCTCCCCCGCATTCTCCGCTGCAGAAGGAGTCGGCCACTTTGCCGAAAGTAGGGGATAGGACGTCTCCACATGAGCATGTGTACCCGAGCGTGCTGGTGGGAGTTATTTTGCTGCGGGACAATTATAATATTATCATAATTATAATTAAGAGGGCTGAGTATAGTGAGCGTGGCCTTGATGAGTTTTTTAATCGATTTTTATCAATATCTGTTACCAATGTAATTGTTAACAAAATAAGGCTTTGTACGCGTCTTCAGAACTGTTCAATGAAAATAATTTCATAGCTTGGAATAAGTTATTAGTTTTATTTTGTCCAACAGATGTTTAGTACCATAATTTTACCAATTTTCGGGCACTAAACATCTGTAGGGCAAAGTAAATCGAATAAACCATTACAAGCTATGAAATTATTTTCATTGAACACGCGTACAAAGCCTTATTTTGTTAACAATTACATTAGTAAAAGATATTGATAAAAATCGATTAAAAAACTCTTCAAAGTCAAAATCACTACCCAGCCGTCTTAATGAGATGAAGAGAGAAATATAACTAATAATGTTTCTCTCTTCATCTCATTTTCATGTCTATAACTTTGCAAACGATATCGTCATTGTGAGGAAGCGTAGCGATCATCACTTCTTTTCTCTTTTTGGCACGGACTTTTTTTTTTTTTAATTTAATTTTAATGCGGAATTCAGGTTGCAATGTATTTCCGATCAAGCTGAAATTTTGCACACATTTAAAAACAAATCAAGCGGTTTGCAGACCCAAATTATTTGAAATCCTTTGATCGGTTCAAATTTAAAAATAAATCATTTTGATGGTGAAATTGTTAAAGAACAATGTTATTAAATTTTATAAAATTTCAATCAAATCCTCCAAATGTTTACAATTAAAATTTTATCATCTGATTAAAATCAAACTGTTACAATTAGGATTAAAATTTGCATTGTGATCAACCATCATTATCTCATATTTGAAAAAGCTGTCAAAAGAGATAGATCTTAAAAGTACCACATTCTGGTTACTGTGATCTGTTATTTAATTGTTTCAAAGTGTACAGGTGGAAAAGTTGCAATGCAAATCAGTAAAAATATAGTTAGTTATCTTTGATTGAGTGGATTTCTTTCGTTGATGATGTTGCACGTACGGTGCTCACTCATCAACACGTTACACTGAGCGTTTTACTAGTATTATTAAAATTACGATTACGTGACGATAAGATCGATAAATATCTGAATTGTGGTAAAGGTTGCTACATTTGTCACTTGTGACTTTGATCGTCATTTTGGCAACTGTTGCAACCGCAATTTTCACGTGTAAAAGCAGCCACGGCAGAGAGATATATATAGATATACACTTACACTATAGCAGAGGTATTCTCACTCCACCAATGAACGTGAAGCCTTTTCGACATGAGAAATAATTGGGGTACCCGGCATCGTTAGCGCATATATCAGCACTAGTGGTAAAAATATGAACTAACTGCTAAATTTACCCATTGAGCCGTCGCTGCATTTATATGCTATGCACGATCTTCTTTTGTTTTATATCAGCAATTTACAATTAAACTATAAAACTATTAAATATCGTCAAATAACAGCTATTCTGCGTGCCAGCAGGCACATCAAGTGTAAATGAATTAGCGGTTGAGCCATCGTCAGGGATTGGTCATCAAGTAGTTTACTCTTCACGCTATAGACGTCGCTTAAATCACCGGGGCCACCCAGATTTCCCCAATCACAGGGTCTGAAAAGGCTTCACTGCGGTCAATGTTATCGGTATAGGAGTGAGACAACCGTCTCTACTAGTATGAATGTAGTAATGATGTCCATGAATCTTGAAGCAGCCATTACCTGTAGTCCACCGCAAAGTATCCGCGACCTTGGGTCACGCAAGCTGAGCACACTGATGGAGTGGCATTGTATGAGACCTTCACCCTTCCAGCCCAGACGTTGTCTAACACCAGTGACAGGTAGCAGCCAACATATGCGCCGATAGTTGGGTCAACTGTAGGAGAGGGAAACAAATTTAACAGAAGTCAACATATATCATCAACGTGTTCACAGAGGTACGGAAAAACAATAGGGAAGTGAAGTGCGAAGTTTAAATTTTAGAATAATAAATATTTTATGAAAGTTGAGATGTTGTTGAAGACATGTGGTATTATTTTTGTTGTGTGATGAATAGTTTTCAAGGAACGAAAGTACAAAGTTTGGTAGATTTTTGCTGTCCATGAAACACAATTTGACGTCACACGCCGAGTCGGGAGAGCCAGTTCTATGCATCCCGTAACACAGGGAACACGGCGTGTGACGTACAGCTTGTTTTTGCAGAGGAGTGAAATGTCGAAAAGTAATAAATTAAATATGGGAAATATATGAATTAAAAAAATATAATTAAATTTCACATTGCTCTTTGAGGCTATTTTGTATATAAAAAATATTCACCTATTCCCCATTGCGGCAGATCGTTCCTCTCAACTTAACAGATTATACTCTGGGATGCAATTCTAAAACTATTTTTGATTGCTGGAATAGCAACTGTAAAAAGAGTATTGCAAATCTCGTTGCTTACGAAATTGCTACCACTTTTCAGTTATAGAATCGCAACCCTGATAGGTTTGCGGTGACTATGGTTCAATTTTTTTAAATGTTTCTTTCTAGATTATAAGATAAGATAGAGATTATTTAAGTAAGCGTAGCGAGCGTCGCCAATTGGCACTTTTGGACAATTTCTATGTTTTTGTTCGTTTTATTTGTTTGTTTTTCCAGACGCCACATAGGTCTCATTGTTTTTCCAATCGATCTGAAATTTTGCACATATTTCACAGATATTAGTACGGTTACCTTCTCAGAACGTGCATCTTGTCTCAGGAAAATCATGAAACATGAACATACAAGAAAGTCACCAACCCGGGCATCCATGAGTGCAAGTTTGGAGGGTACCTATTGGTCAAATAGCTTTGCTACTATCTAATGGAACCCGTTTAATACACTTTTGAAGTGTCAGGTTGTAAGTGTAAGTTTTAAACTTGTTGAGCGAGCGTAGCGAGCGTCTCCATTCTGCACTTTTGGACACTTTCTCTGTTTTTTTGTGTGTTTGTCAGTCAGTTAGTTAGTTTGGCCCGACGTCACAGGTCACATTTTTTTCTCAATCGAGCTGAAATTTTGCACACATACTAATATCATTCTAACTTAATCGTGTATAGTTTTTGAGAGCCGTCATTTGATTGGTTCAAAAATAAAAATATCTCACGATTGGTCGAAAATCAAAATGCTCCGATTAAGTTAAAATTTTGCATGGAAATTAAGTCTACCATTTTCGATAATTTTACAGGTTTTCAGCCTAATCATTAGTTAACTTATCGGAAAATCGGGAAATCGGGGGTATCGGGAAATTCCACTGCTTTCTGGATTGTTATATGTACACAAGTGCTTGCCCAAGTGTATATAGATGGCTATTCACAGTTTCAAAGTGTGTCGGTGCTCGCTCATCAACGCGTTACACAGAGCGTTTTCCTAGTAGATACATTCAATTTCACCGAGCTAATGAAATGTATTCCTATAAGTGTCGATTAATATCAACTTATTTTATGAAGAGAAGATTTAACTGAATTATGTTGATGTTACTACGTTACTACTATCTTTTATGTTGATGTCGACGTTTCGAAAAATAAATATAAATCAAATACTCTTAGTACTACTATAGTAATCTTGAAGTATTTTTTTTCGGATGGAGTGCTAAATGGCGGTAAAGAGTTTCCTCCATTTCTTCTCTATCCAACTATTGTGGAATGAGTTTCATTTTATATTATTAAAACTTACACAAATTGACAAATTGACAAATTGACAAATTGACAAGTGGAATGATGTATCGGCTGAATTTGGAATGAAGGTCAGTGGTGTGAAGAGTGAGATAGTAATGATGATGAATGGAAAGAGAAAACGAAGTGGTGAGATAAAATTGGGAGGTGAGATACTGGTGGAAAATAATGAATTCAAATATTTGGGGAGTATGATGTCAAGAGACGCAAAATTAAATAAAGAGATAGATAGAAGAGTTGCATTAGCAGAAGGGTTTTTTCAGCAAGTAAGAAAATTGCTTTGGAACGAACATTTCCCGGAGAAGATCAAAATGTTGTTGTATAAAGTTTTTTTGTTGCTATTTTGACATGGAGCTGTTACTTGGACTATGGGATGGAGACATGAAAGTAAAATTCAGGTGTCAGAAATGAAATGTTTAAGGTCAATATCAGGAGTGACAAAAATGGACAAAATTAGAAGTAATACAATAAGAGAAAAGTTGGGAGTAGAGAGATTGAATTATAAGATTGGAAGAGAGAGGCTGAAATGGTTTAGAAGAGTAATGATGATGGATAAGAACAGGATTCCAAGAAGAGCATGGGAAATGACAAGAAGAGATACGAAAAAAAGAGTAGGAAGACCAAGAGAGAGGTGGAAAGATCAAATCAAAAGGGATGTGGAAGACAGAGGAGAAAGATGGGAAGAAGTTGAGAGGGAGATGTGGTGGGAAGATGGAGAGAAGTGGGAAGAGATGTTGGAGAGGAAGGAGAAGTTCGAAGAAAAAATGATGCTTCGAGTCTGGCAAACAGGCGCTGATTATAATGCCCTAGTTATGGTTTACAATTTTTCAAATACTTAGTTATAGTTTTTAAGATATTATGTAAACCCCTTACCCGACATTGTTGGAAAGGTTGGAATAAAATAAAATAAAAAAAACTTACCTGTAATTAAAGGATAGTAATAGCTGTTGTACTTGGTAAGATAAATGGAGTAGGTGTCCTGACGATTGACTCCACCACATGTGAAGCCAGGTAACCCGGGGCACGACACATTGCAGCCGCCTGTAATAGGAGGAGACATTTGCGGTCCTGTACCGCAGTTGCAGATATTGCTGAAAACAAAAAAGAACACAACTACATCTGACTAGGAAAACTAGTTGATAAGCGAGCCCAGTGAATGCCAAAATTATTTTAAAGTGATTTTCTACTGACCTTGGATAAGATGAATCACATTTGAAGACAGACAATATTTGAAGACAATCTTACAAAGGACCACAAGTCTTGAAATCGGCGTTTTAAAAACGTTCGCGTTTTCTTTGTTTATAACCAAAATAAGTTGACAACTAAGCCTTAGCCTTCAATTTTTTCACATTTTATACTATGAAAACGCAAATTCCGATTTCAAGACTTGGACTCCAGAGCGTCAATTCCTACTCTATTTTAATGTTATTTTTATTTTCACAAGAATATAAAGTGAGTAAAATACAAAGTTATACCGATCTGAGACCTGGGAAGTAACGAAGAGGGATGAAGAGAGGTTGATGGCGGTGGAGATGGATATGCTAAGGAGAAGTTGTAGGGTGTCAAGAATGGGGCATATTATAGGAATGAACAGATACGGAGGTGGATGAAGAAGGAGGAAGAGTGGCAGGAAGATGATAGGGAAGAAAAGAATAGGCATCTTATAGAAGAGGATTGGCTGGACAAGGAGAGGTGGCGATTAGGGTGTGAGAAACAGCTTGGGAGGCTACTCTATAACGAAAACGAAATCGTTCTGGACTGGAATCATTTCACGGCCATGAGGATAACATTGATCTGAAATGATTCCTGGTGGCCTATTCTATAACGAAAACGAAATCATTCCGGCCTGGAATCATTTCAGATCAATGTTATCCTTATGGCCGTGAAATCATTCCAGGCCGGAATGATTTCGTTTTCGTTATAGATTAGGACACCTGTGATGTCGGATACTCACAATACATATTATATAAAACTAGAGAGACCCGCCATGTAACACATGACATAATCACACTCTATTTTTCTGAGCAAGGGATCATAAAATTGTTTTGTTGACGAATTGATGAAATTTACTTTATCCTCACGGAAATACCGATCTCCGAGTAAACTCAAGGTTCATTATATTGCCAATGGCTGTGGAAGATGCATATTACCCAATGCACATGGCACGGGTATACGATGCTTTAATAGGAAACAAAAGTATGATACTTATTTATTTCTAAATATTGATTTTTTAATAATATTGTGATTAACCTTATTTCATCTCAAAACATCGCAAAACGAACTGAAACAATAATTAAATAACTTATATGTTCGATGAAGAATTAACTCAAAGTGTCAGTTTCCAAAATATATATAGATACTTGGAATAATGAAAACAACAACTGAAGAAGGTAACGAATCTAAACGAATCCAAGTTCGAAATCTGAATTCATATCAAGATGAGTAACTTAATACGAAAGAAATACGCAACATTAAAAACAGCATAATCAAAGATTTAAAATTTAAACGAATGTTCTAAAATAACATTTGACACATTATCAAGTTTAGATGATTTAGCAGCTCTCGTTGGTTGACAATTATCAAGCGACCTAACTTTCCTCACTGCTATTCAGTCATGATTGAAAAACTACATAGATTACAGTGTCCCGTGATAAAGTATTCTAGATATTACAAAAGCACATGATCAAGACTGAGTAGTAGAATTCAATGCGATTTTATTCAGGTCTCCACATAATACGTCTTCGTTCTGATTTATAAACGGCTGCATCTCTGCAGAAATCACAATAAAACATCAATACAATTTTGATTCACAAATGGTACTTTTCATTTTCAATACTAAAATCATTTTAGATATTAGTAGTTGTGACGTTAGGAGGTACAATTAGGCAAAATATCAAATATCATAAAAGTACTCTTGCCCCACCCCCCCCTAACCATCTCAACTTTCTCAGCCCCAAAATAACATCTATTTACATTAAATGTTGCTTTTCCTGTAGTTACATTCAGTCAAGGTCCACAGAGTTAAATTGAATTTTCTTCACTGCCAATGGATTCACGACTTCCTGAAGTTTCAAAGTTTCGAAAAAAGTATGTTTTTCCATGATATTGTGCATTCCATGTAATATCTCTCGAAATACTCAACGGATTCGATTGAAATTGTGTGCACTTTATTTGGCTAGAAATTATCTACAGGAAAAGTCCGGGTTTGATTGAAATTGAGCTAAAATGACGATTTCTATAGAGGTCTATCGTAACGCAACTTCCGAGCTCAAGGTCAAAACTGTGCATTAATAGTAAAGGATGTTATGGATAGGTTTGTTTTATAATCGTATTACCCGTTCTGAAGGCCGAAGAAACTGAATGAAGCATTGAACTGGAGACAGGCAGTCATGCACGTGGATGGACTCAGTCCTGTCGGCATTGGAATGCTCGGCGCAGGCCACCAATTCATCCCAGGCGAGACATCGTTACAAGAATAAAACACTGGATAGTACCTATCTGCAGCAGGAAAACAACCAATTGAGAAATGAGTACATATACTTAGGGGCACGCAGCTTGTATGAACCTATTCGAATCGACCGGTTGTTGCCAGCTCTGCGAGACAACCAGTCTTGTCGTAATGCACTTAAAGGTGATGCAGAGAGAGATAAAATGATTCATAAGTGGTTGCTTGCAACTTTGATAGGATGTTCACATGATCAGTCTGATTGTATATTAGCAGCACTTTTTTTGTTTTTGCTTCGTGCTTTGTTGAATAGGCGCTGGTTATTCAACAAAAACGCACAAAACTATCCTATTTCGGATACGATTGGAGACTAAACACGTGAACCAAAATACCTCAAATTTTACAAGTGTGTTGTTCAAGGATAAACTTAGGGTTGTTACTTGGCACATTTTTAAAATTTATTTGTATACGGTAGGTAGGTACCCAGCTAGAAAATAATTAATATATATTAATATAATATATTAATAAAAATAATCATTTCCCCAAAAAGTCAATTAATTATTACTAATTGAAAAAAAAAATTACAAAGTAGCTTCCTAAGGTTTGTCTTATATCAAACCACTATTAAAAAATTAAAATTATTTCGTTTACCCATTTCGTCTCCAACTAGGTATATAAAAAAAAGTGTCTGCAACAAGCAACAATATCGCTTCAAAGAGAAAGAGCGAAACGAAAAATTTGATTAATTTCACTTGCGGTCAAGATTTTCCAGATTTACTTTCAAAGGCTCGCATGAGAGTAAAGACTCTACTTCTTTTGCTAAATTTCAACTCTCTAAACCAAACCGTGCGATCTGTAGGGACGAGCAAATCAAATTGACCGTGGGCAGCCAGCCAGCCAGCCAGCTAGCATGAAAGTCATTTAGAGCATGTTTCATTCCCAATTTTCACCCTTAAGCTATGATCGCAGAACTTCGAAATTTGGTATTTTGGTGTTGTCAGGTAGTCAGGTGTCAAATATACCCGATAAGCATGGTTTCAACTTTCATTTCTAACTCGCAGCGCATGAAGATAGACCTCATAATAAAAACGGATCTTGGCAGCGTCGAGCTAACGCCCGACTAGATAGCAACTTTGTACTCTGCGTACGACTGGTATTGTCGCTATAGGGGTTAAGTTTTACCACAACATAATGATTGACAATACTACAATGTACAATATACAGTTCCAAGTTCTGTGAAATTGAACTGAACTTTTATAAATATCAAATCTCGTAACACTCCCAACACATGTGGCTTATACATACCTGGCATATTACAAGATCCGTTGTGTGCGAATGTATATACATCTGAAACAACAATAAGGCATGATAATCTCCGCCGATGAATGCAACACTGGATCGAGCTGAAATTTTGCACTCAATAATATCATTCTGACTTATTGGTATTTGAGTGCTTCCCTCTGATTGGTTGAAAAATGAAATAGCCTGATGACCTGACCGTTTGGCGTATGTTAAAATATACAATTTTCTCTAAATCAATCTATTTAATCGTCAATTTTTACTGTTTTTGAGGCCGTCGTAGTTGTATGTTTATTAATTTCAGCAAAATCCTCAAATGGTCGCAGATCAAGTTCAAATGTTGCGTAGGGTAATAAGACTACAACTGTCTCTTATTTTACAAATTTTCAGCACTTATTGAAATTTTATTAACTTTAACTTTTTAACGGTGTCTCCCAACCGAATACTTGCTCATCAACGCGTATTTCTAACTCAAAAGCGATTTTTGGAATAGACGAGATTTTTTTTTAATTCGTTGACTAATACTTAACAAAATGATTAAGTATATGTTCGATAATATTATTTTAATGTTTTCTAATTTGAAATTATCACATTATAAGAGATTAATTAAGCGAGCGACTTCTTTTGGCTCTTTTTTGTACGGACCTCTTTTTTTGTGTGTGTTTTTTCTGTTACTGAAGTCACAGTTTTTTCTTCGATCGAGCTGAAATTTTGCACACATGTACGGACTATCTATAGGCGTTGCAGATCTATTTTTCTGAAATCCGCTGATTAGTTCTAATTTTAAAAAAAATTATCTTCTGATTGGTTGGTCCGATCAATTTGAAATTTTGCCAAGTCATTGCGACCTACATTGTCTCGAATCCTAAAAAGTGTCAGCCAAATCCTCCAATTGGATTAAGTTTAAATTATAACTTCTGATTGGTCGAAAATCAAAATGTTAAGTTCAAATTTTGAACAGTGATCAAGACCAACATTATCTAAATTTTTACACATTTAAGACCGTATCCAATCTGCTAAGTATTACCTAATTGAATTATAATTGTCAATTTACGAGTTGTAGAGAGAGTAAAGGTATAGTCAAAGAGATTTCTGGAAAGAAAGTATGTATAAGTCACGACACAATGGATCTGTTATTCATCCAGAGTGTTTATATGGAGATTGTAAAGTTGCAAAGAAAATCATTGTGCCGTGTCGTGTATCATATTTGGCCGGGGAGCGAATATTTTTCTGGCAAAGACTTCGTAAATGGGAGAAAAAATTATTTTTATAAAATTCCAGTTTTAACATTTTTGAAGTGAAATAAATGGTTGATCCAACTAGATTATGTTTTCAAATATCATTCACGATAGTTCTGGGATGAAATTGGGGTTGTGAAAACCCTCTAGAGTAAATAATGTTCGATTTTTTTATTTCGAAATAGAGCATACTGTTAATAATATATCATTTATTTTTCTGATGTAATAGCTGTCAGAACACAGTATCTATACTACACTTCTTAATCAGAGTTATATTTGTATAAATAAGCAAGTTATTAGAGTTTTTGTCACAGTCAATTTACGTCCCATTTACGAAGTCTTTGCCAGAAAAATTCTCGCGGCCGGCGATGTTGCACGTATCTGTGCTCGCTCATCAACGCGTTACACTGAGCGTTTTCCTATAGTAAATTATTGAATATAAAGTATTGTACTTCAACTGGTGGGGTGTGCAGACAGTTATCGTAGTTCATCATGCACAAATTGATAAATGATTTATAAACCTCTCGGTATGAGTTCATAGTACATATGGGTGCCGGCGTTGGGAATACACCGCACGTGTTGTTACATGTAGCTGCACTGCCCCCGCCAACAAAACACACTGAAACAATACATTTACATACAATTCATGGTAATTAAGACGGCCGGGTAGTTAGTTTGACCTTGAAGAGTTTTTTAATCGATTTTTATCAATATCTTTTACCAATGTAATTGTTAACAAAATAAGGCTTTGTACGAGTATTTAGAACAGTTCAATGAAAATAATTCCAGAGCTTGTAATGGTTTATTAGATTTTCTTTGTCCTACAGATGTTTAGTGCCCGAAAATTAGTAAAATTATGACACTAAATATCTGTTGGACAAAATCTAGTGGAGCGGTCGCTCCACTCAGCCAAGTCGTACCGTACACTCACAGTCACTCAACATACCGTAAATGCCTATATAAACTGAGGAGCAGGCCAACTACTTTTACTGTAAGCAACAACATGGCATTTTCGGCCTACTGGATCTCAACAATGGAAAATCTCTCATTGTTGTGAAATGTCTTAATTTTGAGCTAGGGCCCACCTGACAACATATACAGCACGCGACAACAACCAGTCATGCCGTTTACGACCTAGAGGACAGTGAAAATCGTGAAATTACACCGCTTTCTTCTTCAGATGATGATGATGATGATTCTGATGATTCCCGAAAAAGTTGCTATCACCGCCACAGCCTAAACGGCTGAACCGATCAACCTGAAATTTTTACCACATATGCACTTTTGGCGTCTGATGATACCTTGCCTCTTGTGATTTTTTGTGCCGCCATTTTTAAACCGGAAGTGACGTCATATCTCAAAAACGTCTGGACCGATTAGAACGAAATTAGCGCCATTCGATTTAAACGGTCATCTATATGAAGTATCAATAAAAAAATAATTATTTTCTTATTTTCTGAACCGGAAGTGACGTCATAAATACGCAATATTTAACTTATTTCAACAAATTATACTTAAAATACATACATAAGTAACTTACATTGTAACATAGACAATACAAATTATAAATTCAAGGTTGCAGTGTTCTCGGCCGCCATTCCTGAAACCGGAAGTGACGTAATATATCTTAAACGCCTGTACCGTTTGCAACTGAACTAGCTCCTGCGTATTCATTCTGCAATTTTTTTTGAAACTCAATTGTGAAAAATGAATAAACAAATTAACGGTACCGGAAATGGCGGCAGGAACCACTAAATGAAACCGGTAGTGACGTCATATATTACAAACGGCAAAACCGATTTTACGGAAATATAGGGATTATGAATTCAGATGGTCGTTCATAAAGTATCAACTAGATTGTTTTCCTATTACCTATACCGGAAATGACGTCATAAATATGCTAAATGACGTCATAAATATGATAATTGACACTAAATTCACCACTTTATACTTTTAAATAGATATTTAGTAAACCTTCTTTGTAAATAATTATAAATTCAAGGTTGCAGTGTTCTCGGCCGCCATTTTTAAAACCGGAAGTGACGTCATATATTGAAAACAGCTGCACCGATTGCAACCAAATTTTGGAAATATGGAGGACTAATAATTATGAATGAAATACGACATTATTTTCGGCCGCCATTGTTAAAACCGGAAGTGACGTCATATATCGAAAACGGCTGTACCGATTGCAAACAAATTTTGGTATTATGTAGGAATTATAATTATGGATTAAAGACGACATTATTTTTGGCCGCCATTGTTAAAACCGGAAGTAACGTCATATATCAAAAACGGCTGTACCGATAGCAACCAAATTTTGGAAATGTGTAGGACTTATAATTATGAATTAAAGACGACATTATTTTCGGTCGCCATTGTTAAAACCGGAAGTGACGTCATATGTCGAAATCGTCTGTACCGATTGCAACCAAATTTTGGAAATATGGAGGACTAATAATTATGAATTAAAGACGACATTATTTTCGGCCGCCATTGTTAAAACCGGAAGGGACGTCATATATCGAAAAAGGCTGTACCGATTGCAACCAAATTTTGGAAATATGTAGGACTTATAATTGTGGATAAAAAGACGACATTATTTTCGGCCGCCATTGGTTAAACCGGAAGTGACGTCATATATCGAAATCGTCTGTACCGATTGCAACCAAATTGTGCAATTATGTAGGACTTATAATTATGAATTCAAGACGACATTATTTTCGGCCGCTATTTCAAAACCGGAAGTGACGTCATATATCGAAAACGGCTGGATCGATTATAACGAAACTTAAGCTATTCTTCTTGGATAATCATTTTCATCTTATACCTAACGCAACTTTTCTTAGTGAGCAAATCGGTTGAGGCGTATTTTTTTAAAGAAATTAGTCCCTGCTTGGACATGTGCTACAAGCTGTATGAATAAACTAACAAAAGAAGTGATTTCCCAGAAAAAAACACTCCGTGTAAAAAAGGCAGCCAAGTCTCTTTACTTTAAAAAAATTCAACACCGAAAAGGAGTGATATCAAAAAAGGAGCCAAGTCAATGACATTTCCAAATATTTAATCGTATTTTTGAAATAAAAGAATAAACACCGAGAAATACTTTACAAAAGGACTTGGCGCATCGTTTTTTTAAATTCATTTTTTGATTCATAAGCATATGCCATTGATATACAACCGTCATTTAGAATTTTTAGAATAATAGGGAAACATCTTTCAATTACATATTATACATACCTACTGTAAAATATTATCTATTAGAATATGTACGTACGCGATAAAACTTGTTGCCTATGTTTTCTATAAATACACAATAGTTAGTTATCTTCGTAATATTGTTTCGTGGTCAACATAATTAAGTCTCATGCGTTAAACCTTCTCATCATGAAATACATTTCTATTAATCCACATTTTATAACAAAACATTTCACAAAGTACATAGTCACATTGAATTTCTATTAAAAATTTTAACTTTATACACTTGACACTTCAAAAATATATAATAGTGTTCCAAAGACAGTTCGTAATTATTTGACAACGTTTCATGATTTCCTTCAGTCAAGATCAAATTATGAAAAGATACCCTTCTAATATCACCATATTAACAGTGCTATAAGAATATGTATGAGCCCACTTCCTTGTTATTTAATTCTTCCACCCTTAAATTACTTATCTATTACAGCATGAAATCTTTCTACTATCGCCATTGACAAAACTATAAAATAGCCATTACTAAAAGTAGCTTGATTCATAGTTTCTGGCTCTAATAGAAAGAGGAAAATGTACCTACTTTAAATTTCTTTCCACTTTAAGTATTGAATGAGGTCTTTAAAAAAACGATGCGCCAAGTCCTTTTGTAAAGTATTTCTCCGTGTTTATTCTTTTATTTCAAAAATACAATTAAATATTTGGAAATGTCATTGACTTGGCTCCTTTTTTGATATCACTCCTTTTCGGTGTTGAATTTTTTTAAAGTAAAGAGACTTGGCTGCCTTTTTTACACGGAGTGTTTTTTTCTGGGATAAAACTAATAACTTATTCCAAACTAAGAATTTATTTTGATTAACTGTTCTGAATACTCGTACAAAGCCCTATTTTGTTAACAATAACATTGGTAAAAGATATTGATAAAAATCGATTAAAAACTCTTCAAGGCCACGCTCACTACTCAGCCCTCTTAATAGGGCTAGGATGTTCAGGACCTATGAAACGTCCATAAAGGCAGGCAAATAGTACCTTAATACTACTTAAAAAGGACCGCAAAATCAAAAAAAAAAACAGTCAAATACATGTAATATTCGTCAACAAATTATTCGATTTATCGGTTTAGGAGTTGAAATTGGAATAATATATGAAAATTAACTTAAATTATTGTATGAATGTGTCAATGTATCAAGTGTCAATTGTTGATGGCCATCCAAATCGTGGATGAAAATTTTATGAATTGTGGTCAAGACCAAAATTCATAAAATTGTTGTAACTTACAACAAACATTTTATATGATTTTACTTGGCGCATCGTTTATACATAGTTTAGAAGCATAGACCAGATAGAAAATATACATTAAATATACATAATACATATAGTATACCTATTATGCCCTAAAAAAACGATGCGCCAAGTATTTTTTGATTTTCAAATAAAGTTTTCAGTGCAGAATTTTTTAGATTTCATAATTTTTTTTAGTTGAACAGACTTGGCTGGTATTTTTTCACGGAGTGTTTTTTATGGGGATATCACTCCTTTTTTTAGTTTATTCTTAGAACTTGTGACGTCAAATCGATTGAACAATTACTAAATCTATTAAAAAAAGTCGCCATTGACAATTTGGTTGACTAATGAAAATCTGCGTATGGTACTTTATATTTGCTTTAAATGATCTTTCATGAAGAATAGCAAAGGTTTCATTCCTATCAGTCAACCGAGTTCCGAGATATGGCAACACTTCGGTTTTCAAAATGGCTGCTGAACTTACTGCACTGCCCTAAAGAATGTATATCTATAAATGATGTGTATCATTTTAAGTTTTCTGAATATGTATTATTATATAGGAGGGGATTATAATAAATTTTAAATTTGAATGACGTCATTTCCGGTCTCATAAATAGGAAATTTCTAGTGTGACTGTTCCTATTTCATAGAGATGACCTTCCGAATCGTTTGGCGGTAGTTTCATACCGATCAGTCAACCAATTTTCAAGATATGACGAGTCTTCCGGTTTCAAAATGGCTGCTGAAATCACTGACCCCTTGAATTATAATTTAAACATGATTACATTTTATTATAAGCTGTCTCAAATAGTATATTTATTGTATCAAAATGTAAATTTGTGAGATTTTTAAAATGTGTGACGTCATTTCCGGTTTCGGTATGGGAAACTGCAAATATTATTGATGATAATACATAAAGTTGACTGTCTAAATTGTTTAGCGCTGACCGTTCAAATCTATTTAGCCGTTATTGACATATGATGTCACTTCCGGTTTCAAAATGGCGGCTTCCGGTTGGTTTTATAATAAGTCAAATGAGTTATCAAAAGTACATACGTTACATAAATAACAAAATAATTGGATCAAATTTGTTGCCGAAATGCCAATCGATGAATTAAATTTCATGACGTCATTTCCGGTTTCGTTAACATAAATTTTAGTCTGTTGCTATTGATAATCCATATAGATGACCGTCCGAATCGTTTGGCGCTATTTTCGTTCCAATCGGTCCAGCCGTTGTTGAGATATGACGTCACTTCCGGTTTCAAAATGGCGGCAAAAAAAATTCATGGGGTGAAGGTTAAATCAGACGCCAAAAGTGCACACGTGGTAAAAATGTGAGATCAATCGGTTCAGTCGTTTAGGCTGTGGCCTGTTTACCGGATTTGAATTCCAGGAGACTACTACTGAGATTATTATTATTATTATTATTATTATTATGAAAACCGCCCTAAAACACTGTTTTCACGGCCCTCTAGCGCGCAAAGGGCGTAACCTATTGTTCCCAAATTTGGTATATGTTGTAGGTTGGGCCATAGCTCGAAATTAAGATGTATCGCAACAATGTGAGATTTTCCAATTTAAAGATCCAGTAGGCCGAAAATGCCACTTTGATGCTTACAGTAAAAGTGGGTTTGCTCCAGCCTTTATATGAGAGTGTGCGCGCGCCGTACGACTTGGCTGGCGTGGAGCGACCGCTCCACTAGATCAGACTCTCCTGTAACTGATGACTTATCATTTGCTGTTTTATTTAGTTTTTATAGTTTTTTTTATTAGCTTGGATTACTAGGGCCGGTTTTTGTACCTCTTGCTAAACTTCTTGATAGCTAGCTAACGGATAAAGTTAGCAAGGACCTAATTTTACATTGATTTAATCCTCTAGCTAAGAGAGTCAGAAAAAAGCAAACAACTCCCAGAATATAGACATGAGCATAATAATAGGCAAAAAATAATATACACACAGAGAGATACAGAAAAAAATGTACTCAAAATAATTCTCTACACAACAACTGCAAAATGTACAATAAACTCCCTGCAAAACTGAAAGATTTAGAAAAAAATTCTCATTTTAAGCATCAACTAAAGAACCTTCTAAGTAAAGCTTTACTCCATTGAAGAATTGTTTAAAGACTGTGGTGAATAAAAGTACTACCTAGGTTCATCATTTATGGATAATCATTTGTAATTAGTATTTATTTTTAATTTAAATCTAGTGGAGCGGTCGCTCCACCCAGCCAAGTCGTACCGTACACTCACAGTCACTCAACATACCGTAAATGCCTAATAAACTGAGGAGCAGACCTAACACTTTTACTGGAAGCAAATGGCATTTTCGGCCTACTGGATCTTAAAATTGGAAAATCTCACATTGTCGCGAAGTACCTTAATTTCGAGCTATGGCCCACCCCACCACATGTACCAAATGTGGGAACAATGGTTCATTCCATTTGCGAGTTGGAAGGCCGTGAAAACAGTGAAATTACACCCATTTTAAAACCTATCTGCTCAATGCATCGTCCTATCGCACGATGATGAATCAGGAAACCCTATTGCCAGGGCCACAGCCTAAGACTAGTTTAATGCCGCCATTTTGAAACTGAATGTAAAGACATGACTCGAGAACGGCTTAACCGATCGGAACGAAAGTTGAACCAATCGATTCAGACGGTCATCTTAATGGAATTAAAGACATAATAAATATGTATTATTACTGAAACCAGAAATGACGTCATAAATATGTAAATTTAAAACTAAAATCACTCCTTATTACAATAACTCGACATTCATAAGACTTTTAATACATAAGATTTATAGATGTTAATTCTAGGTGGCATTGATTTCAGCCGCCATTTTCTAAACAGGAAGTGATGCCATATCTCGAAAATGACTGGTTCTATTGGGACGATACTTTTGCAATTCTACATGGAATATCATTTTAAGCATTTATTTAGCACCGCAAACACAACGTTTGTTAGTAACCAAATCGTATATAGCGTTTTTTTTTTAAGGAAAGAGTCATTGATGCACCGCTATGTGTTTCAAGTCGTATGCATAAGCAAAGGAAGTGATATCCCAGAAAAAACACTCCGTGTAAAAATGGCAGCTAAAGCAGCTTAAATGCAGCTAGTTTTTTTCTCAACTAAGAAAAAAATTAAAGAAATCTAAAATTCAGCACTGAAAAGTAGTGATATCAAAAAATGGGCCAAGTATTTAAAAAATCGGTTCGTTTTTTGTGTTTAATAGATAGGTATATTATAGATATAGATGATGATACAATGATTTCTGGCCTACACGTCTATATTATATATACACGATGCGCAAAGTATTTTTTTTGATTTTTTAAATTGGTTTGACTTGGTTCATTTTTGATATCACTACTTTTTAAAATTGAATTTTAGATTTATTTCAATTTTTACTTAGTTGAAGAAACTTGACAGCCTTTTTTACACGGAGTGTTTTTTCTGGGATTCCTTATACACCTTAAAAAAGATCTACTATTTTATTAGATTAGATTTTATAGGTCAATATATAACATTTGTATGTGGATGGAAACAACTATGTACCTATTGTTATGAAGGAATAAAATAACTGATACTGATATTAACATATCAAGAAGTTGAAAGACGTTTGCTAACCCTAACAAGAACTTTATCCGGTAGCTAGCAAGAGCTTTAAGAAATAATTTTATCGCAAAAACTTACCAAGAATCAGCGCTAGAATCGATTTCATGTTGCAAGTTGCTGTTGCAGTTGATGTTGAGCTTGTGTCCAAGGAAAGCTCTTGCGGTCTATTTATACTAGATGTCTACGTGACTAAAACCACGCCACCTACTTAGCCCTGCCCTTTTACCCCTCATTCCCTGATAATAGTTATATTAAGTCACCCTTCCCCCACTCCCAAAACATTTAAATTTGCTTTGCTAACAATTGTTTATTTTATCAATACACAATACATTTTAATAAGAATTTTGAATATACTTATACGTTCTTCCATCAATTGACGATGATAGCCCCAATTTTTCAGCCCCATGTCTATAAAATTTAAATGAAAATAAATGATAATGTGTGAATGAATATAATGAATAAATGGAAACTTGAAAATGCTTTTACGTTAGGTTTGAAAAGAAGTTATGTATTTAAATCTTGAATGTATCGGTATTGTGTGGAAAACTGCCATAATATTACGCCCCCCCCCCCCCCCCTCCCCCTTCCATATAAAATACCCCTTCACACGATAAGAAATTAGGCAAGTTCTGCCCTTGGTGGCTATCAAGCTGGTGTACGTGATATCGTGTTACTAGACTTGTATATCTATATGACAGGATATTCCAGACATTTTCTTAATTACCTTCGTTATATTCAATGAGTACCTTAAATTGGTCACAGGGCTCCAGCCATGATGCTTAGAATTCGCCATAATTCATACAAATCTCTGATGAAATAATACCTCAAACAACAGCATAAAACCAATATATCTTACCGTATACTCCAATTATATGTTCTTAATTGAATTTCAAATTAAACTATCCGAAAATAATTTATTTTTGAAGTGCAACGTTGTCAGAATTATGGTAAATTTTCCCATTATACAAATTTTCTTTCTTATTTGGCCGGTGACCCTATATTTTCAAACGGCAGTCTTATTCTAAAAATTATTGAGCGAGCGTAGCGAGCGTCACCACGGTACTCTTATGGCACTTTCTCTGTGTGTGTTTTTTTTTTTTTTTTTTTTGTTGTTTTTTTTTGCCTGCACTGCCCAGGTCAAACCGCACAACCAATCGATCTGAAATTTTGTACACATACTAACGTAATCTATGCGATCCCTGGGATCTTTTCTGAACGGGATCCTGTGATTGGTTCAAATTTTATAAAAATTATCTTTCGATTGGTTGGTTCGATCAATTTGAAATTTAGCAAAGTCAATGCAACCAACATTGTACCCAATCAAAAAAAATTTTAGCCAAATCCTCCAATTGGTTCAAATTTGAAACCATTTTTCCTGTGATTTTTGAAATTTAAACTGGAACCGATTGACCGACCAACTAAAAACTTCGCATGGTCATTGGTACCAACATTTAAAGTATTTTTGCCAATTTTCACTCTAATCTGTCATTATTTTCAAAAGTTTTTGTCATTTTAGGGACATTTTGCGTGTTGGCTGTCAAATTCACGGCGACTTCGAATCTACAGTTCAAGGCAAGGTAGTTAGAGCAGAAAGTTTTAAACGATATGAAACTAATAATGACCGTTCAACAGATTGATCTGATATTGTGTACACACACTACATATCATATCATATGGGTGGTCCCAGGTATATTTTTTGAACGAGATCCTGTGATTTTTGAAAATTAACAAGGAACCGTTAAATCATAAAGGTTTAATCGATCAACTTAAAACTTAGCAAGGATTGGCACCAATATTTTTGGAGATTTTGGAGATTTTTATACAAGTATGTGACGAAACTAAAGAATTATTGGCTTATAATGACATTCGATAGACATAATTTCGGTTCGAGGTGTTGCGTGTATCCGTGCTCGCTCATCAACGCGTTACACGGAGCGTTTTCCTAGTTATCTTTAATTTAAAACTATTTCAACAGTTTGTCATTCCTCTTGCGGTTTTAGTTGCAATTTAAGACTAATATTACTGGACGATTTCAAGTCTATCTAATTATAGGTATCATACGGTAAGGGGCAAATATTTTTTGCTAGTTGTATGTAATATTGGTATGAATTACAACAAATTCTCATTCCTATGCCGTAACTCTGGAACCCACTTAATTGCCTTGCTGCATTTGCAAGGCAAATTGGATTGGATTGGGGGATTGGAATGTACCAATCGATAAACCAACGCGCATACAGAGCACATTCATAGATCATGTATTATTTGTAAAGTCAACTAAGCTTAGATCAAAAGAAATAAGTGTCATTTTACAAACTCACATTATTGATCAGTGATCACTGATCACTACGCAACTTCCATAGGATGGAACACCTGTGATAATACCTAACACTAACAAGAACAAAGATAGGATTTTTTTAGAATCGCCGAAAAGGAAAGATATACCTAATTCAAAGTGATTTCAAATTCCTTGGGAATTGGGAATTATCAAAATTGGGAATTGGTGCTTCTTCAAGAAAATGACCCTAACCTAGCTACTGAACAATTTATCACTACCTTGCAACAACATGCACTTGAAGCTTCAAAAAAGACATCGATCAGAATGCGGGACAAACTACATACAAAAAGTACCTACTGCAGAACCCAGGAAATGCTACCATCAAACATCACTTTTAAATCAAATAAAAATTTCATTAAAACAATTTTTTTTAAATATCAATTAATTAATTTATTTGCTATTTTTTATTATTACTTCCAGACAGGACTATAATTTCCTTGCTAGAAAGGCCAAACAAATGCTAACATTTCAACGCTTGTCGAGAATCTTATCTGACGGTGATTATTTAGGGGGCATATAATCGTAAAAAGTTATTTACGGTTTCAAAAACCACGTTTAAATTAGCTCTTTATTTTATCTTAGGCCATATAATTTATCATGCTTATATATGCCGTGAAAGTAACCCATCAAAAGTGTTGGGCTAGGTTTTTTATTTAAGACTTTTAACTGTGCCTTTTCATAATTGAATTCTAGAATAATATACATGAATATTTAATCATCGATTCGGTTGCTTCACAAAAAATTTATGCCTAAGCTAAAATTTTTAATAATTTAAAAAAATTAGTGCTACCTTTATATTTTTTGCATTTTTTTTATTTGTTTGCTTTATTTGCTACCATAAAAAACACTCCGTGTAAAAATACCAGCCAAGTCTCTTAAACTATAAAAAAAATATAAAAAATCTAAAAAAATTCAGCACTGAAAAGTAGTGATATCAAAAAATGGGCCAAGTCAAATATGATTTCAAAAACCGAAATATACTTGGCGCATCGTGTATAAATAATATAGACGTATATGCCAAAAATTAAATATACCTATAATAACCTAAATATAAATATACCTAAATGCCCTAAAAAAACGATGCGCCAAGTATATTTCGGTTTTTGAAATCATGTTTTGACTTGGCCCATTTTTTGATATCACTACTTTTCAGTGCTGAATTTTTTTAGATTTCTTATATTTTTTATAGTTTAAGAGACTTGGCTGGTATTTTAACATGGAGTGTTTTTTATGGGAATATCACTCCTTTTTTTAGATTATTCTCACACTTGTAACAGAAATCGGAGCAACAATGACTAATTCCTTAAAATAAAGCCATTTCCGATTTGGAAAATAAGAAAAGTTGCGTTCGGTACTAAGTAAATAATGCTTAAAATTATATTCCATTAAAAATAGCGAAAGCTTCGATCCAATCAGTCCAGCCGTTTTCAAGATATGGAATCACTTCCGGTTTTGAAAATTGCGGTTGAAATCACTGCCACCAAGAATTTATTTATATAAATGGTTTGTATCAGTATAAGCCTTCTGAATATGTAGTTATTGCAGTAAGAGGTGATTTTAGTCTGATTCTTAATTTTTATGACGTCATTTCCGGTTTCGGTAATAGTCAATTTCTTTTTTTACTATTGCTATTTTATATATATGACCGTCCGTATCGATTGACGCAAATTTCGTTCCGATCGGTTCAGGCGTTTTCAAGGTATGACGTCACTTCCGGTTTCAAAATGGCGGTACAAAAAATTTATAAGGGCAAGATATCTACAGGCAGACAACCTGGATACGTGGTGAATATTTCAGATCAATCGGCCCAGCCGTTTAGGCTGTGGCGGAGACCGCGGAATTTATTGGAAGATGAATCATTATTATAATCATTATCTGAAAGCCGTACAATTTCACGGTTTTCACGGTCCTCCAGCTCGCAAATGGCATAACGTATAGTTCCCAAATTTGGTATATGTGGTGGGGTGGGCCATAGCTCGAAATTAAGATATTTCGAAACAATGTGAGATTTTGAGATCCAGTAGGCCGAAAATGCCACTTTGATGCTTACAGTAAAAGTAGGTTGCTCACAGCCTTTAGGTTTGAACGGTATGTTGTATGATAGTGTGCGCGCCGTACGACTTGGCTGGCGTGGAGCGACCGCTCCACTAGATCTAGAATCAGTATCAATTAGTATAACCAACATTAATATCATCATTGTCAGAGGCTAGAAAGAGGAGAACAATCATCCAGTCGGTGGTCGACGTTTTGGAGAAACTATGCTATCACACAAAATAGTCAAATTTGAGTTATTTAAAAATTTGAATTATCACTTATAAGCACGTGTTTTAGCCGCCTTGCGGTATATAAATATATTTACCTAACGTAGATAATTTCAGTTCTTCTTGGCAATATTGTGATCAATAATGGCATAACCCGAAATGAATCCAAACTGCATTTGTGAAACAAAGCGAGTTCCAAACGGCATGGCGCTCGATCCCTGCTTCTAATCCAGCAACATGCTAATGCAACGGGAATTAAGACTCATTAATTATCATGCTATACGAGGAATCATAGCGTTTGGTACTCTTACGGCACTTTCTCTGTGTGTTCGTTTTTTTTTTTTTGCTTACACTGCCAGGTCAAGCCGCACAACCAATCGATCTGAAATTTTGCACACATACAAACGTAATCTATGCGGTCTCTGGGATCGTTTTTAAACGGGATCCTGTGATTAGTTCAAAATTATAAAAAAGCTCTTTCGATTGGTTGACCGTTCAATTCGAAATTTTGCAACATTTTCCCCAATCTTAAAATTTTTTAGCCAAATCCTCCCATTAGTTAAAATTTAAACCCATCTTTCCTGTAATTTTTGAAATTTAAACTAGAACCGATTGACCGATCAACATTCGATCGGTCATTGGGACCAACATTTTAGGTATTTTTGCCAATTTGAAGACTAATCTGTCGCTATTTTCACTAGATTGTAATTTTAAGGAAATTTTTTCTATAATTTTTTTTTGAAATACTTGAAAAACGTTTACTTAAATTTCATTCCTGCCCTGCCTTCTTGATGCTTCAGTTCCAAGGCCCGTAGAGCAGCTTGATACTTGCAAACGCATATCAAATCGGATGCAGTACGAAGGCTCGCTCATCAACGCGTTCCTAGTGATAATGTAACAGTACGCATGTGCAAAACCAAGTTAAAGTTGCTAGTCTAAATGGCCTTACTTAGGGTCCGAATTGTAACATTTTCAGAGAGGGTGGATAGGAAAACATACAAATTTAGTGAATTTTGGTAAATATAGCACAGGCGTAAAATGCGCTTGTTTTTACGAACACATTGGGGGGTTTAGGGGGGAGGGGGGAGGGGGGAGTGACTGCTGCTCAAGTTCCATAACAATCATCATCATATTATCATATTAACATAATATTATCATTGAAATGAGAGGCCACTTTACTATAGTAAGACAAGGAGATCTCTTGGGACCAGGGCTGGGCCGTGGCGCCCAGGTTTGAAGAATGAGCGGCGCCATGGCTTCTTTTTGGGAAAAGGGACGGTTACCATCTTTTTCAAAATACATTAAATTCACCCATGGTTTACGATTTTATTCTTAAAAAACTCAAATAATAACATCTTAACTTTCGTTCCAGTTGATAATTTTAAAATCTATTTTTGAACTCGGTCCCATGAATGCGTATAAAATCATCAATAAAATAGTAAATTTTTCAAAAAATTCCCGCCGGCGCCAAATTGGGGTGTCTTGCCCCCATACCCCGTTCCCTCCCTTACGACTATTGTGGGGTGTATAGCCAACGCATTAAGTTGTGATAAAACTTACCCCCTATCGCGACTACCAGTCGTACACAGAAGTAGTAAAATTTGCCTAAAATACAGATATTTGTATACAGAGGGGTGATTTGCAAGACTCGTTTTATCATTGGCTTTTATCACGACTTAATGCGTTGGCTGTACAGTAGTGATCCTAATTATTACTTTTGAAACCGTTACTTTTTTACAACAAAAAATCCTCCTAGTTATCCTATTGCAGCTGTAAGTGCAGGGCTCCTTGCTATGTAGATGACGGAGTAGAGTCCGTCAGTGCTGCCACACATACGACCCCTGCCACATTCTCCATTGCACAGGGAGTCGGCCACTTTGCCGGTTGCAGGGACGACGTCTCCACACGAGCACATGAAGCCGAGCGTGGCACTGGTGGAAGAGTTCCAGAGTTACGATAACAATACGAGAATCTGTCTGATTTCTTGATTGGTTTGATATTTATAACTAGGGCTATGATGTTTAGGACCTAACATTTTTTATAGGGTTGGGCGAAACGGTTCGAAACCCGAACCGAACCGGTTTTAGTTGATCGCGAATCGAACCTTAAAATTGAATATCCGAACCGAACCGAACCGAACCTTTGTAATAGAATTAATAATTTTAATTTTCTTTTACTTTTTTACTTTTCTTTTTATTCAATGATGTGATTGTGAATCAATTTTATCAAAAATAAAATGCACTAAAATTATGGACATAAATTAGTTAATTGAGAGTAGAGTCGCACCAGGTGACAATTTTGAAAAAGTGTTGGTATTACACAGGAAGGAACAATAAAATGCAAAATTCCCTTGTGCAAACTATGCCAAACAATGTTTGATGCTATTTGTGTGTGACTAAGGCTGCGTTTCACCAAGATTCCAAACCCGGGTTAGAGGCGGTAAACCTGGTTTAGGAGCCTCTAAACCAGGTTTACCACCTCTAACCCGGGTTTGGAATCTTGGTGAAATGCAGCCTAAATAATTAGTGATAAAACCACTGCAGATAAAAAAGGCCAGAGGTTCGGTTCGGTTCGGAGGTTCGGTCAAATATTTGAAGTTAGGTTCGAGGTTCGGTTCGGTTTAAAAATATGAGGTTCGTTCAACCCTCAGGTGAACTATGAATGCGAGTGCGACTCTGAATGAATAGGTTTGTTTTGAATCATGAAAGGGAATAATTTAATGTTGTGGTGTCCCCAATCCTTAGTTACTTTTGTAGTAAAAGTTGTGAGCTTCTCTTCAGCTCGTAATTTTTTTCTTAAATTCATCGTGATTTCTCAAATATTACCTGTAGTCCACAGCCATGAACCCGCGGCCCTGCGTTGAGCAAGCCGGACACATCGTGAAAGCGCTGTATTGGGACTTGGTCCTTCCAGCCCAGGCGGTGTCCAACACTGAAGTCCTGTAGCAGCCGATATATGCGCCGATCGTTGGGTCACCTAGAAGATAGAGAGCAAACTAACAGGGTATCGGAAACGAAACATTTCGGCGAGCGTCACCACAGTTCTCTTATGGCACTTTCTCTGTGTGTTTTATATTGTCTGCACTGCCCAGGTCAAACCGCACAACCAATCGAGCTCAACATTTTGCTCACATACTAACGTAATCTAAGCGGTCCCTGGGATCGTTTTTGAACGGGATCCTGTGATTGGTTCAAATTTAAAAAAATATATATTTCGTTTGGTTGGTCCGATCAATTTGAAATTTTGCACATCATTGCCACCAACATTGTCCCCAATCTTACTAAGTTTCAGCCAAATCCTCCCATTGGTTAAAATTTAAAACCACGTTTGTAGCGATTTTAAAATTTTAACTAGAACAGTTTGAAATATGGTTTTTGCTGATAACCTCAGATATCATCCTGATGTGGATGTGATGTGACCGATCAACTTCAAACTTTGCGTTGTCATTTGGACCAACAATTTAGGTATTGTTACCAATTTTCAAACTAATCTGTCGTTATCTTCAAAAGTTATTGTCATTTTAAGGACAGTTTGTTCTATAATCCTGAAATGCAAATTTATACCAAAGATTTCAACTATTATATCAGTTCTTTCTTAAAGTGGCTCAACGATTAATTCACATCTTCCAAATGAGCTTATTTTTGGCAGAGCCCTGTTAAGCACTGTTTACTCGATACTGTGAAATATGAACAACTTCTCGTGTCCAGATTTTGAGATATTGTAGTCTAGATTTTGAGATATTGTTGTTTGAGATATTGTAACCATATATTTTGCAGGAAATAATTATGATGATGTCATTGATGTAATTAATATTGAATTGGAAAGGGTTGTTGAATGGCTAAATCAACACAAGTTGAAACTGAATTGTACTAAATGTAAATCATTATTGATGAGCACAGATCCTAAAATTAGAAAGAATGGAGTTACTAAACAAATAATTTTGGACAGTGTCGAAATTGAAATGGTTCAACAGATGAAGTATTTAGGTGTAATAGTAGATGGCCAACTAAAATTTGGTCCCCATATAAATTACATGTAAAAAGATTTCCAAGAAAATAGGTTTTATGGGACGTGTGAGCAAATCTCTATCTTTATGGACTAAATGTTTGATTTATAATACGATTATCTTACCACATTTTGACTACTGTGCCACTCTTTTTTTTAAGTATTAACAATTCTGACATGGACTCGTTACAGAAGCTTCAAAATAGAGCAATGCGTATTATCGTTAAAGTAGACTCACTCCAATAAACTTCATGTTGAACGAGCTTCAATTCTTAAATGTTAAAGAAAGAGTGAGACTAGCCTCAGTTATTTTTATTTATAAAATAGTTCATAATTTGTTACCATTATACTTACAGAACAAAGTTGAACTAATAAGTGACATTCATTCACATTGTACCAGAGCCAGTACTAGTAATAACATTTTTATTGATTTTAAAGCAAAACTTCAACCATAAAATCTCTTTTTGTTCAAGGTGCTAGGCTCTATAATGGCATACCTGTATCCTACAGGAGCATAGTTAATATTAAAGTTTTTCAATTAATGTGTATAGAGTTTATAAATAAGGGACGAGCATAGTAATAATATGTGATATGATTTTAAATTGTTATAATTGTTTATTCAGATGTATATTGACATGCATTATCAATGTAATTTTGAATGTAAAACTGTGTATTCCTAAAAGCGTTACGCTTACAAATAAACAAATAAATAAATAAAAATACATTCTTATTTTTAATATGTAGTCTTATCTAGGCCATCAAAATCATGACGATTCCCATGCTATTTTTGAGTTTTGAATTTTACTGAGGTTTAACAGTTTTTCAAAACACTGATTTCTAGATAGATAGTTGGAAATTCTTAGGAAAAAAATTGAAAACAATACGTGTGCTATTTTAAAAGTTATCAACCAAAAACTAATTTTGTATATGTAGGGTCTTGGAAAAATGTGTCGATCATCCCTACGCTTATACCATCCATACACCATACGTCATACAACGGTGCGCTGGTATACCACTGTACGATCTCCGTTGTATGGCGGGAAGGTATAAGCGTAGGGATGATCGAGATATTATTCCAAAGCTGTATATCATGATGGAGCCGCCTTAATATGCTTCAGGTCAAAGGGCTGTAGAGCAGTGATTTCCAAACGCATATCAAATCGCATCAATACGAACACTCGCTCATCAACGCGTTACACAGAGCGTTTTCCTAGTATCAATTTTATCCTGAGACTGAAATGACCGAAACGCTTCAGACCGAAATGATTTTGTACACAAGTATGACGTCAGTTTAAAAGTGAAATGACTTTGCTATTTGCTCGCCATAAAAATTTAATAACATTATATTTAGAAGAAAAAGCATGAATAATTTACCGAAGCTATAGCAATTTGCGCGAATCATAATATACGCGTTCGGTGATTATTCGAATATTCGCTATTAAGTTTAACGTTATAATTATTCGTAAACTTCAACGAAATGACAGAAATGTGTTCCTTAAAATGTAGCTTGACAACTTATTGAAGTATTAAGAAACTGGATATGGTTAGATTATGCAATAGGTTCTATGCTCACCATAATTAAATAATGTATTCCAAAAATTAAAAATTTTGGCTGATAAATGTTTTAATAATTTCAGAACTGGTCTGTATTTTGTGTAAGGAATCGTGGTGAAGTCTGGAAACGTACCGGTGTTGCCCGTAAGGAGTCTTGCAGGCACTAAGTTGAAGTTGTACGTGTCCTGACGATTGGGGCCTCCACACGAGTAGCCGGGTTGTTCGTTACATGGTATGTTGCAACCTGTCGCTACAGAAACAGCTTCGTTGGCAAACCCACAGTTGCAGAGGTTGCTGAAAATCGTGACGAATACGATGAAATTAAAAGTAAATTACACTATCAACAATAGAAAATACACATTAAATATTTTGAGTTCACTTTAGAGCTCACACTTTTCTGATTCTGATAAAGAGATAATATGTAAAAATAGCCTGATTCCTCCAGTTTCCATCAGAAATTGCTGTAAATCAGATAAAGTACTTATTTCATACTGCATGAAATGATTTAAAATGATATCAATATAATATATATCAACAAAGCAAACTACTTTAGTTTAATATTAATTTAATTGATTTGTAAATCATACATCAAGTCACTGACTTGAATTACGTTGACTAATGGTGCCTCTACTTTAACCAGATTTAGTTGGAATAATAGAGCAAAAACTTAAATTACAATATTTGAATGTTTTCCTCTAAACTGGATAAAAAGGAAATCTTGATCTACGTATTGAAATAGCCCAATCTTAATTCTTTAGTATAACACAGGCATTACCCGTTCTGAAGGCCAAATTGAGTGTATGTATAATTGTACTGGAGACAGGCGGCCATGCATAGCATTGGACTCAGCTGGACTGGCATGGGCAGACTTGGAGTTGTCCAAGTACGTATACCTGGCGAGACATCGTTGCAAGCACTCCACACTGGGTTATACGCATCTGCAAAAGGCACATCATATTGGTAGTGTTGGTATCTTAGATAGATGAATTTGGCAAACACTGCAAAATTTAAACAAAGTCGTTAAGTTCTTGACTGATTTGTACGAATATTCGTATTATATTATAAAATTATGATCTTGATATGGCCATGCAAAATTTCAATGTGATGGGAACAATTAAGATTTTTAACCAATAAGAGAATTTAATTTTTTACTTTTAGCAATATAGGATTAGAATTAGATGTATTTTTTTAAATACTTACCAATCAGAGGATTTTTTAATATTTAGGATCTGCATAAAAAAAAGGAGGGGAAGAGGAGGAGAAGGAAGACAAATGTGACAGGCCTGGCTAGCCGGCATTCTTAATGTATGTAGCCTATAAAAAAATGTACTCTACCAAGTGTGGAATAAAATTTTTATGTAAATAAATGTGATAATAAAAAAAAAAAAAAAATCTGGTTAGTCTTTACATGTGTGCAAAAACTCAGATCGATCGAAGAAAAAATGTTACCTTTACGACATTACTGACAAAAAAAATGCAGAGGTTCTTGCCAAAATCTTTTGGCGCGGACCTCTGTATCCTTTTTTTCTCTAATGAGCCGCAAGCTCTTTTATACAATGAACTTTTTACCCGTGTGATTTTCTATTGAACTTTTCCAGTACTGCTGGTAATACATACCTGGTGTTTTGCAAGTTCCATTATAGAGGAATGTAAAAATATTTCCTGAAACAATAGGTTAGATGATTAAGGCATGATTGTAGGGAACTCTCTCTAGTTATAGAATGGATTACAAACAAGAAATATTGAATGTACCTATATATACATGTCTAGGATGTAAACCAACTAAAAATTTGTATTGTCGGATCAATAGTTTTCGAGTAATCGATATATAGAAAGATTGATAGAAATATCAGAATTTTAAAATATAACCTTGTTTTAAAACAGTAATATCGGCATTGACGACATGGGGTTCAGCATTGCCATGGCAACAAAGTATTCACCATGGTAACACATTGTTGTGGACTTAGAAATGACATCACCGGGCTCACATTATCACAAATAATGTTTACCTCTAAAATATATCATAAAATTAAAATTTGATATTTTATAATGGAAATGTACATTTTTCGGGTGATAAGTATAACCCCATAAAAAAACACTCCGTGTAAAAAAAACAGCCAAGTCTCTTCAACTAAAATAAATTATGAAATCTAAAAATTCTGCACTGAAACGTAGTGATATAAAAAAATGAGCCAAGTCGAAACTTTATTTGAAAATTAAAAAATACTTGGCGCATCGTGTAAATAAATAGCTAAGAAGTATAGGCTAGATATAAATACATATACTTATAGTATACCTACAATGCCCTAAAAAAACGATGCGCCAAGTATTTTTTAATTTTCAAATAAAGTTTCGACTTGGCTCATTTTTTGATATCACTACGTTTCAGTGCAGAATTTTTAGATTTCATAATTTTTTTTAGTTGAAGAGACTTGGCTGTTTTTTTTACACGGAGTGTTTTTTATGGGGATATCACTTATTGTTTTAGTTTATTTACACAACTTGTAAAACTTATTGGGGCAACAATGACTAATTCCTTTAAAAAAATACGCCATTTCCGAATTAGTTACTAAGAAAAATATTGTTCGGAGCTAAATATAAACTTAAAGTGATATGCCATGAAGAATTGCGAAAGCATCGTTCCAATAGGTCCAGCCGTTTTCGAGATATGGCATCACTTCCGGTTTTCAAAATGGCGTCTGAAAGCTCTTACACATTGTATTAATATGTTTATAAATACTAATATTTCATTATAAGCCTTCTGAATATGTAGTTGGTTTTTATATAAAGGGGAAGTGAATTTAGGCAGATTTCGCTAAACTATGACGTCATTTCCGGTTTCAGTAATTAGAAAACTTTAATTTCACTATTGTTATTTCGTATAGAGGACCGTCTGAATCGATTGGCGCAAATTTCGTTCCGATCGGTCAAGCCGTTTTTGAGATATGACGTCACTTCCGGTTTCAAAATGGCGGCACAAAAAATTCATAGGGGCAAGGTATCATCAGGCAGACGAGCTGGATATATGGTGAAAATTTCGGCTCAATCGACCCAGCCGTTTAGGCTGTGGCGGAGACCGCGGAATTTATTGGAAGATGAATCTGAATCTGAATCATCTGAAGAAAGCCGTACAATTTCACTGTTTTCACGGCCCTCTAGCTCGCAAACATCATATCCTATTGTTACCAAATTTGGTATATTGGGTGGGTTGGGCCATAGCTCAAAATTAAGAGATTTTGCAGCAATGTGATATTTCCCAATTTTGAGATCCAGTAGGCCGAAAATGCCACTTTGATGCTTACAGTAAAAGTGGGTTTGCTCCAGCCTTTATATGAGAGTGTGCGCGCGCCATACGACTTGGCTGGCGTGGAGCGACCGCTCCACTAGATTGAAGGGGTCAGTGCAAAAACCAGTTATGTCACTAAATTCCATTTTTACTTTTTTTTTACTGCTCTATGTTGGTATATCTGTGTGCTGTGCAAGAATAAGTTAAGTCAAAAAATTATCACGTGTGTTATGAGGCTTCAAGGTATATTCAAGACCAGAAAGAAGTTAAGTCCTGAGACTTAACTTCTTTCTGCTCTGTTTCTTTCTGATCTTGAGTGTCATTATTGTCTTTACTTTATTCCATATATTGCAAATTTCAGTCCAAGTTTAATATTTGTAATTAAAATTATTGTTTGGAAGCAGTAGAGATTTTTTTAAAGACCAATTTCCCATCGTTTGCTCTGATTATTTGTTATTATGATCAAAAAGCAGTTAAGTCAGTCGCACTATTATTTATTTTACAGAGATAAAAATTTTCAATAAAATAAATAAAAAATTTAAAAAAGCCATCAGAGTAAGAATGCACAACATATAAAAAAATTACTATTTTTCACCCAATATTTAATTTTATATACTGTTTATTGTGTTTATCCAAAAATTTGCTCTCATTGACTTAACTAGTTATTGCATTGTGCCCTTCAATTGTCATTTGGTTTTGTGTTGATATTTACAAATTTACAATAATACATTTAATGAGACTTCCCTAATGACGCAACGGTGACGGAAGGTAATGATGTTGAACTTGTATTACCTTGGTCTTATATCGCCTTTTGTTTACGTTACGCTCCGTTATAACATTTATATGCACACTACCATAATTATTCTTCAAACATATTTGATTAAACTTACAAAATTTAGTTTGTGCAGATCGTAGACAAAATACAATTCGCGACATTTAAATTAGTGTCCATTTTAATACAGAATTTTCAATATTATTTGTTTTTAATTGACAATTCACATATAATGAAATATCATATACTCCACCTGGCGATCCAATATAGCAGTTCTCGTGGTCCAAATAACACTGCGTTTGATAAGTTTGAAAACGTTCCTGTGCCATGTTTACAGCACAGACGGGATAATATTCGAAGAAAGAGCATATGTTAGGACATGGCGCTCCGGTTGTCGTCTTTACAGTTGTAGGTTTTACAGTTGTCGTTTTTACAATACATGCGACATCAGCGACAACACACACTGAAACACACAACATGTTCTAGTTATTGAGCGAGCGAAGCGAGCGTCTCCTTTTGGCTCTTTTGGCACGGACCTCTGTTTTTTTTTTGATTTTTTGATTTTTTTTTTGATTTTTTGGTTGCTACCTGGAGCAATGGAAGTTGCATCGTTTCACCGATCGATCTGAAATTTTGTACACATGTAGAGACAACCTTTTCTGTTTGCTGACCCTAATTTTTTTTGAAATCCATTGATTGGTTGAAATTTAAATCTCCTGATAGGCTGAAAAATGAAAATGGACTTCGACAAATGTGATCGACCTTATACTTTGCATGGTCATTAACACCAACATTGTCTCTTATTTTACAAATTTTCAGCCAAATCCTTTCATTGGTTAAATTTAAAAAAAAAATCATGTGCTTTTTGAAATTTAAACCAGAACCGTTTTACCGATCAACTTGAAAATTTGCATGGTCATCGGGTCCAACATTATCTGTATTTTTGACAATTTTCAGACTAAACTGTGTTTTATTCAAAAGTTATTGACAGTTTACGGATATTTTGCGTGTTGCGGCTATCATATTTCTCGAATGTCATATTTCACGGCATCTTCGAATCTTCACTTCAAGGTTGTTAGAGCAGAAACTTTCAAGCGTATATTATGAAACTGATATGACCGTTTAAAAAAAATTTGAACGAAATCCTGTGATTTTTGGAAATTAACAAGGGATCGTTCAATCATAAAGGTTCAATCGACCAACTTAAAACTTTGCGTGGTTATTGGGACCAATATTTTAGGAATTATGGGATATTTTCATACAAGTCTGTGACGAAATTCAAGAATTATTGGCTTTTAAGGACATTTTTGATAAACAGAATTTCGGTTCGAGGTGTTGCGCGTTATCCGTGCTCGCTCATCAACGCGTTACTCAGAGCGTTTTCCTAGTGTATTATTTATTTATATCCTGTAAGGGCTGGGCCACAATTGTCGTAATGCATAATGTTTAATGTTTAGTGTTTTATGTTTAATGTCTAAGAGAAATGGATGATATGGTTTATGTGATATGGGCCACAATATGTTAAAGTGATTAGTAAAGTGATTAAAGTGATTAGTGTTTAGTCACTAGTCCGGTATCAATAGGTATTCCCGTGGAGCTTTTAGTTAGGATAGGCCATGATATTATTGTTCCTTGGGTCCTTGAGTGTCTAAATCACGTTGGTGCCAAAGGCGCATGCGCGTAGGAGGCTGCAGGGAGGTGGTGGGGTGGCAAATATAGATTCACTATTTGCAGTCCAAAGGCTGGAGATACAGAATTTGTGTAAGAGAATAAAAGTTGCGTAATGACATGAGGAAGAAAAAAGGTCGTGCTCAAATTTTCTGTACTCCCATTGGTTAACACAGTTTTCACATTTTCTCGCTTACGAGAAGTTGAATGAAGGGATTTGCTTAAACGATCTGTACCATATACCGGGTGGCGCTAATAAAAACGCACAATGGACGTTACGAAATTACTGCATACATTGGGCTGAAAATTTCACATAATATAAACAACATACTAAGATTTAAAGATTGCAAATTTCAAAAACATTACTTTTGTGGGAAAAAAGTTACAGCTGCTCGAACTTGGTTGTCGAAAAGTCGATTATACGGAGCTCAAATAGCCCGCGTAAAGAAAACGTGATGATGACAACGGCAAGATGGCTTCTGTCATGTTTTCACTTTCAATTATTTGTTTTCATAGTTCGTGTATCGAACTCGAAGTGCAGTGAAAAGGGAGACACAAAATGAAATTTAAATTTAGTAATAAATTTACTTTTGTAGCCATAAAAATGACAACTAAAGCCGATATATTTTTAAAACACTGCACTCTGGGGAAATGAGAACATTCTTGTCACGGTGACAAGACACTAGAAGACCGTGAATAACATTGAGACGAGAAGCTTGTCACTGCGACAAGTAAGTTGTCATTTCATTTTATGTGATCGCACCCCTGGTCTCTGATCCACTCTGGATCACTCTAGTCCAGGCGCGTAGGAACTAAATTTGCAAGGGGGGGGGGAAATAATATTGTAAAATAAGAATAACTTGAGATGGAGTTAAAGTTAATAATGATCCGTAATGGCGGCCTTTACTACTGTAGTCTAGGGAACAATTGTATACCTACACATGAAATATCAATAATCCAAAACTTATGTAAGACGACTGTAGTTAAAAATAAATCATTTTATTGAATTTTTTAAATATTTTTTACTATTAAACATTGCGTATTTCACATAATTTATACAATTTCAATACAAAGAAGAAAGCCTTGCCATTGACAGGGCAGTGTTCATGTGAACGACCAATGAACGACGTGATCGACTAAAACGTCAGAAATATTCTAACAGTGAACGAACTTTACTAGAGTCAACAAAGACAATGGAGGATCTGGGAGTGGGGCCCCCCAGCAAAATGCGGGTCCTTGAATTTCAGACATCAATTTGGTGCATTTATACGCGATTTTAACACTTTTTAAGGAATTTTTTTTCTTGACACATAAATTTATAAGAACATAGGGAGGGGAATTGAATCAGAGGTGGGGGATTTTCCCCTCATTTCCCCCCACCTTCCTACGCGACTGCTCTGGTCTGGTGGACTGCACTCTGGTAGCTAAGAAAATACACTTAACCTTAAGTGTCTTTTCATAATAGCCACCAGAGTGCAGTCGTGTTCATTGTTTTCTTGAAGTGGCAAATATTCTTAGTTCAGTATCAAAACTGAATTAAATCTGTTTCACAGACCGTTTTCACTTGACAATATTGTGTCTGTAAATAAAAACCTTGCTATGAACAATATTCCAAAAACTTACCGAGAATCAGCGCTAGAATCGTCTTCATGTTGCAGTAGCTGTTGCAGGTGCTGTTGCAGTTGCTGTTGCAGTTGCTGTTGCAGTTGCTGTTGAGCTTGTGTCCTAGGAAAGCTCTGTCCCTCTTTATACCTGGATGGCTTACGTGACAGAAATCATGCCACCCACCTGGCCCCGCCCCCTTACCCCTCATTCAACTTGTATATCAGCCCATTTGCTCGACCTTGACTCACTCTATATCCAGTTATATTCGACTAAACTTTGCCAGCCACAAAAAATATGGTACTTATTAAGCGAGCGAGCGAGCGTCTCCACTTGACTCTTGCGGCACTTTCTCTGTGTGTGTGTTTTTTTTTGCTGGTTCAACCCAGGCCGCACCGGTCAACGTATCGATCTGAAATTTTGCACACACCTTCATCTCATACTAACTTAGACCTGTATAGTTTTTGAGAAAGATCCGTTCACAAATAAAAAAAATCGCGTTTTCCCATATAAATAGCATTGTAGGTTCGAGGAGTCCGTTGCGGCCGCCCGATGCGCTCCATTCAAAACAACTCGGAAGCAAGCAGCTGTCTATCTAAGTATTATTGTTTGAATACGTAACAATTATTTCTTTGCGGTTAGATAATAGTTAAAGCAATACATGCGACGTTATACTTAGGGTTTATTTTATTATTTTTGAAGATGTAGTTAATAGGTATAGGTTAATAGGTATTTATTGTTTATGAGAGTTTTAACATGCAGTCTTACTTCCAATCTTTTCAAAGGCTGAGCAAATTATTTGTAGACCGAAGAAATGTCTGCTTGATTGTAGAAATAGATTGATTGGTTGATAATTGAAATTATGTTTATGAAATATTTATTTCATTTGTATCAGATACAATGTGTTAGGTTTGTGTTAGGTAAGCAATGTGCTAGAAGAAATAAGCTCTTTTATACGGAACGGCAAGTAACTGTTTGGATAATGTTTCTTAAATTATGTTTGCTCATATTAGCACTTAGATAATGGCCTATTTTGTGGTTTGAATCTCTGTATTTTTTTTTATAATAATTCCATAATACCTACGTACCTAAATACTGAAATAAATACACATAAGTGTGTATCATGTTGCAATGACTTGCAATAACTGTTGCAATAACTTGCAATGAGAAGCAAATTCAGCTATTTTTTATAATTTAGTGGATCGTGCTTCTAGATTTCAGTTGTTTAAGGTATATTATTGCCGGCTTTTAAGGAATTATGGTTCGAGGTTTTGCACGTATCCGTGCTCGCTTATCAACGCGTTACACAGAGCGTTTTCCTAGTTTTATAATAATAATTGTTTCTACTCACTGAATTGTTTTTGTAAGAAAACTATACTCTACTGAGCGAGCGTCACCACGGTACTCTTTTCCTCTGTGTATTTTTTTTGCTTTTTTTGCCTGCACTTCCCAGGTCAAACCGCACAACCAATCGATCTGAAATTTTGCACACATACTAACGTATCTATGCGGTCTCTGGGATCGTTTTTGAAAGGGATCCTGTGATTGGTTTAAATTATAAAAAAAAAATCTTTCGATTGGTTGGTACAATCAATTTGAAATTTTGAAAAGTCATAACGACCAACATTGTCCCCAATCTTACAAAGTTTCAGCCAAATCCTCCCATTAATTAAAATTTAAAACCATATTTCCTGTGTTTTTTTTTTAATTTAAACTAGACCCGATTGAACGATCAACTTAACTTTGCATGGTCATTGGGACCAACATTATCTGTATTTTTGACAATTTTCAGACATATCTGTGTTGAAATCCAAAAGTTATTGATATTTTACAGACATTTTGCGTGTTGGCTGTCAAATTCACGGCGACTTCGATACTTAACATACTCAGCACCATTAAGCACCATTAAACATTAGCACCATTTGTATAAAAAATATGTGAGAATTATTTATAAAACATAATTCGACATAGAACGAAAAGAAAATATTCGACATTCGACATTCGAATTCGACAGAAATAACGATTAGACATAATCGTTCAAAAACAAATGTTTACTTTATTGAATCCAGCTTTTGATAGGGGACGAAAACATTCATAAAATTTGTCCCCCCTCCCACCCCCACCCTTAAAAATGCCCCTTCCCCGTACAGCTAATGTGTTCTGTCCCTTAAGAATAATAATTAGCTGGTTTGTGTGATAGCGAATAATTAGGCAAGACAATCTCATCGGAGGGTAGACAGAATAATGATAATATTAAGGCCTTGAAGTGATAAATTGCATGATAAAGTAATGTAGGATAGTGAATTTGACGTCGTTTTACTTAGGTACTATCAGAATATTATCAAATAGCGATTATTTAGTGAATATTTAAAAATAAAAAGATAAATTACTCAAGTAAAAACTAAGTTAATTAGCTCATACTTTATCACAGCTGTAAAAATATTTTTATCTCTAAGTTGGTTATCTTTCAAAGTTAAATTTTGAGGAGGTCCTGTATATAACAAATTTTCTCTGTGTAAAATATTTCTTTCTAAATAATTTTACAAGGAAAATATGTAAATATCATTCCATTGCTTTTGGGGGGTTGACCCTGGTTGCTCTCTATGGTAGTAAGCAAACTCGCCGCAATATTGAAATGTGAGGGAAGGGCGGTTTTTTATTTTGTATATTTTCGTGGTTATTACCTCTGTTTAGAATAGTTACTCAAGTTATTTAAATACTTTAGAGGTAAATGAAAATCATAATTTTAGAATCATTTGAAAATAAACTTAGGATAAAATTGAATAACAAATCATAATTGAAGAGTACAGGGAAGAACGCTATGAGTCAATTTTTTTTAAGAAAAAAAATAGTTAAAGGTGTAATCTTGCAGTGACTTTTTTGAGCTTTCAGAATATACTCTCGGTTTTTAGAAAATATTGCCACAATGTATTGAAAAACACAATTGAAAGATCGATTTGGATGAAAGATATACAAGATTCAGCATAAAACTTCGTTTATCTCAGTTTTATCTGAATGTGACTTATAGCGTTCTTTCCCTGTACCCTTCAATTCATTTTGAATACCTTGATTTTTGTTTAATTTGTCATCAAACATATCACCGCATAAAGCAGGGGTCGGCAACCTGTTTTGGTGAGAGACTCTGACCTGAATAACCAAAATATGAGTTTGATCAGATTTATCGAAGACCATTTTCATTTTTCAACCCATCAGGAGATGCTTATTTAAATTTTAACCAAATAATGGATTTCAAAAAAATTTGGGTCTGCAACGCCCAGAAATGTCCGAACACGTGTGCAAAATTTCAGCTCGATCGAAGAAAAACTCTGACCAGTATATCGTCAGTAACAGAAAAAAATCAGAGGTCCGTACCAAATGAGCCAAAAAGAGACGCTCGCTTCGCTCGCTCAATTAAATCACTAGTTTATTTTGATATTTTGATATTTTGATATTTTGACAGATATTTTGATATTTTAGTTTTGTGTTGATGCTGTCCCGCAGGGCGTTTTTTTAGAATTTATTTTAACCATTTAAAAGTGATTCTGGCACTCTAAAATGAACAAAATTAATCAAATAACCTTCCAATTGTTGCCCCTCAGGGCGTTTTTAGAATTTCAACAATTTAAAAGTGATTCTTGCCCTTCTAAATTGACAAACTAAATGTTGACCCCGCAGGGCATTTATTTTTCGAATTGTCAAATTTTTCGATTCCAGATCTTTATATATAAATTATAAAGAGCCATTCAAGAACAACCAAGGAACCGCAGGTTGCCGACCCCTGGTATATAAAGTCTATCACGAGAAATTTAATGTTAGAGAACCACTATGGTGTCTATGTTGTCACTACTATCTATGGTTAGATGAAACTGCAATATAAATAATTTTTGATAAGCTGGCATGGCTTAATGTTATTTAAATCACCCCAAGCTTCTCAGTCTTTCAACAAACTGTGGTTCCCCATATAGAAATTTTACGTGACATCTTAGTGACCAACTGATGACTTTTCAACCTGGCCATTCAATGACCCCAAGGTTGCTTTCCATGGTGACCAAGTAGTGGGAAATGTGTCATAGGGCCAGTAGTTGGTCAGCATGTGGGTCATCATCGAGTAAGTACCTCCTAGTGACTTTCTCATGACCACACGGTGGAGTTTAGCTGACCCAAAGTTAGTACCTTACGTTACAATCTCATGACCAACTGGTAGCTCTAAGACGACCCAAAGTTAGTTCCTAACGTGACAACCTAATGACCCATTGCTGACCCGAGCTGACCATTTGATTGCGGACTACACCTGACCAAGTAGTAGCAAACTGCTGACTACAGCGTGACCCATAAAACCGTTACTACTAAAATATTTCAAAAATGAACATGTAATTAATTGTAACTCGATAGGTTTTAATTGTAATTACATTTTGTGAACATAATTACAGAGATAATTACAATTGTGATCAGAATCTGAAATTAAACGCAATTCGATTAGACCGAGGATCGAACCCACGACGGCGACGGTAGACACGATTAGAAGGCAGGCGCGCTATCCCATGGACCAGGCTGCGACTGAGGTTTCAGCGCGTTAAAATAATACTTCAAGTAGGAAATGTTATGCTGATGTTCTTTGATCTGGAGTGTGATATGTATTAGTCCGTATTTCCATGCTATTTTAAAATACAAAATATAGAATAAAATATTAAATATAAGTTAATATTATCATAGAAAACTTACGTTGAATATTTCAAGTTGCTAGTGTCAAATTGACACATTCATGCTTCAAGATTATGCAAGTCAAAATACCTGCCAGTGGCACCGGTTGCAATAACTTCAAATAAGATAATCTGATTTGTTAAATGTGAAAATATACCCTCAAATTGGTTAAAAGGTGATAATGTTCCGATCAATATGAAAATTTGTAGATTTTGCGAGGATTAGCTTGTTTTAACATAGCTCAAAGATAGCTCGAATCTAATTGTTTGATTTTAATTTCGGGTAACAATTAATTTGTCTTGTTAATTATTTTCTCGAATTAGGTACTAGGAATATTAACACTTTTATTAAATAGAGGTATGAAACAAAAGCTAACTAACTCCAACTCCATAATAAATTGCAAGTACTCCAAGTCGATGGCTAACCATGCATAATCAATTACCAAAACGAATCATCATCGCAACCCACATGTATTGATCAAATTGTCACTCAGGGGTCATTTCAACTAGGTACCTCTTCAATCTGACCCATAGGTAGCATAGTCGTGACCCATTTTGCTATCAATGGGTCATCATGTAGTAACCTATGGTCCATGCAAGGGTCATCTGACCCAAAGGTGGCATAGACATGGCCCATTTTGCTATCAATGGGTCATCATGTAGTAACCAATGGTCATGCAAGGGTCACTTCAAGTAAGCACCTATTCAACCTGACCCCAAGGTGGCATAGACATGACCCATTTGCTATCATTGGGTCATCATTGTAGTAGTCAATTGTCATGTAGGGGTCATTTCAAATAAGCACCTATTCAACCTGACCCAAAGGTGGCATAGACATGACCCATTCGCTATCATTGGGTCATCATGTAGTAGTCAATTGTCATGTAGGGGTCATTTCAAATAAGCACCTTTTCAACCTGACCCAAAGGTGGCATAGACATGACCCATTCGCTATCATTGGGTCATCATGTAGTAGTCAATTGTCATGTAGGGGTCACTTCAAATAAGCACATATTTAATCTGACCCAAAGGTGGCATAGACATGGCCCATTTTGCTATCATTGGGTCATCATGTAGTAGTCAATTGTAATGCAGGGGTCATGATGACCAAATCGTGACTACAGGTGACCCAATGGGCAATCAGTTTGTGACTAAGATGTCGTTAATGGGTCATGTTCTAGTCACCTTCTTGGGTCACCTCCATAGCTGCGGGTCACCATGAGTTATCTGTTGGTCATTAGTTGGTCACCTCATATTGCTGCATGACACCAATGGGTCAGTATTTGGTCATGAAAGGGTCATGAATCGTTTCTATATGGGTCCCTACAGATTTAAATTCAAATAATATCTTTTTAAATGACGGTGTAGAAATAGTTTCTATAAACCGAGGGAATGTTCAGGAATGCTCTTAAAAACACGATGACACCTCAAACTCGCATTTTAAAAAAACTCTAATATCGTTTTTCCCAGCTGTAAGCCCTTCATTTATAACAGAGTTGATTCACATTTCCTAAATGTTGGATGAACTTGAGGGTAGGAGTCACACAATAAGCAATTGGCAAAATGTGCGTCACAATAAATCGGAAAATATGGTTCTCATACAAGAAATGCAATACAATAAAGTTCAAACACAATGCGCCTTTATTCAAATATTTTGTACAACAACAACAACAACAACAACAACAAAAACAAAACAATTCTACAGAACGCTCTAAAGAGAATTGATACATTGAAAGTGGTTCTCAAAATTAAGTTAGTTTTGTGTTTCTCGGCTACCTTGAATTACCAGAACCCATAGTAAAACCACTACAAATAGAATATGATTGTCAAAATTGAATTCTCAAAAATGTGCATGATGTTGTGATATTTAAACCTCAGTACTCTTTGAAATCGAGGAAATCCGGCGCTTTGAAAGAAAGACTGCAGGACATTGTTTCATATAGACAAACTAACAACATCGTCAAGTCATACCGTGTGCAATTTAAAACCAGGGAATGTATAAGACTCAAATGATAAGAAAAAGATTTCTGTATTAGATTGCTTAGGGAATCAATAGTATGTGGACATAGTTAAATATACACTAATGCAGTGACAGGAAGGAATGCAAATCTCACCTCTTTTCCTGAAGTGAGAAGTGATCAAGAAAACTGTCTGTAAATACTAGCCAACCAGGGAAAGACTTTGGTTAAATTGTTGTTTCTCAAAACTTTCTCCATTTACTTCTCACGCACCAAAAAGCCGTATATAGGGTAGTGATAGTGTTTAGGGGATGCGAAATTATCTAAAATTTTAAAATATTCGAAGTTGCAAGAGTTTCATATCGATGAACTAAAACTTAATAAATACTCTTGTCAATGAATGTTTGTTACAAATCTGAATTAATCTGAAAAAAATCATATAAATTATAATGACGTCCCAAGAGACAGCTCACGCCAATATCCAGTATGCAAAATTAAAACTAAGACTATCATCATTAAACCGTGCCTTACGTCTCTTTACGTCAATTGAAAACAATTCTACTCGTATGCTTATTTGTACATAAACATAATATTTGTTACTTTTTTAAAGTTGTATTTGAAGTGAATAACTCTTGAACCATCATATTACACCAAGTATGTAGGAGTGAGTCCTCATAATTATCCTAATGCAGCTGTAAGTGCAGGGCTCCTTGCTATGTAGATGACGGAGTAGAGTCCGTCAGTGCTGCCACACATACGGCCCCTGCCACATTCTCCATTGCACAGGGAGTCGGCCACTTTGCCGGTTGCAGGGACGACGTCTCCACACGAGCACATGAAGACTAATAGGCAGCGTGTTTAGACAACAGATGGCACTGCAAAAGTACAGACAGAGCCACCTAATCTGTGGGAAGGAAGCTTACCTTTTGGCAAGGCGTCCAAGTCGCTGCAGTTATATGTTATGTTGCTGCACATATTACGCACTATCAATTCTTAAAATTTACACAAGTTTATCTAATGTTTATTCGCCTACAAAATATTAACAACAAAGTGTTCACAATTTCACTGAATCTGATCACTATATTAATTTGCGCGACTAAGTTCTGATTCCGAAATATTTTGAGTACATTTGTTGACATCTGCTCGGTTGCTAGGTCACGGCCAATGAGAAATGAAACAGTTGAAGCTCATTCCCACAAATGTTGCTTATTTCTTTCACTCGTGGCGAACACTCGGTGCCTATACTGGATTGATCCCAGGAAATAGGCTGTGGGACAGAAAATAGTTACGACAACGATACGAGTGTATGTCCTTTTATCCTTGCCAGGCGCGTAGGAACATTATTTTGAGTGGGGGGGGGTCAAAGTAAATAGTGGGGGGGTCATTGACCCCCCTCCCCCCGCCCTTCCTACGCGCCTGATCCTTGCTTTTGTCACAATATTTACAGTGTTGTGATTAGTACATTTTATTTTTATCTAGATAAATAAAGATAAAGATATAAAGATAACCTACAAAAAATTTATCTAGAAAGATAATAGATAAATTTCCTTGAAATCATCTAGATAATAGATAAAGATAAAAATAATTATCTAGATAATAGTAATAGATAGCAGAAAGTTTTTGTATCAAATACTATTGTTCTTGTTCCCTAATTATTTTCGAATCCTAAATTCGAAACTCGAGTTTTTAAAAAATGGAGCAGTCAAAACAAGCAAACTTAATGCTACTAACTTAAAATCATCTCCATTTATAAACGGAGATGATTTTCCTTTTTCATATCATCTGTTCATACATGTTCATACACACAATGCGTTTTTTATTTTTTATTTCTTTATCTAGATAATTGCCAAGAGATAACAATATTTTTTATCTAGATAAAGATACAGATAACCAATTATTTATTTATCTAGATAAGATAATAGATAAAACATAATTATCTAGATATTTATCTAGATTATCTAGATAAGTCACAATACTGTGTTTAGATATGTATATTCTTCCATGTAACTTGGTCCTGATACCCTTGCTGTCTTTTCAGCTTGCTGAGAAACTTCACCTTGTAGCTCCCTAAGTTAAAATTTGTTCAATAATGCTATTGTTATTTTTTATGTTATTGTTATTTTTTCGATTGAATCGCATAAATATTACCTGTAGTCCACAGCCATGAACCCGCGACCCTGCGTTGAGCAAGCCGGACACATCCCGAAACCGCTGTACTGGAACTTGGTCCTTCCAGCCCAGGCGGTGTCCAACACTGAAGTCGTGAAGCAGCCGATATATGCGCCGATCGTTGCGTCTCCTAGAAGATAGAGAGCAATACCATGACACTACCACACACATGGACCCCTCAGAACCAGAGTGGTGTAAGTCAAAAAAATTACATTTTGTGTTAGGCACGGAAATATAATCGTCATGTTCTATTATGTCTTTGCCAGAGTGGCCTAAGTCATAACTTTCAATTTGACCGCTAGGGAGCAGCTCTCTCCAGGCATGCAGATTTTATTAGCAATTATTCCAGAACTAGAGTGGTAAGTCAACCTTTTTTTTCATTTTCAAGTACTTTTCTTCGAAATTATTAAGATTTGGGTTAGTTATTCATATCTTATTGATATATTTATTGATTAACAGCATAAATTATGGGTCATACACACTTATTTTGCTTGATAAAAGAAAAGCACAACAGTATGACAACACAACACTAACCTAACAAAAGTTGGGTGCCATTTTGGTGTAAGTCATGTATATTTCACTGTTTAGCTTTCCCTAATGCCATTCACTTCCTTGCCAGAGTGGTGTATCCATTTTTGACCTCTGACCCTGGTCAATATTGAAAGGTTTTGATTTGAAGATTTAAGCTGGGTCCACATAGGCCGTTTTTCCGTTTTGCGTTTTCCGTTTTTACTAATTGAATATCGACGTTTTTGGTAGGACTGTCCACATAGAGCGTTTTGCGTTTTGCGTTTTACGTCTTCTACAAAAACGTTTGTAAGCACCTTGATCCGCAGCCTTCTTTAAACTTTACTTTCGTGATGTCAGCTGAGGCCGTGGAAAACAAAAAATGATCATTCAACATTATTTATATCTGTCTGTGGCAGTTTGTGAGTAATGATCACTAATTATATGGACTAATATTCTTCCCAGGTATGTAATTTTAAAATAGTGTATCTAGGGTCAGATCGGCCATGTTATTTGATCATGTGACGTAGTCGCGCGTGATTGGATGTTAAATGTTTTACGTCACTTCCGCCGCGCGTCTTTTTTAAAATCCTCGTTGAAGTTTATGCGGCGCGGCGTTGATAAAATCCGCGTGCGGCGGGCTTGTGATTGGTCAAGATAGAAAAACGGAAAACGCAAAACGGAAAAACGGCCTATGTGGACCCAGCTTCGAGGATTTTAAAAAAGACGTGCGGCGGAAGTGACGTAAAACCTTTAATAACCTATCACGTACGACAACGCCACATGATCAAATAACATGGCCGATCTGACACTAGATACATTATTTTAAAATTACATACTTGGGAAGAATATTAGCCCATCTAATTACTCACAAACTGTCACAGACAGATATAAATAACGTTGAATGAAAATGTTTTATTTCCACGGCCTCCTGACATCTCGAATGTAAAGTTTAAAGAAGACGGGGATCAAGGTGCTTACAAACGTTTTTGTAGAAGACGCAAAACGCAAAACGTTCTATGTGGACAGTCATACAAAAAATAATTCTGTAGAATTCTTTCAACTTTTAACACTTTACCTCAAGATAGAATTGATATAAATAACTGTTCATTGGATATTTTTAAAGCCGTTATTGTAGATCTAGTCAGGGGCATGTGATATAATATTGTTATAATGTGATACCTATTTCTCTGATACATTGCTTGTTTCGTTTGAACTTTAAGTCTGATTTTATTGTTGTGTAAATATGTTGTTTTTAATGTGTTTTTATTGTATTGCACTTGTGGGACCCTTAGGTCCCGTTGTCAATAAATTAATTAATTAATTAAACGTCGATATTTAATTAGTAAAAACGGAAAACGCAAAACGGAAAAACGGTCTATGTGGACCCAGCTTTATTGTTTTAGTTTAAATCACTCAATTTTAAACAATATTATTCCCTTTCAAGTTCCAAACATCTAAAAAAACATCCCACAATTAACATTTTCCAAATAACTTTAGGTCCAATTATCTCAGTTTGAGAAAATGTGACTTAAGCTGGGTCCACATAGGCCGTTTTTCCGTTTTGCGTTTTCCGTTTTTACTCATTGAACATCTCCGTTTTTAGTAGGACTGTCCACATAGAGCGTTTTGCGTTTTGCGTCTTCTACAAAAACTTTTTTAAGCACCTTGATCCCCGCCTGGTTAAAACTTTACTTTTGAGATGTCAGGAGGCCGTGGAAAACAAAAAAATGTTCTTTCAACATTATTTATATCTGTCAGTGACAGTTTGTGAGTATTTAGATGGGCTAATTTTCTTCCCAAGTATGTAATTTTAAAATAATGCATCTAGTGTTAGATCGGCCATGTTATTTGACCATGTGACGTAGTCGTACGTGATTGGTTATTAAAAGTTTTACGTCACTTCCGCCGTGCGTCTTTTTTAAAATCCTCGTTGAAGTTTATGCGGCGCGGCGAGGATAAAATCCGCGTGCGGCGGGCTTGTGATTGGTCAAGAGAGAAAAACGGAAAACGCAAAACGGAAAAACGGCCTATGTGGACCCAGCTTTACACCACTCTGGTTCTGAGGGGTCTGTGAAACTATTACACACAGTCACAGTAGACAGCCACACACGAACGTCATATGAGCGATTGCCGATCAAATATGTATAGCTTTCTTTTATCAAGATCATGTGGTAGGTTGAATAACTAGGAATGCGCTCAGTGTGACGCGTTGATAAGACGCGTTGAATCATTTCTAGATGAGAGTGTATATAGCAGTGAGATATTTTGGAACGATTACCAGATAATACGAAAAGACAGAACAAGGAAGAGAGGAGGAATATTTATTGGTGTGAGAAACGGAATAAACTGCAAAGAACTTTGGAGGGACTTGGAATTAGAGATATTGTGTGTACAAATTAATGTTAAAAATGTCAATGTAAAAGTTGTAGCTGTATATAGGTCACCCGACAGTGGGACGGAAGTGCTTGAAAGATTGTGTGAAAAGGCTGAAGAGTGGAGTGGGAAGGTTATTATAGGAGGAGACCTCAACCTACCTAATGTTAAATGGGTAGAGGGTGAACATGAGGGAGTAAACACGAAGCAAGGGTATGTACATAGGTTAATGAACTTAGGATTTATACAAACAGTGTTGAACGGAACTAGAGTATGTTTGAATGGGGATAAAGTAAATTTACTAGACATATTCTTAGTGAAGCCCCCGGAAATATGGGTAAGAAGTGAAGTAGTGGAGGGCATAAGCGACCACCTCATTCCAATACTGGAGACGAATATTGGCTATAATGCATGTGAAACTGGAAGTAACGAAAAAAGATGGTGCTATGGAAAAGTTGATAAAGTAGGACTAGAAAAGTTCATGTGGGGAAACTTAGAAAGATGGAAGAATGAAGGTGGTGAGGTGGAGGAAATCTGGAACAGTTTCATGACCATACTGGAGGAGGGTAAGGAGAAATTCGTGCCTGTAAAAAACATAAAAACTAATAGTGACCCGCCATATTATGACGCGGAAGTACGAAGGCTTAAAAGAAAGGCTAGAGTAGCAAATAGGAAAAAGGGGAAAATGGACGATTGGAAACTGGTGCGTAAGGAGTTGCAAGGACAATTAAATGAAGCTAAGAAGGCGGCGATGGATAAATATATGATGAGCATGTTTGATGAAAGAGATAAGAGGGGAAGCTGGAGAAAATTATACTCACACATTAAAAGGCAAAAGGAGAGTACCAGAAATCTACCCCCATTAGAAGTAGACAATATAGTGATTAAGACAGATGAGGGGAAGGCTACTGCACTGAACATGTTTTATGCAGAAGTTTTTCAGGACAAAGATGAGGAAGTCAATGAGGAAATAGATGTTAGAGGGGGGGTGGAAGAAGGTGAGGGATTGGAAGAAATAAAAATAAATATAACAAGGGGAGATATAAGAAGAGCAATTCAAAAAATGGGAAAGGGAAAAGCACCGGGACCCGATGGTATCACAGCGGAGCTATTAAGGGGGGCAGGGGCAGCAATTGAACCATATCTCCTAGAAATTTTCTTAAAGTCAATTGAAAAAGGAAAATTGCCAAATGGATGGAAACAGGCGACAGTTGTTCCGATTTTTAAGGGTGGTGAGAGATGTCGTGTTGTGAACTACAGACCAGTTAGTCTGACGAGCTCTGTCTGTAAGCTGATGGAGAAGGTAATTTGTAAATATATTAGGGAATGTTTGGATAGGAAAGGGTGGTTGGTAGATGAGCAACACGGGTTCAGGGAAGAATTCTCCTGTGAGTCCCAACTTGCTGGGCTCACACAGGATATAATAGACAGCCTGGACAAGGGCACAAAAGTGGATGCTGTCTTTCTAGACCTAGAAAAGGCATTTGACAAAGTGCCACATGCCAGATTAGTCAAGAAGTTGAAGGGAATAGGATTGGACAGGAGAGTTGTTTGCTGGATTACAGACTTCCTAGAAGGAAGAAATCAGAAAGTGAGGGTGGGAGAGGGAGTCTCGGCAGAGATCAAGGTAACGTCAGGGGTGCCGCAAGGCAGTGTGTTGGGGCCACTGCTCTTCCTAATTTATATTAATGACATTAAAGGAACACTTAACTCGAGAATTAGATTATTTGCAGACGACACAGTCATATACAGAGAGATTAAGAAACAGGAAGATGAGAATGAAATCCAAAGGGACTTAAACAAACTATGGGGATGGGCGGAGGAAAACCAGATGAAATTTAATGTCAATAAGTGCCAAGTAGTCAGGTTCGTGAACAAGAAGCACGGGGAGGAACCAAAGTATGAAATGGGTGGAGTCAGATTAGAGACAAAACCAAGTTATAAATATTTAGGAGTAGTGTTAGATAAGGAGTTAAATTGGAAAGATCACACAGAGAAAATCACAACAAAAGCAACTAAAACTCTTAACTTTGTCATGAGAAACTTGGAAGGGACATGCGAAGCTGTTAAGGAAAAGGCTTACATGACGTTGATAAGACCAATAGCGGAATATGCGGCGGCTGTGTGGGATCCGTATCAAGTGGGGCAGATCAAGAAATTAGAAAGCATACAGAGGTGGGCAGCGAGAAGAGTCACAGGGAAGTTAAGGAGGAGGAAATGGATTATTAAAGCTAAGAGGCAGGAAGGGCTAAATATTAAGCTGCAGAGGGTACCAGAGAGTGTGACTAAGATGATCGAGGAGTTGGGATGGAAGTCGTTGGAGAGTAGGAGGAAGCAGATGAGGATGTGTAATATGTACAGAGCAGTCACAGGGCAAAGAGCGTGGAGGGAAATAGGAAATAGATTAAAGGAACCAAGATACTATGGAAGAAAAGATCACTGGGCAAAAATTAGGCTAATAGAGGCAAGGCTGGATAAAGCAAAATACTCGTTTGTAAATAGAACTATTAAGGAATGGAATGGACTGAATCATAGTGTTTTTAAGGAGGCATCAGTTAATATAGAGGATTTTAAAAGAAGACTGACAGTTAACTAGTGCAAAATGAAAAGGATGGAAAAAATATAAAATATATATTGGAAAATTACAGCGCTTATTTCATAGTTACTATTAAATTAAAAAATGACAATATGTTGTTACTTTTAGATTTAGATTTATACTTAGCCTATATATACTTCCATTATGTTACATAATAGTTTCATACCTTGCCATAATTACAATCAAAATGTTATCCATAAGTTGTTATAAGAATCATTAGTCTTAAGATGTTACCACCTGTATTTATACTATTTGTAACAAATAAACAATCTGAATCTGAATCTGAAGCGAGCCTTCGTACTGCATGCGATTTAATATGTGTGTCAAATATGTCCAACAGGAATTCCGTATACCAAACGCACAGAAACTTACATATACATCCATATTGAATTGATATATTATCCACTCAATCAACATCTGTTTTCTATTGAAACTTAAGAATAGACTTTGCACACTTTAGACTATACACTATTTAGACTATAGACTATACACTTAAAGCAAATCAGATTCGAGTTGCAGTGGAAAACATTCATTTCGATACTTCATTTCTGACAGTTTTAAAAATTTCAATAAGTGCATATGTTCTTGACTGATTGTGCGGAAAATTTGTAAAATAAGAGACAATGTTGGTCTCAACGACCATGCAAAATATGAGTTTGATCAGATTTATCGAAGACCATTTGATAGGCCAGACGGGGTTTCAAACTACAAATCAAGATTCCCATAAAATTAATTTACCGATTTTGCTGGAAATCATTAGTGAAATCATTAATGAAAACAATAAAAATCAGAGACATAAGTTTCAAGTGGAGTATCTGGAACTGTGTGACCGGTGAACGAATTTTGCATAGTTTTAGTTTTTTATGGTTATAGCCATGGTTATAGAGAGAGACTAAAAATTTTTAATTGCTTTTGAAATATTGAGACAAAAAGTCAAGAACTTCAACGATGCCAGCTCATCGCAACGCGTTACTCCGAGTCTTTTCTTAGTAATTTCAGGGCTTGTCATTGCATGACCAGGTGATCGTGTTGAAGTGTGAAAACTTACTGGCATAGGTGTTAGTAACAAAGCTTCTGGCCGGAAATAACCAGTAGGTGTCCTGAATGTTGGAACCGCCACACGAGTAGCCGGGTTGTCCGCTGCATGGGATGTTGCAACCTAAATTTAGAGAAACATTTTCGGGGCTAAACCCACAGTTGCAGAGGTTGCTGAAATAAACACAGAGAGAAACCAAAATTAATGTAATCTACAATATTCAATATATTTTACATTGGGAAATCTAATTAAAAACATTTACTTCGTATATAGTTTGATTGAACAATTATACTATAGGAAAACGCTCCGTGTACCGCGTTGATGATCCAGCCTTCAAAATGGATTGCAGGAACCAAAGCATCATTGACAGGAGTGATAAAATATTTAAAATTATTGGCAAAATTTTCAAGGTTAAGAATAAAATGTCCTTAAAATGACAATAACTTTTGAATATACCTAACGACAGAGTAGTCTGTAAATTGTAACAAACTATAACATGATGGTCCCAATGACCATGCAAGTTTTAAATTGATCGGTCATCCGGTCAAGTATAAATTTAAAAATTAGAGGAAACATTTATTTTAATTTGAACCAATCAACGGATTTTGATGAAATTCATAACTTTAAGACTATACTAGACGACCTCAACACATGAGAAACAATTTCGATTTGATGTCTATGGTGTGAGCTACAGCCCATTTTCAATTATCAACCAATCACAGGATCCTGTTCAAAAACGAACCGCAAAGATAACATTAGTATGTGTGCAAAATTTCAGATCGATTGGTTGAACTGTTTGACCTGGGCAGTGTAGGCAAAAACAATGTAAAAAGCAAACTAATTTCACAAAGAAAGTGCCTAAAGAGTTTCTTGGTGACGCTGGCTATACGCTCGCTCAATAATACATAATACTTTGAAAGGAATATGGATGTTTTTTTTTTAAATACGGCTGTTCTCATGATTTACTGCAATTCTATTGGTACCTAGCTGATTTCAAATTAGCCAGATTTAGCTGGTAAACATAAATCATAATCTAAACCACAGGATCAATTTGAATTTCCAAATTTGAATATTAAGTTTTCTTTATTGGGTACACTAGATAAATTAGGATACTTCGATCTGCAGATTGAAATTAGTAGTGGCCTATTCTATAACGAAATTGAATTCATTCCGGCCTGGAATCATTTTCAGATCAATGTTATCCTTATGGCCGTGAAATGATTCTAGGCCGGAATGATTTCGTTTCCGTTATAGAATTCCAATAACAAATTCAGCTCCAATTAGTACAGCTACAGCTACACTACAGCTACAACAGCTATACAGCTGTCCGTTTTCAATTGTTAATGTGGATTAACATTTCACCGAATCAGATTCTGGCCGAATCCGGAATTTTAAAGTTATTATAATAACTGCCTGGGTTTACCCGTTCTGAAGTCCAAATACAGTGTAGTTATAATTGTACTGGAGGCAGGCGGCCATGCAAAGGCTTGGACTGATCACTGCAGGCATGGACAGACTTGGAGTTTTCCAAGTACGTATACCAGGAGAGACATCGTTGCAACCAGTCCACATTGGGTAGAACTTATCTATAAATAGCACATATGACATAATATTGTAATTTACAATCTTATTCGACCATGAAACCAACAATGAGGACTGTATGACTGGCTTTTAAGTGCGCAGAAGAGTCTTGTGGAGAATCTGATGCTGTACAAAAACAAAAACTTGTGAAAAGACTGTCAAGCACCTGCCCACCTAAAAGTATTGATATCTAAAAGAAGAACATTTTCTCACTAAAAATTCGTGAATTTCGCCCAGTTACAGCCGCCAAGCACAACACTATAAACCTGACGGGGTGCCCAAATTTGAGGAAAAAATTTAACAAAATATGAAAGTATAAAAATGAAAAGCGAAAAATACGAACTCTTCACATTTTAAAAATAAATCAATTTTTTTTTAAACAAAATAAATGTTTTTAATTAATTTAAAATTAATTTAAAAATTTAATTTATTTCAAATCAATATTAAAAAAATTAAAAAAAAAGCTGGGCGCAGTGTGTCAAGAAGAAGGCAACTTAAGAATAAGATGGCGAAGACGGAGACGACGAAGGACAGAAGATAACGATAATATAAAGATAATTAGCTATATTCAATGCGCCAAAGCTTTATTTTTAATTTTTTTAATTTTGATTTTAAATTAAATAATTAGTTTGATTTATAATCGATAATCGATTATTATGATCTCTTACTTTTAAAGTAGCACACGCTGGTATTTATTTCAATTTTTTCCTTATAGAATGTCTATCCGTCTCCCCCACCCAAAAAATTGTTTACATAGATCTTCATCATTAGCCTAAAAGAGACACAACTTTTCTTGACCGCTATAAGATTAAATCGGGTGGAAAACTCAAATTATCTCAGAAACTTGACGCGAGAAGTGTTTATTCTTCTACGCTTTGTATGACAGATTATCAATAATATATCAAAATTGGTATGCAGATCGGAGACCATGCCATGATCAGTCAAGACCCTCCATGTTCTCTGTTTTAACTAGACAAAACATAAAACGAATGGCAAGTAATTTTTAGTGGAATTATATCTTCGTTTCAATTTCTGAAAAATAGAAAAAGTAAAAAATTTAATATTTGGCTATATAAATTATAATATAGCTTTTTATCCAATATGTTTATAATTAACATTCCCAGTACTGATTGTGTACATACCTGGTGTTTTGCAACTTCCATTGTGGACGAATGTAAAGACATTTCCTGAAACAAAATATGCATGCTCATTCTTCAGTGTCAATAACTAATTAATTTAATTTTTTATATTTTGATGGGATATATTTACGTCAGGATCTATATAAATTAAATTTAACAAATTTCTATTAAAAAAAATCAAAGCACTACTTGGCCATTGTCGACTCCTTTTGACTCATTTAGCACGGACCTCTGTTTTTTGTTTTTTTCTGTTACTGAGTCAAAGTTTTTCTTCGAACGAGCTGAAGTTTAGCTCATAGTGCAGGTTCAAGTGTAGAAAAAAGGCTTTCCGCTCGATTGGAGTGCCGAAATTGATTTTTTCACAATTATCGATTGTTTACATCATTCTTAAAATTACCTGACGTGCCTTCAATTTTTTTGATGGCCATCTTGGAAAATATGGCGGAAAACGTAAATTTTAAAAATTATTTAATTGTTGGTAGAGGAATGATTGAATAATTATGAAATAATTCACTAAAACTAACTCAAATATGGGGACTTGAAAAAAAAATACGCCGTGAATGAATTTTATTTTTTTATTGTTGGAATTGACCAATCACGTTTCTGTGCTTTTTGCTCTCAATTTATTATAAAACGCGTGGACTTAGACTAAAATATGTGGAATTAAAATTTGTAGACAATTTCATTTTGAACAATATGCGTTTAAAAAAAAAAAAAAATTAATTTAAATTTTAAAATTTTGTAAAAAATTTTGTTTACGGCGTATTTTTTTTTCAAGTCACTATATTTAAGTTAGTTTTTGTGAATTATTTCATAATTTTTCAATCTTTCCTCTACCAACAATTAAATAATTTGTAAAATTTACGTTTTTCGCTCGTTTTCCGCCATATTTTCCAAGATGGCTACCAAAAAAATTTAAGGCACGTCAGGTAATATTAAGAATGATGTAAACAATCGATAATTATGAAAAAATCAATTTCGGCACTCTAATCGAGCGGAATTACATCAGAGGTTTAGAGGCCATCTCTGGGCGTTACAATTTTTTTTTTTTAAATCTGCTGATTGGTTCAAAAATATCTTCCGATTGGTTGGCCCGATCAATGTTTAAATATTGTCAAGTCATTGCTACCAACAATGTCTCGAATCCTACAAAGTTTAAGCCAAATCCTCCAATATGGTTTAAGTTTTAATAATATCTACGTCTTGAGCTGAGCTTAAATTTCAGGTAAGTATCTTCAACAGTTATTGTGTAGGAAAATACTTAAAAATTGGCAACTGTATTTTGTTGACATCAGTCAAATGATGATGATTGATTACATCATTACAAAAGTGCAACGCCACGCGATAAAATATACTTCCGCCACATCTGGGGCCAGATTCCCAAAAAGTATTATCTCCTAATGTACTATGTTTGGTATTATCTTTCATTTAACATGGTGTTTTTGTTATCAAAAGATAATACGTATTAGCAGATAATACCTTTCGTGAATCCAGCGGCTTAGGTATAGAGTATGGTAATGATAAGAACATGGGTGGACAAAGTTAGAAATGTCGAAGTGATGGAACGAATGAATAAGAACTTAGAGGTGATATTTTCCATCAAAAGACGAAAGCTAGAATACTTTGGACACATCATGAGGGGCAATAAATACAGGCTCTTGCAATTAGTCTTACAAGGGAAGATTGAGGGACAGCGTAAACCTGGCAGGAGGAGGACTTCATGGCTCAAGAATCTGAGGGATTGGTTCGGGCAGAGCACGGGGTCCTTGTTCAGAGCTGCAGCATCCAAAGATGAAATAGAAATGATGATCGCCAACCTTCATTAGAAGAGGGCACATGAAAAAGAAGAAGAAGAATGATAAGAAGTAATACTCCACCTGGTGATCCATTCATGCAGTTATCGTAGTCCATGTAACACTGCGATTGAAATGTTTGAAATCGTTGCGCGAACAAGTTCAAAGCGCACATGGGACTCACGGTGACTCCGCAAGTAGTACAAACTGCATTGGCATGAGCGACAGCACACACTGAAACACACGTAATGTTTTATGTAAAGAGTCTTATATTACCATATTTCCTTCAGGTTAAATATTTAAGGATATCAAGGATCATGGTGAAATCGGCCATGTTTTATGTTAGATTTAATTAAGGGTATGTTCAATAACAACTGTCAGTAAAGTAGTTTTTTGTTGGTTTTATTATTTACATTTTGGAAGGGTGGGTTTGTAACGATTGAGGGTAATTCAATACCAAATCAAAGCTTGTGAGCATATCAGAAATGACAAATATTCTTAGTTCCGTATCATTGAGCGAGCGTAGCGAGCGTCACCACGGTACTCTTATGACACTTTCTCTGTGTGTTTTTTTTTTTTTTGTGGTCACAGCCCAGGTCAAACCGCTCAAGCAATCGATCTGAAATTTTGCACACATACCAACGTAATCTATGCGGTCCCTGGGATCGTTTTTGAACGGGCTCCCTTGATTGGTTCAAATTTAAAAAAAATTATCTTTCGATTGGTTGCTTCGATCAATTTGAAATTTAGCAAAAACATTGCAACCAACATTGTACCCAATCATAAAAAGTTTCAGCCAAATCCTCCTATTGGTTCAAATTTAAAACCATTTTTCATGTGATTTTTGACATTTAAACTAGAACAGATTGACGGATCAACTTAAAACTTCGCGTGGTCATTGGTACCAATATTTTAGGTATTTTTGCCAATTTTCAGTCTAATCTGTCGTTATTTTCAAAAGTTTTGTCATTTTACGGTCATTTTATTCCATAATCTTGAAAAATGTATACTAAATTGTCATCCCTGCCTTCTTTAAGCTTCTGCTCCAAGGCAAGGCCTGTAGAGCAGCCAAGCTATCCACAATGTACAGTAAAATGAAAGCATTTTTGAGCTAGCGCATAAAATCGGATGCAGTACGAAGGCCAAATCCTCTAATTGGTTTAAGTTCAAATAATATCTTCTGATTGGTCGACAATCAAAATGTTCACATTAAGTTCAAATTTTGCATGGTGATCAAGACCAACTTAATATTAAATTTTACATATTGTAAGCCCAATCAGTCAATTATTATTGTAATTTTACGAGTTTAGTATGGGATGTCACAAAAGATTTCTGGAGAAGGTATGTAGGTAAGACTTCACGACACAATGGATCTGTTATTCATCCAGAGTATTATGGAGATTGAAAAATTGCAGAGAAAATCGTCTTGTGCCATGTCGTGCATCGTGACTATGGGGATGTTGCATGTTCTGTGCTCGCTCATCAACGCGTTACACTGAGCGTTTTCCTAGTTAGTAAATTAAGGCTGTAAACGCACGTGGCGTTTTTTTCATGCCCAGTCGCGCATAAAACTACAGTTTTACACGCGCGTCTTTAGCGCGTCCCGTGTGTTCGCTCCCATAAGACTCAATACTACGCAATCTGCTCGGCGTCTCGCCGGCGTGCAAACGCTTCGGCATGGGCATGAAAAAAACGCCCCGTGTGTTTACAGCCTAAATCTGTTTTTATACTTTTTTCGACTTTTATAGCTATATTGAATGAACTACAAGAAACAATCTTACCGAGAATCAGCGCTAGAATCGACTTCATTGTTGCAGTTGCTGTAGCAGTTGATGTTGCAGTTGCTGTTGCAGTTGCTGTTGCAGTTGCTGTTGAGCTTGTGTCCTAGGAAAGCTCTGTCCCTCTTTATACCTGGATGGCTTACGTGACATAAATCATGCCACCCACACGGCCCCGCCCCCTTACCCCTCATTCAACTTGTATATCAGCCCATTTGCTCGACCTTGACTCACTCCACTCTATTGGAGCGGTCGCTCCACACAGCCAAGTCGTACTGTACACTCACACTCACTCAACATGCATGATAAACTGAGGAGCTGACCAAACACTTTTACTGTAAGCAAAAATATGGCATTTTCAAAATCTCAAAATTAAAAAATCTCATATTGTTGTGAAATATTTTAATTTCGAGCTATGGCTCAACCCACCACATATACCAATTTGGGGACAAAAGGTTATGCCATTTGTGAGCAGGCCCGTGAAAAGAGTGAAATTATACTCTTTTATTAGGTAACTGTTGATTTTTATAATTATTATTATTAAGGTGCTGCAAGCGCGAGCGATTTTGCCGCGTTTTGCAGGCAGTTTTAGGATACTATTTGGATACAAAATGGGTTGACGAAATGATTTAAAATTTTAACCATGATTAGATAAAAGATAACCCTAGGGTTATTTCTTGGTAGATTTTAAATTTTTTGCTTCGTTAATTAGTAATAATTAGTAGATTATTGGTGAAAAATTGTATTTTTTTCTTGTCTCAATTGGTGCCGTGTGAAATTTAATTTAAAAAAATGTGCCAAGTGATAACCCTAAGTTTGTCTTTCATCTAATTATGATTAAAATTTGCGATCAATTAATTGACAGGTATGGCCCCAATCATATCGGAAATTTAATAGTTTCGAGCGTTTTTTTAAAGCGCCGCCTGATTAACAACAAAAGAAGCAAAAATTAAAAAGTGCTGCTATTAAACATTCAGACTGATCATTTGAACATCCTAACAAAGTTACACCCACTTATGAAACAATTTTTCTCTCTCAATTTTCTAAAACAGCCGAGCGCCTGTATCACCTTAATCTGATATCAGGAACCGCCACAGCCTAAACGGCCTAACCGATTGATCTGAAATTTTTACCAAATGTGTACTTTTGGCATCTGAGATGCCTTTTGTTATGACTCTCTGAGCACTTAATGTGCTCTATTTGCATGTGTAAACCGAAAACATGTCGCTATTTTGAAACCGGAAGTGACGTCATATCTCAAAAGCGACTAGGCCGATCGGAACGAAACTAGCGCCGAATGATTCGGACGGTCTTCTTTATAAAATCTCAATACTCGAAATAGAAATGTACTTTTACCGAAACGTGAAATGACGTCATAACAATGCCAAATCTGACTAAAATCATCTCTTTTTACATTAGCTACATATTCAGAAGGCTTATAATGATATATCACATTTATAGATACACAATTTAGGGGGCAGTGAAATAAACCACCATTTTGATAACCGGAAGTGATGCCATAACTTCAAAACGGCCGGACGGTTTGGGACGAAACTCTCACTAAAGCATAAATTATCCTTTGGGTGAGAAGAATACTTCCCGCCAAATTTTGAGACTAAAAATTGTAAATAAAAATAAAATAAAATATTTTCTTAATAATGTGCTCTATTTGCATGTGTAAACGGAAAATTTTATGTTTTGCACGTTTGTAACTCTTTTGCCCATGAAAAGGTTTACAAGCTCAACTTTTCTTAGCAACCAAACCACAAACTCGTATATTTTTTTAATCGTAATATTTTTTAAATATTGTTAATAAAAATGAAAAAACATTTTTTTTCATAAAAAGAAAAGAAAAAATGAAAATGTATTTAAAACCTGCAGACAGAGAAAATTATTAAATCGAATAACCCCCTCAAAACTTAATTATATTAGAAAGATAACTGTTAAAAAAATGGACAGAGATAAAGAATGGAGCTAAATAACTTATTGTTTGAATTAGGTAGGCAGTTATTTACATTTTATGTTTAAATATTCGCTAAATAATCGCTCTCTGATAATATTCTGATAGTTAGTTGATAATGTTATCATTATTTGACCTTGCTTATGGGAAATCATCAAAACTGAAGGAAATATTGAACACTAAAATAAGTGGTTGAAATAAGGCTGAATAAGTAGACTGTAGCGCCAACTATTTATTCGGCAGAACGGCGAAACTTTGGTGAGGGAATTGAGTAGGGAAGAAGAATTATGTACGATTATTAAACTGATGATATTGTTTTTTCCAATAACGATTGTTCAAAAGACGTAGCGTCATTTGATGCATACAATGAGTCTCCATCTCAATTTGGATTCGTCCTCAATTAGGAAGGATGTGGTTATGGCCTATCACATGGAAACATCCCAGCACATTTCCTCTTGTTATGACAATATATTTTCAGAACATTTCTCAGTCATTTTGGATTAATTCATGACTCCAAAATTCGTAATCAGCCATGATCAATGCAAATTGAAGTTGGCATGGTGGCCAAATTGCACTTTTATCATATTGAAAGTAACATAACTGTATAGTTACAGAGAATATTACGAAAAGGACTATCATTATCATTGTACTGTCTAACCTCATATCGGTTAGATTGTCTCGCCTGTAACTCGCTATCACCCAAACCAGCTATTTATTATTCACAAGGGCAGAACCTCTGTCGACAGCTGTGGTGGGAAGGGGTATTTTTGTACAGAGGGAGGAGGGGCACGAGTTTCAGAGGAAGACATAGCGAACAGTTATTATTACAAGAATTTAAAAATGTATTTCTCTTCCGATCATAAGTTCGGACAATTACGTAAATATATATATATTTTATTTATTTATTGTTGCAAATTAATAGTACATAAGAAAATCCTAAGTCCCACAAAACCAAACAGTGGCTTGTCTGCAGGACTGCTATATATAAACAACAACAACAACAACATAAATATACGTCATAATAAAACAACTAATAACTACTTTTAATAATAATAATCATCAAATTCAAATTCAAATTCAAATTACAAATTACAAAGTACAGTGAACAAATCCATAGAAACAAATACTACATCAAGGTAAATATCATACAATAATAAATAAATAATACATAATATCAGAACACCATAATAATAATAATAATAATAATAATAATTTCATTCAACCTCCGTGGTGAAAATCCACTCTTTAATTGCCTTTTCAACTGTCTTAAATTTTTCTAAATTTTGTTTGTGAATCGTTCGAACAAAATAATGTTCTTATTTCCATTTTTATTTTTTACTTTTTATTAGTATTTCATTTCATTGAAGTTTTAGAAATGATTATTGATATTATAAAATCCAAATAAAAAAGTAAGGGGGGGGGGGATGAGGGGGGTAAAGTGAATTCACCCGCTGTGTTTAAACGAAGTCGTATGGCATATTGTAGGATTTTGGGCTCAAAGGGAGACGTCCTAGAGTTGCGTTTTTACTAAATGCATTTATTTCATTGTTTTCAACATTATTTTGTTAATTTGCTTTGTGAACCATATATGATCTCAACACAGTCTTGTTTTCGGTCAAATACCCTAATGTTCAAGTTTTAGATACACTCCCCCAAATAATAAACGGTACTTGGTACAAAACGTATTGGCTGCTGGGCCGGTTCCTTGACAATCAATCCTTGTTATTATCAATGAAATCAGAGCACACCTAAAAGAGTTAGATAATGCGTTAGCACTGACTTCATGGGATGATGCCATCAAACCTTAATCAGTCAATTCATTTTCTTTCGAGTACCGTTTATTATTTGGGGGAGTGTACATTAATGTATTGCTGGTTTTCTAAATTACAGTCGGAGGGGAGGGGGGGGGGGAGAGGGGGGTTGTAGCCCTTGAGAGGTAGGCAACCCACTATACATACATGTTTTGCGGCTTGCCTTATTATAAGGCAGCGCCAGCCGGGTTGCCAAATTTACAGGCGGCGCCAGCCCCTGGGAGATGGGCAACCCGCAGTACATAGATATTTTTCTTGGGGCTTAACGACGCACTGTTCTGCAGCGAGGCTTATGGCGACGGATGAATGATTATGATGATGATTGGGAGATGATGGTGAAGAGTAGGTAAGGAAGGAAGGTGGGAAGGAGGCGGTCGTGGCCTTTTAGTAGGGTAGCTTCCCAGCATATGCCTGTCGACTGAGGTAATACCATGAAAAAAACCCAGTCAGGAAAGACGGCCGCGGGAATCGAACCCGGGCCTCCGGAATACAAGTTCAGAGTTCAGACCACTAAGCCATACCTGTTCCGTTACATTGTATTATACGCGTTGCCTAATTTACAGGCGGCGCCAGCCCCTGGGAGATAGCAACCTGCAGTACATTGATGTATTACGGGTTGCCTAATTTACAGGCGGCGGCAGCCCCTGGGAGATAGGCAACCTGCAGTACATTGATGTATTTCGGGTTGCCTAATTTACAGGCGGAGCCAGCCCCTGGGAGATAGGCAACCTGCAGTACATTGATGTATTACGGGTTGCCTAATTTACAGGCGGAGCCAGTCCCTGGGAGATTGGCAACCTGCAGTACATTGATGTATAACGGGTTGCCTAATTTACAGGCGGAGCCAGTCCCTGGGAGATAGGCAACCTGCAGTACATTGATGTATTACGGGTTGCCTAATTTACAGGCGGAGCCAGTCCCTGGGAGATAGGCAACCTGCAGTACATTGATGTATTACGGGTTGCCTAATTTACAAGCGGAGCCAGTCCCTGGGAGATAGGCAACCTGCAGTACATTGATGTATTACGGGTTGCCTAATTTACAAGCGGCGCCAGCCTCTGGGAGATAGGCAACCTGCAGTACATTGATGTATTACGGGTTGCCTAATTTACAGGCGGAGCCAGCCCCTGGGAGATAGGCAACCTGCAGTACATTGATGTATTACGGGTTGCCTAATTTACAAGCGGCGCCAGCCTCTGGGAGATAGGCAACCTGCAGTACATTGATGTATTACGGGTCGCCTAATTTACAGGCGGAACCAGTCCCTGGGAGATAGGCAACCTGCAGTACATTGATGTATTACGGGTTGCCTAATTTACAGGCGGAGCCAGTCCCTGGGAGATAGGCAACCTGCAGTACATTGATGTATTACGGGTTGCCTAATTTACAAGCGGCGCCAGCCTCTGGGAGATAGGCAACCTGCAGTGCATTGATGTATTACGGGTTGCCTAATTTACAGGCGGAGCCAGCCCCTGGGAGATAGGCAACCTGCAGTACATTGATGTATTACGGGTTGCCTAATTTACAAGCGGCGCCAGCCTCTGGGAGATAGGCAACCTGCAGTACATTGATGTATTACGGGTTGCCTAATTTACAGGCGGAGCCAGCCCCTGGGAGATAGGCAACCTGCAGTACATTGATGTATTTCGGGTTGCCTAATTTACAGGCGGAGCCAGCCCCTGGGTGATAGGCAACCTGCAGTACATTGATGTATTACGGGTTGCCTAATTTACAGGCGGCGGCAGCCCCTGGGAGATAGGCAACCTGCAGTACATTGATGTATTACGGGTTGCCTAATTTACAGGCGGCGCCAGCCCCTGGGAGATAGGCAACCTGCAGTACATTGATGTATTACGGGTTGCCTAATTTACAGGCGGCGCCAGCCCCTGGGAGATAGGCAACCTGCAGTACATTGATGTATTACGGGTTGCCTAATTTACAGGCGGCGGCAGCCCCTGGGAGATAGGCAACCTGCAGTACATTGATGTATTACGGGTTGCCTATTTACAGGCGGAGCCAGCCCCTGGGAGATAGGCAACCTGCAGTACATTGATGTATTACGGGTTGCCTAATTTACAGGCGGCGCCAGCCCCTGGGAGATAGGCAACCTGCAGTACATTGATGTATTTCGGGTTGCCTAATTTACAGGCGGCGCCAGCCCCTGGGAGATAGGCAACCTGCAGTACATTGGTGTATTACGGGTTGCCTAATTTACAGGCGGAGCCAGCCCCTGGGAGATAGGCAACCTGCAGTACATTGATGTATTACGGGTTGCCTAATTTACAGGCGGCGCCAGCCCCTGGGAGATAGGCAACCTGCAGTACATTGATGTATTACGGGTTGCCTAATTTACAGGCGGCGGCAGCCCCTGGGAGATAGGCAACCCACAGTACATTGATGTATTACGGGTTGCCTAATTTACAGGCGGAGCCAGTCCCTGGGAGATAGGCAACCTGCAGTACAATGTGTAATATTGTACATTTGTATATTGTACATAATATTATACATTCTCTACATACACCGTCGAACATACATAAATACATACTTACATACACCCACACATACCTACATACATACCTACATACATTCTAAAATATTCCATTCATCATACCATACATCTAGTGGAGCGGTCGCTCCACTCAGCCAAGTCGTACCGTACACTCACAGTCACTCAACATACCGTAAATGCCTATACTAGGAAAACGCTCAGTGTAACGCGTTGATGAGCGAGCACAGAACATGCAACATCCCCATAGTAACGATGCACGACACGGCACAAGAAGATTTTCTCTGCAATTTTTCAATCTCCATAATACTCTGGATGAATAACAGATCCATTGTGTCGTGAAGTCTTACCTACATACTTTCTCCAGAAATCTCTTGTGACATCCCATACTAAATTCGTAAAATTACAATTAATACTTGACTGATTGGGCTTACAATATGTAAAATTTAATATTAAGTTGGTCTTGATCACCATGCATAATTTGAACTTTATGTGAACATTTTGATTGTCGACCAATCAGAAGATATTATTTAAACTTAAACCAATTAGAGGATTTGTCCTTCGTACTGCATCCGATTTTATGCGCTAGCTCAAAAATGCTTTCATTTTACTGTACATTGTGGAAAGCTTGGCTGCTCTACAGGCCTTGCCTTGGAACAGAAGCTTAAAGAAGGCAGGGATGACCATTTAGTATACATTTTTCAAGATTACGGAATAAAATGACCTTAAAATGACAAAACTTTTGAAAATAACGACAGATTAGACTGAAAATTGGCAAAAATACCTAAAATGTTGGTACCAATGACCACGCGAAGTTTTAAGTTGATCGGTCAATCTGTTCTAGTTTAAATGTCAAAAATCACATGAAAAATGGGTTTAAATTTGAACCAATAGGAGGATTTGGCTAAAACTTTTTATGATTGGGTACAATGTTGGTTGCAATGTTTTTGCTAAATTTCAAATTGATCGAAGCAACCAATCAAAAGATAATTTTTATAAAAATTGAACCAATCACGGGAGCCCGTTCAAAAACGATCCCAGGGACCGCATAGATTACGTTAGTATGTGTACAAAATTTCAGATCGATTGCTAGAGCGGTTTGACCTGGGCTGTGACGACAAAAAAAAAAAAAAAAAAAAAAAAAAAAAAAAAAAAAACACACAGAGAAAGTGCCATAAGAGTACCGTGGTGACGCTCGCTACGCTCGCTCAATAAACTGAGGAGCAGACCAACTACTTTTACTGTAAGCAACAACATAGCATTTTCGGCCTACTGGATCTCAACAATGGAAAATCTCACATTGTTGTGAAATGTCTTAATTTTGAGCTATGGCCCACCTGACTACATATACATCACGCGACAACAACCGGTTATGCCGTTTACGACCTAGAGGGCAGTGAAAATCGTGAAATTACACCGCTTTCATCTGCTTCTTCTTCTTCTTCTTCTTCTTCTTCTTCTTCTTCTTCTTCTTCTTCTTCTTCTTCTTCTTCTTCTTCTTCTTCTTCTTCTTCATATGATTCCCGAAAAAGTTGCTGTCAACGCCACAGCCTAAACGGCAGAACCGATCAACCTGAAATTTTTACCACATATGCACTTTTGGCGTCTGATGATACCTTGCCTCTTGTGATTTTTTGTGCCGCCATTTTTAAACCGGAAGTGACGTCATATCTCAAAAACGTCTGGACCGATTAGAACTAAATTAGCGCCATTCGATTTAGATGGTCATCTTTATGAAGTATCAATAACAAAAAATTATTTTCTTATTTTCTAAACCGGAAGTGACGTCATAAATACGCAATATTTCACTTATTTCAACAAATTATACTTAAAATACATACATAATTAACTTACATTGTAATATAGACAATACAATTTATAAATTCAAGGTTGCAGTGTTCTCGACCGCCATTTCTGAAACCGGAAGTGACGTCATATATCTTAAACGCCTGTACCGATTGCAACTGAACTAGCTCCTGCGTATTCATTCTACTATTTATTTGAAAAATCAATTGGGAAAAATGAATAAACAAATTAACGGTACCGGAAATGGCGGCAGGAACCACTAAATGAAACCGGAAGTGACGTCATATATTACAAACGGCATGACCGATTTTACGGAAATATAGGGATTATGAATTCAGATGGTCGTTCATGAAGTATCAACTAGATAAAACTAGATTGTATTCTTATTACCTATACCGGAAATGACGTCATAAATATGATGATTGATGAATTACGTCATAAATATGTTAAATGACATTAAATTCACCACTTTATACTTTTAAATAGATATTAGTAAACGTACATTGTAAATAATTATAAATTCAAGGTTGCAGTGTTCTCGGCCGCCATTTTTAAAACCGGAAGTGACGTCATGTATCAAAAACGGCTGTACTGATTGCAACCAAATTTGGGAAATGTGTAGGTCTAATAATTATGAATTAAAGACGACATTATTTTCGGCCGCCATTGTTAAAACCGGAAGCGACGTCATATATCGAAAACGGCTGTACCGATTGGAACTAAATTGTGTAAATATGTAGGACATAAGAATATTGATTATGAATTTAAGACGACATTATTTTCGGCCGCCATTGTTAAAACCGGAAGTGACGTCATATATCGAAAACGGCTGAACCAATTGCAACCAAATTTTAGAAATGTGTAGGACTAATAATTATGAATTAAAGACGACATTAATTTCGGCCGCCATGGTTAAAACCGGAAGTGACGTCATTTATCGAAAACGTCTGTACCGATTGCAACCAATTTGTGCAATTATGTAGGACTTATAATTATGAATTCAAGACGACATTATTTTCGGCCGCCATTGTTAAAACATGAATTTACGTCATATATCGAAAACGGCTGTACCGATTGCAACCAAATTTTGGAAATATGTAGGACTAATAATTATGAATTCAAGAAGACATTATTTTCGGCCGCCATTTCAAAACCGGAAGTGACGTTATATATCGAAAACGGCTAAACCGATTGTTATCAAATTATGTAATATTGTAGGACTTCTAATTATGATTTCAAGAAGACATTATTTTCGGCCCCTATTTCAAAACCAGAAGTGACGTCAAATATCGAAAACGGTTGGACCGATTGTAACGAAACCTAAGCTATTTTTTTTGGATAATCATTTTAATCTTTTACCAAACGCAACTTTTCTTAGTACCTATCCAAATCGGTTGAGGCGTATTTTTTTAAAGAAATTAGTCCTTGCTCGGACATGTGCTACAAGCTGTATGAATAAACTAACAAAAGAAGTGATATCCCAGAAAAAAACACTCCGTGTAAAAACGGCAGCCAAGTCTCTTTACTTCAAAAAAATTCAACACTGAAAAGGAGTGATATCAAAAAAGGAGCCAAGTCAATGACATTTCCAAATATTTAATCGTATTTTTGAAATAAAAGAATAAACACCGAGAAATACTTTACAAAAGGACTTGGCGCATCGTTTTTTTAAAGACATTTTTCTGTTCATAAGCATATGCCATTTATAAACAACCGTCATTAAGAATTTTTAGAATAATAGGGAAACATCTTTCAATTACTTATTACACATACCTACTGTAAAATATTTTCTATTTGAATATATACGCGATGAAACTGTTGCCTATGTTTTCTATAAATACACAATAGTTATCTTCGTAATATTGTTTCGTGGCAACATATTAATTAGGTAAGTCTAATGCGTTAATCCTTCTCATCATGAAATAAATTTCTACTGCATTTTATAGCAATACATTTCACAAAGTACACAGTGAAGTCACATTGTATTTCTATTAAAAAAAATAACTTTATACACTTGACACTTCAAAAATATATAATAGTGTTCCATAGATAGTAAGTAATTATTTGACAACGTTTCATGATTTCCTTCAGTCAAGATCAAATTATGAAAAGATTCCCTTCTAATATCACCATATTAACAGTAGGTACTGCAAGAATATGTATGAGCCCACTTCCAATTGTTATTTAATTCTTCCATCCTTATATTACTTATCTATTACAGCATGAAATCTTTCTTCTATCGCCATTGACAAAACTATAAAATAGCCATTATTAAAAGTAGCTTGATTAATAGATTCTGGCTCTAATAGAAAGAGGAAAATGTACCTACCTATTTGTAAATTTCTTTCTACTTTTAGGATAGAATGATGTCTTTAAAAAAACGATGCGCCAAGTCCTTTTGTAAAGTATTTCTCGGTGTTTATTCTTTTATTTCAAAAATACGATTAAATATTTGGAAATGTCATTGACTTGGCTCCTTTTTTGATATCACTCCTTTTCAGTGTTGATTTTTTTTGAAGTAAAGAGACTTGGCTGCCGTTTTTACACGGAGTGTTTTTTTCTGGGATACCATATACCCGTATGAACAGACTGTAGAATATTCTTAGTCCATGTATAGATTACGATTTACTGAACGCATTCTAGAATAATGTCAAATACCGCGATCAAGCCCCCCCCCCCCCCCCCCCCCCCCCCCTTTACCCTATTCATATTTTCGCCTCGAGTCAGAGTCGCTGAGTCCAGCACTGAGTCACTGTCTTCGTCGCGCAAACGATTTCCTGGAATCTAGTGGAGCGGTCGCTCCACGCCAGCCAAGTCGTACGGCGCGCGCACACACTCATTTAAAAAGGCTGGAGCAAACCCACTTTTACTGTAAGCATCAAAGTGGCATTTTCGGCCTACTGGATCTTAAAATTGGAAAATCTCACATTGTTGCGATATATCTTAATTTCGAGCTATGGCCCACCCTACAACATATACCAAATTTGGGAACAATAGGTTACGCCCTTTGCGCGCTAGAGGACCGTGAAAACAGTGTTTTAGGGCGGTTTTCATAATAATAATAATAATAATAATAATAATCTCAGTAGTAGTAGTAGTAGTAGTCTCCTGGAATTTAAATCCGGTAAACAGGCCACAGCCTAAACGGCTGAACCGATTGATCCAACATTTTTACCACGTGTGCACTTTTGGCGTCTGATTTAACCTTCACCCCATGAATTTTTTGTGCCGCCATTTTGAAACCGGAAGTGACGTCATATCTCGTCAACGGCTGGACCGATTGGAACGAAAATTGCGCCAAACGATCCAGACGGTCATCTTTATGCATGATAAGTAGCAAAAGACTAAACATTATGTTAAAGAAACCGGAAATGACGTAATGAAATTTGAAATACATCGATTGGCTTTTTGGCAACAAAGGTTGATCCGATTATTTTGATATTTATGTAACGTATGTACTTTTGACGTCTCATGTGACTTGTTATAAAACCAACCGGAAGCCGCCATTTTGAAACCGGAAGTGACATCATATCTCAATAACGGCTAAATAGATTTCAACGAAACCAGCGCAAAACAATTTAGACGGTCAACTTTATGTATTATCATCAATAATATTTGCAGTTTCCCATACCTAAACCGGAAATGACGTCACACATTTTAATAATCTCACAAATTTTTATTTTGATGCAATAAATATACTATTTGAGACAGCTTATAAAACTATAATCATGTTTCAAATATACTTCAAGGGGTCAGAGATTTCAGCCGCCACTTTTAAACCGGAAGTAACGTCTTATCTCAAAAACTGGTAGACAAATCGGTATGAAACTAGCGCCAAACGATTCGGATGGCCATCTCTATGGAATATGAACAGTACAAATAGAATTTTCCTATTTATGAGACCGGAAATGACGTCATTCAAATGTATAAATTATTATAATTCCCTTTTATACAATAAATACATATTCAGAAAGCTTAAAATGATACACATCATTTATAGAAATAAATTCTATGTGGCATTGCAGAAAGTTCAGCAGCCATTTTGAAAACAGCAGTGTTTCCATATCTCGGAACTGGGTTGACTGATTGGAATGAAACCTTTGCTATTCTTCATGAAAGATCATTTAAAGCAATTATTTAGGACCATACGCTGCTATTCATTAGTGGTAACGAAATTGTAAAGGGTGATGATTTTTTAAAAGAATTTAGTAATTGTTCATTTCATATGTGTCACAAGTTGTTAGAATAAACTAAAAAAAGGAGTGATATCCCCATAAAAAACACTTCGTGTAAAAATACCAGCCAAGTCTCTTCTACTAAAAAAAAATATATGAAATCTAAAAATTCTGCACTGAAAAGTAGTGATATCAAAAAATTAGCCAAGTCAAAACTTTATTTGAAAATCAAAAAATACTTGGCGCATCGTTTTTTTTTAGGGCATTATAGGTATACTATGTATATGTATATTTCATGTATAATTTATAATTGGCTTATACTTCCAAGCTATTTAAGTACACGATGCGCCAAGTATTTTTTGATTTTCAAATAAAGTTTTGACTTGGCTAATTTTTTGATATCACTACTTTTCAGTGCAGAATTTTTAGATTTCATACTTTTTTTAGTTGAAGAGACTTGGCTGGTATTTTTACACGAAGTGTTTTTTATAAGTTTTAAGGGGGTCCTTCGCTAAATAATTTTCTCTGTTTTAAAATACTTGTATATTTTTTAATTTTTTTAATGGAGAAAAGTAAAAACAGAAGTGTTATTTCATTGCTACATTAACAATATTTCAAAAATTGCTAAGAGCTTTATGACTCGGTGTTTCCAAGCCGTATTAGTGGACCCCCCCCCCCCCCCCCCCCTGCTGCGGAAGGTCTGAAAGTGGTTTTGGGTACCTCAAGGTACGCACATTACACTTTCACTTGTTTGACATCTGCCCTTTGGTGGAACAACCCTCCAGGGGGGCGCAAAGGATGATTTTTGGGGAATTTTTGCACATGTTCTATTATTTTGTGGGTTAACGGTGCAAGATAATTACAATCAGTTTGCTTATTTAAATGTAGACTGACATATGTAATTTTATCCATATTTTTTTTAATGGCAATACCCTTAAATCAAAATTTTTGAAATTGGAAGTAGGTACCGAAAATAGTTTTGATGGCAGTCAATCTCTTCGTAATAAAAACTTGTTCATGAATATGCCATTAAGCGCCGGTATAACCAAAGTTAATCTGAGCCGGATTAACTAAATATTAGACTAAATTGGCGGCATTCAGATACCTCAAAATGAGTGAAACAATTGAATTTAATCCAAAAGTTAGTTAATCCAGCACAATTTAACTTTGGTTATTCCGGGCCTAAGAGGATTATAATGTTAAATATTTAATTTTTTAGGGCCAAATGTAAAACATTTTTTTTTTTTCATAATTATTATAAATTGGTATGACAGACGCCAATATATTGAGGTGGTGCCAGCGCGAGCGATTTTGCTGCATTTTGTAGACACTTTTTTTTTGATACAATTGGAAAATAATGGTTTGACGAAATGTTTGAAATTTTAGTCGTGATAAGATTAGATGAAAGACAAACTTAGGGTTATCCCTTGGTACATTTTAAATTTTTTGTTTCGTTAATTAGTAATAATTAGTGGTTTTTTGGTATAAAAAATTAGCTATTTTCTTGTCTCGCTGGGCGCCGTATAAAATTAAATTTCACAAATGTGCCAATGGATAATCCTAAGTTTGTCTTCCATCTAATCATGATTAAAATTTGAGATCAATTGGTTCACGGGTTTGGTCTTTAATCGAATTGGAAATTTCATCGTTTTGCGCGGTTTTGTTGAATAATCGGCTCCTAATTAGCAAGGCACCAAGTAAAAATTAAAAAGTGCTACTAATATACAATCAGACTGATCATGTGCACATCCTATCAAAGTAACACCCACTCATGAAACAATTTTTTTCTCTCAATTTTCTAAAACGGCCGAGCGCTTGTATCACCTTAATATATTTTTTGTTAAGGCGAAACCATTATTTTTAAAAAATTTAAAAAAATTTAGAAAATTACCATTATATACCCATTAAAATAGTAAATATCGTAAAATTTTTGAAAACAGTGGAGAGAGACGCAGAGAGTAATCATGAGTTATCATCCCAGTTACAACCGTAGTTCCACGGTTGAAACACAAGGAGTTCCAAACGGCCTGGCATTTGACCATCACGAATCCATCCTTCAATTATTTCGCTTCTACACTGTTACATTCGTTGAACCAAAAAGATTAACGCAATGAATTGAATAAACCATTGAACCGAATAAACTATTGAACTAATGCCTAATGTATGTGAAAGTAGTTTCGTGATCAAAATAACGTTTTTTGTTTCAAAATATTCAAATATCTATACTATATCGTGTGCCGTTACAGGACGCCAAGGGCGTATTCAGGGATGGGCCGGGGGGCCATGTCCTCCCCCCCGAAATCAGGATTTCATCTAAAAAAATAAGCACATTAATAATACATGAAAAAAAACCTTAAAAATAGACAGATCATGTCAAAAATGTTCAAAAATGGTTAGAATTGAGTTAAAATTCCAAAAATTTTCGGAGAGCACCGGACTTGCATATTTTAATGAGTTCAATAATTTTACCTATTTTTAAGTTACCTTATTTATACTTGTGGAATGTAAATTCTATTGTAAATAAAGGCTTAAAATAAAAAATAAAAATAAAAAACCTCTTGGACTAATTTTTGGATATTTTGTAATTTACAATTCCCCAAAATAGCTATGCGATTCAAAATTGCACCTAAATGAATGACCTAGATCTGAAATTTTCTCGAAAACAGGGGGTTCGGGGGCGCTGTTTTACCCTGTGATTTTTCAAACTATTATTATTATTGTCCGCCCCCCCCCCCCCCCCCCCCCCCGAAATTTCATCCTGGATACGCCCTTGCAGGACGCTATTTTGTGTGTGTTTGTTTCGTATTCGAAGAACTGCATCTGTTTAGTGTCAGCGGTCACACCCCCTGTCCAGCTAGATCTCTGTTTGATCCGCGACTGTTGTTCCGGTTGAACGAAGCTCTTGCAACCTGCTAAGATGTTCGCCGCCACTCAGCCCGAGTCCTCATGTCCATCTGTCACGTCCTGTCAACATTGCGTGCTCGGGTTCAAGTCAACGGTTCAAGCCGAGAGGAATCAGGATTCACATCGCGAGGACGCATCCAGAACATCGCCTGCCCAGCTTCATCCCTTCAACAGAGACAATAGCAACCTCCTCCCCTTCAAACTCCAGTTTCTGATTCAGATACTCCAAAAGCATTAGAACAACATTAAGACGGCTGGGTAGTGAGTTTGACCTTGAAGAGTTTTTTAATCGATTTCTATCAATATCTTTTTCCAGTGTAATTGTTAACAAAATAGGGCTATGGACGTGAATTCAGAACAGTTCAATCAAAATCTGAATTCACGTCCATAGCCCTATTTTGTTAACAATTGCACTGGAAAAAGATATTGATAAAAATCGATTAAAAAACTCTTTAAGGTCAAACTCACTACCCAGCCGTCTTTGAGAGTTGAAATTGATCATTTTAAGCAGAATACTGCACTCTGGCAATAGGCTATTTTAAATATTATCTCGGTGGCTCTGCTTTCTAAGAAAAATCATATGCAGTTTGACTTCCAGACACCTTAGTCCCTGTTTCAACAATAGGTAAAACAGGGACTAAGGTGTCTGGAAATAATACTGCATATGATTTTTCTTAGAAAGCAGAGCCACCGAGATAATATTTAAAATGGTCTATCCATAACTTCATAAAAAAATAGAAAATAATTTAGCGAGCGACTCCTTTTTACTCTTTTGACACGGACCTCTGATTTTTTTGTTGTTTTTTTGCTGCGACCAGGAGCAATTTGTTGCACCGTTCCACCGATCGATCTGAAATATTTGAAATACTAGAAACAGTATTTCGGCCCACTAGAAACAGGGTTCCGCCAGTTCGGCTGAACTTGTGACATCAACTCAAAATCCTACACATGAACTGCCAAAGTGTAAAGAATAAAGTCTTGGAATTCCAGCATGCACTAGAGCTGCACGATCCCGATATCTTTATTGGAACGGAATCCTGGTTAACCCAAGACTATACCTCTAGTGAAATCTTTCCTTCTGGCTTTACCATCTATAGGCGAGACAGAGAAGAAAAAAGGGGAGGGGGTATATTTATAGGAGTAAAAAGCCACATACAAAGCACCCATAAATGGACAGATATGAAAGAAGAAATGTTGTGTATATCTATTTCCATTAATCCTAGGGGAGAAAAGTTACTGGTCTTAGGTGCGTACCGCCCTCACAACAGATGCGCACTGGATTTTCTCACTGCCCTTGATGAAAGGCTAGCTAACCTACACCAAGACGGGAAGAGAAACCATCAAATAATTATTGGAGGCGATTTTAACCTTCCAAATGTGTCTTGGTCAAATCAGTCTGGAGTGTCCAACTGCCCTGTCCAACTCGCACTAAACCGCTTGCTTAGTGACAACGACATGGTGCAAGTCATCTGCGAGCCCACGCATCTACCAAATAACATCCTGGATATTTTCCTGGTCTCACCGCCAGCCATCGTTTCCAAGAGCTCAGTAGAACCTGGTATCAGTGATCATAGGATCATTGTAGTTGAAGTAGACATCTCCTCTGATCGCCAGCCTCCAAAACCACCGAAGTTAGTCTGGTTGTACAGAAAGGCAGATGTCCACTCAATGACAATATTTCTTATGGAAGCCTTCGAAAAGTGGAGCACACAAGTAGGTGACATCTGCACATATTGGGACAGCTTCAAGGTTCTGCTGGAATCGGCGCGGAGCTCGTTTGTACCACAGCGGCAAGTAAAGCAGAGCGACGATCCTGTATATTTTAATAAGAAGATCATATCATTAAAACGGAAATGCAGAAAGGCCTACAAATGTAGGAAGATCAACGTGGACAACTTCAAGGCCCTATCAAAGGAACTAATGGAAGAAAAGAAAAAAGCTCTCGACTATCACATGGTTAAGCTCTTGGATATTGACAATCCTGGAAACTGGCGCCAATTCCACAAACATGTCAATGGTAAGAAGGGACAACAACACCAAATCCCCCCCCTCCAGTCTCCAGACGGAATGGCTACCACAGATACTGACATAGCTAATCTCCTAAACACCACATACGAATCTGTCTTCAACTCTGATCCGTGCTGGTCTATCACAAACCGTATCCGCAGAGTGCAGTCGCAAGTCATGAACTGACCTCCCCCTTCATCCTGGGTAAGAAGACTATTCGCAAAGCGTTGAACAAGCTTCGATTCAACACAGGAGCAGGCCCAGACAAGATAACATCACAGCTGATTAAAACGGCCCAGTTTGCCGTTATCCCCTACCTTGATTTTCTTTTCTCCATCTCTTTAAACAACAGCCAGATCCCGGCCGATTGGAGTACCGCAATAGTCCATCCCCAGCAAACACTGTTACATGCCAGGCAGCTCCCATGAGATTTGCCAGTTACATGCCAGGGAGGTGCCAGGCATGTAACTACGACTGGACAACGGGATGCCAGGCACCTCCCAAGGTAGCTGCCTGGCACATGTCTGGGAGCTGCCTGGCACATGTCCATGGGAGCTGCCTGGCACATCCCAGCAGGTGCCTGGCACATCTCTGGGAGCTGCCTGGCAAATCCCAGCAGCTGCCTGGCACATCTCTGGGAGCTGCCTGGCAAATCCCAGCAGCTGCCTGGCACATCTCTGGGAGCTGCCTGGCACATCCCAGCAGCTGCCTGGCACCTCCCAGGTACATCTCTGGCACATTCCAGCGAGTTCAGCTGCCTAAAATTAACGGTTATTTTGAATTTAAACTGTAAAAAGTAACCTATAATAGCGATATCTACACGGGTTTTCTTCATAATTACATTACGACAAGATATTCACAGAGATTATTACAATTGCGAATAGAATCTGAAATAAAACGCAAATGGATTAGACGTGATTTCGATGGCAGGACCTCCAGGTGGCAGGCAGACGCGCTATCCAAGGGACCACGATGACAGCTGAAGGTTTGGTGCGTTGAAACATAGGTAGTTGAAACGAGCATTTGAAAGGAGATAGGTTGCGGCTGTTATGCTCACGTAAATAATTGATCCACAAAATTAATATGAAGTTAAACTAATAGGCAAATTAAAATGTATTATTTTTAAATAAATCAATGTTAGCCTGGGATTGGCACTTCTAGTGTTATCACTATACTTATAGTAATACAAACACTGGGCTATTACGACGAAGGAATAACATTACTAGTTCACTATAGTTATGTTATTATAATATATAAAAATTTAAGAATGTTATGTAAAAATGGGTGCCTAATCTCGAGTTTGTTGAAAATGTTCACCATGCGGAAATGAGCACATTACTTTATCTTTGATAAAACAAAAGATTTCCCTTGGTATCGCATCTAGTCTCATTTTCACATGCGGTATCAACTCGAGAATAGGCCCCAGCTGGAGCGCCTCTCTTCTCTCCTCGCGATCGAATTCATTTCACTTCTATTATAAGATTCACGCTGAATGAATTACGCCGGTCACGACGAAATCAGAAAAAGACTCCATTGTGCAATGGAGTGCTATCTACTTCTATCTATTTTCCTTCCTTGCAAATATATAAAACCTTTTTTCCGTCGCCATTAGCCTCGCTGCAGAACAGTGCGACGTTAAGCCCCAGGCAAAAAAATAAAACCTTGAAGTTCGAGGTGAATAGGTATTACCTAATTAAGTTTAGGTTATGCTTAGTTCTTATAGCAAACTAATTTTAGAATTATCTATAAGAGCTACTTGTTATTTTAACAAGTACCTATAGTATGGCAGTTCCTTACAAATATTCAAACTAACTTACAAAATGAGTTTGAACATTTGGGAGGTCCCCGCCATGTAACAGGGATGTGCCAGGCATGTGCCAGGGATGTGCCAGGCATATGCCAGTTTCATCCCAGGGAGCTGCCTGGCACATCCCTGTTACATGGCGGGGACCTCCCAAATGTTCAAACTAACTTACAAAATGAGTTTGAACATTTGGGAGGTCCCCGCCATGTAACAGGGATGTGCCAGGCAGCTCCCTGGGATGAAACTGGCATATGCCTGGCACATCCCTGGCACATGCCTGGCACATCCCTGGCACCTCCCAAATGTTCAAACTAACTTACAAAATGAGTTTGAACATTTGGGAGGTCCCCGCCATGTAACAGGGATGTGCCAGGCAGCTCCCTGGGATGAAACTGGCATATGCCTGGCACATCCCTGGCACATGCCTGGCACATCCCTGGCACCTCCCAAATGTTCAAACTAACTTACAAAATGAGTTTGAACATTTGGGAGGTCCCCGCCATGTAACAGGGATGTGCCAGGCAGCTCCCTGGGATGAAACTGGCATATGCCTGGCACATCCCTGGCACATGCCTGGCACATCCCTGGCACCTCCCAAATGTTCAAACTAACTTACAAAATGAGTTTGAACATTTGGGAGGTCCCCGCCATGTAACAGGGATGTGCCAGGCAGCTCCCTGGGATGAAACTGGCATATGCCTGGCACATCCCTGGCACATGCCTGGCACATCCCTGGCACCTCCCAAATGTTCAAACTAACTTACAAAATGAGTTTGAACATTTGGGAGGTCCCCGCCATGTAACAGGTATGTGCCAGGCAGCTCCCTGGGATGAAACTGGCATATGCCTGGCACATCCCTGGCACATGCCTGGCACATCCCTGGCACATCCCTGGCACCTCCCAAATGTTCAAACTAACTTACAAAATGAGTTTGAACATTTGGGAGGTCCTCGCCATGTAACAGGGACCTCCCAAATGCCACCACATTCCTCTCGATAAGGTTTGAACATTTGGGAGCTCCCTGTTACATGGCGAGGACATCCCAAATGTTCAAACTCATTTTCTAAGTAGTTTGAACATTTGGGAGGTCCCCGCCATGTAACAGGGAGCTCCCAAATGCCATATCCCAAATGGTCAAACTGGGATGTGCCAGGGAGGTGCCAGGCATGTACCTTGTTTGCTGGGTCCCATCTACAAAAGTGGCCCTCGAAGCAACCCCTCGAACTACAGGCCCATTAGCAGCACGTCGATCATCTGCAAAACCATGGAGAGACTTCTAGTTGATTATATCCACTCACAGTGGAAAAAAAATAATTGGTTAGGGGATACCCAGCACGGATTCCGTCAGGGCTTCTCTTGCGAAACAGCCATTGCAGGGTTCACGCAAGAAGTAATCGAGCTTTTGGACAAGGGGCTTCAAGTTGACGCTGTTCTCTTTGACTTCTCCAAAGCATTCGATGTCGTCCCGCACAACATCATCATGGACGTCTTCTCTGCAATGGATCTTGATAGAAGAGTGGTCGACTGGATCGGCCTATTCCTCTCAGGAAGAACTCAAAAAGTCCAAGTTGGTAACTCCATCTCAAACCCAGTACCAATCCCATCTGGGGTACCCCAAGGCTCGGATTTGGGGCCAACCCTCTTCATTGGATTCAACAATAGTTTAGCTGAGGTAATTACGTCTTCCAAGAAGCTGTTTGCTGATGACCTAATTATCTATGCTGTTATCCGTGACGTCTCCGACCGTGAGAAGCTTCAAGGTGACATTGAACGGATCGAGCAATGGGTTGTAACAAATGGAATGCAACTTAATGCTGCTAAATCTTCAGTTGTCAGCTTCACGAGAAAGCGGAGCCAAATACCAACTAGTTATAACATCAATGGTCAAAACGTGGAAAAGTTATCATCCTGCAAATACCTTGGAATTACTCTGTCTTCGGACATGAACTGGACGCCTCACATCAACAAATTAACAGCCAAAGCAAGAAAGATGCCTCACTTTGTTATGCGTAACATCAAAGGCAGCCTGCCCAAGACAAGAGACTACGCATACAAGTGCCTAATTAGACCGCTGCTGGAATACTGCTCTGGAGTCTGGGATCCCCACACTGAGGCAGCAATCCATTCCATAGAAATGGTCCAAAGAAAAGCGGCAAGGTACGTCTGGAACTGCCATCGGAGATGGAATAAGAAGACGCAGCGACCACACACCAGCGTCTCAAGACTCGTCGACGACCTTCACTGGAAATCGCTGGCTTCCCGCCGCAAGAAATGCAGTCTTCGATACCTCTTCAAGACCGTCTCCGGACAGCCTGGATGGCAGGATCTCCACCATCTGGTCAAGCCTCCCACGTTCTTTGGCCGCTTGGACCACAAGAGGAAACTCCATCTTCCGAGGCACAAGACAGACATGGGCAGATACTCCCTCCTCGGCAGATCAGTACGATTGTGGAACCAACTTCCAAAGGACTTGGAGGATGTGGAGACCATCGTGGACTTTAATAAGTTAATCGAAGTGTTTCCCTAAATCGTGTCTTCCTCAATCTTCTACCTCCATTACTGTCCTGCTGTCATCTTTCACCTCTGTATTCACTTATGTATTCACTGTTTCACTTATGAAACATGGCGTCTTCATCCTAATATTACTACCTCTTCACCTATTTACTGGACCTATTTACATAACTCAACTAAGATTAATTTTCTTGAGAAGGTGCAGCATGCATCCACATTATTATTGTTTGTACTCATCATCACATCACTCATCTCATTAATTTCATTATTCTACATAGCTACTAGATTTTTAATGTCGAGATGCATCTATTATAATTATTGTTATATTTTTCATGTTCTCACCCTCTCATCCTATCATTATTACCATACATATATCACAATTATTACTAGGTACTATTAGTAATTGTTATTACTACTTTATCATTTTGAGATACTATTATCATATTATACGTTCTGCCACCTTGTATTGTATCACAAAGCGGATCAATAAAGCATACTGAAATACTGAAATACTGAAATACTTGTAAAGACAACCTTTTCTGTTTGCAAACCCTATTTTATTTGTCATCCGTTCATTGGTTACAATTTAAATAAATATCTCCTGATAGTTAAGAACGTATAATGCACTTATTGTCATTTTTAATATCTGTCTGAAATGAAGTATCAAAATAAATGTTATTCCACTGCAACTGAATCTGATTTTCTTTGGGTTCCACAGTGTTTAGATACTATTGTCAATTTTCAATGAAAAGCAGATACTTTTATCATAGAGGTAAGACTTACCTATATGCTTTTATGTTGATTGAGTGGAATATTTCAATTCAATGGATGCATTAGTTTGTTTGTGCGTCCGGTTAGAGAATTTGCATGTATACTGGTGCTCGTTCATCAACGCGGTACATCAAGCGTTTTCCTAGAAAAAAACAGGGATGCAAGAGACGCCGTCGAGACCTGTCCAGCGACCAGCCACCACGCGGCCGCCACGTGCGTGCCAACTGTCATCGCGAGCCACGGTGACAGCGGCCCTCACCCGCTCCAGAGATGCGAACATTCTGCTACTTGGCGACAGCCAAATCCAAGAATTTCGAGAGCTTATTGAAAAGAAACTTCCGCACTCGACAATACGAAGCTCAATGCTACCAAGTGCCACGGCCAAAGACATTCTGGATGATTTGCGAGCGTAGCGAGCGTTTCTACGGGACTCTAAGCCGCTTTTACATAACACGCGTTTCGCGTTTTTTTTTAAGCCACCTTATCTCGATTCTCAGGAGGTATTTTCAGTACCGCGCGTGGCGAAAATGACGTCACTATACGTAAACAATAAAATAAACTATAAAATAAATGCAAAATAAGACTATAATGTTAATAATTTCTTACCTGTGCATATTATTCTATCTAATCATATCTAATAACACCCAAATTGTTACTAACAAGAATAATAAATGAAGGTACCTATATCAACCTTATGGCGGAATGGCAATCTTGCTAACGCTTTGCAGTATAGAATCCCACCCCAAAGGATATCCACCACCTTCTTACGTTGCGACGGACAGTACCTACATATGGCCGGCTGGTTTGAGAGTTAATCACTGTAAAGTGTGATAATCGTAGATTATGCATCTTGAACAAGTATTTCATTATGATTGTTAATCAACAGTAGGTAATCTACCTAGTGTGGTGCCAAACTTGCCTGGCACCTCCATCAGAAAAGTTACATTGATTAAAATTTAGTAAATACCTAGTCATGGCAACTATACCAATGACATTCCAAGAATGACTGTGTTAATTAATGGTTTTAGCAGAGTATTGAAAACTGTTTTTTTTTGGTAGAATTTAACAGAGGATAATAAATGGGTACTTTTGTTGAAAATTATTCATAATTTTCTGTTTGTAATAAACGACAGTCTAAAAGAAAATATAAGTTAAACAATCGACAACTAAACTTAGTAAATAAAATTGAATTCATGTGGTTTTATCAGAACTTAATTTTCATATTAATAAGTCTTAATTTTTCAAGACCTACCTATAATAAGAAGTAAAGGATGAGTGCAAATGGAGAAGGGAAGAAGTGAAGTGAAATTGAATTGAAGATCAACGACTAATTGAGGAGCTACATTCCATAAAATGCAATTTGTCAATTTTGCGTTTTTTCTGTTAGAGGTGAAAAACCATGAAGAGCAACAATGTTCATGCAGCCTGATACTCGAATTTTTAAAAATCACATTTAACCAAAATGTAATTAACTATGTAAACACAGGATTTCGAATCTCTTCCATGCTAATGTCAATATTAATTCGCGTTTTTCTCTGTTCAATGTATTTGGACAAGATGCATTTTGAAATGTTGAACACAGACCAATAATTGTGGATCGATTTTTAAGAACGTTTATATTATATTATATAAATTATATATTATATTGTTGTACTACTATACTGTACAATTAGGACATATTCAACCCGTTGAAACACGTCAAACAGAATAAATGGGCGAAGATTGGCGGTCTCGCAGTACTCGAATCTTCGACTCCAGTCCCAACTTCTCCTTCTCCAGTTTCATAGCATTAGCTTTCATGGTTGATCCAGGGCACATAAAACAATCTTCGTTTCAGAATCTGTTACCTACAAGAGAGTATTAACATCAGATAATGTTTGTCAATTGTCTGGAGTAGAGAAAGAAAGACAACGAAGAAATAGAGAACTCTAGACAAGTTTGTTGTATTGCCTTAATATGTACTACCTATGTATTATGAATTGTTTATTGTACGTATAGTTACTATTTAAACAGTTGATGTGAATTTTACGCTTTTTATAATATGATTTCTGCCCCGCAGTCAATTTCTCACAATTACTTGGCTTTGTGGGGCTTCATTTTATTTTTTAATCTATAGATGTTTCTATGAATAAACTAATAAAAAAAGGTAGGTAGGTACCTGCAATCGAAATTACGAGTCAACGTACTATAACTTAATGTTAATTACCTGTTAATTACGTGCCCAGATCAGCGAGAATAAAGATTTATAATAATTCAGAAGAGTAAATTCGCCGTCCAGAGAGAATAATAAATAATCGATTATCGCCGTTGCCCACCCCAGTCTGTCTGCTCTTTCTTACCCTTGTTTTCATTGGGCTATTTCAAATGGTTTTGCGCGGGCCGTTCAGGATCCAATCAACGTCTCTCTTGCTCCAAAATCATCCCGAGTACACGTTCACCAACATCGAAATCGGATTCTGATCCGGGAAGTTTTGTTGTGGTATGTTGGTAGCCCTGGAAGTGCGTTGCAAAGTACTGTTGAAAAGGTGGCTAAAATTATTTTTATTTATGTTTAATACCACATAATTGACAATTTATTCACTTATTTATTAACATATCTCACAATTTCGACTAGCCTTTTATACGTAAGTATGAAAACATATTATGTAACTTTAACCAATGTATCTCAAAATATCTTATGCAAATACGTGCGTCATAAATATTGAATTAAAATGGCCGAATTAAGGACCCAATAAATTCTGGCAGATAGGCTCACTCTCTAGTATCGAACACTCAAAATACCATTTTAATTAATGTGTAAGCAGTAAGCACCTACCTACTTGTATACCTACCTACCTATTTAGTTATGTAAAATAAACCTATCCCACATGATAAATGTTGTGTGCGTTCCCTACACACAAGGATTTCGTAAGCAATGTGAAGCTAATGTTGTCTTATGAAGGTTTCAATGAGATTGTAATGAGGTAAAATTGTGGTGTTGATTTCTATCCTTTGTTTGAAGCTGGGTGTGCCTTCCTGGTTCATCGATCAACCTGCCAAAACTATGATTGTAAGTACCTACCTATTATCAATAGGGCATATTGGCAGTGTAGGTATGAATTGACCAGTAAATCTGGTGCTTGGTAGGTAGGCTTGGTACAACCTTTAAGGCTGACACAATTGGCATTACGGAGACATGGCTTTCACATAACTGTACCTAGTGCCACAACGGAAGGACCAGACACAGTCAATTTTAACTTACAAAGTAGGTACCTTATGAAAAGCTAATTGCCTTACGAACCACTTGGTCTAAAGTATACCTACCTACCTAGGTACACGAATTAGGTAACACTCTACACGTTAACAATGTACTTTTTCAGGCCGCAACATCTTCCAACTCCCGACGATATGGTGCGCAGTGCTGACCTTTGACCGCGCAAGATGTGAACGACCTCAACTCCGTGCGAACGTGAGCGAACAGAGATGATCGAGAGCGTGTCGCGACGCGCCTTCTCCGGGTCGAGCGGAACATACAACGTGCGCGCGTCGGAGCTGGCGCGCGATAGGAGGCTCAAGACGATCAGCGCAACGGTACGTTGTTTTTTGGCATGTTTGTGGCAATGATTGATTGATTTGATACGTCAGCAAATTAACAACTCTGATGCAAAACTTTGTAACTTTTAGGTACTAAATTCGGTAGACCTACCTATCTCATGAGCATTCATTGGTGTGGACCACACAGTGGCAAGGAATATACATATCCTGCACAATCTTTTGCGTAGTTATTTCATACATTTTTTGTATACCTTTAAGGCTTTATTTCATTTTCGGTACCTTAACCTAGAGGCTTTATCAACCTAGTAGGTACATACTATAGAAATAGAAAAATTGAAATTCCTATTTTCAATCCAATGGACCATACCAATGTTCGTGTATTTCAAGTTGGTTAGGTATTTCAGCAGGTAGCTGCCTATCATTTATTCACTACCATTCCCACTGTTGCGATTTTCATTTCTTGTGTGTAGCCATACATATCTACAATATTACCTAGAAGGCACCTACATACTTCTCCTTATTCTGATGTTCAAATCATTCAAATTATTTTTAAGAATAAAGTTCATGCATTAAGCTTTCATTTAGCTAGCAGTCGGTTAACAATTTGGACTCTAGCTTTGTAGGTTCGGGGTTGGATTCCCGAGGCCATCCTTCCTGCTGAATCTTGACTGTTATTTTCATGATTTCCATCAACATATCCTCCCTAGTCTAGTTGCAGAACTGTATGACATTAACACCAATACCTAGTAGAAATAGTTGTTTGCTGGGCAATGTAAATTCCTCGTGACATTGGTTTGACTCCGTAGAGAATGATGTTGACCTGCTAGTGCTTGTTATTGCATGCCAAGAGAAGTGAGCGACCAGCGGCCACCATGACAGTGGATGGCGTAGGAGGCATCCGCCGGTACGCAAACACCACGACACAGTGCAGTTTGCAAAGCAGAGTAAGCCACATGTCTGTCTGTGGTGTCTTCATGTCTTGTCTGTTGAGTACTTTTGTAATGGGGAAGGGGAATTGAATACGAACAATTTGGCCCCATTCTTAGGAAATATATTAGTTTTTAGTTTTACTAGGTGTCGATAATAAGTGCTAAAAAATCTTGGCAATATCTTTTACAAGATCTTGTCAAGATTTGTAACCTTTGTGTGGATTATATTTCACTCTCTTGATTAGTGTTTTTGTGCATAATTTATTGTTTATTGTTAATCTGTAATTTGAAATTTAAACCAGTGTGCCCATATCATAATTTACCTACTAAAAATGTTTTAGTATTCAAGATTTATTTATTATGTATTGAGAATCTGAATGTGCCCACGCAGAATTTGGACTCAGAATAGTTGATGACTATATCACTACTCCCGGGGAATAAGCGGCAGACATGGGCAGTATCTAGATACTTGTATCTTAAGATACGTATCTTAGATACATTTGTATCTTGTATCTAGTATTTTAAATACATGAGCCAAATGTATCTGTATCTTGTATTTTAAATACCCATTTCTAAAGTATTTTGTATCTTTTTTGAAGATTTAAAATACAAGATACATTTTTATGCGCCTAGAATTTCACAGATAGCTTGATCTCTTGCTTGATTTCAAACAAGCATCAAATAATACACGTTGCCGTATTGAATCGATCAAGAAAATGTTAAGTATGTTGCCTTACAAATAGAACAAATTAAAATTTAATTTAGAATGAAGTCCCTACATTTTTTACTGTTGGATGATATGTATGAGTAGGGATGGCACTTTTAACGGTTCTGAAAAAATCGGTAAATTTACCGGTCAGCGGTAAATTTTGAAAAACGATGGCGGATACCAAAATATGACTATACCCAATACAAAAATTACCCTACCTTATTATTTGACTTATTTACAAAGATTACCAGTCAGTCAGTGGTCAGGACAATAACAATACATCTAATCAATGTTAATTGTTAATATTGACATTACTGCATTTTGATAAGGGATGATTTGATAGCTGATCGAAATAACTTACGGCAGAATAGCATTGATTCGACCAATCTAGTATGCTATACATGTTCTTTTCTCCCATAAGAGGAATTGTCGACCATCCAATTTGATCAAGTTTCAATCGCTATGCTGTGTCTGCTAAACAAGCAAACCAGAACAAAGATCCGACATTGGAAGTAATCGTAGGAATTGCCATTCTGAATGATTGAGGACAACTAAAAATCAACTTAAATTGTGCCTAACTACTTATGTTGTCACACTGAAGTTTACTTCTAGTTATTACTTAAATTGTGATATCTCCATTCATACATTCAAAAGGATTATAAAAACAAAATTTACAATTTTTTTTACCGGTAAATTAATAATTGGTAAATTTTACCGGGTGCCATCCCTATGTATGAGAATAAAAAAAGGATCTTTAAATGTATCTTTTTTGAAGTATCTAAAGATACTATCTTGTATCTTGTATTTTAAATACATCTCTAAAATGTATCTTGTATCTTGTATTTTAGATACTCAAATTAAAAGTATCAGGATCTTGTATTCCAAATACATTGAAACAGAGTATTTTGCCCATGTCTGATAAGCGGGTAAGTCAATTTATGGTCAAAATGAGTTAAGTCACTTTTCCTATAAAGTGAACTCATATTTTTCATTTAGAGTAAAACCAGGTACACATCAGACAATTTATTCCTATTGAAAATTGGTTTTGCGCGTAACCAGACAGTTGAAAATAATCAGATGTCTACGGGGAACTAGTAGACAAGTCAGCAACTTGACTGATTTTTCCCAGTTTTAAATAAGTAACTCCATGATTAAATTGTGTTTTATAATATTGTGTTTTAAAAGTGTGCTAAATGCAACATTATAAACACCCAATTAAGTTCTCCAATGCACACATTTCATAGTGCAATTATATTAAGCTTTGAATTGATGCCATGATAATGACATACCTGCTTTTTCTCAGTTAGACATACCTACCGTGCAGAATGAGTTAAGTCAAAATATTTTGTATCCGCTCTCCTGAACAATTCACTTTAGTGACTTACCCGCTTTTTCCCTGGGTGTAGTGATATTATAGTAGGTAGGTACTAATTAACTTTTAATGAAATATTATTTCTTGTTGTACCTAAGGGTATAATTCATGTATAGTACCTACACTCACCTCAACAAAAATTGATCCGTGCACAAATTTGAATGACTTCTGGTCATGTTCCATACCAATAGCTTGTTATTATTATTGAAATGAGAAGTCGCCTACTAGAGTGAGACAAGAAGATCGCTTGGACTGACTCCTGATTGTGCCATCTAACCTTTTTCAGCCAATCAGATTGAATGATCAATTTTAGTTGTGCCAAGTGTACCTAATTTATTCTTAGTTCTCTCAGTCAAATGTACCTTGGTGGATGCTTTCTTTCGTCAGGAGTAGGCTACATGCCGGTACCGGGTTTCCTCTCCTCCCTTCTCTATATTACATTCTCACTAGTGGAGCCTCGGCTCTGTTGAGAATATAGCCTTAATAATAATAATAATAAAAAAAAAAATAATATTCCCAAAAATCAAGTCCCATTTTTTCCAAACCGAACAAAATCAGCAAATTTACTTTCTGTTTATTGTCTGTCATGTTGCCATCCTGTGTAAGAGTTCTAACGCATGTTTCTGTCTATCAGGTTGTCTTCCTGGACGACACGCAACATGTCTTCCAGCTGGACAAGCGAGCCAACGGTCACGCGCTGCTGGAGCTCGTCTTCCAGCATCTGGAACTCATCGAGAAGGACTACTTCGGCCTGGAGTTTTCCGACAACGGAACCAACGCTGCCAGCGGCGAAGGAGTCATGGTAAGACATCCAAATAGCCGAGTGACATTGCTGAGAATGTTGACTATGAGTAGCCTGATTTCTTCCTGGAACACACTCACAAGGTGTGTAGGTTAACTTCATTCCATGCAATCTTGAGTCCTCTTTAACATGGGTAGGTAGTCCAATATCTAGGACTCGAGACTTACTTGAATAAAAGCCTCACCCCAGTTTTTGGAAGTCTGTTTTTTAACACACTTTGTTTGGGTGCAAATGACGTAGGTACCTACCTACCTAATTACCGTATTAACTCGTGTATAAGACGCACTCGTGTATAAGACGCACCCTTGTTTTGAGAAGTCTATTTTAAGAAAACACTTAACATGCGTGTATAAGACGCAGTAAATGATGAAAAACTGTGTGTGTTTGTATACATGATATCCATCTAAATGTTGGTTTTCCAGCTAACTGAGCTATTTGAATGAAAATCACTGCCAACTTGTTGTAAGCAAACATTAATGTCCTGCTTCTGAGAAAGGGGGAGGGGGAGTCTCTTCCCAGCAGCTGTTGTTTGCTCTAACAAGCACGCACCTGCCTCTCCTCTGCATTCCAAAACAAACCCAACTCCCCTCCACCCCTTCCATTAAGATCGCCATTCAACAGTGTTTAGTCTATTTTATACCTGTCAGAGCAATGTTTTTCAGACGTAAACATATATTTTGTCTCCTGATCTAAATGCAAGGGAAAACATTTTATTGCACAAATGTAATATGTTAATAGTGTTGTGTCTAGACACAGTATGAGTAGTCCAGACAGAGTGAGAGGGAAAGGCAGAGATAGACAACATGTGGCAGTCTACCACAGCTCTGTTTACAAACATCCACCTTGGATTTACTGGGAAAAAAGCTTGGTATGCGTGTATAAGACGCAGGGCTGTTTTCAGAATCAAAATATTGACATATAATTGCGTCTTATACACGAGTTAATACGGTATTCCTATCAAAATCACATGACTAAACTATTGATGACACTTATAAAAAAATTCAAATTAATCGATCAGTCCTTTTGACGCCACATACTTAATAACAATTAAATCAGAGCTCGCCTACTAGAGTTAGATGACTTGTTAGCATATAGACTTCATCAGATGAAGCCATCAAATCTTTTATCAGCCAATCTGTTTCTTTCGAATACCGTTTTTTTTACTGTGGTCAATTGTACATATATAGATGTAAAATTGTATTGCAAGCTACAAATTGTAAGTACTTGAATATCTAGTCTTATTTGTGTATACCTACCTCCACTACTGTGCACGACGTTTGTTTGTGACGAATGCTGTCTATATCCAGCGCTGGCTGGACCCGGGCAAGATGGTGAAGAAGCAGCAGCGCGGCGGCAACTTCTTCTTCCGCGTCAAGTTCTACGTGTCGGACCCGAGCAAGCTGCAGGAGGAGTACACGCGCTACCACTTCTACCTGCAGATACGCAGGGACATACTGCAGGGACGGCTACAGCTGCCGGCCAGCACCGCCTGTCTGCTGGCCAGCTACAGTGTGCAATGTGAGTAGCAGCTCGTTCGGGGCGGGAACAATCTTGAAATTGCTGTGACAATTTTAAAAGTCTCTTAAAATGTAAAAATGTGGGATATTGATGGAGTGATAATAAACAAATGTCCACATTTTCATGCCATCTACTTCGTCACAGCTAATTTATCCTACAGTGGTGTAATTTTGCTCATTTTGTTTACTGCCTCTAGTGTTGGGACTTGAAAATTTTCATTTCATGAAAATTTTCAAGACCTGTTGAAAATTTTTATGAAAATACAGAAATACTAATTTACAGAGGACCTTTTAGCATATTTTCAATTGTTTTATTTTGTAAAGTACCTATTAATGGAGGTGGGTTACATTATTATGCGTGATAGAAATACGTTTAAAAATGTTGGTGCACCTACCAGAAAAATAAAAAAAATAAAAAAATAAATTTACCTTCCTCAGGATTCAAAACATTGAAAATTTTCATGAAAAATCCCAACACTAACCACTGCGTTACCACTGCGTTACCACTGCTGTCCAACCTTCCTTACCTATTCATCATCATCGTAATAATCCGTCGCCATCTCCCTAGTTGCAGAACAGTGCGATGTTTAAGAGCACTAAATTGAAGAAAACCTACCTCACATTAACCCAGGATGCCAAGTTTTGATACTTACGCTTTCCGGACGCAAACGCTCTCAGACGTCAATAAGTCCCGTTCACTCAACTAGAGAACGGTTGATAACGGTTGAACGGCTCAACTAATTTAATTTACTGATTAGCTTAATTTTGAATCTGTAATAATAATAATTAGGTAATGTTAATAAATTGTTTCCAATAGATTGCTGGATGACAATCAAATAAGTGGCTTGACTTTATGTTACAACGGGGATCACTCTTACAGTAAACAGTTATTACACTTACACTTACAGTTATTGAAATTTCAAATAAAGTTTTGACTTGGCAAATTTTTTGATATCAATACTTTTCAGTGCAGAATTTTTAGATTTCATATATGTTTTTTTAGTTGAAGAGACTTGGCTGGTATTTTTACACGAAGTGTTTTTATGGGGATATCACTCCTTTTTTTAGTTTATTATTTACAACTTGTGACGCATATGAAATAAACAATTACTAAATTCTTTTAAAAAAATCGCCATTTACGATTTGGTTACTACTAATGAAAATCTGTTGTATATTCATGTATAGTCTTTCGTGAAGAATAGCAAAGGTTTCATTCCAATCGGCCAACCCAGTTCCGAGATATGGCATAAAACACTTCGGTTTTCAAAATGGCTGCTAAACTTACTGCACTGCCACATAGAATTTATATCTACAGTTAATTAATGTGTATCTGAATATGTATTCATTGTATAGAATGGGGAATATAATAATTTTTAAATTTGAATGACGTCGTTTCCGGGGTCATAAATAAAAACATTCTACTTTGACTGTTCCTATTCCATAAAGATGGCATTCCGAATCATTTGGCGCTAGTTTCGTACTGATCGGTATACCAGTTTTCGAGATACAACGTTACTTCCGGTTTCAAAATGGCGGCTGAAATCTCTGACCCCTTGAATTTTTATTTACACATGATAACATCTTATTAAGTTATTATAAGCTGTCTCAAATAGTATGTATTGTATCAAAATGTAAATTTGTGAGATTTTTAAAATGTGTAACGTCATTTCCGGTTTTGCTATAAGAAACTGCAAATATTACTGATGATAAAACATAAAGTTGCCCGTCTAAATTGTGTGGCGCTGGTTTCGTTCAAATCTATTTAGCCAATATTAAGATATGATGTCACTTCCGGTTTAACAATGGCGGCTTCCGGTTGGTTTTGTAGCAAGTCAAATGATATATCAGAAGTGCATACGTTACATAAATATCAAAATAATCGGATCAACCTTTGTTGCCGAAACGCCAATCGATGTATTTCAAATTTCATGACGTCATTTCCGGTTTCGTTAACAAAATGTTTAGTCTTTTGCTACTGATAATGCATATAGTTCACCGTCCGAATCGTTTGGCGCTATTTTCGCTCCAATCGGTTTAGCCGTTGTTGAGATATGACGTCACTTCCGGTTTCAAAATGGCGGCACAAAAAATTCATGGGGTGAAGGTTAAATCAGACGCCAAAAGTGCACACGTGGTAAAAATGTGAGATCAATCAGTTCAGCCGTTTAGGCTGTGGCCTTGTTACCGGATTTGAATTCCAGGAGACTACTACTGAGATTATTATTATTATTATTATAAAAAACCGCCCTAAAACACTGTTTTCACGGCCCTCTAGCGCGCAAAGGGCGTAACCTATTGTTCCCAAATTTGGTATATGTTGTAGGGTGGGCCATAGCTCGAAATTAAGATATTTCGCAACAATGTGATATTTCCCAATTTTAAGATCCAGTAGGCCGAAAATGCCACTTTGATGCTTACAGTAAAAGTGGGTTGCTCCAGCCTTTTTAAATGAGAGTGTGCGCGCGCCGTACGACTTGGCTGGCGTGGAGCGACCGCTCCACTAGATTTAAGAGCGTTTGCGTCCTCAAAGCGTAAGTTCCAAGACTTGGCCTCCAGGAACCGACCTTGCGACTGTTTTGTTTGTGCCATTTCGCAGCTGAGCTCGGCGACTATTCTCCCGACGAGCACAACCACAGCTACCTGTCGGGCATGCAGCTGGTGCCGGGGCAGACGGAGGAGGCGGAGAAGCGGATAGCGGAGCTGCACAAGCTGCACAAGCATCAGACCCCCGCCGACGCCGAGTTCAACTACCTGGACCACGCCAAGCGGCTCGACATGTACGGCGTGGACCTGCACAGGTACGCCTTCACGTTGCGTTGTGTTGCGTGGGAGTTGCGGTGTTATGGACTTTATGAAATATGATTTTGATTTTGGATAGGGCTGTGCGGGTAGCATTTTTGGAGGTCGGGTCGGGTTCGAGTCGGGTAGTAAAAATACGTCGGGTATCGATCGGGTAATTTCGGGTATTTTTTTATTTAAAATAAATCATTGTTAACTCTCTAGGGTAGTATTTAGTTTGATTTACCATGAACAAATGATGAAGAAGCCTTCCTACTGTTGTTGGTACCGTTGCTTGTACCATTTGTACCTGGTCTTGGACTATTACGTCACAACAAATCATTGTCAAATACCTCGCCTTCCTCATCCCTATCCACAACAAACCGATTGGCACCGTCCGTTGCTTGTACCTGGTCTTGGACTATTACGTCGCAACAAATCATTGTCAAATACCTCGCCTTCCTCATCTTTATCCACAACAAACCGATTGGCACCGCCCGTTGCTTGTACCTGGTCTTGGACTATTACGTCGCAATAATTCATTGTCAACTACCTCGCCCTGCTCATCACTATCCATAACAAACCGATTGGCACCGCCCGTTGCTTGTACCTGGTCTTGTACTATTACGTCGCAATAAATCATTGTCAACTACCTCGCCCTGCTCATCACTATCCATAAAAAACCTATTCATTGCACTTGGCACTTTTACATAATTTAGAAACTCAACAACAAACTGTAAATTAGACGACGCACATATTTTCATCCATCAGTGTTTTCATCTCGTCAATTTCAAAATGGCGGACGACCGACTTCACGGCGCAGGCGCTTAGCGCATGCCGCAGACTAGTGCAACCTAGCGGGAAAGAGTGCAACTACGTTCTGGAGACTTTTGGCGGCAGTTTCAAACCATGGATGATTACTTCAAACTACCCGAAAAAACCCGTTTTTCGAGTTTTATATTTTGTTTTTGAGTCGGGTTTCAACTACACGTCCGAACCCGAAATTTCGGGTACCCGCACAGCCCTAATTTGGATAATAAGTAAGACAAAATTGATAAATAATAATTAGAGCCAGTTTTAAATGGTGATTTTATTTCTTAAAATTCATTTTTAAAATCATCAATTTCGTTTTTTTTTGTGTTTTTTCTGGAAGAGGGATTTCGCGATTTTGTGGTGATATTAAATTGGTTATAAAACACATTGTAATAGCCCCCAGAAACCATAATTTGATGAAAAACATGTATGCCACTTTGGAGGAGGGATTGGAATGGATTGGTCATGCACTATTATAGAGCCAGTTTTAAATGGTGATTTTATTTCTTAAAATTCGTTTTTAAAATCATCAATTTCGTTTTTTGTGTTTTTTCTGGAAGAGGGATTTCGCGATTTTGTGGTGATATTAAATTGGTTATAAAACACATTGTAATCCCCCAGAAACCATAATTTGATGAAAAACATGTACCTATGCCACTGGAGGAGGGATTGGAATGGATTGGTCATGCACTATTAGCACTGAAATAGGCTTGTCTAGAATGGCGTCTTTAATGCTCTGTACTGTCTTTTCCCCAACCCACATTTTCTCTGTATAGATGGTACATAATATTTAAAACTTCATGACGCAAAATGTATATTTTGACAAGATATTTTCTTTCCCAATCCAACAATTTTCAGTGCAGTAATTGTTCCAAAATATCCTTCTGTGTAAGTAGACTATTGATGAATAGTTGCGACTGGTTGAGGGTGGAAGGGGGGTTGGGAAAACCGGTCGACCTTGAACAGATGGGGGCGCAAAACAAAGCAGCCTGGAGGCATCATCAACTGGTTAGACTGGTCTGGCTCACTTTGAGGGTGGGTAGCAAAGTGTCTGGCGAGGGGGAGGGGGTTGATTGAGTAGCACATGGAAAGAAACTGGTTTCGTTTGTTGTTGTGTGACCTGTTAGGGGGATAAAAGCAGTAATTTTAATAGAAAACCTTTATTTCGTGGTCATTTCGCGGAAAATGTTAAATATCGCGATCAGGGTTGGATTTCGTTTTTTTTCGCGATGTAAAAATGGTAGATTTGGGATCTATACACAATGAAATGGATTTTAGTAGAAGAAAATAGTGCAATCAGAACAATTCGCGAATTCGCGCATCACCATTTAAAACTGGCTCTAGTCATGCACTATTAGCACTGAAATAGGCTTGTCTAGAATGGCGTCTTTAATGCTCTGTACTGTCTTTTCCCCAACCCACATTTTCTCTGTACTAGTATAGATCCCAGAAAAAACACTCCGTGTAAAAATACCAGCCAAGTCTCTTTAACTATAAAAAAAAATAGAAGAAATCTAAAAATTCAGCACTGAAAAGGAGTGATATCAAAAAAGGAGCCAAGTCAACGAATTTTCCAAATTTTAATCGTACCATTGAAATAAAAATATCAACCCCCGAGAAATACTTAAAAAAAGGACTTGGCGCATCGTTTTTTTAAAGACACTTTTCTATCCTAAAAGTATAGGAAGAACTCTACAAGTATATTTTCCTGAGTATATCACATTCATTATCGACGAATCATACTACGTTTTAATATAACTAGTACTCTTACCTACTGGCAGTTTTGGTATTTTGTCAATATTCAGAGGAAATAAACGGATAAACGAATAACGAATAAACGGAAGCGGCCTAGTCTATTCGTTATTGCCACTATTTCTAGGGTCATATTAATCAATCATACTTCTCAATATCGTGACTGAGGGAAATAGCGAAAGCGCTCATTACAAGAAGGCCGTCAATGAGATTTGTATAAGTGACTAGTGCACTGAGCCATGCTGCTCAAATAATTACTGACTAGATTTTTATCTAAAGTAATACGTTATGTAATTTATGAATTTTTTTGGTATAAAATGTTAATTAATAGCAATTAATTACACGGCGAGAAGGTTCAAAGTATAATGCTGTAGTAGGTATGTTGATGTACCCACAAAACTATAGGTACCTACCAATCACAAACACAACTGTTCTGTATTTATTGCTTGTAAGACAATGCTATTTTTCTTTGCGTACTTATATTTAAATTTAAAATATTTTACAGAATGTTCAATATTTAATTTGAAAGTTTTGTCCCAATTTTTCTAGGCATTTCTGAACTACGTAGTATGTGAGTGGCATAAGCTTAAGAATAGAAAAATGTCTTTAAAAAAACGATGCGCCAAGTCCTTTTTTTAAGTATTTCTCGGGGGTTGATATTTTTATTTCAATGGTACGATTAAAATTTGGAAAATTCGTTGACTTGGCTCCTTTTTTGATATCACTCCTTTTCAGTGCTGAATTTTTAGATTTCGTCTATTTTTTTTTATAGTTAAAGAGACTTGGCTGGTATTTTTACACGGAGTGTTTTTTCTGGGATATCACTTCTTTTGTTAGTTTATTCATACAGCTTGTAGCACATGTCCGAGCAGGGACTAATTTCTTTAAAAAAATACGCCTCAACCGATTTGGTTACTATGAAAAGTTGCGTTTGGTATAAGATGAAAATGATTATCCAAGAAGAATAGCTTAAGTTTCGTTATAATCGATCCAGCCGTTTTCGATACATGACGTCACTTCCGGTTTTGAAATAGCGGCCGAATTCCGGTATAGGTAATAAGAAAACAATCTAGTTTTATCTAGTTGATACCTTCATGAACGACCATCTGAATTCCTAATCCCTATATTTCCGTAAAATCGGTCATGCCGTTTGTAATATATGACGTCACTTCCGGTTTCATTTAGTGGTTCCTGCCGCCATTTCCGGTACCATTAATTTATTTATTCATTTTTCACAATTGATTTTTCAAATAAATAGCAGAATGAATACGCAGGAGCTAGTTCAGTTGCAATCGGTACAGGCGTTTTAGATATATGACGTCACTTCCGGTTTCAGGAATGGCGGCCGAGAACACTGCTACCTTGAATATATAAATTGTATTGTCTATGTTACAATGTAAGTTAATTATGTACGTATTTTAAGTATAATTTGTTGAAATAAGTTAAATATTGCGTATTTATGACGTCACTTCCGGTTTAGAAAATAAGAAAATAATATTTTTTTTATTGATACTTCATATAGATGACCATCTAAATCGAATGGCGCTAATTTCGTTCTAATCGGTCCAGACGTTTTTGAGTTATGACGTCACTTCCGGTTTCAAAATGGCGGCTTCCGGTTGGTTTTATAAAAAGGCACCTCAGACGCCAAAAGTGCACATGTGGTAAAAATTTCAGGTCGATCGGTTCAGCCGTTTAGGCTGTGGCGGTGATAGCGACGTTTCGTGATATCATCAGAATCATCATCATCTTCAGAATCAGAAAGTGGTGTAATTTCACTGTTTTCTCGGTCCTCTAGCGCGCAAATGGCATAACCTATTGTTCCCAAATTTGGTATATGTAGTGGGGTGGGCCATAGCTCGAAATTAAGATATTTCGCAACAATGTGAGATTTACCAATTTTGAGATCCAGTAGGCCGAAAATGCCATGTTGTTGCTTACAGTAAAAGTGTTTGGTCTGCTCCTCAGTTTATTAGGCATTTACGGTATGTTGAGTGACTGTGAGTGTATAGTACGACTTGGCTGGGTGGAGCGACTGCTCCACTAGATGATACATAATATTTAAAATTTCATGACGCAAAATGTATAGTTTGACAAGATATTTTCTTTCCCAATCCAACAATTTTCAGTGCAGTAATTGTTCCAAAATATCCTTCTGTGTAAGTAGACTATTGATGAATAGTTGCGACTGGTTGAGGGTGGAAGGGGGGGTTGGGAAAACCGGTCGACCTTGAACAGATGGGGGCGCAAAACAAAGCAGTCTGGAGGCATCATCAACTGGTTAGACTGGTCTGGTTCACTTTGAGGGTGGGTAGCAAAGTGTCTGGCGAGGGGGAGGGGGTTGAGTGAGTAGCACATGGAAAGAAACTGGTTTCGTTTGTTGTTGTGTGACCTGTTAGGGGAATAAAAGCAGTAATTTTAATAGAAAACCTTTATTTCGTGGTCATTTCGCGGAAAATGTTGAATATCGCAATCAGGGTTGGATTTCGTTTTTTTTCGCGATGTAAAAATGGTAGATTTGGGATCTATACACAATGAAATGGATTTTAGTAGAAGAAAATAGTGCAATCAGAACAATTCGCGAATTCGCGCATTACCATTTAAAACTGGCTCTAATAATAATCTTTCTCCTGGTTCCAAGAATTGGGTCCGGGGTGGCAAGGGCCACCATTTGCTAGGGCCTTGGACGTCTGAGCTAGCTGGCCAAGCTTCGCTCTTCTTCTTTCTACTCCACTATCTCCTTCCACTTCTCTCTGTCTTCCCACAACCTTTCTTCCTCCATGTCTTCCCACTTCTCCAATCTCCAGTCTCTCTTGTACTGTATCCTCTGCTACCAACTCTCTCCACTTCTCCCGTAGCCTTCCCACTCTTCTTCTATCACTACTTGCCACTTCAAACTACTGACGTGATATTCGACTTCCCTGCATTCTCTTCAAGTGGCCAAAGCCGCTCTCTCCCCAGTTTAGTTTGTACGTCAGCCTCTCCACTTTCAAGTGTGTTCTAATTTTTTCACTCCTGGGGTGCGATTACATGAAATGATAACTTTCTTGTCACGGTGACAAGCTTTTCATCTCAATCTCATCTCATCTCTTTTTTCGCAGGGCGCGGGACAACTCTGGCAAGGAGATCCAGCTGGGCGTGGCCTCCATCGGACTGGTCATCATCCGGAACGCGATCCGCATCAACACGTTCTCCTGGTCCAAGATTGTCAAGATCTCCTTCAAGCAGAAGCAGTTCTTCATACAGCTGCGCAGAGAGCAGGTGAAGTCTCACTCCATCACTAGCTAAGATTCGATAATACTCGCAGAAATTTGCGATTCGGATGAACAAAAATTCCTAAAAGACATTCTAGATCTTTTTTTAAATTATAAAGAGCTATTCAAGAACCCACCAAGGAGCCGCAGGTTGCCGACCCCTGTTGTAGACGTAGACAAGTTCTGTAGAGCAGCAAGTTTCACATGGAATATAAATTTGCATCAATACAAACGCCTGCTGATAAACGTGTTTCACAGACAGAGCGTTTTAGTGTCCTAGTAAAACCATTGACTTCCGCTCTAAGGCCGGGTAGGACCAAAATTGGATTAAGAATTAACTATCGATAGTTAGTGAAAGTTAGTGAATCCCATTGGCTGTGGAATTCGCGCCAACTGGATTCATTGGTTAACTGCTCACTAACTATCGATAGTTAGCTAATCCAAAGTTGGTCTTACTCCTACTTCTGATTTACTACTTTCTTTTTCCGATTTCGTTAATGCAAAGCTCAATGATAATCTCCATGTATTAGCGTTATTCATCGACTATTCAAAAGCATTTGACACTCTCAACCATAAAAAGCTTATTCATGCTCTGGATATGGCTGGCATAAGAGGTCCGTTATTACAGTGGTTTATAAATTATCTCAGTGATAGGAAATTCATTGTTCGTGTTGGGAATGTTTCCAGTGCCTTAAAAAATGTTCACACCGGTGTCCCCCAGGGTTCGATCTTAGGTCCTATATTATACTTGATTTATGTTAATAGCTTGTTTGGGTCAGTACGGAAGTGCAAAATCTATATGTACGCAGATGATACTTTAATTGTAGCCGTTCACCGAAAATTGGCAGTAGCAAATAACTATATTCAGGAGGACTTTACGCGTGTTTTGAAATGGAGCCATGATAATGATTTAATAATAAATGCAAATAAAACGAAAATAATGCATATTTGTTCCCCCTTTAATGTACTAGTAGATGCCCCTTTCAACTTGTTCTTCCATTCATTAACTTGTCTCCATTCTAATAAGGAAAATGACATAATAAGTTGTCAATGCTCCGAAGAAATAGAAGCAGTTGAATCTCATACATATCTTGGTGTATTGCTGGATAGATATTTTACGTGGAAACCTCATATTGATATTCTTTGTAATCGCCTCCGTGCTTGCTCTTTTCATTTATATCAGCTCAAATTTAATCTTCCTTTTCCTCTACTAAGAACTGTGTATAGTGCTTTGGGAGAATCGTTGCTATTGTATGGTATGCTCGCTTGGGGCAATGCAACCCATGGACATCTACAGCGAATTGTGGCAATTCAGAACTATATGATGAAAACGATAAATCCCGCACATGTAAATCATGATAATTCAATTACTTATATATATCAATATTGTAATTTTCTTCCATTTATGCAGTTATTTAGGTTCCGTGTAATGTTACGATACTACTTTTGTGATGAGTTTAGAAAAAGAATTGAGCATTCACACAATACAAGACTACAGACAAAAATTACATATTTTACTCCAAACTATATTAATAAGTATGGGAAAAGGCAGATTTCTATTGTTGTACCTACTATTTTGAATGAGCTACCTGAAGATCTAAAGAATTTAGAGACTTTTTCTCAAGTCAAAAGGGAATTAAAGAACTGGCTATTTCTTAATATGTAATAATTTAAAATAAATTAATCCTGTATGTATACAATATACTTTTTTTTTCTCAAGGTTAGATGTCTTTGGGTGGCTGCCTATTTCAATGTATAATACCTTACAGTGAAATTACTATGTAAATGACTGTACTCTTCTTCATTATGTGTTAAATGATCTATATATCTACGTATCGCATTTATCTCTCTCTCTATATATATATATATATATTTTTTCTCTTCTCTTCTCTTGTAACTTTAGAATTGTAATATGTTGTTTATTTTCTCAATGTCTTGAATCGACCTGCATTTGTTGTGAATATTATTTGTTAGTTGTAAAACCTACTGATAAGTCGGATTGACTTAGTAGGGCTATTTTTGTGTGCATAAAACAAGTGTTTTTTGTAGGGGTGTGCGAAGCTTCGAAATAATCGAAGCTTCGAAGTCGAAGTCGAAGTCGAAGCTTCGACTTCGACTTCGAAACCCTTTTTTCCAAAAAACGAAGCTTCGAAAATGTTCGAAGCTTCGATTTGCGTCTTCAAACTTGGCGCGTCTTTCGAGGTAAATATATTTTCGTGTAGTTGGTACTTCCGAAGTCGAGAAGTTTTTGCGGTCGGCCATCTTGGTTTTAACATTGACGCTTGCTGTCACGCTGTGCTTACTTGAAAAGGTTATGTGCCGTGTTTATTTTCGGAGATTTTAGAAATATAATGGATTTATCCGACGAAAACGAAGATGAAGTAGGCCTACTAGTGGAGGAAGGTAGTAATTCAGTTCAAGTTTATTGTTTTGTTCCAAATTCTGATTTTTTTGAGTGAAATCAAAATCTTCGACTTCGACTTCGACTTCGGAATTTTAGGAGGTCAAATCTTCGACTTCGACTTCGAAATCAAAAATCCACCTTCGCACACCCCTAGTTTTTTGTAATATTATTTCTTGTGTGAACAATAAAAAAAAAAAAAAAAGGGGATTTGTGAGACCATCGTCAATGTCTGACAAACAATACCGACCCGTTCTTACGTACAGACCAAGGTCAAATTCTTCACACGGCCGGCTGAGATCGCCTTACATTTTAACAAGATTGCAGAGAAATCTGACACAGTACAACAATATGCTTTTGATGCTCTCCTATTATAAATATGTAGACAGACCGTGGCATTAAGCCAAATTAATAATATGTCCTTATTTTGCCAGAATCTGGTAAAGCAGTGCGGCCTCCGACATCGGCCAAAGCATTCAGTGCTACAGCCAACAGTCACAAATGCCATATAGAGCAAAAGCCAATGCTAAAACCCTCTCCTCTGTCCACAGTCGGAGTCGTACGACACGAACCTGGGCTTCAACCTGCTGACGTACCGCTCGAGCAAGAGCCTGTGGAAGTCGTGCGTGGAGCACCACACGTTCTTCCGCTTGCACTCGCCGCACGTCACGCACCGCCGCTTCCACCTGACGCTCGGCTCCAAGTTCATGTACTCGGGCCGCACAGAGTTCCAGACGGTGGAGGACGGCCGCCATCGAGCCAGGCTCGAGAGAACGTTCATCAGGTGCGATGGCTCTTATTGTAGGCGGCCGTTTGGGGCCTAGGAAGTGATGTTTCTTGTATTTTGCATCATGTGCTTAATTTATATATATGGCATAGCTAGAGACCCTTGTTTAGCACAATTGTGATGATGATAATAATAAATATCTGTCGCCCGTTTCCAACACAATGTCGGGTCGGGGGGTGGAATTCCACCGTGGCCTTCGCGTCAGTGATGTCGGGTGGCCGGTCCTGACACATCACACTCTTCTTCTTCTTCCTCCTACGTCTTCTGGCTGATGTCTCTCCACCTCTCTCTGTCCTCCCACAATCTTCCTGCAGTCACTGTTCCCCACTCCTCACCTCTTTCCTCTACATCCCACTTCACCTGGTCCTCCCACTTCGCTCTCGGTCTGCCCCTTCTGCTTTCCCGCTCTCTCGCTCTGTCAAATTCCCTCTTTGGTATCCTCTTGGAATCCATTCTTTCTAAGATGACCATACCAGCGCAGTCTATCTCTTCCTATCTTATAGTTGAGGCTCTCAACACCCAGCTTTTTCCTTATATCAGTATGTACTTCTTTGCTTCTCCATCTTCGATACTCCAGCGATTCTAAGGAATTTTATCTCGGCTGCCTGGACATTTCCTGCTTCTTTGTTGGACAATGTCCAACGAAATTAAATTATGTGGTACCTATGTTTATAGAATATGTCTGCAATTTTAACCTTTTATACAATTTCTTATAATTCTTATTTCTTATGTGGTTCATGAAGGCCAATTCTACTGAAGAAGCACATCTTCAATCGTTATACGCCAATTGGGATGTTTAATTAACTTTCAGCCGATTTCACATGATCTGATTGCTGATAGTAATACATTGCAATCATAATATAATTCGCACAGGCCTTGGCTTATGGAGGTGCCATGATTTTTATTGTATGACTATGTATGATGTGTGAATATAAAAAATAAATGAAAAATAAATGAAAAAAAAAAAATAGGTCAAGTTCGGCTTAACCCAATGATTTGGCATATTATTATGGTTTTTAAAGATAAACCCTTGTCTGGAAATTAGGATTTAATTTTCAAGGTGTAGTCTACATCATAATTAATCTTGATACATAATCATTAATCCATCGTGATTTTTTTAATACGGTTAGGGAAAACTGGAACTGGCTAGATTCCCTCCTCAAACTACAGAATGGCAACCACAAATAAAGCAAGTTGTGTTCATCAAAATATGCCAATGTGTTAAAATAAAATTAAAAACCCACATTCCACTTACTGTATTAACTCGTGTATAAGACGCACTCATGTATAAGACGCACCCTTGTTTTGAGAAGTCTATTTTAAGAAAACACTTAGCATGCGATAAGCCGCAGTAAAATGATGAAAAACATTGTGTGTTTGTATACATGATATCCATCTAAATGTTGGTTTTCCAGCTAACTGAGCTATTTGAATGAAAATCACTGCCAACTTGTTGTAACCAAACAGTAATTTCCTGCTTCTGAGAAAGGGGGGAGTGGAGTCTCTTCCCAGCAGCTGTTGCTTGCTCTAAGAGGCATGCACCTGCCTTTCCTCTGCATTCCAAAACAAACCCAACTCCTCTCCTCCCCTTCCATTAAGATCGCCATTCAACAGTGTTTAGTCTATTTTATGTCTGTCAGAGCAATGTTTTTCAGGCGTAAACATATATTTTGTCTCCTGATCTAAATGCAAGGGGAAACATTTTGTTGCACAAATTTAATATGTTAATAATGTTGTGTCTAGACACAGTATGAGTAGTCCAGACAGAGTGAGAGGGAAAGGCAGAGATAGACAACATGTGGCAGTCTACCACAGCTCTGTTTACAAACATTCACCTTGGATTTACTGGGGAAAAAGCTTAGTATGCATGTACAAGAGGCAGGGCAGTTTTCAGAATCAAAATATTGACATATAATTGCGTCTTATACACGAGTTAATATTGTACTTCATACAAATGACACCATCTCTAGATTCTTGATCTCTGATTTCTTGATTTGTAGGGTTGGGACTTGACATTGATTTTTCGATTTGACATCGATGTCAAATGAAATATTGAGTTTCGATTCGACATCGATTTGAATTGTTTAATCAAATAATCGTTTGACATCGTTTAAAAAAATCCGAGAATTAGCGCGCAGTATTGTAGAGCTGGCAACAGTCCCGCGTGCCCCTCAAGATCAGCTGAGTGGCCTGCTTCCGCCCTTCCTGCATACCGCGTGTGCAGTTGAGTTGAGGGTGGGTTGGTCAGTTGTCTCTCGCCATTCAGCGCGTGTTCAATTCAATTATCTTTATTTGCTAAAAATACAAAATGGCGAACATTCAACAGTAAATACACTATGTGTCTGTTGATCTTCCATGTACTTGAATTTCAATCATTTCCTCGTCATTTGTTGCCGTGAGAGGGGTGTGAGAGGGCGCTGAGAGGGATCTGTTGCGCTAGGAACATGGCCTTGGGCAGACGCAACTGCAGTGTTGCCAAATTTCACCGCAACTATTTCGATGTGGCCCATTATTACGATGTTAAAATTATTTTGATTTTATGTCGAAATTTTCAGTTTGACATCGATTTGGCAATTCAAATCGAATCACAACCCTATTGCTTTGTAATGATGCGTATGGTTCCAGGTCGCCCAGCAGGCGAGTGCTTCGCCAACCGGTTTCTCCTCCGCCGCCCGTGCCTGAGGAGAAGGCCAAGCTGCTGACGGTGCCGACCACGAGACCGCCGCGACCCTACGACAGTCACAAAGTCACGTCCCTCGCTCGAGAGCCCCGCCGCGCGTGGACGCAACCGTCCGACGAGTGAGTGTCTCGAGTCTGTCACTAGGATTGTTGCTTTTGTATGGGGTTCGGACTTGACATTGATCATTTCATTTGACGTTGATATGAATTGGTAAATTGAATAATTGTTACACATCTTTTAAATTTTGATTTTAAACTTTTGCAGTGGGTCACATTATTTGAGCTTGTAATGTTGCATTGTTTGTTCAAAATAATAAATATGTAATTGTGATGATAAGATATAAAAATTTTGACTTTTACATCAATTAAGCAATTATGGCAAATCTGAAGCCTATTTTTGTTTGTACTACTAACTACAGTACAGGTACCCTACGTAATTATGGCAATAATTAAAAATCCAACTTTTAAAATAGATACTATTTTGACCCCGAAAATATATGGATAGAATCCAAAAAGAAATATTCAATTTCTTTAAAAAAGTGGTTCATCCTTTTCTGCCTCATCACATTTTTCCCTTGTAGGGGTGTTTTGACTACTAAATTGTTGTAAATTCATGGTAGTATCCCAAGAACTGGATAATTCTGTCTAGATTCTATTTACCTTCTGTCAATGTACACTCGGCCAAACATAAATTGATCGTTGATCAAATTTGATTGACTGATAAATGTTAGATTGCACCATCCAAAGTCAGTCCAAGCGATCTCCTTGTTTTACTCTAGTAGGTGACCCCACATTTCAACGATAATAACAAGCTTTTATTGGTTTGGGACATGACCAGCAGTCATTCAAATTTGATCAACGATCAATTTATGTTTGGCCGAGTGTACATCTAGTTCCTCCCCGAGTGTTCCGCATGCCGCTGTGAACGTAACCGTCCGCTTGTCCCGCAGCGAGGGCGGTTTCACGTCGGCCGCCAGCGACGAGCGGCCGGCCTTCTCCCCGGCGCTTCCGACCCGAGCGCTGACGTACGCCGACGACGAGACGGAGGCGCAACACGACGACACCCTGGTGATGATTCGGATGGCGCCCGACGAGCAGGGCAGGTGGGTACAGCGAATACGCGTCGATAGTCCCGAGAGAATTGACCCAGCGGCGGCGGCGCAGCAGGACGACGCGATCGTGATGATACGCATGGTACCCGACGAACAGGGCAGGTGGGTACGGTGGGGCGCCGGAGACGGCCGGTGTAATGCCAGATCCTGTCGTGTGGACGGAACAATACAGGACGTTGTCGTGCGTGTGCAAAGCCATGATATTTGTAATGCATGATTTTTACTTGATTAACATCGTTTTGAACATAATACTAACTTCAAATGAAGATATTCAACTTTCTTAGAATATTTGCAATGGTGCATTGGTTCTGCATCGAAGTTCATAATTCAATGTAGTGCATTATATTGATTTTTCTTTTCATTCGGTAGTACTTGTTTTGAGATTTTTTTTACACATTTGACTGTTGTGTTGGATAATGGACATGTACCATTTGTGCTTGCCATTTCCACCTCTTCCAGAAAGAGAGTAGGTACGTTATAGATTGCTCTCCAGGTTGAAAATGTAGAACCCAAATAATACCAATGTGTGTCCCATGACATGACGCAACCTCTGTGTCCTAGTTAGTTGTTTTTTGATTGCATTTTTTGCCTTCTTGCAACTATCTGGCTTCTGTAGGTTGATAAGATTTGACCAATTACGTTGTATATTGTGAATCTTTTATTAGGTAGTGAATTAATTTTATTTTCTAAATTTCAAACAGAATTAAAGCTACTGGTTCCTACTTGACATTTGAAGAGAATCGTAATCGCAAGATATGGTGCCAGAATCAAAGAATCAGTATCCGAATTGTCCCATCCCTAGTAGGACATATTGGAAAAATATCCCGAGTAATGGAACCATTTTATTTCAATAGTGTTTCCCTTCTCTTGTAGTCTCATCCGCTCGGAGCAGTTCACTAATGCTCTGTCCTCCCGCAGGTTCGGCTTCAACGTGAAGGGCGGCGCGGACTTGAACCTCCCCATCCTCGTGTCGCGCGTGGCGCCGCACACGCCCGCCGACCGCTGCTACCCGAAGCTGACCGAGGGCGACCAGGTGGTCTACATCAACGGCGTGGACATCGCGCCGATGCTGCATGAGCAGGTGGTCGCGTTGATCAGGGCATCGGTGGAGATGACCCCGCCGCAGCTGGTGCTCGCCATCAGACCCAACGGTGAGGGGAGAGAAGCGATCGTCGAGCTGTTCAGGGAGAAAACACTTTCTGAAACCTTTTACGTTTGCATTGTATAAAACTTGAAAAGTTGAAGGCGTAGGCGTAGTTTTCAACTTTTCCAAGTTTTAAACAATAAAATCGTGGCCGGTTTCAAAACGTGAAGCTCAAGAATTGGCCTCCTAGAAGTTTATTCTAAAAATACCTGGGGCTGGATTCACAAAATGTATTATCTGTTAATACGTATTATCTTTTGATTTGATACCAAAAATACCATGTTAAATGAAAGATAATACTAAAGATAGTCCGTATTAGGAGATATTACTTTTTGTGAATCTGGCCCCTGGTCACTGTGAGATGACCAGCGCGGCTTCACCAAACTATTGTTTCTATGTTAAATAAAAAGCGCTCGGTTGTCCTGTGAGTCCGTGTCAAGTGACACAACAAGGAAACTTAAAATAACCTATCTGATGTATTTGAAATGTCTTTGAGGATGCACTAGGATTCAGAAACAGTTGAAGGCAAGGTACCCCAGATCAAGGTCCACTAAATCTTCTCCTAGCGGAGAACAGGCGAACCGCCAAATAAGGTCGTTCCATCTGACGCCATTACGGAGTAAAGCGGAAGTAAAATCAAGCGGAAGTAGTCAAGCGAAAGTAAAGCGGAAGCGGAAGTAAACTTTGTTGAATAACTTTGATCGCACAGACTACATTAAAACCAAGACGATGAAACTGATCAATATCAAACAAAATGTAAACATCAATTTATACTATTTTGTGCTTATGTCGACTTACTGACGGACACTTCATGTGACAGTTCAGATGTTAGCTCAGCTGTCTTGTGCGGTCTTGCGCATGCGTGACGTCTTCCGTCTTCCGTTTGGCACCGCAATGGCGGACACTTTTGTATTTAACATAGTGGAAGTGTGTGCAACAACCTAATTAGCACCGTGAGGTGCTGCGCGCTAGTAGGAGCGGAGATTTAGTGGACCTTGCCCCAGATTACAGGCAAGGCTAGAAACAAGGTAAAACAAATAATAATAAATTTATATGCCAAAATAATTGGGAATGTTTTACCCAAAATGTTTTATCATTCAGCAGTTTATGTATATTTTTTTTTTTTTTTGTATTCAGTTGTATTTTACTAAGAGTTTAGAACCTAGTCTAATTTCTAAATCTGAAATACTAGTGAGATAAATATAGTGGGCTCCAATTCTTGAGTGCGTTTTTCTTTGTTTTAGTAGCATAAGTTTGAGTCCATTTTAAAACTAGATTCAATTTAATGAGAGCTTTTTGCTTCCGAGTGGATTTTTGACATTATAGAAGATGACATGTAATAGTCGGGTTACCAGTGTAACGTTTTGTACGTTTTTTAGGATCTTCGTGGAGGAGGCTGCCACCCAATGCCATTTGATAAAGCATGATTTTAGATGTATGAAAAGTGGAGGTGGCAACCTGGCAACCCTGTACGGGGGCGGGGGCGGAGGGGTCTGGGGGCCACTTTCCAAAACTTCAACGGCTTCAAATAAAATTCTGAAAAAATTTAAATATACCAAAATTGGATTAGGAAATTTAAAAAAAAATATTTAAAAAATTTGAAAACCCGCCATATTGGAAAAATATGTGTTTTATTATAACTTTTGTACATACTGAACAACGTTGGCCAAAAATAAAAATTCGTTTCAAACAAATTTTATAGCCACAATAATGCTTGATCGAATATTTTTTTGAAATAAAAAATCGGTGCAACAATACTCCGTATAGACGAGTTTTTGTAAAGAAGAATCAGTAATCAGTCCAGAGTCTAGACACTTTGACCCATCACTAATTGCAACAGTAGTTTTTTCGATTCATAAAAATGCCCTCTATAACGTATCAAAATATCTCCAAAATGTGATAAGACAAGGGTGGGCCAAAATGCAAATTTTTTCAAAAAGTCATTGTTGTCATTATTAAATAATCAAATTATATCAACCGAGGCGAGTAGCATATCAAATGAAAGCTTATGTTTAGTGCAATTAATAAAACTATATATCACCATTATTAAGTTGATACAGAAGTCAAAAGGGGTCAAAAAGTGGTCAAAATTTCAAAGTTGAAGTGTTCCAGGACAAATGCGATATCTCCATCCCTAATAGAGATAATAACATACTTTTTTATATTAATCGATCCAAAATGAATCTGTTTATAACATATCAAAAGTTCTTCTAAATTATTTAAACATTGAGTGGGCCAATGAATCTGTCAAAAAGTTTAAAATTACGGTTTTTATTTTTACGAATATCGTTTTATTTCCAAGAATACAAAAAATGTACACATAGACTTTTATAAGAAAAAGTGTTTGGAAAATATATGCAATAGCAAGTCAGTAAAATACATAAAGAAGATTTGATACAACAACAAAAAAAACAATGCTCTAGACAATGTGGGTACATGAACAGAGCTGAGTCAGACTACAAATTAAAATACGAATTTAACTAGAAACTAATAATATCTGCACCAACTATTATATTAACAGCATAATGAAATGCAAGAACTTAACCTATCACCCAGTATTACAAAATATTATCTTCCATAAATTCATTAATAGAATAGTAAGCTCTATTTGTTAATAGCGTTTTGAGTTCAAATTTAAAGATTTTGGTATTAGCAATATATTTTAGTCTGTTTGGAAGTTTGTTATAGAATTTGGTATTGATATAGGTTGAGTTCTTTTGACATAGTGACAGATTATAACCCTTAACATGAATATTGTGCTTATTGCGGGTGTCATGGTTGTGGATAGAATTACTTACAACTTGTGATGCTAGATTTCTTTTAACTAGTGTAATTGCTTCCAGCAGATACAGACTGTAGAAGGTTAAAATGTTGTGCTTTTGAAAGAGCTCTCTGCAATGCGGTAAAATATTGTTTATAGCTCTAACCCCACACATTGCTCGAAGAGCTCGTTTTTGAATAACAAACAACTTATTTGTATTATAATTAGAAGACATGCCCCAAAATTCAATGCCGTAGCGTAGGTGTGATTCAAAGTATGAGTGATAAACTAGCTTCGCTGCTTTTAAGTCCGAAAGTGCTTTTATGCTTCTGATAGCAAAACACGCAGAATTTAGTTTACTTGAAAGATTTTTACAGTGTAGAGACCAGTTAAGATTTTCATCTAATATCAAACCCAGAAATTTCGTATGATGAACAGGAAATATTACACTCATATCATTTTTATTACATACATTTGTAACCCTTTGCAAACTCTTACTTTTCTGGATTGTGTGAAATTGTATAAAATTAGTTTTCTCTGAATTCAGAATCAATTTATTAGTTTTGAGCCACTTACTCGTATCCGAAATAGTTTTTTCAGCACTAACTATAAGTTTGTCGAAAGTAGAGTCCTTAATAAGTAAGCTGCTGTCATCAGCGAATAATTCAGCATTTTTTATGTTAAACGGCAAGTCATTAATAAAAATTATAAACAATAGTGGGCCTAGAATCGAGCCTTGGGGCACACCGCAAGTGATTTCAGCAGGATTTGACGAGTACGAACGTTCAATATTATTCTCATCTTCGGTTGATACGACTGTAATATGGGACCTGTCTTCAAGGTATGATTTCACTAGTTGCAGTGCACTGCCACGAAAACCATAATGCTTTAGTTTAATCAGAAGAATGTTATGATCAACACAGTCAAAGGCCTTGGTTAGATCACAAAAAACCCCAATATGGTGTTCATGATTATCCAGAGCATCAGTTATTAATTGTAAAAAGTTGTGAATGGTAGAACTAGTTGATCTATTTTGTCGGAATCCATTTTGGTGTTCCGACAGGATGTTAAACTTGTCTAAATAGGAAGATATATTTTGACACATAATTTTCTCGAAAATTTTGGAAAATGCCGGCAAAAGAGAAATAGGACGATAATTTCCTAACTGACGCTTGTCATTTTTCTTGTATAAGGGAATGATTTTAGCAATTTTAAGTTTGGATGGAAACACACCTTCTGCAATGCATTCATTATATATGTGACTTAGTGGCTCAGCTAGGTATGTAATGGATTTCTTTATCAAAGAAACTGAAATGTCGTCGACACCACACGAACATTTGTTTTTTAAGGCCCTCACTATTCTAACAATATCAGCAGCACTAGTTGGAAAGAAACACATAGAGTTACAGTTCCCAACGTTTGTGTTTTCAAGATTATTTGTAAGATCAGTTTCATTTACATTAATATTATGAGTTAGTTTATCAGCAATAGTCGAAAAGTACAAATTAAACTCTTCTGCCACCAGCGTAGGATCATTTATAACATTTCCATTTCCATTGACACCTGTAATAGCAATAGGTTTACTCTCTGCTTGGCATGTACCTTTGTTGGTATGTTTATTTATAATATTCCAAGTGGTCTTGGATTTATTGTCACTTTTATTAATTTCAACATTGATACTGTGCCTTTTTGCTGCTATTATAATTTTCTTATAAATTTTCTTATACCTTTTGTAATACTCAGATAAGAAAGTGTTCTTAAAATGATTTTTTAAAGTAAACAAAGATTTCAAGTTTAATCTAGATGTTTTTATACCTAGAGTAATCCAGGATTGAGACATGTACCTATTGTTTACACGAATAGTTTTTCTTGGAAAGCACTGATTGAAGCTTCCCAAAAAATTGGACTCAAAAGCATTATATTTATCATTTACATTACAGGCAGAAAAAACTGTATCCCAATTTGTATGAGATAAAATACTATTGAATTCAATAATGTCATTCGTTTTGAACTGTCGTTTCTGAATCCATTTTGTTTTACTGACAGTTGGTGAAACATTCACAGATATTAATTGCGCAAAATGATCTGACAAGTTACTCTCAATTACTTTTACAGTAAAATTGTGTTTAATGTTTGTAGCAATATTATCTATTATGGTCGAAGTGTTAAAAAAAGGATCTATTCTAGTTGGCTTGTCAATAGTTAAATTAATATTAAAAGACTCTAGAAGACCTATTAGTTTAAATAGGTTTGTAGACTCTGTCATACAGTTTATGTTAAAATCACCAAGGATTATTATGTCACTCTCACCCTTCACAATCTTAACCAGGATAGAGTGCAGAATGTCAACAAACCCATCAATGTTGCCAGAGGGTGGGCGATACAGAGCAATAATTGAGATCTTTGCGCTCCTACTTCTAAATCTTGTACTATTTCCAATAAATATATCAACCCCAGTTACCTCTAGTACTCCCTCTACACTAAAGGAGTTAATATCGAGTCTAGTTTTAACCTTAAATTGCATACGTTTATTTACGAAGATAGCAACTCCCCCATGTTTTAAACTTTCCCTACTGTATGAGTTCATGATTTTGAAATTATGAAGGTTAGTTTGTTTGATTTCGAAATCTTTAAGCCAATGCTCTGATAAACATAACACATCAATGTCTACAGATTGATGAAACTGTTCATCAAGGAAAATTTCTAAATTTGTTTTTGAACTCATTAAACTTTGTATGTTTTGATGCAAAATATTAAGATTTAAAGTGTATGAACGAGTAGATCTCTTGTCATTACGTTCGTTTACTGTACTGCTATTAAGTGTTATATTGCCAACATTGATGCTTTCGTCAACATTACTTTTAATATTAATACTCTTTTTTAGTGGGATGTTTTTTATACACTTAACAACGGCGCTATCCCTAGTAGAGGGCTTGACACTTTTTTGCAGTTCTGTTTTATTTCTCTCTCTAAAAAAAAAGAAGGAGATGTCTCCTCTTCCATTTCATTTTCATTTTGAATATCAATTACACTAATGTTTTGAGTGTTTGGAACGAAAGACTGCAACCATTTATCCATAAGTGTAGGTCGCTTAATAGTCACTCTCTCTTTTCTTATTATGAAGTCTCTTAGCTTTTTACAGAGTACTTGTTTACCATTGAAGTTCAAGTGAGTTCCACGAGATGTAAAATGATGATATTGAAGAATATTGTCAAGGAAATTTATAAACAGATTGCTGCTACATTTGTTCATGCAGCTATTAATTACCCTGTGCATTGACCTATTAGTGTTTACAATCATGTTGATACCGTCAACATCTAGTCTACCAGGAATGGTATTTATTATTAGGTTAGTGCGTTGGCTTATTTGCACTAGATTTTCAAGTGTCGTCGTGATGAGCACACCATGGCTGCCATCTCGTGCCAAGTCATTTGTTCCCCCCATCACAATAACCCAATCATTAATACCAAAGTTTATTGTTTGTGAACTAACATCTTTTACAATTTCCGCTAGTCCTGCCCCCGGCTTAACGATACTAGTAATGTCAAATTTATCATTTAAAAGTGTTTTGAGAAGACTGCAGAGTTCACGGCCATGACTGTCACATAATAACAACACTCTGTCTCTGTCCTTTACGGCCCGATCACTAGGTTTAGCAGCCGTGCGAATAGCTTTTTCTCTCTTGAAATTGACACCTCTTGATTTTTGAATTTTCGAAGTAATTTTACTCATTTCACCGACAAGAGAACCAATCTGAGTCTGTAGAGATTTGATTGTGATTATGATTTCCTCGTGTTTGACGACTTTGACGACTTTTTGAGTGCAAGTCTAAGATTATAACAATTTCCTAAATCACCTACTTATAACAAAAGTTTTTTGATGTGTAACGATAGAGAACAATGCCCTCTAAAAATATCAAAAGTTATCTGAACTTGTATTAGGGTGGTTGAGCCAAATTTCTACATTTGGCAAAAACTCATTGTTGTCATTATCAAATTAACAAGTAAAACAAGTATAACCATTAAAATAGGCCATACAAAGGTCATCAGAGGCCAAAACTTGGTAAAATGCAAATTTTTAAGTGTGTCAGGACATGCCATTATATCATCATTTATCAAAGTAAAAATATACTTTTCGATACCAATCGATCCGTAGAGATGTAGTTTATGGCATATAAAAAATTCACAGAAATTCTTTGACCGTGAGTGAGCCGGTTACTGTTTTAATGTATTTATAATAGTGATATTTTATATAGGAAAAATCGAATATAACGCTATATGAGAGATAATCACGGTCAAAGAATTTCTGTGAATTTTTTATATGCCATAAACTACATCTCTACGGATCGATTGGTATCAAAAAGTATATTTTTACTTTGATAAATGATGATATAATGGCATGTCCTGAGACACTTAAAAATTTGCATTTTTACCACGTTTTGGCCTCTGATGACCTTTGTATGACCTATTTTAATTAGGAGTGTTCAACGATTATTTTATTTAAATCGATTATTAATTCGATTTTCCTAATTTAAATCGATTAATAATCGAATTAAATCGTATTGATATCATCATGTTCAGAGTGGTCATCATATTATCATCTTTTACGGCAAAATTAACCTCAACAATGAAATGTGTCCGGGAAGTCTTTTATTTTTACTTCAAATACGCTGCAATGTGCCGTAATTCATTTAATCATCACTGATAAATGGTACAGTAAACCCTCGTTATTACGAACTTCAATAATTCGAATTTAGGGGTAAATTCGAACTAGGTGCATGGTCCCAGTGGACAGGATAGGTTTTTACATGTTAAATCATTTTTATAAATCGAATTTTAGGTTAATTCGAAATTCGAATTAAATTTTGGTCTCAGCCCATGTTATTCCTTGCATACAGTTGTTTTAATTCGAACTTTGCACAAGGATCGATAAAATAATCGCGAACAAACTACGAAAAAACAACACTCAAAACAAAACACAACCTTCAATGGCATCAAAATGAGATAATCTGGCTTGCAAGGTTGGCCAAACTGCTGTTACAGGTTTGCCAACCCCACTTTTTTGCAATGGCGGGAATATTCCACAGGCGGGAATATTCAAACTTCATGAAAATGCACACAAATTTTTTTGCATTAATTATATATTTCGAACTTTTTTAATTCAAACTGGGATTTTTTGGGTCCCTTTGAATTCGAATTAACGAGGGTTTACTGTAATGCGAATTAGAAATTCACACTGAAACTTGGGAAAATACACACACACATAAATGTATCACTAAAATATTACGCACACAAAGAAAAATGTTGACAGAATGAAGGCAGCCATTTCAGATGTTGTTAAGTGGAACCATTTTCAAGGCAGCAAATTCAAATTGATGTAATTCGATTATTTGTACTAACATCGATTAATCGTTTTGAATGTCATAATCGATTAATCGATTCGATTAAATCGTAATCGTGAACATCCCTAATTTTAATGGTACTTGTTTTAATATTTTGCACTAATCATACGATTTCATTTGATATGACACTCGATATGAAATGGCGGCAGTATGGCGGCAGTAGAAGTTGGCAAATCAGTTAGAGGAAGGAAGGATGTGGTTACAAGTAGTGTCAAATGCCCAGTATGTGAGATAGGGGTGCATACTGGGTTAAAGTGTGAGGGCTGTGGTATATGGTACCATTTTCCATGCGTGGGGCAAAACAAGAAGAAGTATAAAGCCGGAAGTAACAGTGAGTGGGTGTGCAGCAGCTGTAAAAGTGGGGTTAAGGGTACCAGCTGCAAAGAGCAAGAAGTGAATTTACCTGCAGTTGACATTGGAAGGAAGGCACACAAAGATAGTAACAGTGAGGACAGTGAGGGTAGTGTAGGCAGGATCAAGTCTCCCACAGGCAAAATGGTGAAAAAGAAGAAGAACCAAACAGAAAAACTTGTGAACTGGATTTTGGAACAAATAAAGTACGAGGAAGAGGAAGGGAGAGAGAAAAGTAGAATGGGAAGAAAGAGAAGGACAGTCCTAAAGTCGGAAGTTGTAAAAGGAATGGTTGCAACATTCATGTGGATGAATGGGAGGATGGTGGAAATGGAAAGGAAGATTGATGATCTGAAGAAGAAGCAGGGAATGACAAAAGAGGTTATGCATAAAGAAAGAGAAGAAGTTTTGTGGCCAGAAAAAGAGTGTGAGCAGCAAGAAGAACAGAAGCTAAAAGGGTTACAGAAGGAAAAGGTCAGTGAAACAACGGAAGATCAAACAAATGATGAGGAAGTGGTGCGACAGGAAATAGGAAGCGAACATCAGGAAGATGAGATATTGAACGAAACAGAGGGTAAGCAGAATCATCAAGCTAGCGAAGAAGAAGTGGGGCCACTGGTAAAAGAAAAAGAAAAGGAAGCTGAAATTGAGGGAGACCAGGAATTGGTAGTAGCGGAGAAAGATCCTGATATTCCGGTGTACGCTGACGAAGATCCCGGAGACGAGCGCGCTCCTGCGGAAGTCCAGGCTGCCCCTCGGGGACCTGATTCATCAGTTCAAGGATCTCAATCACCTGGCGGTCATCCAGTGCCATTCGATCGTGCGGTGTCGCGCGGGCCGCACCTGCACCAACCACTTTGTCTATTTCGGCGACCACAAGCGGTGGAAGTGCAACCTCTGCTTCTGAGTCAACGAGTTGATGCCACACGGGAGCTTGAAGATAACCCGCAACTGGAGGCATCACCGGGGGAGCCTAGGTGTAGTGGAATCAAAGCCCTGCTGATCGGGGACTTCAGTGGAGGGACAGGGACAGGCTTCTGCGGGCAAGAGGGTTTCCGTGCAGATGCCTTCCCCGGAGTTGGAACGAAAAGCTTGGCAGAGGAAATAGGGAGATATGTCATCCGGGACACTACAGACAGTGTCATGCTGTTTGTGGGGAACAGGGACCTCAGGGATGGGAAGAGCAGGGATGAGATAGAGCAAGATACCAGGCAACTGATTAATGCAGCAAAGGAAAAGTTTGGACCAGACACCAAACTCTTCTTGTCTGGTATGCTGACACACCAGGGAATATGGCCCAGAGAGGTAAATAATACCCGGAGGGACGTGTGCCAGGAGAATGGAGTGTGGCACGTCATTGGAAAGAGGCCAAGAAGGGAAGATAGGAGATGGGAGTGGCACGAAAGGATTGGAGCTAATTTGCGAAAGACTGTTGAAGAAAAGGTGGATGGGCGAATGGCAGTGGGTTTTCGGAGTCTGGTGGTGTGGAGAAAGAAAAAATAGGGGCCGGCAGAGTGGGAGAGACAGGAGGTAAGGGGATTGGACGCAACCGACCTGTAAGAAAGGTGAGGAAGGGCAATGTTGTCAAAATAGGTACACTGAACATTGTGACATTAAATGGAAAAATTGAAGAGATAATAGACATGATGGAAGAAAGAAAAATAGAGTTATTGGGTATGAGTGAAACAAAATGGAAGGGAGTGGGGGAGAAAGAGTGCAGAGGAGGATATAAACTATTCTGGTCAGGGGGGGCTGAAGGGAGGAATGGAGTGGGGTTTGTGGTAAGCCCGAAACTGAGAGGTCTAATTGTCGGGGTGGAAAACCATAGTGAAAGAAGCATCAAAGCTAGCCTGTTAATGAAGAACAAGGTGAAGGTTGACATAATACAAGTATATGCGCCACAGACAGGACGGCCAGCAGCGGAGAAGGAGATCTTCATCCAGGAACTGGAGAACAACATCACATCCAATACCATAATAGTGATGGGGGATTTTAACGCACACATTGGGGAGGACAGGACAGGAGTTGAAGGGGTCATGGGGCACCATGGATGGGGAAAGAGGAATGTAGAGGGAGAGAAGATGTTAGAAATGTGCGGAAGAAACGGGCTGCAGGTAGGAAACAGTATGTTTCATAAGGAAAAAAGAAAGAAGATTACGCGATATGGACACGGCGAAGAGGCTACCGAATCCGTTATCGATTACATATGTGTGGGGAAGGAATTAAGGAGATTCTTGGAGGATGTTGAGGTTATCCCTTCAGTGGCCCTAGATAGCGATCATAGGCTGCTAGTTGGAAAATTTAGCGTCAAGAAGGACCACGCCGCCAAGAGAAGAAGTAAAAAGAATGGCAGAATCAAAGTGTGGAAACTGCAATCCCATACAGTACGACAGGAGTTCAGAGAGAAGATTGCAAGCAGTGAGAGAATAGGGGAAGTGGGACAGGTGGAAGAGGAATGGCAAACATTTAAGAAGGTATTTGTGGAAAGTGCAGAAGAAGTTTGTGGGCGATCAAGTGGGAGAAGCAAGAAGAAGGAAACACCGTGGTGGAATGAAATAGTCCGAGAAGCAGTGCGTCAGAAGAGAACCGCCTGGCAAACGTACGAGGCCGATAGATCTACCCTCAACAAGGCCGAATACCGAAGGTGGAAAATACGAGTAAGAGAGACAGTAGAAGAAGAAAAGAAGAAGTCCATGGAAGAACTTGCTGGTAAACTAGAAACGGATTTTGAAGGCAATAAAAAGATGCTTTATGGCATAATAAAGGAAAAGAGGACAAGAAAAGTTGGACAGGCATGCATGGTGGATGCTTGCGGAGGATTGATCAATGACCCAGTAGAAGTACAGGCACTGTGGAAAGAGTACTTCAAGGAACTACTGAATGTTGATGGAGTGGCACTACCAGAAAGTAGTGGAATACTACAGAGTGAGAACGAGGAAGAGGAGAAGTGTGCTTTGAGAGAGGGAGAAGTGGAGAAAGCGCTAAACGAGATGGAGAATGGGCGATCACCCGGAATTGATGAGATAACAGTGGAGATGGTAAGAGCTGCTGGGGAAATAGGAAAAAGATGGTTGTTTCGAGTAATGAGTGCGGCATGGAAACAGAGGACCATACCGGACGATTGGAGAAAGGGAGTGATTGTACCAATCTACAAAAAGGGTGACAGGAAGAAGTGCAGCAACTACAGGGGAATTACTTTGATGTGTCAATGTGCCAAAGTATTCGAAAAAGTGGTGGAATTTAGACTGAAAGAAGTAGTAGAGGAAAAGCTCAGGGAGGAACAATATGGGTTCAGGCCAGGCAGATCAACCATTGATCCAATATTCACTATCCGACAAGTCATGGAGAGAAAGTGGGAGAGTGGAGAAAAACTGTACATGGTTTTTCTAGACTTGGAAAAGGCCTACGATCGCCTACCAAGGAAGAAAGTATGGGAATGTCTGAAGCGGAAGGGGGTGGGATTGGGTCTGATTGAGAGAATCAAGAGCACATATGAGAAGAACGAGAGCTGTGTACAAACAGTGGAGGGGAAGACAGGATGGTTTGAGGTGAAGGAAGGACTTCGACAGGGCAGCGTTCTTTCCCCAACACTATTTGTCATTGTCATGGACGAGCTGCTGAGAAAAGTAGAACCAAGCGAAGACCAGGAGACGAATACACTGGTATATGCAGATGATATCGTAGTGTGGGGAGAAACCAGCGAATGTGTTCAAGAAAAGATTGATAGATGGAGCCAGATGACTGAAGAATACGGTATGCGAATAAGTCAGGAAAAGAGTGAGACACTAGTAATGGAGAGGAAGGCAACAAGAAATGTGAAGATCAGGCTACGGGGCTTGGAACTGGCGGAGAGAGGAGAGTTTAAGTATCTGGGGAGCTGGCTAACTAAGGATGGAAAAATAGGAAGAGAGATAACATCAAGAGTGCAACAGGCTAACACATTTTTCCAGTTAGTCAGGAAACTTCTTTGGAATGAGCAGTTCCCCCAGAAATGCAAGATACTCCTTTTCAAAAGCTATTTCCTGCCAATACTCACCTACGGTTCCGTAACGTGGGCGATCGGAGGAAAGGAGGAGAGCCAGTTGCAGGCAGCAGAAATGAAGTTTTTACGAAGCATACAAGGAGTAACTAAGATGGACAAGATCAGGAGTGAAAAGATTAGAGGAGACTTGAAGGTAGAGAGGTTGGCATTTAAAATGGGGAGAGAGCGGCTACGGTGGTTTGGCCACATGAAGAGAATGCAGAGGGAGAGAATACCGCGTCGGGAGTTCGAAGCTGCGAGAAGTGATAAAAGGAGAGTGGGAAGACCGAGGGAAAAGTGGAGAGAGCTGGTAGCAGAAGATGTACAAGAGAGACTGGAGAAGTGGGAAGAAGTGGAAGAAGGAAGGTGGTGGGAAGACAGGAAGAAGTGGAAAAAACTGGTAGAGAAGAAGAACGAAGAGGAAGAGCCAAGCCTGGCCAGCTAGCTTAGGAGTCCGGGCCCTAGTAAATGGTGGCCTCGCCACCCCCCGACCCAACTCTTGGAACCGGGAGGAAGATTATTATTATTATTATGACACTCGACAGGTTGATATAATTTGTTAATTTGAAAATGACAACAATGAGTTTTTGCCAAATGTAGAAATTTTACCCAACCACCCCAATACAAATTCGGATAACTTGTGATATATTTAGAAAGCATTGTTCTTTATCGTTTCTTTTCAAAAAACTTTTGTAATAAGTAAGTGATTTAGGAAATTGTTATAATCTTAGACTTTGCACTCAAAAATAAACCCGTAATTTTAAACTTTTTGACAGATTCATTGGCCCACTCATGTTTAAATAATTTAGAAGAACTTTTGATATGTTATAAACAGATTCATTTTAGATCGATTAATTTAAATAAGTATGTTATTATCTCTATTATGGATGGAGATATCGCATTTGTCCTGGAACACTTCAACTTTGAAATTTTGACCACTTATTGACCCCTTTTGACTTCTGTATCAATTAAATAATGGTGATATATATTTTTATTAATTGCACTAAACATAAGCTTTAATTTGATATGCTACTCGCCTAGGTTGATATAATTTGATTATTTAATAATGACAACAATGACTTTTTGAAAAAATTTGCATTTTGGCCCACCCACTCTTATCACATTTTGGAGAAATTTTGATACGTTATAGAGGGCATTTTTATGAATCGATTTTAACATCAAAAAACCTACTGTTGCAATTAGTGATGGGTCAAAGTGTCTAGACTCTGGACTGATTACTGATTCTTCTTTACAAAAACTCGTCTATACGGAGTATTGTTTCGCCGATTTTTTATTTCAAAAAAATATTCGATCAAGCATTATTGTGGCTATAAAATTTGTTTGAAACGAATTTTTATATTTGGCCAACGTTGTTCAGTATATACAAAAGTTATAATAAAACACATATTTTTCCAAGATGGCACGTTTTCAAATTTTTTAAATATTTTTTTTTAAATTTCCTAATCCAGTTTTGGTATATTTAAATTTTTTCAGAATTTTATTTGAAGCCGTTGAAGTTTTGGAAAGTGGCCCCCAGACCCCTCCGCCCCCGCCCCCGTACAGGGTTGCCAGGTTGCCACCTCCACTTTTCATACATCTAAAATCATGCTTTATCAAATGGCATTGGGTGGCAGCCTCCTCCACGAAGATCCTAAAAAACGTACAAAACGTTACACTGGTAACCCGACTATAAATACCTATAGAAATGGACTGCTTCAATGTCAATTATCTCCCTTATCTCATGGTATGGAAGAGCTAGATGACAGCCTTGTAATGTTCATCTCTAGTGAGTTGGTTAAGGTGGTGCAAGCGCGAGCGATTTTGCCGCTTGTTGCAGGCACTTTTTTGGATACGATTGGAGACAAAATGGGTGGACGAAATGATTTTGAAATTTAGTCATGATTAGATCAAAGACAAACTTAGGGTTATCACTTGGTACATTTTTAATTTTTTGCTTTGTTAATTAGTAATAATAAGGTTGTTGATTTTTGGTGAAAAATGGTAGGTATATCCTTGACTGCAGGGTGCCATATGAAATTATATTTTAAAAGATTGTGATAACCCTAAGTAAGTTTGTCTTTTATCTTGTCATGATTAAAATTTGGATCAATTGTGGGTTTGGTATCCAATCATATCGTAAATTTCATATTTTTACGCGGTTTTGTTGAATAACCGGCGCCTAATTAACAAGGCACGAAGCAAAATTGAAAAAGTGCTACTAATATACAATCAGACTGATCATGTGAACATCCTATAAAAGTTACACACACTTACGAATCAATTTCTCTTTCTCAATTTTCTAAAACGGCAGAGCGCTAGTATCATCTTAACATGTCTCCCTCGGTGCAGCGATGTACGAGTCTCGGGAGGAGCACGAGGAGCCCGCGTACCAGTACGTACCCGACACGTCGGCCGCCGCGCACCACGTGGCCGGCACCGACCTGCTGGCGCAGTCCATGCTGCTGCTGGCCGACGGGCTGGCCGGCGGCGCTCTGGTCGCCCAGTTCGAGCAGCTCTACAGGAAGAAGCCGGGACTGGACTCGGAGCAGGCCAGGGCGAACAACGTCAAGAACAGATACAGAGACATACTGCCATGTGAGTTCTACATTCACTTGACTTTAGGGCTGTGCAAGTCTCGAAAGTTCTCGAACCTCGAATATGAAACTCCATCTCGATCTCGATCGTTTGTTCAAATTACCATCTTGAATTTTCAAGTCTTGAGCATATCAACTAAGAGCCATCAAGATTTTCAATTTGTTGTTATTTTTACAGGACTACGCACGATAACTTTCTTTGTATCGTCCGTAAATTTGATTTGTATTGTTTTATATATAAAGTAGACAGTTCTGCATACTTATCAAATGTTATTCTCGTGTGGCTGGACAATTTGCATTAGTGTTTCTCTTCCACCAAAAAAAATATTTTTATAAAAGTATAATCTTGCTTGAATATTCTCGATCTCAAAGGTAAAATATCTCGCTCGATCTCGCTCGACTTTTATGAAATAATCTCGATCTCGCTCGACATGAAAATTTTCAATCTCGCACAGCCCTACTTGACTTACAATCCAACTAAGATACTTACTAGAGGTCGGATTTAAGTTTTTTTTGGGACTCGTTTGAATTGCTGTACCCTGGGGCTGGATTCACGAAAGGTAACTATTATCTGCTAATTCGTATTATCTTTTGATTTAATACCAAAAACACCATGTTAAATGAAAGATAATACCAAAGATAGTACGTATTAGGAGATAATACTTTTTGTGAATCTGCCCCTGGAGCCAGGTATTAGAAAAATAGGGACATCCTGCATGTAAGTACCTACATAATGCTTTTTTGTATAATTTTTTAGGCCGGGTAGGACCAACTCTGGATTAAGTTAACTATCAATGGTTAACCAATGAATCCAGTTGGCGCGAATTCCACAGCCAATAGGATTCACTAAATTCCACTAACCACTGATAATTAACTTCATCCAACGTTGGTCCTACCCGGCCTTAACAATATAAATGCCTCTAAACAGTTTTATTGATGTGGGATTCAGTTTTTACAATGAAAATTGTGACCATTGTTATTTTTTTGGTTGATAAAAATTACATAACACCAGTTTTGTGTCAATATGTCTGCCAAACTAAATTTTGTGCCATACAAGTTTAATATTTTTATGATATTTTTGAAATTGAAAACACTTTCTTCTTTGAATCTAGAAGCAAGTTCTCTATTGAGCCCAGCAATGTTGAGCTTTTCTCAGTATGAATGGAAGTAATTTTTTGGTAACACCATAAACACTAATGTTGATGTAGTTATTATGATATGCTAAAAATTAGTAAACGACCAATGTTAACATTTGTATTTTCTGAAGAATTATCTTCAAATGCTCGCTCTCGATTTCAGACGACTCGACTAGGGTTATCTTGACCGGAGGAACCACTGGCGATTACATCAATGCTAACTACGTCAATATGGAGATACCAACATCAGGGATCATCAACAGATACATCGCCACACAGGGTGAGCAACTTGACAACACTTGACTCATTAGAACAAAATGGAAAGATGAATAGTAATTTGCAAATGGTCAATGTACGTACGTATGGTGCAATTTTAAAATGTCGGTCTATGGATCGTGAAAACTTTCAACTTAAAGTGGTCCCACTGCTCCAGCCATAATGCTTAGAATTCGCCGCAATTCATACAAATCTCTGATGAAATACCTCGAGCAAGAGCATAAAACCATTATATCTTACCGTATGCTTCAATTATAATGTTCTTAATTGAAATTCCAATTAAACTTTCCCAAAATAATTCATATTTGTTGTGCAACGTTGTCAGATTTATGGTAAATTTCTCACATTATACACATTTTCTTTCTTTCTTATTTGGCCGGTGACCCCATATTTTCAAACGGTAGTCTTATTCTAAAACTTATTATCTTGAATTTGAGACTATTTTCAATATTTTGTCATTCCTCTTGCGATTTTAGGAGCAATTTAAGACCAATATTACTGGACGATTTCAAGTCTCCCTGTGTTATCTTATGGGGGAAAAGATGATCTTCAATCAAGAATATCTAATTTTATCATACGGTAAGGGGCAAATATTTTTCGCTAGTTATGTAATATGGTTTCACTAATCTTTGGTTTGAAAATTACATCAAATTCTCATTCCTAGGCCGTAACCCTGGAACCCCCTTAATAGGCCTAACGGGTCATTTCTATTTTTCAACTAAGCAGAGGATTTTGCTCAAAACGTATACCTACAAGTGTACAAGTTCGATGTGTTCGAGTTCGAATACAGGTCTGTGCCAAAAAGCCGAAAGGAGTCGCTCACTCAAATAAATTACAGTAAAACCTCCTTAAATCGAACAACCATTAGCCAAAGTCCATCATAAATCGAAGTAAACTCAAGTCCCGTCCACAGTATAATCTGTTACATGTTAAAATAAATTATAAACCGAAATTTGCGTAAGTCGTAATTCGAAGTAATATTTGGCCCCAAGTTGAAATATAACATGTGATTTCAGTTTATAAATCGAAGTATTTATTTTGTATAATACAATTTTCGGAGAATACAGGATTATTTCTATCAAAAATGTCCTCTATTTTTGGAGCAGAGTGTCCGCCTGACTTCCCTCCCTTTTCAGCGGCACCCCAGCTGACACTACCTGCTCTATCTCAAAGACAAGTGGGTCTCTCAACAAAAAAACAGACACGGGTGGAGGGTTGAATCCCTGTTTCTAAGAATTAGAGCAAAAAGTCACTCTGAAAAGGGCTGTAAATAGTCAACAACTGACTGCCGGCATAAACATTGGTCATTGAATTATTATTCTGCGTAATATTTAATCTTATGTTTACCTTTAATATGGATGTCCACATAAAATAAATATTCTGTCGACTGAAAAACAAACTGAAATCAGTGACTTTTTCAAGAAATCTTCCACCTATTTAATTTTTTTCTCAATCTTTTGATGATTCATAAATGACAGCGAACAATTATCTTTCCGTTTCTTTTCCATTATTTATTTTTTCAATAACACCACACCTATAGGTAGTTGAATAAATAATAATTGTGAAATCGATTTGTCAAAAATTAAGTGTGTGATTAATTTGTTTAGTATCCAGTCTGCAGATTATATATAATTGCGTAAATAATAAGTAGAGACAGGATAGTAATGCAATTGCATGTTTTTGAAGTACTGCCTGGAGAGCATGCAATATCAGTAATAAATCCATTTCATGACTCCTGCTTTCCAAATATATGACTTTGATATGGCATGTTTTGCTTATTTTGAGCTTTTTGCTCCAATAGTGCCTATCCCAGAAAAAACACTCCGTGTAAAAAAGGCAGCCAAGTCTCTTTACTTTAACTAGGAAAACGCTCTGTGTAACGCGTTGAATGAGCGAGCACGACACGTGCGCAAACATTAACCGAATATGCGTTCGTTAACACACAGAAAACATTATTTTAAGTCAAACTGAAAGCAAACTACGATCCACTGAATCAATATAAAACAATGTGTCATTGTATGACCACCATTAATGTGTAATCCGAGATATACCTAACCTTCAAGGAAATGTCAGGCTAGACAGAAGCTCAGAAACGGAATAAATCCAACGTTTCCAAGAAGAAAATAATTTGAAATAATCAATCCCCTGGACAAAAACTGTAGATACCTAATATCTATGCTTTAAAAGCGATTCAATTTTACTAATACCTTCACAAAGTACACCAAATTGCCAAAATTATCAACGAAAAGAAGCACAATGCAGGAGAGATTTGGAATGACGTGTGAACGCTAGAAGAGAACAAACGCCACTCAATGATATTATTGAAATGTGAGCTTATGTTTCTAATCCCTCCTGGTTGCAAAATCAGCCAAGTAGAAACACGGGAGGCACGGCCATCAGAACTACGAATTGACGAAAAGACAATCAAGGTCCTTAAAAACTCGAAATGATTTGTTGGAAACTATGATCCAAATTGAATTATTCAAATTTGATCAACTCAATACACATAAAAATATCTGCTTTTCACTAAAAAAGTGTACATACCATCAAAACACTCTTGTACCTAAAGCAAATCAGATTCAGTTGCATTGGAAAGACATTCATTTTCAATGTTTCATTTCTGACAGCTATTAAAAATGTCAATAAGTGCATACTTTCTTGACAGATTCGGCTGAAAATTGGTAAAATAAGTGACATTGTTGGTCTTACTGACCATGCTAAATATGAGTTTGATCACATTTCTCGAAGACCATTTTCATTTTTTAGGCTATCAGGAGATACTTATTTTAACAATGAACCAATGGATGGATTTCAAAAAAAAATTGGGTCTGCAAACAGAGAAGGTTGTCTTTACATGTGTGCAAAATTTCAGGTCGATCGGTGAAACGGTGCGACTTCTATTGCTTCCTTTAGCATACAAAAACAAAAACAAAAAAAAAACAAAAAAAAAAACAGAGGTCCGTGCTAAAAGAGCCAAATGGAGTCGCTCGCTTCGCTCGCTCAAAAAAATTCAACACCGAAAAGGAGTGATATCAAAAAAGGAGCCAAGTCAATGACATTTCCAAATATTTAATCGTATTTTTGAAATAAAAGAATAAACACCGAGAAATACTTTACAAAAGGACTTGGCGCATCGTTTTTTTAAAGACATAATTCTATCCTAAAAGTGGAAAGAAATTTACAAGTAGGTACATTTTCCTCTTTCTATTAGATTTAGAATCTATGAATCAAGCTACTTTTAGTAATGGCTATTTTATAGTTTTGTCAATGGCGAGAAGAAAGATTTCATGCTGTAATAGATAAGTAATATAAGGATGGAAGAATTAAATAACAATTGGAAGTGGGCTCATACATATTCTTGCAGTACTGTTAATATGGTGATATTAGAAGGGTATCTTTTCATAATTTGATCTTAACTGAAGGAATTCATGAAACGTTGTCAAATAATTACTAACTATCTATGGAACACTATTATATATTTTTAAAGTATAAAGATATTTTTTTTAATAGAAATACAATGTGACTGTGTACTTTGTGAAATGTATTGTTATAAAATGTGGATTAATTGAAATGGATTTCATGATGAGAAGGTATAACGCATGAGACTTAATTATGTTGACCACGAAACAATATTACGAAGATAACTATTGTGTATTTATAGAAAACATAGACAACAAGTTTCATCGCGTATATATTCAAATAGAAAATATTTTACAGTAGGTATGTATAATATGTAATTGAAGGATGTTTCCCTATTATTCTAAAAATTCTTAATGACTGTTGTATATAAATGACTTATGATTATGAATAGAAAAATGTCTTTAAAAAAACGATGCGCCAAGTCCTTTTGTAAAGTATTTCTCGGTGTTTATTCTTTTATTTCAAAAATACGATTAAATATTTGGAAATGTCATTGACTTGGCTCCTTTTTTGATATCACTCCTTTTCGGTGTTGAATTTTTTTAAAGTAAAGAGACTTGGCTGCCTTTTTTACACGGAGTGTTTTTTCTGGGATATCACTTCTTTTGTTAGTTTATTCATACAGCTTGTAGCACATGTCCGAGCAGGGACTAATTTCTTTAAAAAAATACGCCTCAACCGATTTGGTTACTATGAAAAGTTGCGTTTGGTATAAGATCGATACATGACGTCACTTCCGGTTTTGAAATAGCGGCCGAATTCCGGTATAGGTAATAAGAAAACAATCTAGTTTTATCTAGTTGATACCTTCATGAACGACCATCTGAATTCCTAATCCCTATATTTCCGTAAAATCGGTCATGCCGTTTGTAATAGGGATGTACGAATCCAGGTTTTTTCATTCGAATCCGAATCTCGAATCGAATCTTGAAAGGTTCGCGAATCCGAACCCAAATCCGAATCTTATTTCATTTAATCAAATTTCTCTGAAAGGAAAAATCGAAATATGAAAGTATGGTTAGGTAGGTCATTCAGGTGAAATGGTTGACTCCCATACATCAAAATGCTGTCAATTTCTATTATATCAGTCACATAATATGTGGAGATTATATTTATGGTGGAAGATTAGTGTGAATCAATTTAAAAACAAAACTTAGATGATTATTTACCATGTTACTGACGAATGTTTACAAATTGATGATCACGATTCACGAAAATGGCGGCAATTGATGGGTTGGGCTGGTTATTTTCAGCTTCAGTGGTTGGTAGCGCTGTATTACCTCTTAGTGTATTCCGCTATAGAATGTTGGTAGTATTGAAGAACTTTAAAAATTCAAATTTCGCGGGAAAATCAAGGATTGTCATCTAGGTTTGATAGGATTTGAATGGGTTTGATATTTCAGAATCTGGATTCGTCTGACGAATCGAATCCGAATCCAAATTTGGATTCGGATTCGATTCGAAATATTATGGATTCGCACACCCCTAGTTTGTAATATATGACGTCACTTCCGGTTTCATTAAGTGGTTCCTGCCGCCATTTCCGGTACCATTAATTTATTTATTCATTTTTCACAATTGATTTTTCAAATAAATAGCAGAATAAATACGCAGGAGCTAGTTCAGTTGCAATCGGTACAGGCGTTTTAGATATATGACGTCACTTCCGGTTTCAGGAATGGCGGCCGAGAACACTGCTACCTTGAATATATAAATTGTATTGTCTATGTTACAATGTAAGTTAATTATGTATGTATTTTAAGTATAATTTGTTGAAATAAGTTAAATATTGCGTATTTATGACGTCACTTCCGGTTTAGAAAATAAGAAAATAATATTTTTTTATTGCTACTTCATATAGATGACCATCTAAATCGAATGGCGCTAATTTCGTTCTAATCGGTCCAGACGTTTTTGAGTTATGACGTCACTTCTGGTTTAAAAATGGCGGCACAAAAAATCACAAGAGGCAAGGTATCATCAGACGCCAAAAGTGCATATGTGGTAAAAGTTTCAGGTCGATCGGTTCAGCCGTTTAGGCTGTGGCCCTGTCAACAATGTTTCCTGATATCTGAATCATCATCAGATAGCTTTAAGAAGGGGTATAATTTCACTGTCTTCATGGCCCTCTAGCGCGCAAATGGCAAAACCTGTTGTTCCCAAATTTGGTATATGGGGTGGGGTGGGTTATAGCTCGAAATTAAGACATTTCACAACAATGTGAGATTTTCCAATTTTAAGATCCAGTAGGCCGAAAATGCCATGTTGTTGCTTACAGTAAAAGTGTTTGGTCTGCTCCTCAGTTTATTAGGCATTTACGGTATGTTGAGTGACTGTGAGTGTATAGTACGACTTGGCTGGGTGGAGCGACTGCTCCACTAGATTTTGGCCCAAATGCTGCATATTTTGCTTATTTTGGACATTTCATAGTGCATATCTGCAAATAACGGCTTTTTTCTTAGTTTAGTAGATTTCATTTATATTTCCTGCCCCTATCATTCTAAATTTAATAATTCATCCATAATTAAAAGGACGTTTGATGTATCGGATTTTCCCAGAAATTCCCTGAACTGTTACCGTGATGGTGCACCTGGTAACATTTGCTCTACCATTTGCAGTTGGAAGAGTGTTTGCATCCAATCAGAGCACTTCTTTTAAAAATTCTCCGAACGCTGCGGCAAACAGTGTTCAGAGTAATTCGAAACAAGTATTGTTACCAGCAGAGCACCACCTACGTTATATTTGCGGGTGAATTGTGTATGGTTACTTAATAAATTTCCGCTTTTTTGCTATTTTATTGCCTATTTTGGCTTTTCATACTGCATGTTTTGCCTATTTTGGTACTTTGATATTGCATGTTTTACTTATTTGAGCATTTCATATTGCCTATTTTAAGGATTGATACTGCATTACTATCCTGTCTCTAATAATAAGAGTCCTTTAAACCATTGGAGGCATTGACCCTTCACTAAACAGCTGTCTTCAAGTGGTCTCTAGACCCTTGCGCAGTGGGAGGGGGTAGGTTTACGAGGCTTATCTTTACTACACGTCTGGAAAACATCATTCTATGAAAATACTTATAAATCGAAAAATCATGAGTCGAAGTGCTTTTTTTTGGGTCCCTTCAATTTCGACTTAACGAGGTTTTACTGTATGAAAAAATTGGCCTTACCAGTTACTTGGTTTGACCCGGAATGCGATATAACACACAAAAATAAAACATAGATTCGAGGCGTAAGTTTGAATTGTCTGTGCAGGTCCGCTGTCGGGAACGGTGGGCGACTTCTGGCAGATGGTTGCGGAGTCTCAGGCGACGCTGGTGGTGATGCTGACGCCGCTGGTGGAGCGCGGCCGCACCAAGTGCCACAAGTACTGGCCGGCGCTCGGCGAGACCACCGAGCTGGCGCACCTGCATCTCACCTGCACCAAGGAGGACGCCACCGAGGCTGGCTTCGTCTTCAGAGAGTTCCGACTCACCAACGTGGAGGTGAGGCCGCGTACAGTTTAGGGGTGTGCGAACCGGTTCGAAAACCGAACCGGTTTTGAAGGTTCGAAAATTATTATGTAAGTTCGAAATAGAACCATTTCGAACCTTCCCGCCCTTTTTCCCGCGCGTCACCACAGCCTTCTGAATTCGAGATTTTAACCTCAAATGGCGTCATTTTTCACGCAAAATCGCGTATATTCTTCTGTAGTAATCAATCTTTAGTTAACTATGTTTCAGTTCAAAGGTTTGTTATTCACGAAATTTACATTATTAGGTATGTCATAAATACATGTAAATATTAGTGATGTTGATGATCCTAAATAAGTTATATTTATTTTCTGTCTCGCGTCATGATGAGTACTATTAGCCCATTTTGCATAAAATTATTGACATCATTTTCGTTACCTTCCTCCCTAATGGACCAATGGTGATGGGAGGAGTCAATGTAGTTATCTTTACTCACACTAGAGCAGAACTGTCCAGTGTGGGAGAGGTAGCCAATTAAACGTGTGAGTGAAAGACAGTTGAATTTCAAGGTGGATCAATTTGCTTTCCATTAGCATTAGCTAATTAGCTGTCACAGCCTTCTTGACGGTCACGACCCACATCCTTCTGTCATCTGTTTTATTCGTGATGTCACATAGCAAGATAATGACTAGTGGTCCATTAGTTGATGAAACAAAGAACTGTTTTTAGGCAAGGTGCAAGCTTACAAGAACAAATTGCAACACAACAATTGATAGTATAAAAAAACACTTCATTACAATTTTAAACAACACCTGTCTCTGTCAGCAGCAATAGGTATCTGGAAGCATTTTGAAAACAGCCAGAACATGTTAAACACATAACTTTCTTTAAGATTTTGTCCAGCATCCTATTGAAAATGAAGTGCAAAAAGTATGTATGATAAATCCATTCATGTGTGTTATGTATCCATTCACTTTCATCCTTTGGATTTCATTGAAAGTTGTTTGGTAGCACTGAAAGCAAAAATCGATTATACACCTGTAAAGGTTTGAAAAGGTTCGAACACTTCAAGGTTCGGTTCGAGGTTCGGTTCGACTTGAAAAATCAAGGTTCGCACAACCCTAACAGTTTGTTCAGTGTTGGGAATTTATTAAAAATTTTAAATTTAAATTTTTAACACAGTACCATGGGCACTATAGTTGATACTTCAAACGTAAAGTTTAACCAAAAATAATAAAAAAAAATCCAGATTTGTTTTTAATTGAACATTTTTTTATGAAAATGTTCATGTCCGGACACTATGTACTGCTACAAGAACTGTTACAGCATCATGAACTGTTACAGCATCATTTCTGGACGTTGTTTTAATTGAACTGTCATAAGATGTAGGTAGGTACTAGGGATGTCGGCGGGTCCAAAAATCAGGAATCGGGTACCCGTCATAAATACTCAAGTCGGAATCGGGTAATTGAACTACCCCTAAAAAAAAAAAAAAATAAATAAAAAAAAAAATTTGGTGGAGGGTGGCTAGGTAAGGGGGTATAGTTAGTGTTGGGACTTGAAAATTTTCAAAGTGAAAATTTTCAAGACCTGTTTTGAAATTTTGCATGAAAATTTTCATGAAAATACTCATTTACATAGGACCATTTCGCATATTTTCAATGGTTTTATTTTGTAAAGTATTAATGGAGGTGTGTTACATTATTATGCGTGATAGAAATACGTTTAAAAATGTCGGTACACCTACCAGAAAAAAAAAAAAAAAAAATTACCTTCCTCAGGATTCAAAACATTGAAAATTTTCATGAAAAATTTCATGAAAATTTTCACACAAAAATTTTTCATGAAAAATCCCAACACTAGGTATAGTACAAGAGAGGAACTGTTGAGTCGGACAACTTGCAACAGAATTTTTTCTTTTGGGATAATACTCAGAAAAATGTGCTTATTAACATACTAAAAGTCGTCGAAGATCGGACCATGGGGTATGATGACCTTAAATTGACCTCAATTAAAATAATTATGCTCATTAATATTTTTTTTGGCTACTAAATAGCCAAATGATGCACTTCAGATGCACTGACAGAAGTCAGTGCAGCCAATTCGGTTCCAAAGCGCGATAGAACCGTTTGATTTCAAGACTGAATGCGTGTTTTGTACCCATTTTGTACAAATGGTACCATGGTACCATTTGTATCATGTCAAACTGTGAATCAAACAAATCAAACGGTTCTATCGCGCTTTTGAACCGAATTAGCTGCACTGAGTTCTGTCACAATTAGTTAAGTGGACTTTCTGTACAGATGCATCACCACTTGGCTTACCGATTTCTTCTCGATACACTGAATAAACTGGGGTTTTGCAGTTCTTATCATGAAGTCAAGAAGTATGAATGAAGCGCCGCAGTTTCCACTGGCACGGATCTTCCAGGATCCGCTTTGTTTATTAATCATTTGGTGTCAGACACACCAAGTGACCTTGATTGACCCCAAAAGCTTACAATTCGACCATCATGTGTAGTATCAAATATTTTTTTCGTAATCTCCGTTTCACCAGCTTTAATTTGATACCTCACAACCTATATACGGTATCTCTAAAATTAAATAAATTTTTAATTAATTAATTACCCTGCATTTTAATTAATTAATTTATCTTCAGAGAAAATAAAAAAAAAAAAAAATCCCCACCAATGGACTGCCACCTTGACGTGGTGGTGGGGCTTAAGGGGCCGGCTCACATACGAGTTGGCCCCAACCAAGTGCAGTCCAGGGTCGACCTAGTCCCATGCCCTCCCCAAATTCGCGGGCCCCTCGGGCCGGCCTCCCCCCTCGAGATGGTGATCCCCCTGAAATCGAGTCCCACCGGCCCGAAGCTCTCCACCCCCCGGTCTGTCCCCATTCTGACCTGGCTTTCCCACCAGTTTCAGACTCCCCCAGATCGGGCCCGTTAGGTTGAACCCTCCCGACGTCCTCCACTTAGTTCAACAAAGTTAAAAGTTAAAATTAATGTGCGCAATATAACCTTGTCGTTGACGCGCCGTTAAACTCTAATAATCAATCAATCAAAATAAAATGCTGAGTATACTATTGTCTCAATAGAATTCGATTATAGTGTTGAATGGGCTATAACATATGTTACTATTGAATGAATGAAATATAATATTATGGTGTTATGTATTCAATTAATTAGGGTCAATTACAGCTCATAGGAGTTGTTCAATCGTCGGCGACTTTTATCCTGTAAATAACCAAGGGTCTGTGAGTACAATGCAAAAAGAAAAAAACGAAAATGTTAATTTTTGTACCCCACAGCCTAGATCATACACGATAATATCAAATCAAGTCGATTTTTTATTAATTTTTAATCAATTGCTCTAAATTATGGATGTTTCAATAATTTTGTGAAGTAATATACAGAAAAAATTGTATTATTGGCGAAAAAAAATCAGAAAAATGTTAATATTTAATAGCCCAAAAAAAATTAATTAGCATAATTATTTTAATTAAGGTCAATTTAAGGTCATACCCCATAGTCCGATCTTCGACGACTTTTAGTATGTTAATAAGCACATTTTTCTGAGTATTATCCAAAAAGAAAAAATTCTGCTGCAATTTGTCCGACTTTCGGCCTTTTTTTTCAGTTCCTCTCTTGTACTAGTAGGGGTTTAGGTAAATAACACGTGGCACTTAGCTGCGTGAGAGGAGAAAATGACCGTCTCTCAGAGCCATCTGTGTGCTTGTCCTTGAAGAGAATTTGAGAAAACAGGACAGGACATGATAACATTCTTTGATAACTGACAACTTCAATCATAAGAAAACACGAATTTGTGCACCTTTCTACCCAGGACTCAACTTTTTCACTGTGCTACAGTGTGATTAAAAAAATACAGACGCATTTTTCCCATGCTTCCTACTCCCGACACATGATTTCACCCCTCCTTCCCCATTCCTCTCTCACCCCCCAGAGCAAGCAAGGTCGTTGAGCTTCCCCTTGAGACGCAGCTGATAACTGTGCGTAAACAAATGTCTTTCAGCTACACTCTTAAAAAAAAAAAAAAAAAAAAATTTTTTTTGGTACCCCCGATTATTATTTATTACCCGAGTAATTGATTACCCGGAACCGCCCGGGTACCCGCCGACATCCCTAGTAGGTACCTACTACCTAGACCCACCCCTTTTTCATGTTAAATGAATGACGAGCGTACAGAAGGCTGTGGGAATACCATACCCAGACTGCAATCTTGCCGCCGCGCATGCGCAGCTAATTTTTAAAAAGGGCTATTGAATTTATCTTAAAAGGGTTGGATAGTGAGTGTGACCTTGAAGACTTTTGAATCCGTTATGTATTGACGGATATATCATCATATTGCAATATTATCATAGATTTAAAATGTTTTTATCTTTGGACTGTATTTAATTATACTATATACCAGCGGTCGCCAACCTTTTGGACCTCGCGGACCACTTATGCCAATTTTATATCTCACGGACCACTCAGGCGCGTAAAATAGGTATGCCGGGAAATACGATTGGTGAGGGAGACAATGGGGGTCTGGGGGGAGGGCCCCCCAGTAGTTAGCGGGTCCGGGGCGCATAGCCCCGGAAAAATTTTGTATTCAGGAAGTCATTTGGCGCGTTTCTACGCGATTTCAGCCAACATTATTTCCCCAAAAAAGCGTTTAAAATCACTCTTATGTACAGGTATTGGAAAAATACTCGGAAACTGATATTATTTCCATCATAGAGCTAGTGAATACGTACAATACTTTGTAAAGGCATTATTATGTATTGAAACATGTCACTTTAGTACATTTGTAATGAATTGCCATTTTTCTAAATTAGATAAATTGCATGGAAACTTAAAAGTAAACTTCCAAATTTCTCTGCGGACCACCAAAATTTTCTCGCGGACCACCAGTGGTCCGCGGACCACCGGTTGGCGACCGCTGCTATATACTACCTGTGATAATATATGTGATATTTGTTCTGTGTATATGTTATGTTAGTTGTATATTAATTACATGTGTACTTGTGGGTTTGTAGCCCATTACAAATAAAGGGATGATAATAATAATAATAAAAATAAAAAAAAATCTGTTATAACTAACTATTTAAATAAGAGGGTCTTGCTTATTAAGTTCTATAAATAATAATGTCATTTATGTGCTTTGACCAGTCAAGCCAGAGCCCAGAAGTATAGAGTGCTCATATTATATCACCGGCCAGTATTTTGTAAACTCGCATAAAAATGGGTATTTAGTATTTACTATTTATAATTATCTTGAAAATGAACACCGAACTTGAAGTCACGATGTAGAAAAAGGACCGCCATCTTTAAAATATAAGGTGGAAACTCTTCGCTGTATCACCATTGAAATCTTTGAATACGAATAACGGGTAGAAGTTCGCTCACGTATAACACAGCTCGCGTATAAATCACTAGCGCTTTCTTGAGGAACTAAAGTTATCAAGGTCTATCGATTGACTAGTTTTTAATGATTTAAGGTGATACTAGCGCTCGGCCGTTTTAGAAAATTGTGAGAGAAAAATTGTTTCATAAGTGAGTGTAACTTTTACAGGATGTTTACATGATCAGTCTGATTGTATATTAGTATCACTTTTTCATTTTTGCTTATTGCATCGTTAGTTAGCCGCCGGTTATTCAACAAAACCGCGCAAAACTATGAAATTTGCGATACGATTGGAGACCAAACCAGTTAACCAATTGATCTCAAATTTTAATCATGATTAGATGAAAGACAAACTTAGGGTTATCACTTGGCACATTTTTGATATTTAATTTTATACAGCGCCCAGGGAGACAAGAAAATAGCAAATTTTTCACCAAAAATCCACTAATTATTACTAATTAACGAAACAAAAAGTTAAAAATGTACCAAGGGATAACCCTAAGTTTGTCTTTTATCTAATTACGATTAAAATTTCAAATAATTTGGTCTACCCATTTCGTCTCCAATCGTATCGCAAAAAGTGTCTACAAAAAGCATCAATATCGCTCGCGCTTGCAGCACCTTAAGAGTGTTTTATTAAGAATGTTATAAGAATGTTTTAATGTTTTAAGAATGCTTTGAATGTTTAAAGAGTATATTAATGTGCATTATAATGTTTTAGAATGCATAGCTAGTTTGCAAGATGAGCCCTAGCGCTAGTGAGTGTTACGCGATGGGCATCTACATACCTTGATATTCGGGCTATTGGAACTGATATCGCGGAAAGACTCTTAAGAGTTTCCACCTTATATTTTTCTACATCGTGTTGAAGTGTACCCCAATATCAGCATCTGTTCTAACTCGCTCGGATCTCTCGTGGCAGAACGAAGAGGAGCGCCACATCACGCACATGCAGTACCTGGCGTGGCCGGACCACGGCGTGCCCGACGACAGCTCGGAGTTCGTGGCGTTCACCCAGCGCGTGCGCGCCGCCCGCGCCGGCATGAGCGAGCCGACCATCGTGCACTGCAGCGCGGGCATCGGGCGCACCGGCGTGCTCATCCTCATGGAGACCGCCATGTGTCTGGTGGAGGCCAACGAGCCGGTCTATCCGCTGGATATAGTGCGCCAGATGAGGGACCAGCGCGCCATGATGATACAGACGGCGGTAAGTCCCCGAGCTGGCATTTCATTAGGAGCGAGCGTCACCACGTTACTCAAATGTTACTCGATGAGTGAATTACTCCTTACTCACTTGTTATGTGTGTTTTCGACTCACTGTTAAACAATATTATTCTAATTTTCTTGGCTACTTGACTTCGCTACATTTACTTAAAATGTGAAAAATGTATTAAAATATTTTTACTAATTAGAATGTTGATGGGCATGTAATAATAAGTAGGGGTGTGCGAGTACTCGAAATTTCGAGTTCGAGTCGAGTTTGGGGGGTGAATCGAGTCAAAAAGGGTTAAACTCGACTTTTTCAAGTTTTCAAAAAAAAAAAAAAAAATTTTTTTTTTTTTTTTTAAGACAATATCTATCTTGCCTACATCCTTAACAGACCTACTCCTTCTATCAATAATCCACTCCTCAACTCACAAGAACACATGAATTTCTGTTAAAATGTCACACAATGAAATAATAATGACGCATTGTTGGATGAAATTGTTGAGATTTGGGAAATATGATATTCCTGCTGATAAGTGACATAACTCATCTAAGTGCTTCTGACAATACTTCTAGGAATGCAAAAAACCAGAATTTTGGCCTAAGGAAGTTCTAGGGTATTTGGCCTTTACATTCTATGTAGTGCTTAGTACCTAGTAGTATTTCTAGTTGCAGATTGCATGGATTTTTCCCCCCAAAATACAGAAGCTGTTAAAGCTTAGATCTTTACTTGTCATTCCAAGCTACAAATTTCTAGTATCAGCACTTCAAACCCCAGTAGTATGAGAATCAAAATTATTTACCTACATACATCTTATCATATTATAAGAAATTACATGAATTAGCAGCCCTACAATGTATAGATGATGTATGATTAATGTAAATATTTCTATTCATTTTGTGATGGTCGAATAATAATTTTATGACCTAATAGTACATAGGTGAACATTTGCTGAACATGACTCGAACTCGACTCGAAAAACTCGATTCATCTCACTGACTCGACTCGAACTCGACTCGACCTTAAAATATCAAACTCGCACAGCCCTAATAATAAGTGATAAACTAGGTACTGCTATGAAGGTACAGCAAAGAAATGAAATGCATGAAAACTCTTCTATATCATCATGCACAGTATGACACTTGTTCTAATCGCACGACTGCTCAAATGTTCCAGGGCCAGTACCGGTTTGTCTGCGAGAGTGTCCACAGAGCCTACAACGACGGCGTCGTAAAGCCCCTGGCCGAGCTGCAGAGATGAGACCGACAATCGACTCTTGACGTCGGGTCGCGACCCTCAACGCCGAGCTGAGACCGACGTTAGTCGGCACGTGTCTCTCCCTGGAGTGTCACCGCGTTCGTTCGATGAAGCCAAAGACAAAACACAGTTTATATTCAGCTAGGTTTAATCAAAGAACTAGAAACTGGTGCAATATAATTGACGTTTGTAGATATGATGACAGCATTCATAATATAGCATTACAGTTAAATTATTTGGAACTTGATCTGAATAACTGGATAGTTAAAATCAAGGACTAATGTCAATTGACTGGTATAAGGTCATATGATTTTCTAGAATTCTTACATTATTATTTGAAGTTGCTAAATGGTTCCAAAGAGTTTATTTGATATGCTATTTCGCGGGAATTGTTATAAACGATTTCGTTTTGTAGTCATTCAAATTTAAGCTGTGTTTGTTTTTGAGCAACTCCAATGTGTTAAGTATCGTTAGAGAATTAAAAATGTGTGGCTTCCTCGAAATAAACGAACTGTGATTCACTCCAGAAGAAGATAAAATATCTCCTGTACTTTCTCTAAGCCGTGCTTGAAAGATTTTTGACGAGAGATTGCAGCAAGTACAGGAGAGTGAACCGTGAGGGCCAAATGCGTTTCATCACTAAAAAACCGAGTTAAATTTTTTGGCTTTTTAAAATGCTTCAATAATCAAGTTCCATTCTTACCCAAAACAAGTTAAAAACATTACTGAACCCCTAGGCGTGGCCAGCCGATTCCCAGGTGTCCTGTGGCCCTAGTGCTGGTGGGATTACACAGCCCCTGGCCCAATGTGTTGGAACCAGGAATAGATTATTATCATTATTATTTCTTCAACAGCAAAGTTACGTTTTCCATGAAAACGCATCGTTTGTTCTAACGTTACATTACATTTGCTAACAGAAACCTGGAAGACTACCGGGAATACACTTTCTTTATTCAAAATCTGTTTTGGGTATTTTGGAAATCAAAAAACCTGTAAAATGGAATTAATCAATTCAAAGATGCTCTACTCAATTAATTTATCGCTGTGCATTTGGCCCTCAGTTTGAGACCCGTGAAAAATTCTAGCGTGCCGTAGCTTTGTTTTATGAGAGAGTACATTGACTCTCAAGGTACATATTAGAATAGTTACATCCGTCTTTGAGAACTAACATGATACCGTCGTTCACATGCCTTAACCAATTCCTTGTCGTCTGCTTAAAAAATAACAACTTAAAAACTGCCACTTTAACGAGGCCTTACTTCCAACCACAAGTCTTCGATAAAAAAAGAAAACAAAACAGGTTTTAAACATGTGATAAACTGTAATTGTCTTCACGCTGTTTACAATTTATGACACATCATCACGTAATATATGTGATAACCACATGTCTTCAGAGAAAATTATCACATTGCACAATCACCTCACATTTTTGGAAGCTAACATCAACTCATTAGTCCCAACATAGCGCCTCACATGACAAAATGTACGATTAAATTTTCATTGGGATTCCAGAATAGACCAAATCAAAAATTATATGGGTGGCTGTGGTTTTTAAGATCTTTCAAAATGTAATTTGGTTTTCCAAATATCTTTTAAAATTTTACAATAGCTTACATGCAGCAATAGATATCTGGAAAAGTGAGATTTTATGAATCCAACCCCACGTAGATAATAACTGTACTGGTCTATTGCAGTTGTAATATTAAGAGGCAAACGGAAGCGAACGAGAATCGCACGGTTCGTCAAAGCGTTTTTTTGAAATTTTGTCTTCCCACTAAATAATTTTAAAAAATCAGATAGTAACGGCCCATTACAGCCCAATTGACTAAATTTAATGCCTCAAACTGGAGTACTATATGACCTCTGGTGCGACCTCAAAGTGTAAAATACGACCTCAAAGTGTTAAATACGATTATTTTACTAAAAATATCGTATTTAACACTTTGAGGTCGCACCAGAGGTCATAATGAACTCCAGTGTGCGGCATAATTTAGTCTATAAAAATATCGTAAATTATAAAAATATGTATAATATGTAATATGTAATAATATAGTAATAATATGTAATATGTATAAAAATATCGTATTTAACACTTTGAGGTCGCACCAGAGGTCATAATGAACTCCAGTGTGCGGCATAATTTAGCCTATAGGGCTGTTATGGGTCGTTACTATCTGATTTTTTAAAATTATTTAGTGGGAAGACATAATGTCAAAAAACCGCTCGAACGATCCGTGCGATTCCCGTTCGCTTCCGTTTGCCTCTTATGGGGTCCAACTGTGCGGGATTGGGAACCAACAAGCTCTGGAATTACAAGGTCATTATGGCAGCTCAAAAACATGCAAGTGCCTTGCTTCTTCATGTTCCACTAACCAAAATCTTTAAATAATGTGTTCTTCAATTGTCGTATTTCCGAGAGTAGCACAGCATGGAATGTTAACCATATTAGTCGATTCGTCCCTTAGACCTTCTCAAGTATTTTCTACCTTACTTTGCTTGTATTAGATTCATTCTCAATTGCCAATTTTGAATTTGTTCTTGAATTAATTAGGTAAATTTTTTAAATATGTATACTAGACCGTGAACAGTTTGTGAATGGTTTTATGGTTTTGACAGCTGTTGTTTCCCTTGAGCTATCCAATGACAGATTTTAAAGTCTTTCCATCATTATTCTAAAAGTTCAAAAAATCCTTGAAATTTTGTCAAGGTATTCACTGAACATAGACAAATGCATATGTGAAGTCCAAAAACCACCTTGCGGTACTCTTTTTTGAGATATGACTTCTTTTATATGATGACATTTCTCATAAGATAACATGGTAATCAATAATCATGATTACTAACACACTCAAATCATGATTTTAACTAAGTTACGCCATACAAGTCTTTTTTTATTCAATTAATTTGAAGTCGACATATTTCTCAATCGAATCACCGTTTTAAAAATATGTGTCACCATACTAATTACCGAGATATCTTCGTTTAAAGCCGATGGAATCCTGTATTTTTGAATTACAAGCCTTACATCTGGCAACAGAGATCTTTGCAAAGATGAGATATCAAGGGGATTAGAAGCGAGCCGTTTTCAAGCATGGATTTGAACAACATACTTTCACGATACTTTTAATAATAATTAAGAGTATGTCTTTATTTATAGAATGCAGTAATCTTTATTCGATTCATAGAAGCAATAATCTTCTGTTTGAGCAAGTTTAATCCACAATGTTCTCGATATTTGGTTTTTGAGGGTTAGTGGTTGGATTACACTCAGTACATATGTCATTTGCTGACAAATAATAAAGATCAAGGTATTCCTCGGACAATGTTTTCGCGACATTCTTCAGACTATGTTGAACTTTTGGTCACTTCACATTTGGACATTCATCTCGCATCATCTTTCTTTTTAATAAAATGCCTCCTGACAACTGGAATTCCACACTTTCGACAGCAGCCATTATCTTTCTATACTTTACTGATAAACAACTGTCTCAGTGGCAACGAAAGAGCAATGTTGCAACCAACTCTCTGCAGTTTGTATGTTGGCGATAATACAAATAATATGCTTATAGAACGGTAATTCGCGACTAAATCAAATTGTTTCACATTTATGTGACCAAAAGTATGTCATCTAAACATCAATAAATTACTCTAGGGTAAAAATAATGTATTGTATGTGATATAAGTTTTATAAATTTTATGGAAAATTTTGAATTGTAATGTTGGCTAGCTTTTTCCAAATCACAACTTTTTTCTTTTCATTCAAAATAAATATAAAATCCTCTCAAACTAAATTATATTTTGGTTATAAACATTAACAAGAACTCACTGTTAAATAAATATAAGTCCACAATATTTATATTAGAATATAATAATGATTTGAATCATACTCTATTGTCCACAAGTATCTCACTTGAGCTTGAATTAATAATGATGGCAAGACATTAATTGATTTTTGCACAATCGATACAAGAATATTATTTAATGCCAGATGTATATAAATGCTTACTGTTATCTTGGTTATATTCTGTACTGTAACTCATGCGTACGGTACCAAGTGGTAGATAATATGTAAGATATACATTTTTTGACGAGAAAGTTTTATTTCCTGAAGTAATACTTACCTAAATTGAAATTTGTAACAAATTACAGATCTCAATTATCAAATATTTTGAGCAGTTACTTTTCAGAAGTTGATTATTTTGATGAACATAGTAGGTACTGTAAAGCCCATAAAAAGCTAATCCGATATTCTTACAGGTTGTTGGAGGTCTGTACAAGGGTAAAATATCTTTGCTTTGTGATAATTCTGTCCTTCATTGGCTATATTTAGCTCTAGTAGAATCCGTCGAAATGTTAACTCCCGATTGGAGTTGATGATTGAATCGTGAACGATTCAATCGATTCAATATCGAAATTCCTCGATAATGATAGGGTCTTGATGTTGATATCGTAAAGTTGGAATCGGCTGGTATGATTATTATAAAATAGAAGTATATCGCGTGTTTTGAAAGTAGTTTTGAGTACAGTCAAGTTGGTATCGGAGTGAATTCGGAAAACAGTAGTGCTGTTGTTACATGATTTTGAACCGAGGTCTTAAACTAATTGCGTTAGGTACTGAAAAACTGTAGTATAATGGAAGTTTTGATATTATTGTGATTTAATGTTCTAAGCAAAAAATGATCTTAACTGTAATCATGACACACTACTGTATGTATAGTATATGGACAATATTTAGGCTGTTAGTTATTAAAGACC